>CM028380.1:41796436-41875227 GCA_013146195.2 Codonopsis lanceolata
GGACCGCCCAAATAAGGAGGAAACAAGTAGACAATTAACATCAAGGACTCATTTTAAGACGGCGTGGACGACATTAGAGCGTAGCACGCCTCGGCCTTAAAGGGCGGGTATTTTTAAAACTTTTAAAACTGATAGAGCAGTTAAGCAATAAAACCAGTCGCCAGCGACACTACATCTGAACCCAAACTAACGGTTTATGGACAAGAATTAAATAAGGCTAATAGCATGCTCGGCGGAAGACTTATACGTAGTGAACTATTAACAAGATAACCAAGCTCCTGCCACAATGCCTAAGCAACAAAAGGAATACAATTACTACAAGTGATATAACTACAAGTAGCTAACAAGAGTTACAAGATCAAGTTCTATACAAATACCCAACATAGTCTAATTGACTTGCTTTTAACCCATCGTCCTTACTAAATATAAAACAAGAGGAAGAGGACATCTAAACCACCTCTTCAAATAGCAGCAAGCGAACAAAGGGGACAGCACTTAACACAAAGAAATCTCAACGAGTCGGACTGTCTTGCTTAGATCTAAAGCGATAAAGAAGGGAAAAGGGTAAGTCATAAAGACTTGTAAGCTATCAATCATGCATGTCATGGCATATGCAACATACAGGCAAGTTATAGTCACATAAGCATAGAGACATATATCCAAGATGCACATTGTTTCACATAGGTGCGCATAATTAAATCACATAGGATAAGGATATATGGAGGCGGGCCGCTCGTAGTTCCCGCATACAAGCGTTATCTTGAGCGTGCATGTGTCGATGCGTAAGTACATCGACCTTCCGAGGGAATGCCCGGATAGACACCAATGGTGCTCGATTGATTACAACAAGGAGTTACTTCCCCTGTGGCCACACGGTGGAGGCGTGTGTGAACAAGGACGGGATGCCACTGACTCATGCAATGCCAAGTAATGTTTACTTAACAAAAATATCATAGTGAGTGACGAGGTCGACAAGAGCGATCTCTGCTCATGACAAGTAAATTATTCTCATCAATAACCAAGTAGGATTGAGTTCGACAAGAGCGAACTCACATGTCAATTAAGTATTCTATAATATGACATTCAAGATCAAGCAAGGTAATCAATCCAAGTTCAAGAGTCTAGAATTATTATTCTAAGGAAAACGTGTTTAGAACGTCGTAGGGATTGATCGGTGAGCCGGTATTGTTCAATAGCTCGCTAAACTTGACTCTGAGTCGCTCTCTAACAATTCATCCAATAGAGTTAGGATGCTAAATGCATCATAAACCCTTTTCTAAGTTCTCGTATATGATCGGCTAGGTCATTAATCCATTTAACAACTATAGGCAAGAATTGTCAACAATTCAATTTCAAGGGACCTTAGAATTATTATTTCAAAGGTTGATAAAATGCAATGGTCCAAGAACATTATTTATTCGTAGGAGGGCATAGAACACAATTAATTCTAAGTATAGGACCCAATTCAATAAGATGAACAATTCATGGCATATGGAACCCTAGAAATCATAGTCTCCAAAAGTTGTCAAAATCTATTAGTCCAAGGACAATAGTTGTTCCTAAGAGGGCATAGAACACATTCAATTCTAAGCATAGGACCCAATTCAATAGGATGAACAATTTATAGCATATGAACCCTAGAAATCAAAATCTCTAAGAGTTGTCAAAATCCATTAGTCCAAGAACAATAGTTGTTCCTAAGGAGGCATAGAACACATTCAATTCTAGGCATAGGACTAAATTAACAAGGTGATCATATTAATCAAAAATCTCAAAAGACCAAGTCATCAAAAATCATGGCATGGGCATGGTAGGAGCATGGGAATTACAAGAAGAGGGGTACATGGCATTTCTATCATACATCCTAAGGGGAATCGATAGCTTACCTTACACCCAAGAAAGAGATGGAAAGGACACAAACTAATCGGATGGAATCGTGCTCCTCGCCGGTAGCTTCACTCGGTGGTCTCGGTTTGGCAAACGGAGGTCGGAGCTCAATCCATGGAGGAAACACACACTAGTCTCACCTTTTCTACACACACAAGCTTGGAGAAGAAAGAGGAAGAAAATCTGAGAATGAAGGTTTAAGTGTTTGATCAACAATGGAGGCTTTTATACCTTGCATGATTTGGGTGGAAATCCACATGTCAAGAGGAGGAGGGTGGACAAATCCACATGTCAAAAGGAGGTTGCTTGTGGTTAGGCTTAATCCCACTCAATTAGGGTCTAATAGGATGGTTTAGGGTCAATTAGGATGGGGTTTTAAGTGGCAAAAGTCGTACATACCAGAACAGGAAGTAAAAATCCCGTAGATGGCCTCTGAAGTTGAGGCGGGCGCCTCACCAAAGCCCAGGCGGGCGCCTCAGATGCTGGGGCTAAGTTCATGA
This sequence comes from Codonopsis lanceolata, assembly GCA_013146195.2. Classification (NCBI taxonomy): domain Eukaryota; kingdom Viridiplantae; phylum Streptophyta; class Magnoliopsida; order Asterales; family Campanulaceae; genus Codonopsis; species Codonopsis lanceolata. The sequence goes on from CM028380.1 coordinate 41,798,824, forward strand.
CCATTCTTTGATAAGTTACTGGACAGTCAATCTTGTAAAATCGACCATAAATCGCTTACAACTCCAAATGAGGTGATTCTTGATTTTTCTGAAACTAGACTCATTAAACTATATTTTAGGATTTTAAATTACTCCATTTTGACTTATATTCATCAAGATAAGGTTACTACAAAATCAAGTACAGAAGCTGTTTTCCTGAAAACTGAATTCTGGCACAGCCGTAAGTCAAGACCTAATTGAGGTACTTAGACACCTTGGAAAATTACCAAATTTTACAGAGAGTAACCTAACATATGTAGGTAAAACATACTAAATTTTTAGAAAATTCTATTCAGTGGATTAGTACCAGAATTTTCCCGAAGTTTGCCCAAAAACATGACTGGTCTGTGAAGGAATAACTTGGTCATCTAATAACCAAATGCAACAAGTCTATGAACAATGATTGCAAGAATGATAAATACTAGTACACTTGGTCTAGAACTCAAATGAACTTCTCACAAGTTGAAAACACAAAGAATACGAGCAACAAGGAAATCGCTAAGGCCAAAACAAAGCAAGAAAGTTTATAAACTTCCAAACAAGCTCACTATGATCAAGATGAGTGTTATAAGTCATTTATGCAAGGTAATAGCACTCCAACAAGACTTGGTTAAGTTCTAACATGCTAAGGTGAACACTCAAGGCACAAACGGCAAGGTATGCAATACATAGAAGACATTCAAGCGGCTATGAACGTAACAACTCTAATGCAAGCATGACATGAACAAAATGAAGTCTCTAACATGTTAAGGCATCGATAAGCATGTTTTAAAGGTACTAAGGATATAGCAGGACTTAGTTAAATACTAAGGTGATACACGAAGCAGTTATAACAAAGCATGCAGCGTATAGAAGACATACAAGCAACTACGATCATGGTTGACCTAATGCGAGCATGGTATGAACAATATGGACTCTAAAACATGTTAAGGCACATAATGAACATATTAATCAAGTATAGAAGGCATGTTACACAAGTAGGGTTTGGGTTCTCACAAACCAACTTACCCAATCCTCAAACTCAAAATTCCAACGTCCCTTCCCAAAATCCAAACACTAATCCTTTGCCAAATGCTAACATCCCAATCACCAATCTCCTACCCAATACTTACTACCAAAAGCCTAACCATTTCTTCTCAAGTCAAGGCTACCCTTTTCCAAACACCAGTATACCTCAAAAACCAAGTGGTCTTCCATTTCCCATCACCAACCCACTCCAAAGCAGCTCACATATAAACCCCAGAAACTATGCCCAGCTAGGAGGACAAGTGACAACTTATCTACCACTTAATGATTTTGGTCGTCAGGCAGAAGCTACAAATATCCTACCTCCTCAAAATCCTTACCAAATGCCTCAGCAAGTCCCAGGAATAAACCCAGCTGCAGCAAATCCCACAAATATAGACCATGCTCCAGCTCCACTTCCTACAAAAGTACAAACATATGTTGAGAACCTCAAAGAAATTATGGTCAAGGTTCTAAACAAAAGAGAATTTTCTACGCAGTCATTGACGCTACAAGCTTCAGCTATATTGCCCTCAAAATTTAAAATGCCAGATATAGAGAAGTTTGATGGGACTGGGTGCCCCATCTCTCACCTGAAGTCTTACTTCACAACAATGCAATCAAGAGGAGTTACCTTTGAGGCAATGGCCTCTAACTTCCATTTGACTTTAGTCGCAGCTGCTAAGCAATGACTCATGTTAGCAGATAACAGTACGGTGATATTTCAAGAAGTCAACATGGGTTAACAAAATTTGGGGTATAGGTTCGACGGAGTTCAAAGAAAATATCGGCGAGTGCCGAGCATGCGTTTACAAGAAAACGTAAAAATAATAAAATTTATAATGGAAACCTACCAAATAAAATAGGATGATCAAAATACTTAAAAAGTATAATCCCTTACCGAAAAGAAGTGAACAGTTAGCTTGTATGTATAAGTCACCACTGCTCGTACTTGCCCAAATCTAACATCCAATACAAAAAAAAAAAATCTTAAATAACAATTTTCTAATACCTGAGTAAGTAAACTGAATTTTAATAACTTTTTTTTTATTTTAGATATTAGCCTACTAGTGGCAGTACACTAACCAAAGTATAAAGCATCCTATTTTTCTTTAATTACTCCATCCACCCTACACCTCACCACTTTTCCCCCCCCTTTTTTTGTTTCCTTCTTTTGTTTTCTTTATCTCCTCACCCCAACTCCTTCTCTCAAAGTCAACACACTCCCAAAACCCACCTTACTAATTCATCCCTTCTCTGCACCGCCCCCTGCTTCTCCTTCCTTCCCCTTTTTTTTCATTCCTTTCCCTTCTTCATTCGTCCTTCTCTTCCCTCCTCTCTCTTTTTTTTTTTTTTTCCTTTTGTACACCCACACTGATACCTAGTGCATTGTTTCCCACATCAAAGGAAACCCAATGCGGCTACCAACTCAACAAAGGAATCGATTGCTAGAAACTTGAAATGGAAGAATCAATGTCTCACCTTGATCAAAACTCGATCCCAGCCGCCGGAGATTTAGTGCGTCGGCGGTTTCTTCGACTCGAGACTTCACCAACAATTTCCTCTGTGCTCCCTCTCTCACAGCTCTCTCCATCCTTGTTCTCACCCTTTTTTTTATTTTCTCTGTTGATGACCCAACTAGAGGCATTTCCCCCTTTTATAATCATAGTGAATAGCCTTTTGCTCTCCTCCATTACTACCGGATTAAAAGAGCCCGCCATCGTTTTTTTTTCTTCAACGGCAGCATGAACCGGCCTCTTCACTACCCCCAATTATTGTAGAAATTAATTTGTTATAAGTGTTGTGTTTATTACCATAATAATAATAATAATAATAATAATAATAATAATAATAATAATAATAATAATTAATATTGTTATTATTATTATCATTAGTATTGTTATTATTATTATTATTATCATTATTATTATTATTATCATTAGTATTGTTATTGTTATTATCATTATTATTGTTGTTATTATTATTGGACCATCAATTTGGCTCAAACCCAATCACAAATAAATAACCCAAATATGTATCAAAACTAAGTGGGCTTGCTATTAAATTAAAATAGGCCCAATTAACTATTTTATTCAAATTAGGCCAAACCATAAATACCAGCCCAAGTATATTTACTCTAAAAAAATAATACTATCAAAAATTAGGAATCGACACTCGCCGATATTTGCTTTGAACTCCGTCGAACCTATTTTGTTCATACCCCAAATTTTGTTAACCCATGTTGACTTCTTGAAATATCAATCCGTTGGAAAAATTGATTACATATATTTTTTGGATTTTTGACTTTATTTGGAACTCCTCTGTGATCATTAAGTAAAATAAATTGTTACGTGAAATATGTAACATTAGTGAAACGGAGAAATTATTTGACACCACTGGACATGTGGTGAGGTTATCCGGATATACCTTCATGCCCGTTGCGGGTTTAGGCCCGTTGGGCTTAGGCCCATTAGGGCAGTTAGTCAGGTCGAATTGACCACTTAAGTGATCATAGAAATCTACGGGTGTTCCTTGTTTCCAACTGGTATGGGACGGTTGGCGGCAAGTGAATATCTCGTGTTTGTTTTGAGCTTCATCTTTCACTTGGAATTCCTAATCAGCATTGTATTCAATTTTATTGCTTCTATATCTGATTGATGCAGTTATTGGTCTTGGTAAATTTATTTGACTTTTGGCGAAATAATTTTTTTGTGGTCAACTCCTCCTTAGAAACCATAGGGGTAGTATATGAACTTGCTGGACATTGTTCGCTCACCATTTTCTACTTTTCTTCAGGTCGTAAGTAACTTTTGAGATCCTTTTGGGCTCGGGTGGACCATTTGGAAGGGTAGCTCGTGCAAGAATAAAATCTTTAGCTTTGACGGTTATTTTAAATGAACAATTATTTGTTTGAGATTAGTGGTGTTAATTACATCTTGGGATCTGTAATAGACAGTAATGTAATTTGGTTAGGAAAATTATAATGTTTTATTTTGGATATTTTGTGGTTTAGTATTTAGTAATGGTGACGTGGCCAAATTATGAGACCGCGGTGTCGGTACCGAGTTTGGGGCGTTACAGAGTGGTATCAGAGCTTAGGTTTCAGATCCGGATGGTTTTAGGATTTGAAAACTACTAGAATTAAGAATTGATAGTAGTATTAGGATTACGCTTTTGTTATTGGCTACCCTATAACATTAAGTTATGATTGTAGCGTTAAGTTTATGAGTATGTGTGTTAGCCTTACTATCAAATTTACTCCCTTGAGATTTAAGTATATAGCCATATAGGTAATTATGAGGTGACATGATTGATAAAAAAAATCGTTGCCACCATCGTTTTGCGTGCCAAGGGAATGATGAAGTTTATGTTTTGAACTTGAGACATGATATTTGGGAAATCATTAATTGGTATATGTGTGCCCCTTAAAATTTGATTTATGGCTTGATCTCTTTGGGTATTGATGTGTCGATCTCAATAAGAATATAAACAGTCAATTTTTGGTTGTCGCAATTGATGGACAAATGTTGTGTTAGGTCATAAGACGTAGGTAGACATAAACATATGTCATGAGCTTTTGTTCCAATTTTGGAATTCGATAAATTTAGTATATTTAGTGTAATTTATGAGCCTAATTTAGTTCTATAGTGGAGATGCTCATTTATTTAATTTATCGATTATTGGCTTCTATGGCGGCCTCTAGATGCCATATTAGAGAATGTTGATGAATGAGACATTAATGGACAAATTGGATCTAGAATTGGAGAGCTCGAGTAAGCACCTCTCGAAAATGATTGAATTTTAAAGTCAAAGAGATATAGTTATATTCTTTTAAGGAAATTATTTTATTACGTGTCACTTTTGAATTATGTCTTGGTTTGATGCGCACAAGGTATATATATTTGAGGTTGAGAATTAATAGAGGAGCCTTGTCCTACTATGTTATGATATGTGTGGAGAAAATGCACCATTCTTATTTAGCAAGTGTTAGAAAACAAATTTGATTCCCTATTAAGTATCGTACCATCTCGTTACCCATGTATATTTAGGTGACCATGACGTGGTGAGGGAGGTCATGTCTTTTGCAATGATTAAGCTTTTATTAATTCTAGTGCTTCACATTTGATAATATTTGTCACACTTGCATGGATTATAAATTATTAATTCAAAAATTTGGAAGTTGATCCTGTTATAGACACATTGACTATGGGTCCATTTTAATAACCTTAGTAATTGGATATTGGCCTTTAAGTTTGAGGGTAGAGAGAGGCCTACCGATTTGGTTCATTTAGGCCTTGAGGATTTTGAAGTAAATTTTGGGTATGGTAATTGGTTGTTTACTTTTAGGACAAAATAAAGACACTTGAGTTTCTAGTAGTGACTTTCGAATACCCTTGCTACATTTAAGGATTTAATGAATTAGGTCTTTAAAGAGTTTTTTTTTGACCGGTGTGTGACTGTGTTCATTGTGGATAACTTGGTCTACTCCAAGTTTTGGAAGGAGCTTGAACAAACATCTAAGAACATCATTTTGGTCTTTATAAAGGAAATATCGAGGAGATAACTTGGTTACGTGGGGAGTCAATTGTGGATTATTTTATTGACCATGGGCTACTGATCTTGATAGTTGATAGTGTTGTAAGACTACCACCCTAAGTTATCCTCTGAGATTTGGAATAACTTATTTTGCCTTTAGAATGAATTGAGTTTGAGTACACCTTACGTTATAATATTTTGAGGTACCCATGTTTTACATAGTTGTATTATGTGCATTTGAAGTTATTTTGGTGTGACAAGGATTTGTTTAATAAAAGGTCTTACTGACGAGCCTATGTTAATTTATTCGGATATTTTAGTTTAGTTAGATATGCTACACAAATAAGGAGTTTCTTTCGATGGGATATAAAAACATTGTTGTCAAGAGTATTGGTGGAGAGTTTAGGTTATTATTTGGTGGAAACTCAAGGTTTGACGTTTTCGTTTAGTGGATATCTCTTGATAGTAATGGGTGACGTTAAGCGTTTCGCGTTGTGGCATGTTTGGAAATAGAACCGACGCAGCCCAAGAACTTAAGAAGTCGGAAAGTGGGAAGTTGAGCGGTGATCTTCGTGTCCTCGTATTGAGGCCTTGTATATGAGACTACACAAGTTTTTAAGCATTCATACTAGTAATATATTGTAAGACTGTAATTAGAAGGCGCAACGGTAGAGTGTAAGTTCGACAAATTTGGAGGACCAAATTTTAAAAGGTGGGGAGAGTGTAAGATACCGAAATTTTGTTAATTTAATTCTAATTCTAGTAATTATGTTCTATAATCGGGCTTGTGTAAGTTTATTTTTGAGCCAACTCTGTTTGGGTATTACATTGATGTCTTTATAAGTTGGGCTTCGATTATTTAGAAAATGTGTGGTTGGGCTTTGCTTTCAATTGGCTATTGAGTTAAGAATTTAGAATTTAAAATAATAGTAATTTATTGATTATTTACACATTCTGAGAAGACAAAGCATAGCTGGTATGGAAAGATAGAAGAATAGTTTGATCTTTTAAAGAATTTGTATGAACCGATAATAGTTGCTCGGTGATGTGTAACAACAAGAGGAGCTAGGCAAAGCTATTGTTTTCATTGTGGAGACTTGAGGGGAGTATTATGAGTTTTTGACTGATCGTGTACGAAAAGTTTAGAGGACTAAACTTATTTTAAGGGGGTGAGAGTGTAATATCCCTAGTTTTTGATAGTATTATTTTTTTGGAGTAAATGTACTTGGGCTGGTATTTATGGTTTGGCCTTATTTGAATAAAATAGGAATAATTACAAGCCGGTACATTTTTTAAAACATTTTTTCAAATCAATCAAGCCATTTTTTAGACATATCTTTTAGGTACATTTTTGGGGTAAAAATACATCACTACCCCCCAATTATCACGCTGATCATCTTCCCCCAACAAAATAACAAAAACCTCAGATCTATCAATTTCGGCTGCCGTGATGGAATCGAACCGAGAGAATAGAGACGTAATCATTTACATGATTGTAGTAGGGATCATGATCGGCCTTTAGCCAGTGCTTGAGGATTCGGAATACATGGCGATCACAGACGATCCCTCGGTGGTCACCGGGAACCCCAACTCTTGCTTACGCCTTGAGTCCATCGGCTGTGTCAAGTAAACAAAAATCGGACCGCCATATAGTTGTTCCCAGATCAAGCTGTTGAAAGAAGTTAAAGATCGACGCAAGAATATAGCAAGAGTCACGACTTGAAGCGAGCCGTGATGGAATCGAGCAGAGAATAGAGAGATGCGGCGGATATGAGATCGGACTTGGCGAGGAGAGAGAATCTGCTCTGTTGTTAGTGCTCCAGCTCCGGCGAAACAAGCGTTGAGTGGCGATAGCCTAACTTGGCCATATATGGAGTGAGATGGTGGGTTCGACCAGAGATTGGTGGAGTTGGAGCCGGAGAAGGGTGTTGCTTGGGCTGTTGAAAATTTTCCCTTTCCCATTTTTCCAATTCTGTTCGTTTGAATCTTTCTATTGAAATAAATTATGTGTTCGTTTTTTTTTCTTTTCAAATAGTATCTTTAGATTTAACTATAAGATCTGGTAGAAGAACACATGAATTGGTATAAATAAATTTGATTTGAGATACAAAATGGCGGTTAATCACCTGATGCCAATTGTTGGCATCAGCATTTCACCTGATGCCAAAATTATGTTTGATAGGCATCAGCATTTCATCTGATGCCAAGATTTGGCATCAGCATTTTTGGCATCAGCACTATTTTTGGCATCAGCATCAATTGTAGGCATCAGCATTGCACCTGATGCCAAGATTTCATCGCATTTTGGCATCAGCACTATTTTTGGCATCAGCATCAATTGTAGGCATCAGCATTGCACCTGATGCCAAGATTTGGCATCAGCATTTCACCTGATGCCAAGATTTGGCATCAGCATTTTTGGCATCAGAAATATTTTTGGCATCAGCAACATTTGTAGGCATCAGCATTTCACCTGATGCCAAGATTTGGCATCAGCATTTTTGGCATGCCAAGGCTTGGCATCAGAGTTTTCATTAATTGCATTTTTGTCATTTGGCAAGCAATTTGTAGTTATATGAAATGTCCAAAAAATTGATGGTCCTAGATGAAAAGATGTTTTCAAAATTGTACCCACTTGAAATTCCCCCTTATTTAGTTAATTGAGCCTATTTTAATTTAATAGCAAACCCACTTAGTTTTGATACACATTTGGGTTATTTATTTGTGATTGGGTTTGAGCCAAATTGATGGTCCAATAATAATAACAACAATAATAATGATAATAATAATAACAATACTAATGATAATAATAATAACAATACTAATGATAATAATAATAACAATAATAATAATAATAATAAGAATAATAATAATAATTAGGGTAATAAACACAACACTTATAACAAATTAATTTCTACAATAATTGGGGGTAGTGAAGAGGCCGGTTCATGCTGCCGTTGAAGAAAAAAAAATGGTGGCGGGCTCTTTTAATTTGGCAGTAATGGAGGAGAGCAAAAGGCTATTCACTATGATTATAAAAGGGGGAAATGCCTCTAGTTAGGTCATCAACAGAGAAAATAAAAAAAAAGTGTGAGAACAAGGATAGAGAGAGTTGTGAGAGAGGGAGCATAGAGGAAATTGTTGGTGAAGTCTCGAGTCGAAGAAACCAGCGCGGCGACACTAAATCTCCGGCGAACGGGATCGAGTTTTGATTAAGGTGAGACATTGATTCTTCCATTTCAAGTTTCTAGCAATTGATTCCTTTGTTGAGTTGGTAGTCGCATTGGGTTTCCTTTGATGTAGGAAGCAATGCACTAGGTATCGGTGTTGGTGTACGAAAGGGAAAAAAAGAGGTAGTATAGAGAGGAGGGGAAGAGAAAGACATCATGAAGGAAAGAAGGGGAAAGGAATTAAAAAAAAGGGGAAGGAAGGATAAGTAGGGGGCGGTGCAGAGAAGGGATGAATTAGTAAGATGGGTTTTGGGAGTGTGTTGACTTTGCGAGAGGGAGTTGGGGTGAGGAGAAAAAGAAAACAAAAGAAGGAAACAAAAAAAGGGGGAAAAAGTGGTGAGGTGTCGGGTGGATGGAGTAATTAAATAAAAATAGGATGCTTTATACTAGTGTACTACCACTAGTAGGCTAATATCTAAAATAAAAAAAAAGTTATTAAAATTCAGTTTACTTACTCGGGTATTAGAAAAATATTATTTAAGATAATTTAGTTTTTTTTCTTGTATTGGATGTTAGGTTTGGGCAAGTACGAGCAGTGGTGACTTACACATACAAGCTAACTGTTCGCTTCTTTTCGGTAAGGGATTATACTTCTTAAGTATTTTGATCATCCTATTTTATTTGGTAGGTTTCCATTATAAATTTTATTGCTTTTACGTTTTCTTGTAAACGCATGCTCGGCACTCACCGATATTTTTTTTGAACTCCGTCGAACCTATTATGTTCATACCCCAAATTTTGTTAACCCATGTTGACTTCTTGAAATATCAATCCATTGGAAAAATGGATTACATATATTTTTTGGACATTTGACTTTATTTGGAACTCCTCCGTGATCAATAAGTAAAATAAATTGTTACGTGAAATATGTAACATTAGTGAACGAAGAAATTATTTGACACCACTGGACATGTGGTGAGGTTATCCGGATATACCTTCATGGCCGTTGTGGGTTTAGGCCCATTGGGCTCAGGCCCATTGGGGCAGTTAGTCAGGTCGAATTGACCACTTAAGTGATCATGGAAATCTACGGGTGTTCCTTGTTTCCATCTGGTATGGGACGGTTGGCGGCAATTGAATATCTCGTATTTGTTTTGAGCTTCATCTTTCACTTGGAATTCTTGATTAGCGTTGTATTAGATTTTATTGCTTCTATATCTAATTGATGCAGTTATTGGTCTTGTTAAATTTATTTGACTTTTGGTGAAATAATTTTTTTATGGTTAACTCCTCCTTAGAAACCGGAGGGGTTGTATATGAACTTGCTGGGCATTGTTCGCTCACCTTTTCTACTTTTCTTCAGGTCGTAAGTAACTTTTGAGATCCTTTTGGGCTCGGGTGGACCATTTGGAAGGGTGGCTCGTGCAAGAATAAAATCTTTAGCTTTGACGGTTATTTTAAATGAACAATTATTTGTTTGGGATTAGTGGTGTTAATTACATCTTGGGATCTGTAATAGACAGTAATGTAATTTGGTTAGGAAAATGATAATGTTTTATTTTGGATATTTTGTGGTTTAGTATTTAGTAATGGTGACGTGACCAAATTATGGGACCGCAGTGTCGGTACCGCGTTTGGGCGTTACACAAATAGCTGAGGAATTTCAAAAGAGATACCAAGACAACAATAGCTCTGAGAATAAAAGGGAACTTGAGGCATGCACCCAAAAGGAAAAAGAAACTTGTCCCGACTTTGCAGCCAGGTGGAAGAGGAAAATATCCCAAACACTAGACATACCCGATCCATCTGAATAAGCAGTCCGGTTGTTTATAAAAAACCTCTAGCCAATTTATCTTGAATGCATGGGTACCTTCCCTACGGTGATTTCAATGCCATTGTTGAAGTAGGAAATCATATTGATAAAGAAATACATACATGGTTCCTAAAAATTGATACACCTCCAATTTCATTCTGCTACTCTGAATCGGAGGAAGCATCTACAGAAGAAATCAACGTTATTGAAAAAATTCCAACCGACGAGTACCGTAATGTACCGTGGTCTTATGGAGCAGATAAGTCTATAAATTTTGTTAGAGAGGACATCAATACCAGCAGGCATACAAAAGGTCCTCACAACAGGCGACATTATGATGAATTACATGCCCCAATGTCACTGATACTACAAGGGTTAAAAGCATAAGAAGTCCTTAAACCACTTGAGAACTACAAGCCTCCAAACCCATTACCCGCCAAATGGAGGCATAACAAGTACTATGAATACCACCAATTCAGTGGTCACATCACCAACAAATGCTTCTCACTTAGGAATGCTATCCAAAACCTTATCGATGACAAAGTCGTTGAGAAGCCGCACCCATTGCCACATAATGGGCAAGTCAACTTGATTGATTCTATACAGATAAAAAGTGATTGAGCATCGCCTGAGAAAGAACTTTGATAGGGCAGAACGTCAGTACAAGAAGTTGTTGGTCATTCAGGTAAAGACAAGGGAAAGCCTTTGAGACTCATAGAACCTAAGAATACCCTTTTGTATACACCTCCAAAAACCTTTTTTCCTTTAAACCTCCTTTTGCCAAATAAAATCTTCAGGAAGCAACTTTTTGCTCTTTCTGAAATCAACTCAGCGTCAGTTTTCGTAGATTTTCCATTTTGTTCTCATAAATATCTTTTTCTTTTCGATTCAGATCACCTATTTCCAAGTATCCCTGGATAGGATTTCTTCTCAAAGAGGGTAAATTAACTCACTTAAAAACACCTAAATCTACATGAGTTAATAATGAGTCATCTAGAAGATATGGACCCGCAAACTATTAAGAATTCATGAAATCCAAAGCAAGCAAGTCGTCTTGACCGGAATCACCTTCGACTCATTGCGGTCGAGCTGTTAGTAGTATAATGGGGCTTCCTACCATAACACCAAAACCCCTCCAAAAACCTGAAACCCTTTTAAAATCCATCATATGCCAAAACCGCTACTGAAATTAAGACTTTCCAATATCATCAGCCAAACAATTATCCCCATGATCTAGCTTCCTAAAACCGGGGCTGTTTTACCTTTTTATATCCACCAAAAATGATTATCCCTTTGCCCCAAAAGGAGAGATGACATTCCCCAACTGACATTGTAATGCTCCGAGAGGTAAAAAAAAACCTCTGGAGAAAGTCCATTATTTGTCTATCTATCTCTTACACAAACTAATCTGGGCCTCTCTGGGAAAATCAACACAAATACACTTCTATAGGTGTGGATCAAACGCCAAAAGGCCCACTATACCCAAAGTCAAAACCAAAACACCCATTATACACAAAGGCAAAGCAAAAAAGGCCCACCATACCCAAAGCCAAAGCCAAAGCCATACCCAAAGTCAAAGCCAAAAAAGCCTACCATACTCAAAACCAAAAGCCAATTGTCCATCTAGAATTCACAATCTAAAAAGCCAACCAACGATCAAATTGTTGATTGCCTTTTTTTTTTTAAATAAACCAATTCCATAAAGAGACCTAACCAAGAGGCCAATCAAAAACCTCAAAACCTAATCCATCCCCCAAAAACTGAAACAGTACACCCTGAACCAGTCGCGATCAATAGCTCTCCTTCAATCCGTTATAACTTGATATGAGTCAAAGATGAAACTCCTTGCTAAAACACACAAAAACATCAAAAGATAATTACCAAGTAGAGTCCATAACCCACCAATCTGGTGATACTCGGAAAAAAAGTGAACTATGGATCCTGGATCTTTTTCTTGTTCATTAGAGTCCTCCTCATATCCTTTGCCTTTGATCCTTAAAATAAAGTCTACCTGGGGCTGTCCCTCCATTCACAACCTTCTGTGGTTTGTTGTCCATAAGAATATGTCGTTTGAGTTTGCTAGGGGCTTTTCTATCCCATCTTGAAGAATTTGTTGATTGAGTCACCTTGGGGATTTTCCCACCGAACTCATGAGTCTTGTTCATGTAGTCGCCTATATCATGTTCCCTGAGCCGTGAATTGTTGGTCATAACGAAAGATGTTATGTTTGGAAAATCTTTGAAAATATGAGTCTCGCTACAAGCAAGATAGAAAAAGTTATTCTTGAACTTCGGATAAGGAGAAGACATTTTGGAAACATATATCAACCGAGAAGGTTTTGCCTCGGCCTTATTTGGCAAGGACTTCTTAGGATTGGATGATAGGATCACTTATTATGCCTAACCCTTATCTGAATCCTACTTTATCACAAATAACATGTTGCAGAGTTGGTACACTACTACAGGGTCTCTTATGATTTCTACGAGCAGGGCGGATTTGTTTCGGATACACTTTGCCCCTATATTTCTTTTGATGCTAGACTGGTTGTCTACCAATTTCTATTCAGGATACCAAAGGTTGGGAACTTCATTTACAAGATTGGACTATTTGTTTCGCTTTGGCGTCACGCTAGTTTCTCTAAGTTCCATCGGATCTTTTCTGCTTGACCGCTGTGTTGTCTCGTCCTATGAACCTGATTTTTGAAGCCCCTCCTTACTTTCTTTACCAAAAATCATGATATTTTGTTATCAAGACAAGAAAAAAAATGGGAGACCCCCATTGAATTTCTTCACTAAGAAACCCCACCAGATACCATAAAACAAACAACATATATGCATCACACCTCCTACGATTATGGCCAAAGCTTCGAGTGAACCCCAAAAAAAACAACAACCTCAGACTTTTCACTCACCAGCCAAGAAGTACAGTGTGTTTATAAAAGATAAATTAGTTTTGCTTAAAAAGTCAATCATGTACAGTTAATATTAACTAGTATATGCATATAAATTAACTATAATTGTATGATAAAATAAATAACTCAGTGTCATCATTCCACACCACTCTAACTGGTCCCGAAACATTTCCCGCACATATTATCGACCTTATTATCATCCCTGCATTTTTGAAACATCGATAGCATTCCACCACAAGGCTTCATAATCATTGCTTCTCCTATGCTGGGATAAGCACATTTTAAAAATAAAATAAAAATGACATCACTTTCCCTATCATGGGGGAAGGGCATTTGAGAAATGGCATCACTTTCCCTATTTTGGAGGAAGGGCATTTAACAAGTTGCATCACTTTCCCTATTCTGGGGGAAGGGCATTTTAGAAGTTGCAACATTTTCCCTATTCTGGGGGAAGCACGTTTTAAAATCTCAACATTTTCCCTATTCTGGGGGAAGTACGCTTTTTAAAATCTCATCACTTTCCTTATTCTGGGGGAAACACATTTTAAAATTGCATCGTTTTCCCTATGCTGGGGGAAGCGTGTTTTTAAAATCTCATCACTTTTCCTATTTTGGGGAAAGCACTTTTTAATCCCATCACTTTCCCTATTCTGGGGGAAACCACATTTTAAAATTGTATCGTTTTCCCTTTCTGGGGGAACGCGTTTTAAAATTGCATCGTTTTCCCTATGCTGGGGGAAGCGCGTTTTTAAAATCTCATCACTTTTCCTATTATGGGGAAAGCACTTTTTAATCCCATCACTTTCCCTATTCTGGGGGAAAACGTGTTTTAAAAATTGCATCGTTTTTCCTCTTCTGGGAAAAATACATTTAAAAGTTGAATCACTTTCCCTATTCTGGGGGAAAGACATTTAAGAAGTTGCATCACTTTCCTTATTTTGGGGGAAGAATATTTTAGAAGTTGTAACATTTTCCCTATTCTGGGAGAAGCACGTTTTAAAATCTCAACATTTTCCCTATTCTGGGGGAAGCGCGTTTTTTAAAATCTCATCACTTTCCCTATTCTAGGGGAAGGACATTTTGAAGTTGCATCACTTTCCCTATTATAGGGGAAGAGCATTTAAGAAATTGCATCACTTTCCCTATTCTAAGGGAAGATACATTTTAGAAGTTGCATCACTTTCCCTATTCTGGGAGAAGAGCAATTAAAAATTGCATCACTTTCCTTTTTCTTGGGGAAGGACTTTTAAATTGCATCACTTTCCCTATTCTAGGGGAAGGGAATTTTTTAATTGCATCACTTTTCCTATTATGAGGGAAGGGCATTTTAGAGGTTACATCACTTTCCCTATTCTAGGGGAAGAGCATTTAACAAATTGCATCACTTTCCCTATTATGGGGGAAGGGCATTTAAGAAATGACATCATTTTTCCTAATCTGGGGGAATGGCATTTTAGACATGGCATCCCTTTCCCTATTCCGGGGAAAGTACGTTTTACCGGTTTCATCGTTTTTCCTATGCTGGGTTAAGCATATTTTAGAAATCCCATCAGTTTTGCCTATGCTGGGCGAAACACTCCGAATCCCACTAGTTTTGCCTATTTTGGGCGAAACGCATCCGAGTCCCACCAGATTTGCCTATGCTGGGCGGCATCCGAATCCCACCAGTTTTGCCTATGCTGGGCAAAACGCATCTGAGTCCCACCAGTTTTGCCTATGTTGGGCAAAACGCACCTGAATCCCACCAGTTTTGCCTATGCTGGGCAAAGCGTATCCGAATCCCACCTGTTTTTCCTATGCTGGGCGAAGCACATCAGAGTCCCACCTGTTTCGCCTATGCTGGGCGAAGCGCATTTGTGTCCCACCATCTCGATTTTGCGAGGAAGGATTCGCCCTGGAAGCACGTTGTCCACCAAAAGGTTGTTGTTGAGTATGTCGGCAGAGCCGAACTACGTTTGGTCTGATTCTGAAAAGGATACGTAAGCAGCCTACTCAGTAGGCACGACCATCAGAACATTTTCATTTGCATCATATCAGCTATATTCCCATCAGTCCATTAAAGTGATAGGGCATGGGATTTAAATATTGCATCATAAATTGCTGCATGTTACATTCTTCCCTATTATAATTTCCTCAAAATTTAGGAGTCTATTTCTTATCAACGATGTTCGTCTACAGGTAAATTTCGGTTTACCCGTAAACTCCATCGTTGAAGGGCTCTGTAGACACCCCAATTTCATACCCTTGTTTTATGACATGTCATAAAATATCAAGACCTGTTAAAAGGACTAACGGATGTCAAGTTACATGGTTTAAAGTGCAAAGGGACAGAAGAATTAACAAACAGTGAATTGCAAGGGGCGAAAGTGCCAAAAACAGAAGAAAAAACAAAGTGAGAGCGGTCGTAGGCCATTATGGACGCCGCGCCCACAATAGCCCCCGGTGGCGCCTAAATCGGCTATAGGCAACGCCCATAAAGTTCCTGTTCACTATTGTAGTTTACTTTTGGTGCAATTACTTCAGCACATGGTACAAGCCGTTAAAGCATGAAAGAAAATATCAGGCTTTTCCTTCACTATTAAGGAATCCCAATCACAACCTATAAATACGAGGCTTCGGCAGTGCCCGAACAACATAAATTTTTACGGAGAGAACGGTATGAAGTTACGCAGTTGTTTTTCATCCAACCTCGAAGCTCCGTTAGACTGCCAAAACCTCCCCTAAACACTAAAACTCTCCGGCCAAAGTGAACCCTAGCTACCTATCTAGGTTTCCTCCCTATTTCACCGGTTTCAAAATCTCAAAAAGAGCAATTGCCCTGCCCGAATTCAGACGTCAAATCCAGCTGAAGCAAGTAGTTGCTTTGCCCGATTTCAGACTCGATAACAACGAAAGCAAGCAAAAAGCAAGCAGTTATACCGCCCGGATCCCGAGGCGAAAACAACTAAAAGGAGCAGTCACGCTGCCTGAAATCTAGTAATAGAAAAAAGATTCCCTCTCCCTGAAGGACAGAGCGAGCACACCCTAAAACCTACTAGAAAAGAAGTTTGGTCCGGGATAAAGCCCACACGCTTCAAGAGGTAGGTACCTTAAAATTATTTAATATTTTGTCTTTAAAATAGTGCTATTTAAATAATAATATATATCACTAAATAAGTTTTACTCTGCCCAAATTTCTATAATAAATAGCACTAAAATAAGCCGTTATTATGACCTAATTTTTATAAAGTTTATATGCAACTATAAAATGAGGCTGTTGTAAGTTTCTTTATTTCTTTCACCATATATATATTTATATATTTTAAATGCTTTATTTAAATTGTTAACTTTATAAAAAGAGCCTATTTAGCCAAAAACATATTTTGAGTCCGAAAGGGCAAGTTGGGTGCCTAACCCCTTCCTAACTCATAACTTAGCCTTCGAACCCTTTACAAATAT
Source organism: Codonopsis lanceolata (assembly GCA_013146195.2). NCBI lineage: Eukaryota > Viridiplantae > Streptophyta > Magnoliopsida > Asterales > Campanulaceae > Codonopsis > Codonopsis lanceolata. Next base: position 41,815,736 of record CM028380.1, read on the forward strand.
GGTATTTTTGATTTTTCTTTGTTTATCCTTAAAATAAAGATGGTGACTATGTTATTCACATTTTGAGTCTACAATTGAGGTCGGGTGTATTCCGCGCGCTTAAAAGGTTTTGAAACCACCCACTTTTTAGTAGCGGGGGAAAGGGTTAAAAACGGGGCACTCACAAAGGGTCAGGACCAATAATTTGCTCAGGGTCAATAGCTTTTCCTTTCCCTTCGATGGTCTAGACTGAGTAGTTGTTTTCACCTACAGAACAACTCAGAAAATTAGGGCTTTTGCCATAAATGGCTCAAATAACAAAAGATTTTATTTTAGGGAAAATATGGAGTATAAGAAATTGAGATCCCTTAATGTTTGGGAAGAAATTTTGCAAAGAAACAACAATGGAAATAGCAATAGATATATCAAATAACCACACAGAATATCCAAGAGTTTCTAAGCAACATAGTTCAACAATGGCGGAAGATGAGAAGTTACACAACAGATGAAGGTGCCACTTCACATTCCATGAAAATTTCAACTAAAATGAAATATAACACCGATAATTCATAATATAAGTTTCTATGAGAAGTTAAAATGCTTGACATTGTTTATGAAGTGAAGAAAAACGAGGAACTGGAAGAAGATATGCAAGTTGTTGCAGAGAGGAATAGAGGCTTGAGTAAAGAGATAAATTAGAGAGAGAGCGGGTTTGTAAAAGTTTTGAAAATGGCGGTTCATAGTGTTTTAAAGAGAAGAAGGAAAAGTCACTTTATTGAAAAGTGCTTAAATGATTGACATGTGTATTTCATAAAGCATTTAACTTTAGATATTTTGAAAATAAAAAGTGAAAAATGAATTTTACCCCTTTTAGTTTTCAAAAAGTTTCACCCTCTTCTTAACTTTAACTGAAATACTAACCTGGACTTAACGCTTTGAGCTTAAACACACAACAAAGTTAGTAACAATTAAAGTCTGCTGGTATGAATCAACATTTAAACTTAAAAATAAAATTAAGCTGTAGGATCGATCATACCAAGACCTCTCCTTAAATAAGCAAACCTAGTAGCATCCAGTGGCTTGGTGAGTATGTTAGCCAATTGATGTTTAGTTGGAATGTATTCCATACCTTTTTCCACATGATCTTTGAGGAAGTGATAATGTATATCAATGTGGTTTGTCCTTGAGTGCATCACTGGATTCTTTGAGACCAAAATTACTGAAGTGTTATCACACATGATTGGAAAATTTGCAGTCTTGATGTTGTAGTCCACTAGTTGTTGCTTCATCCAAAGTAACTGTGAGCAACAGGTGCTGAAAGCAATGTATTCTGCTTCTGTGGTTGAATTTGCAACTGAACCTTGCTTCTTGCATGACCATGAGACAAGTCTATTTCCAAGAAATTGACAAGTCCCACTGGTGCTTCTTCTGCTCACTTTGCAGGCTATATAGTTTGCATCTGAGTATATAACTAGATCAAAGTTGTTCTTTCTTAAGTACTAAATACCTAGATTTGTAGTTGTGAATACATATCTGATGATACGTTTAGCAGTAAGAAAATGTGATTCGCTTGGATCTGCCTGAAATCTAGCACAAACACAAACATCAAACATTATATTAGGTTTACTGGCAGTAAGGTAAAAAAGTGAAACTATGATTCCTTGGTACTTGGTCACGTTCTCTTGCTTTCCCTTTTCATCTTTGTGAAGATGACAGTCAGTAGACATTGGTGTCTCGAATCCTTTAGCTGAATCAAGACCGAATTTCTTGATAAGTTCCTTTGCATATTTGGTTTGGCTGATGAAGATTCCTTCTAAAGACTGTTGGATCTGAAGTCCTAGAAAGAAAGTGAGCTCTCCCATCATGCTCATCTCGAACTTGCTTTGCATCAGCATCTCAAATTTTTTGCACAGGCTTTCATTTGTTGATCCAAAGATGATGTCATCCACATAGATTTGCACCAGCAGGGAATGGCCTTTGTGCTTGAGGATGAAGAAAGTTTTGTTTATTCTTCCTCTTACAAACACTTGTTCAATTAAAAACTTGAATATAGTTTCATACCAAGCTCTGGGAGCTTGTTTAAGACCATAGAGTGCTTTCTTGAGTCTGTATACTTGATCCTCTTTGTCTTTGATGACAAAACGAAGAGGCTGTTCAACATATTCTATTTTTTGAAGATCACCATTGAGAAAGACACTCTTTACATCCATCTGATACACTTTGAAGTCCATGAACGAAGCATAAGCTAGGAAGAGTCTGATTGCCTCTAACCTAGCAATAGGAGCAAATGTTTCATCGTAGTCAATTCCTTTTTCCTGTCAGTAGCCTTGAGCAACCAGCCTAGCTTTGTTCCTTGTAACATTCCCATCTTCATCTTGCTTGTTTCTGAAAACCCACTTAGTGCCTATAACAGGATGATCGGTAGGCCTTGGTACTAAGCTCCACACTTTGTATCTTTCAAACTGGTTAAACTCTTCTTGCATAGCTTCAATCCAGTAATGATATTTTATAGCTTCATCAATCTTCTTTGGCTCGATCTCAGAGACGAATACAAATGCAAACATAGTCTTATTTCGAACACTTCTTCTCGTACGAACTCCTGTGTTGAGATCACCAATGATTTGAGAGATTGGATGACCTCTTGCTTCTCTAATAGCTGGAGGAAGATCATTTCTGATGGGTTCTTCCTTGAAGGTTTCTGGAGTAGGTAGAGAAGATGTTTCACCAAAATCAGGTTCCAAAGAGGTAGGTTCTTTGTGATCTTCATTTTCTGGTATAGATGAAGGATATGTGATCTGCAAAGGGGTTTGAGGTATATTAGAAGAGATGGGTTCATGATCAACAGTAGAGTTTGAGGAGGGACCAACAGGGTTGAAGTCTGCTGGTGTTGGGAGGAATGGAAGATGTTGCTGTTGGAGGATCCTATGAAGTTGATGAAGTAAAATATTTATTTGTACCTGTCTCAACATTATCATAATCATTAGAAACATTTGGAGCCACTCGAGGCTCTAATAAATCATATTCATCAAAAGTCACATGCACAGATTCAATAATTTTTAAAGTAGTTTTATTAAAAATGTGAAATGCTTTTGAATGTTTGGAATAGCCCATAAAAATTATTTCATCTGATTTTGAATCAAATTTGCCTCTATATTCTTTTCCATTATAAAGAACAAAACATTTACAGCCGAAGATTTTGAAAAATCCTACATTTGGGGCTCTTCCTCTCTATATTTCATATGAAGTTTTATTATGAAACTTGTTTACCAGGGATCGATTCTGAGTGAAGCAAACAGAGTTGACAGCTTCTGCCAAGAAATACTTAGGAAGTTTAGCTTCTGCCAGCATAGTTCTTGTTTTTTCAATGAGTGTTCTGTTCTTTCGTTCAGCTACACCATTTTGTTGAGGAGTCCCGAAAGTAGAGAAGCTATGGATGATCCCGTGGTCATCACAATATTTTTCGATACCATTGTTCTTGAATTCGGTGTCATTGTTGATCTGATGTCACTTATGTCTTCAAGCTTTTGAGTTTGAAGTCTTCTGAAAAGTGCGGTAACAAGATCGTATGTCTCATCTTTTGTTGTCGTAGTTTCGATCTAGGTGAATCTAGAGTAGTCATCAACTACTACAAGAGTGTACTTGTCTATAGAGATACTGGCAGTAGAGATTGGTCCAAAGAGAATCATGTGCAGAAGTTGAAGAGGTCTGGAAGTAGACATTACATGCTTGTTTTTGAAGGAAGACTTGGAGAGTTTTTCCAGTTGACAACCTTTACAACTTCTGTCGTGGTCGGTAGACACCTTAGGTAGACCTTTGACAAGACCTTCGTTAGAAAGCTTAGAGAGGTACTTGAAGTTGAGGTGACTGAGACGTTTATACCAAAGCCAACTGTTTTCACGAATGTTGTTGGCAACTAGGCAAAGACCGGAGGATCTTCCAAATAAGTTTAAGTCCACGACATAGACATTTCCTTTCCTATTTCCGGTCAGTAGGGCATGATTCACTATCATTGATGAGACATTGGTTGGAGAATAATTGACAGATAAGACCCCTTGTTGCAGAATTGGGATATGCTCAAAAGATTGTCCTTCAAGCCATTCACTAGAGAAACTTTGCTGATGGTGAGAGTTCTGTTAAGTAACCAACTCATCTAAAAGCTTAAGCTTTTAGATAGGGGCTCAACAATATATATCAAGCTTAACACACCCCCTCACGTGTGACTCGTCCACACGTGGAGAGATATACAAACATGCCTCAACCATGGGCATCACAACCAAATAGAGTGACAACATGCACTCACAATATTCCGGGTAACAAATGAAAGCGGGATGATTCGAACTCACAACCTTGCCAAACCAGAGCTCTGATACCATGTTAAGTAACCAACTCATCTAAAAGCTTAAGCTTTTAGATAGGGGCTCAACAATGTATATCAAGCTTAACAAGTTCCTCTAGTGATTGAGCCATACCCAATTGTTTTCCCTCTTGCATTGTCGTCGAATATCACCGTAGGACTTTTAGCTTCAACTATATCTGAAAGTAGACTTCTGTTCCCTGTCATGTGCCTTGAACAACCACTATTGAGGTACCAGATGTCCTTGTCTTCTGAATCTATAACCATGAAGCAAACCTGAAATATCAAGGAAAAAAGGTCCCCTTTATTTTCTTTCGGGTTCTGATGATTAGCAACCTTTTGGAACCCATACCTGCCTAACCTTGAGAGAACTAGGTCTCTCAGATTTCAGTGTGAACCTTAGCAGGCATTCTGGAGCTAGATAGCCTAAACAGTTGCAAGAGTGGCAAAGGTGAAAGTTCCATGGAGAACTGTGGTCTGCTTTTGCTATAGAATGCTTATGATTTTATTTCTTTCCAACAGCACTCTTGGGTTCAACAGACTTGAGAGGTTTCTTGTGAATGTTCCTGCCTTCCTGGGCCTATTAACAACAGACCTAGTCTTGGCTGATCTGTTGTTAGGAGACTTAGGAGCATCCACCAGAATTCCCTTACGCTTAATATCAGCTTGGGAGCCTTGGCCTTTTCTTTGACAAACTTGATAGGTGCCAACATAAATTTAATTTGTCTATAGCCAGTAGATTTTTCCTTAGCAGAGCTGTTATTGGTAGACTTAGATTTCTCTGTTGTACCTTTAACAAGCTTCTTATCAGAAGCACCTACTTTGGAGTTCCCTTTGTGAGCCTTGGGGTAAACATATGGAACACTGGTATAGCCAAGTCCACATTTACCTTTGTTACCAAAGGTTTGTTAAGAGAAGGAAAGATCATTAGCAGTCTTGGAGGATTCACCTTCCTCTATGACAGAAGAGTTTGCTAAGTTGTGCTCATTATTATAGCCTAAGCCTGATTTATCTCCACTTGGTTTTTGGCTTGAGAGGATTCCTTCAAAGGTTTCCTTAGAGCTGTTCCAGAAGTCAATGGTCTTTTGCAAGGCCTCTTTCTCCTGGTTTAGCCCTTTGATGTGCTCAAATAGGAAATACGCTTTGTCACGCAGGAATTTGTTTTCCTCTTTTATCTTGATACTCTCCTGCTGACAGCCATTGAGAGTTTGCACCTCTGCTGCCAACACATATTTCTCAGCAGCAAGCTTAGCATAGTTTTTCGCAAGATTTACGTAGGCTTTCCTGAAGGTATTGAACTCCTCAAGCATATCTTGATTATCCTTGAGCTGTTCGTCCTTACTGAAGTTCTCACAATTGTTCTCAACCTCTTCAAAAGGAGAAGGTGAGATCTCGACTTCATTTTCAGAATAATAGGTGAAACTTGATTCTTGAGTTATTAAGCATATGTTGGCTTGCTCAAAATCGTCCTCATCCTCTTCTGAATCAGTCTCAAACCATGTAGCAACATGTTTTTCCTCAATGTCCTTAGCCAACATACCTCTTTGTTTTTGAAATTTCTTATAAGGAGGTTTTTGGTATACTTCAAATTTTGGCTTTGGATATTTAGAAACAAAGTGACTAGGATTTCAACAGTTATAACACACAAGTTCATTACTAGATGAGGCTTCAACAGTTTTTCTGAAAGACTGCTGGTGTGTGTCTTTTCTACCAAATTTTGTAAATTTCTTTAAACGTTTTACAAATATAGCAAATTGTTCATCAGAAAGAAAATCATTTTTCACTGGAGGAAGTGGAAGGTTCGTCATCAACTGGAGTAACTTCTTGTACCATGGCTGGCAAGGACAGAGTTTTGAACTGCTTGTCCTGCTCTAGCGCTTGACTAACTTCGAGCTCATAAACCTTCAAACTTGCATAAAAACTACGAAGAGTCATTTCATTCAAGTTTTTAGATTCTTTCATGGTGGTAGTCTTAACATGCCAGAGACTACCTAGGGAGCCTAGAAATCTCATGTTCATTTCCTTTTGGCCATAAGTTTTACCTAGAGAAAAGCAGCTATTAATTACCTTGCTGAAGCGATCGTGCTTGTTTCAGGGTTTCCTTAGGATATTTCTTGAAGGATTCAAACTGTTGTATGAAGGTGTACTTCCTGTTGTCTCTTGTATCTTGGTCTCCTTCAAAGTATTCTACAAGAGCTTCCCACATTTCCTTGGCAGAGGTACACCAGATCACTTGTTGATAGGTGCTAGTATCTAGAGAGCTTGTGATTATGTTTATTACTTTACTATCCAGCTCCACTAGCTTCCTTTCGTCCTCGGTCCATTCAGATTCTTCTTTAGCAACTTCTGGAGGATTACCACCAATATTTGCAAGGAGATTTGGGTTCATTGGTATGTGACGTCTTTCTAGCACACATTTCCATAACCTCTTATCAATGGCGTTCATATAACACATTATCTTATCCTTCCAAACATCGAAATGGCCTTCGTCCAATATTGGGACGTGGTTCGCATTGACGTAGATAGCATTTAATGTGTTTGTGCTATTGGATCTTTATCTCTCAAGAGGTTAATCTTGAAAAAAACTTGTTTTTGAAGAGTTAAGCTCTGATACCAATTGTTAGTCCCAAAGGGCATAATACTAGGCTAAGGCTAAAGGGGGTTGAATAACCTATTTATGCTTAAAAACTTTTCTAGAAAGGTTCCTATAGCAATTACTAACAGCTTATTGAAAAGGTTGTAGTAGCGGAAGAGTGGCAAGGAAGACAGACTAAGTCTGCTGGTAAGCTCACCAGTAGACTTGGCTATTCTCTTAAGTTTGATGCTCGAAGCAAATAAGTTAAAGAACAGATAAGAGTATAAAACAGTAAATACGACAGAAGAATGAACACATGCATTTTGAGATGGTTCGTACTATAAAGAGTACTACGTCCACCACTAAAGCAGTCAACCTTGGATTTGAAAATCCACTATGTTTTCCATTAGTTCTATTACAGAAATCTCTAATGGATCGTGTACAAAATATTTGACTTGTATTTGGTGGGTGGTAGTGAATATCTGGGAAATAGAATATTCACTGTGCTAAAGAACAGTTAATGAAAATAACAAGAGGAATGAAATAAGTAGCAATAAATGTGCAGTCTTCTTGTTATTGTTGAGGACTTCATTGATCAGTTTATGATCTCTTGAATGCACTGAGTAGGATGACTTGAGTTTTTGAATAGTTTCAAAGCATTTTATTCTTTTGGTCTTCAATGGAGGTATATATATGAGGGCATCTTGAGACCGTTGGAGAAGATGAAGTGAGTAACAACTCTATTAGGTGGGAAGCATTAAATGCTTGGAGCTATTAGGTTGACTTCTTCTTCACTGATATCTAATCGAAGTATGGAGAAGAGCAGGTGGAAGACAACAGAGGTTGTAGTCCTACAAAAGTTGGTACAGACTGTACGTGTCAGACTGTGTATCTGCTCTGTCCCATTCAGTAATCATCACAGATGAAAGTCTTCGAACTTTTTGAAAAGCTGGATTGGCGTATCCTTGAATTCATGAGTCAACTCTGGAAGGTTATAATTCAAATTGATATTCTAGAATATCTGAATTAATAATTCTTTTCTAAATGAGCTGAGCTGGAAATCCTGATGGTATTCATACACGTCATTCTGCAGTCCGTAGGTAGACAAGGTCTGCTGGTGAAGCCTTTGCTGAAATCTTCTGGTGGTGAAAGTCGAAAGCTATGAAGTCTAAATAATTATTCTAAAGGCAAAGTTCTATACACAGTTGCTACGCTAAGTGGTACGCAACCTATTTAGCCAGTAAGCATAGAACCTAATATAATGTATGAGCAAATGCAAATCTAAAATACAATGAGAAACAAGAAAAGCTCAATTCCCATAGGGAAATTTGTGTGAAATTTTGTTTTTGGGAGAAAATTTTTTTGACTCATTGATTGATTTTTCAATGAGGCACCAAATGAAGCATCATTTGGTAGCTTATCAATTGGTTCAGTTCCTCACTTGTATGCGCATTTGTCTTTAATTCTTCCTTTATCATTCTAGTCATACACATTAGGGCATGAATATTTGGTGATTATATCATACTTCTGATTCTGATGCCCTAGATAATTATGTGTAAACAAGTGCTTCTCTCTCTCTTGTTCAAGAATAGTTGATGTAGAAGGTTGATTGTTTGGAAAAAAGCTTGTCGGATACTCAAAAATATGGTGGAAGCACGCCTAGGGTTTGTCATGGTATTCTAGTTAGCATTTAATTATGTTTCCTCTTTTATCTTGATTAAATTTGTAATTCCTAATTCTTTTGGTTTTTTATCAAGAAATCTAGTTTCCTAATTTGTTTTGACTTCCATCATCCTGTTTTTATATCCAAAAAGGTTTCTGTTACACGCCTATAATACATTAGATGGTAAGTAGTTGAGTTTCATTTAAACTCTCCTTAATTGCTTATAGTCGTTGCATGATTTAACCTTTTATATTCTAATTGAGTTTGGATTATATTGGGTTTGTACTAACAATTTGGCTAGGCTTATGGTTTAAGAATCCGACTCCTCTACCATGGAATCAAGGTCGCCAAGTCCAAGTTGCTCCAGTCAATGACACACCCAATGTTGTGTCATCCACTGCCTCATCAACAACTGTTGATTTTTTTTCCCAATTCTAGACTCCGCAATTCGATGATCATGCTGCTGCCTCTTCTGCTCAAAGAGGGGGAGATATTAGATGAAGGGGCAGATATTGGATGAAAGGGGAGTTTATACTTTGGTTGGATATTTGTTTACTTTAAACTGTGTTTTATAATTTTAAGTATCTTGGATATTTTAAATTGTCCTATTCAGGGGGAGTTATTCACATGTGCTCATGGTATTTGCTTTGACCAGAAAGGCAACAACGACAAAGGGAGAGATTGTTAGGGTGAAAAATAACCGTGGGTTATTTCTCCCACTTTGGCCGTGTTCTATTACATTTAGAACACATGTTGTTATTGTCTTTCTAGGTAATTGTTAGGGAGCTTGGTCCTTGCCTTCTTTAAGGAATTTAATATGACAATCCCTAACTTGTAGGAATTAGAGATTTATTTCCTTAATAACTCTTTCCTAATCATGACATTGCCTTGGTAAGTTGTTTTCTTGGTGGACAGGTTTCCTAGAGCTCTATAAAATAAAGGAACAACCTTGGAAGTCTACACTCTTCGTATTTTTTTGATGTGTTAATGTATTCAAGAGTGTTTAGCATAGATTAGTTATATCTTCTCACTTAAGGGTTTTCTTAATGATTTCCATTCTCTAAACGGTTTGTTTTTATATTGTAAGCAATTAATTGCAATATTTTAATCTAGTGGGAGTATTATCCTGAGACATCGTCTACAAGTGTTTTACTTGTAGACATAAATTACAGCTTAGTGTCACTCTGTTTGATTCATTTATTATTTATTTTAATTATTCATATCTTGTTTACACTTGATGACTCATGTATCATTGGATACATAATTGTTGACTGTTTTAACAAGTGTTGTTTTTATTGAATCGTAGCTACGTTTAGTATTTCAGTGTAATATATATATATATATATATATATATATATATATATATATATATATATATATATAGGATTATGTGTGGTTTCATAAAAATGAGTAAATATAGAAATTGAACAAAGAAAGAAAGCTAATAAATCAATACATGGATAATTATGCCAAGTGCATGATAATGAATTCACATAAGCATTTCCAAAGTTCAAATAGTATGGCCGTTGTGGGATCCCTTACATGACAACTTTGGTTGCATGAAGCCATGAGTAATGATAAATGTATGATATATGCGTATAAATATTTGATTGTATTACCAATGTTTAATTTATCCCTCTTTTTTTATTTATCAAGTTGCTAAGGGAGGGATTAATATATCTTAGGCGCTGGGCAAATGAGATTTCTTCAAAATCATTAGAGTTGAGATGTTGGAGAAAATTAAAGTTTCACTTCCAAGTTTAAGGACACTAAGTATATGTCTTAATTGGGTTGGTCGGAGAATGGAAATAAGAATTTTGGGTATAAACTGATTCCTGTTTTGTTTCAGCCAAATATATGTCTTTCCTCCTATACTTTCCTAAAAATTGAGAAATCCGAATTCTTGTTTAGAAATTGAGAAATCTGAATTCTTGTTTAGAACTGTTTCCTTCGTGTTTGTCCTTCCTATTCTAATGGAAAGAAATCCGAAAGCAATTTTGAAATGTGAAAAGATAACTATTATGTCTTTTGGACATGCCCGAGCTTCGTCTAATCTTCAAGAAACGTGTTGGAGTCATGTTTTACAATTACAATCATAAAAGGTCTTGAACATGTGACCTTCGCGTTATTAGCATGACGCTCTAACCAACTGAATTAATAGGCCAACTTGGGTCTCCTAAATTTACTTATCAAAAACAAAATGTTACTTGACAATCAATGTTTTTATCTAAGTCATTAATAAGATTTTAAAAAAAATTGCTTAAAAAATACATGTGCAATTATAATAATTATTGGGTATATAATATCAATATTTCAAACAAAAAAACAAGTTTTTTTTTTTTTTTGCTATTTGACCATCATTTTTATTGCTTATGTTTGTTTAATATTTTTCTTTTAACTTGAATATTTAGTGCAAACATGTTACCAAAACAAAAATATATCTGAAAGTCAAAAAATAAATAAAATAAAAATAATTGATGGGGTCTATCGTTTTTGTCATAAATTGTTTAAATTGATGCAGAATAATAGTTTTCAATAATTTTTAATACTTATTTTTCTTTTATGTTTGGAGGTATTGTACATTTTAAATACTTTGAAGGATGAAAATTTTAGAAACTATTTATGTAAGAATCTTATTTTTATATTTTTAAGGGCCCTTTTTTTTGGTAAAATTACGGGTCGGTTCACTTTTCAAAGTTTTAATTCGCTCCAATACAGTGTTTTTTTTTCAATCGGAAAATGACACTTTTGGGGGCAAAATGACTATAATACCCGTAATGAGCCTAAGACGTGCTACGAAGATGCATCGCAATTCAAAATTTTATGTACAGCAATTAAAAAATTTATGTATTGCTATTCAAAAATTGAAGTTTAGATCCTAGGTCCCATTGTCTTGTTCACACGTAAATGCAAGAAAAAGAAAGAAAAAAAAAGTAAGCAAACTAATCTTCATCCTGTAACCACTCCACCCATCTCCACCATCGAGGTTACAACTTCTTATTTTCATTTCATCACCTTTCTTCTAATCACAAACACCCAATCCCCTCTCAACTTCACCTCTACCTCCTCTTATCTTAATATGCACCTCTATGCTCTTCTCTCGTCCTCCGATCCAAGCCTTGGACAAAAATTGATTGGGAGAAAGAAGAAATTACTTGAAGAGGATATGGGCGATTTCACTATTTCTCTCTATTTTAGTGTCTTTTCTGCTTTAGCATCACCACTATTTAAAGTGCTGGTTACTTACCTATAATAGTTTGTTTGCTGATGACTTGTTAACCTGGATTGTATAGGTATGGACGAAGCACAAGGAGACTTTAATTTTGATGGAAAGATACCATTTCCTTGCTTCAAGTTGTAGACAATTCGACTTCAATAATTGTAAATCACTCTCTGAACTGAGAAGTGGTGAAAGTGATGTTGATGGAGCTCTCGCTATTGTTCTTGAAGTTCTCAAGTTGGTGCATAAGTTGTTCTTCGACCTAGTATTGCGATACATAAATTTATGTATCGTGATTCAAAAATTTATGCACCTGTAGACACCCCAATTTCGTACCTCTGTTATATAACATGTTATAAAATATCAAGACATGTTCAAAGGACTAACGAAAGTCAAGTTACAGGGTTTAAAATGCAAAAAAATGTAAAAGAAAAGAAGAATGCATAAACAGTGAATTACAAGTGCCAAAGTGCCAAAATCAGAAAAATGAAAAGGCTGTGGGCGCTGCCCACAACCCTCCTGGGCACCGCGCCCACCAAGCTTTTAGGTCGCGCACATAAGACCCCCCCAGCGCACTATAGCTTTTGGCTTTTGGTGCAACCTTTTCAGCACGCGGTACAAACTGATGAAGCACGACTGATAAAACTTAACCACGAAGGAATCCCTCATCCTAGGCTATAAATAAACCCTCCCAGCTTCAGAATTTCACACACTTCACGCAACAGTTTGTGAAAGTTCTCCCGAGAGAACACCGATGTTATTTTCTCTCCAGCCCCGAAGCTCTGCCAAACTGTCAAATCTCTCCCCTAAATACTAAAATTGTCAGCCAAAGTGAACCCTAGCTACCCAACTAGGTTTCTGCTCTATTTCATCGGTTCAAAAATCCCAAAAGGAACAATTACCCTGCCCGAATCCAAACATCAAATCAGCAAGCGGTTGTTCTGCCTCGCCCAGATTCAAACGCAATATCAAGCAAAAGCAAGCAAAGTTGCTCGCCAAAATCCAGAGCGTCAAAATCTAGCTGAAAGCAGCGGTTGCTTTGTCCGATTTGACTCGGCAAGCACCCAAAAGCAAAGCAAACAAGCAAGCAAGCAAAAACAAGTAGTTATCTTTGCCCTGGATCCCGAGGCGAAAGCAACTAAAAAAGCCGCAGGAGCCGCCACGCCGACAAAACAACAGAAAAAAGACTTCCTTTCTCAGAAGGACATGGGAAGCACATGTAGACCGCCTAGTGGGATTAAGCCCAGGCATACCGGGTTCAGACACTTATGTTTCGGGAGGTAAGTTCTGTCCCCGTAGTTATATATTATAATCTATAAATTAAATATAAATATCTAATTAAGTTTCATTTCGGTTTATACTTTAATGTTTATACTTCATTTTCATTAAATTAGTTTCTTTTCCTGTTTTTACTTTAATACAATAATAGTTACATTTCCTTTCTGTTTAAATTAGTTTCCTTTCCGTTCCTACTTTAATGTAATAATAGTTACATTTTATTCCTGTTTAAATTAGTTTTTTTCAGTCTTTATTTTAAATGTCAAAATAGTTATATTTTTATTTTTTTAATTAGTTTATTTTATGTATTTACTTTAATGTAAAGTAGTTATAATCTTCTGCAGCTTAATTAGTTTCTTTTCTGCACATACTTTAAATATAGAAATAGTTATGTAACTTGTTGTTTAATAAGTTTCTTTCCAGCTTATGCAAGTAAATATAAATAAAGTTTGTACTAGTATAGCTATTGTATTCCTAAAATAGCTTATAAAAATGTTGTAATTATTCTCTAGTTGTATAATTTAAGTTATAATTTTGTTTTGTTTTCTTTAATAAATGTAAAGTAATTTCTCTTTATTTCCTTTTTATATATACAAATGTTTTGTTCCGAGCCAAAGTGTATAAAATAAAATGAGCATATTGATAAACTCATTGTGAGACCAAAAGGGCGAGTTGTGTGCTTAACTCCTTCCTAACTTGTAACTTAGCCCCCGAACCCATATAATCTGATATGTTTGGTTTTTCTTTGTTTAACCATAAAATAGAGGTGGCAACTCTGTAACACTTTTTTCGAGTCCACAATTGAGGCCGAGCATATTCCACGCGCTTCAAAGTTTCGAAACCACCCCGCCTTTCAGTGGCGTGGATCCGATTAAAAACCGGGCACTCACAGTGGCGACTCTACTGGGAAGATGATTGTTTTCTTTAAAACAAAAGAGGACTAGGCTCATGTTTTTTTTGGTTATCAATATGTTTTTTTTTCTATTGAATTTTTATTTGGCTTCTTTTATGTATATAATTTTGCAATCTTAAAAAAAAAACAAAAAAAGAGATGGTTGTTAAGAAAAAAATGGTTGTTTCAAAAACCAAAAAGTAAATAAAAGAGTTAGAAGGAAAATATATATGTTTTTTTAAATAGTGTTTTCCAAAAGAAATTATTTTCAAAGTTATTTTTTTAAAAAGCAGTCTTTTTCTTCTTTCAAAAAAAATATGAAAAGGTTAAATGGAGTTAAAGGACAAGAAGGAAACTAGAGGGGGTCTAAGTGTTAAAGGAAAAAAAGGGGAAAGGTTAAAGTGTACAAAAGAATAAGTGAACATGAACCCATTCATGTGGGCACAACGCCCAAAGTGATGTTAGGCTGCACCCACATTTTCATGTTTCTCATTTTGAACAATTTTATTCGATATTATGCCCATTTTATCCGTCTGGTCGCCCATTTTTACTGTTTGGTGCACCCATTTTTCATGTTACTCAACATTTCAAAAAAAAAAAAAATCATAAAAAGGGTTTTCTTTCCTATAATCTAGTGTTGTTTTTATACATATTGAGATCATTGTTATTTTCCTTTGATACCACTAACAATTTTGCAGGGGTTGAAAAATAAAAAAATTGGTTATTTATCATTTACTCTCCTGAGAGTATTGTCCAGAGGTACGTAATCATCACATCCCATTTCAAGGATCACAAAAAAAAAAAAAAAGTGGGTTTTTTCCAAAAAAAAAAAATCATGGGTAATACTTAATTTCTCTTTTCCTTTCAAAAAAAAAAGGAGATCGTTTCTTTTCGTAAAAAAAATAAAATACAAAAATATAAAAAAATATGAACAAATAAAAAGAATTCCGTTCTATCTAAGTAAAAAGGAAAAAAAATCTCTATTCTTTCAAATTGAAAAATAAATTAAAAAAAAAGATTAGCAAAATGAAAATTTCTTTGACAGAGTTGAACTACGATGACTTGAGCCTCGAAATGAGGAACGTAGGCAGCCTTCGGGTTCGGTCAAATACTTTGATTCACTCTTTAAAAAAAAGGTTTTTCTATGTGTTTTCTTTTTGTTTTCCAAAAAGATGAAAAGACAAGACAAAACCCACTCACCATTATTCTTAATCTCCATCTTCAAACTCTTCCCTCTTAACCTTTCATAAATGCATCACTAGTTGATTAATGCATCGTTCACTCTTGATTTATATATATATATATATATATATATATATATATATATATATATATATATATATATATCAGTAAGTCATATTTCGAGATGTCAAGGTCTACCACTTCAAAAAAGAAAAAAAAACAAAATAAACACAAAATAAAATATCAATAGGGAGCCAAGGAAGAATGGAAAGCCGGGAAATCCAGAAAAGGCGACTCCAAGAACATAAGCAACAAATCAAGACTGGGGGCTTTCAAACCACCCAGGGGTGTCTCTTTTACCCATATTGATGGCTACAGCCCATCCTTGCAGATTATGCTCACTAATCCATTTGATCTCTGTTATTTCAAAAGTCCAACCAAGTTCTCAAATCGAGCTTTCCAAAGGTATTTATCTATATTCGAGTCTGGTAAATTATTGCTTCTGTTATATTAGCTTGTCGAGTCTTCTTCTTGGTCTTTGAGCACCACCTATCGCCGAAGTGTCTGTTAAATTGTAAAAAAAAAAAGATGAATCAAATTATGTAAAAACATGATAAAACTATACGGGTTAATAATGAGTCATTTCAAAGATATGGACTCACAAATCATTAAAAATGTTAGTTCAATAAGGCAACCTTCTGTCTTGGTGAAAGGTCATCTTCAACCCATTGCAACCGAGCTATTAGTAGCACACTAGGGGCTTCCAATCATACACCAAACCCCTTCCATATACGTAAACAAATAAACCATATACCAAAGCCTAACCATCTCTAAGATACAGTTTTCCAAAACTGGGGTTGCTCCACCCTTATATGTATATCCACCAAGAGTGACAATTTTTTATCCCAAGAGAGAGAAGACAGATATCTCTTCAAGCACTCTCCCAAATTGCTCCGAAATGTCAACAAGGTTGAAGAAAAAGAAGAAGAAAAAAAGAAGGAGCAAGGTTGAAAAAAAAGAGCCTATACATAAAAAAAAAAGAAAGCCTCTATTGAGCAATTTACTCAAAATCTTTCTCTCGCAACAAAAAAATAACCAATCACTCTTGGATTACCCCATAACCCACAACCAAAGCCAAAGGCCGATCTCCCAATACCTACAACCAGGTCCAGAAACCAACTTCCCATCCAAACCCACAGCCTAAAGGCAAGTTAATGATCGCTTATGATCGTCATTCCGAAAATAACCAAATCCATAGCCCAAAATGCCTTTGAACCAGATGCCAATCAAATCCTCAACCCATAAGCCAATCCATCCCAAATACTTAAACACTATACCCTAACCTAATTGCCACTTATAGCTTTGTTTCAATCGGTTATAACATGATCTGGATCCAGGACAGAACTCCTTGATAAAGACATATAAAATTATCAAAATATAAGCATTAGATAGGGTCCATGAAACTTGTGATACTCGGCGATAAACTCTGGATCATGACTCTCTTTTTGTCCATTAGAGTCATCCATTTTTTCTTTGAGCATACTCATTTCTGTCTCCCTCAAAAGTCTTTCCAAATCGAGTCTGTCTGGAGCTGTCCCTAGTTAATCTCTTCAGAAACTTGCCCGTCCCATTTTACAAAATATGGTTTATTCATGGAGGGCTTCTACATGAAACTCACTGGATACATGAAAGCTCTTCATCTCTAGAAAAAGTTGTCCTTTCCATCTCCATCTAAAGAAATGGAGAAGCTACAAAGTGTGATCCCTCAAGAAGAGGCAGCTCATCTTCGCATGCATTGAAAGACCAGTTCCCTATGAGGTAAAGGCTTGTTAGGTTGAAAACCCGAAAGGGTGGCCTAGGCAAAAGTTAGAGCACAAAAAAAAAAGTGGTTCCTCCGAGGCATCAATTAGCTGAACTCACTAATCCTGATTGAATTCCTTTCTTGAATGATGCACTAGTCAAAAGACTGAAAAGTAACCCTAAACATCACCCACCCTCATCTCAAATATCACCATCAACTCCTATACTCATTACCCCCCAAAGCCAAAAGCCGTATCTTAATCTCTCTTATAACATCTGCATCCCCTGACCCACCTTGTCTTAGCATGTTTAAGAAAACAATGGGCACACATCAATGTCATAGATTCAATATTTTTTTTAAAAAAAGAAGATTTTTTTCCATATGCATGTTATCTTAGCTTCCATCTTGTCATTACAACATCTTATCTTGCCAAGTATTTGCCACATCGTCCTCCCATGAAAAAATGCACATCTTCTACCCGCACCTTCCAAGGACCGTGGACACCAGTCTCTGTCAAAGTTTGATGAAGTTGGAACAAAAGCATCGCCAGCACCCTGCAGTTCAATCATACTAGTTCTCGCCTAAGGCAATTCGAAGCACTGCTAGCAACTCCATCATCCCACATGGGTCCTACATCCATCCAGCATCTCGCCAAGGACCTCTTCCTAAAGATCCTCAGTAGCATCATCAAACTCGCCGAAGAGGGCGCATCATCAAATCCTGCCGACGATGGCGCACAAATAAAAAATGCCGAAGAGGACTGTTGTTTCTCATTATATCTTGATTTGCCTCTATGCATTCATTACATTAGGTTCTATGCTTAGTGGCTAATTGGGCTGTGTACTAGTTAGCGTGGCAACTGTGTATAGAACTTTGCCTTAGAATAGTTTTCTAGACTTCACAGGTTCAGCGGAAGACTTCGGCTGAAGGCTTCACCAGAAGACTTCAAGCAGCCTCCAGCGGCAGACCTTGTCTGCACTCGGACATCATGACATATTCAAGACTTCCAGACTTCAAAGCTTAAGTGGATTATTTAATTCAAGCCCAAATCAGTTTGAATTTGAATTAAATCATCTCCAGATCAACGCTGACTTCTCAAACACGTTCCTCCAGCTTTTCTGAAAAAGCATGAAGACTTTCGCCTCTTGAAAAGGGATAGAGCAGGTGAACAGATTGACACATGTAGACTGTACCAACTATTGTAGGTCTGCAACTCTGATTGCTCATCTACCCATTGCTGCAATCAAGTCTTTACCATTCCCTGCTCAGCATCAGTTGAAGACAAAATCATCAACAAACAACTCCAGGCATTTAATGCATTCAACCTAATAGAGCTGTTACTCACTTCATCTTCTCCAACGATCTCAAGAATGCCCAAGCTATAAATACTGTCATTAAAGAATGAAGAAAACAATGCTCTGAATCTTCACAAAAACATCAAGCTTTATATACTCAGTGCATTCAAGAGATCATCAATTGATCAACGAAGTCCTCAACAACAACAAGAAGATCTGCATCAACCATTAATCATTTGCTTCTTATTGTTGTTCCTTCTACTATTCTTTTCCACGTTGAATATTTTGTTTTGTTCAGATATTCAATACCCCCACCCCCAAATACAAGTCAAATATTTTATATACGATCCATTGGACATTTCTGTAATAGAACTAGTGGAAAATAGAGTGCACATTTAAATCCAAGGTTGACTGCCTTGGTGGTGGACGTAGCACTCTTTATAGTGCGAACCATCTCAAAATAAATGTGTTCTTTACTTACTACATTACTATGTTTTCATATCTTAACTTATTAGCGCAAACTTGAGTAGCAGCAAACTTGAGTAACCAGCTAAGTCTACCGGTAGTGCTTCACCAGCAGACTTAGTCTGTCTTCCTTGCAAGACTTCCGCTACTTCAATCTTTTCAATAGATTGCAAGTGCTTGTTTTAGGAATCAATGCGATAAGTTTTAAGTGTTTAATAAGCTATTCAACCCCCCCTTCTAGCTTATTATTATGCCCTTTGGGACTAACAATTGGTATCAGAGCTTGACTCTTCAAAACTAGTTTTTCCAAGATTAAACTATTGAGAGACACGATCCAATGGCACAAACACACTACATGCTACCTACGTCAAATGCGAACCATGTCCCAATATTGGACGAAGGCCATTTCGATGTATGGAAGGATAAGATAATGCGTTTTATGAACTCTATTGACAACAGGTTATGGAAGTGCGTATTCGCAGGACGTCATGTACCAATGAAGGCAAATCTTCTGGCAAGCATTGCCGATAATCCTGCTGAAGTACCTAAAGAAGAATCAAAATGGACTGAGGATGAAAGAAAGCTAGTGGAGTTAGACAGTAAAGCCATCAACATCATAACAAGCTCACTAGACACCAGCACTTACCAACTAGTGATCCGGTGTACTACTGCCAAAGAAATGTGGGAAGCTCTTATTGAATACTTGGAAGGAGACCAAGATACAAGAGACAACAGGAAGTACACATTCATCCAACAATTCGATTCATTCAAAAAGGATCCCAAGGAAACCTTGAGACAAGCTTATGATCGCTTCAGCGAGGTAATAAATAGCTGTTTTTCTCTTGGTAAAACTTATGACAAGAAAGAAATGAACATGAGATTTCTAGGCTCTCTAGGTAGTCTATGGCATGTTAAGACTACCACCATGAAGGAATCTAAGAACTTGAATGAAATGACTCTTCGTAGTCTCTATGCAAGTTTAAAGGTTTACAAGCTTGAAGTTAATCAAGCTCTAGAGCAGACAAGCAGTTCAAAGCCTTGTCCTTGACAGCCATGGTACAAGAAGAAACCCCAGTTGAAAACAAACCTTCTACTTCCTCCAGTGAAAACGATTTTCTTTCAGATGAACAATTTGCAATGTTAAACGTTTTAAAAAATTTGCAAAATATGGAAGGAAGGACACACACCAGTAGTCCTGAAAGCCCATCTAACAATGAGCTAGTGTGTTATAACTGTAGAAAACCTGGTCATTTTGCATCTAAATGTCCAAAGCCAAAATTTGAAGCATACCGAAATCCTCCTTATAAGAAATTTCAAAAACAAAAAGGTATGCTGGCTGAAGACATTGAAGAGAAACAGGCTGCTACATGGTTTGAGACAGATTCGAAGAGGATGAGGACGATTGTGAGCAAGCCAACATATGCTTAATAGCTCATGAATCAAGTCCTACCTATGACTCTGAACATGAAGTCAAAATCTCACCTAGTCCCTTCGTAAAAGGTGAGATCAACTGTGAAAACTTCAGTAAGGAAGAACTGCTTAAGGATAATCAAGAAATGCTTGAGGAGTTCAACTCTTTCAGAGTAGCCTATGTAAAACTCGCAAAGAACATTGAAAAGCTTGTCGCCGAGAAATCAATGAGATATCAAACAAGAGAGTATAAAGGAGAAAACTAAAGGAGAAAACAAATTTCTTTGTGATAAAGTTGATTGACTAACTGAGCACATCAAAGGGCTGGACCTTGAGAAAATTGCCTTGCAAAAGACAATTGACTTTTGGAACAGCTCCAAGGAAACCTTCGAGGGAATCCTCTCTAGTCAAAAGCCAAGTGGAGATAAATCAAGCTTAGGCTATAATGATGAGCCCAGCATTGCATACTCTTTTGTCACAGAGAAAGGTGAATCCTCCAAGACTGCTGACAATACTTCCTTCTCCAAACAGACCTTCGGGAACAAAGGTAAACATGGGCTTGGCTATACAAGTGTACCATATGTTTACCCCAAGGCTCACAAAGGGAAAGCCAAAGAGACTGTCTCTAATGAGAATCTTGAGAAAGGTACTGTAGAGAAATCAAAGTCTACCGACAACAGCTCTGCTAAAGCAATATCTGCTAGCGGTAGACCTACGAAATCTCTGCTGGTACCTGTCGAGTTTGTCTATGAAATGGATAAGGCACCCAAGATAATTGACGATAAATTTAAGGGAATTCTGCTGAATCCTCCTAAAAAGGTTAACAACAGATCGGCCAAGGCTAAGTCTGCTGGTAACAAATCAAGGAAGGTTCATCAGAAACCAATTAAGCCTACTGTCAACAAGCTAGCTGAACCCAAGACTGCTGTTGGGAAGATGGAAAGTCACAAGCACTCTACAGCTAAAGCTAATCACAGTCCTCCATGGAATTTCCATCTATGTCATTCTTGCAACTGTTTAGGCCATCTGGCCCCAGAATGCCTGCTAAGGTTCACACCAAAATCTGAGAGACCTAGTTCTCTCAAGGTTAGGCAGGTATGGGTTCCAAAAGGTTGCTAATCCTCAGGATCCAAAAGAAAATAAAGGGGACCTTGTTCCTTTGACTTTTTCAGGTCTGCTTCATGGCTATAGATTCAGATGATAAGGACATCTGGTACCTCGACAGTGGCTGTTCAAGGCACATGACAGGGAATAGAAGTCTACTCCCAGATATAGCTAAAGCTAAAGGTCCTACGACGATTTTCGGCGACAATGCAAGAGGGAAAACAATTGGGTATGGCTCAATCACTAGAGGAAGTCTCTCCATCAACAAAGTTTCTCTAGTGAATGGCTTAAAGTATAATCTTCTAAGCATATCCTAATTCTGCGACAAAGGTCTTATCTGCCAATTCTCCTCCAACCAATGTCTCATCAAAGATCGTGAATCCTGCTCAACATTACTGACCGGCAATAGACAAGGAAACATCTATGTCGTGGACTTAAATCTTCTAGGGAGATCCTCTAGCCTTTGCCTAGTTGCAAACAACATTCGTGACAACAGTTGGCTTTGGCACAAGCATCTCAGTCACCTCAACTTCAAGTACCTCTCCAAGCTCTCCAAAGATGGGCTTGTCAAAGGTCTACCTACGGTGTCTGCCGACCACGACAGAAGTTGCAAGGCTTACTAGTTAGGAAAATGTTCCAAGTGTTCCTTCAAGAGCAAGTCAGTCATGTCAACTTCCAGACCTCCTTAACTTCTGCACATGGATCTCTTTGGACCAATCACTACAGTCGGTATCTTCGGAGACAAGTATACACTTTTAGTAGTGGATGACTACTCTTGGTTCACCTGGATCGAAACAATGACCTCAAAGGATGAGACTTATGATCTAGTCACCGCTCTTTTCAGAAGACTTCAAATCCAAAAGCTTGAAGACATAAGTGACATCAGATCAGACAACGACACCGAATTCAAGAACATCGGTGTTGAAAGATACTGTGATGACCACGGGATCGGCCACAATTTCTCTGCTGCCGGAGCTCCTCAACAAAACGGTGTAGCTGAACGGAAGAACAGAACACTCATTGAAGCAGCAAGAACTACTGTTGGCGAAGCTAGACTTCGAAATACTTGGCGTAAGTCAACTCGCATGTTTTACCCAGAATCTATCCTTGGTAAATAAATTTCATAATAAAACTCCATATGAAATATGGAGAGGAATAGCCCCAAACATAGAATTTTTCAAAATCTTCGGCTGTAAATGTTCTATTCTATACAATGGAAAAGAATATAGAGGTAAATTTGATTCAAAATCAGACGAAGAAATTTTTATGGGCTATTCCAATCATTCAAAAGCATTTTGCATATTTAACAAAACTTCTTTGAAAATCTTAGAATCTGTGCATGTTACTTTTGATGAATATGATTTATTTGAGCCTCAAAAGGCTCCAAATGTTGCTGATGATTCTGATGATGTTGAGACATGTACAAATAAAACTTCTTCTTCTACTTCACCTCAAAATCTTCCAACTGCAGACTCTTTTAGTTCTGCTAATCCAGCACCAACAGACTTCAACTCTGCTGGTACCTTTTCCAACCTTTCTGCTGACCCTGAACCCATCTCTTCTGTTCTACCTCAAACACCTTTGCAAATCACTCACCCTTCTTGTTCACCAGAAAATGAAGGTCTCGAAGATTCTACCTCTTCTGAACCCGATTTTGGTGAATCACCTTCTCTACTTTCTCCAAA
Organism: Codonopsis lanceolata; assembly: GCA_013146195.2. NCBI lineage: Eukaryota > Viridiplantae > Streptophyta > Magnoliopsida > Asterales > Campanulaceae > Codonopsis > Codonopsis lanceolata. The sequence continues at coordinate 41,838,639 of CM028380.1, forward strand.
TTCTCTAAGGGAAGAACTCATCAGAAGTGATCTTCCTCCAGCTGTTATTGAAACAAGAGATCACCCCATCTCACAAATCATTGGTGATCTCAACTCGGAGTTAAATGCAGTAATGTTCGAAATGAGACTATGTTTGCCTTCGCATTCGGTAATGCTGAAATCAAGCCAAAGAAGATTGATGAAGCTATAGAAGACCATTACTGGATTGAAGCTATGCAAGAAGAGCTGAACCAGTTTGAAAGATGTTAGGTGTGGAGCTTAGTTCAAAGACCTACTGGCCATCCAGTCATATGCACCAAGTGGATATTCAGAAACAAGAAAGATGAAGATGGAAATGTCACCAGAATGAGCTAAACCAGTTTGAAAGATGTAAAGTGCGCGTACGTGCGGAAGCGGGACACCACGCTTTCCATTCCACCCTCCCTTGTGTAGCGGAGGACGAAATTAAAAATGCGGAAAAGGTGCTGTCTAAAATAGCGCTTTGAATACGCCTCGGTCACCGAAGTGAGTTTTTGGTCCATATGGGAGCTTTGGGTTTTCTGTATCAAGTTATCCCTTTTTAGGGGATACCAGGATGCAGGAATACATCACTCTTTCATTCACATCTTCCCTTGTTTAGGGGAAAATGGAAAGTGCAAGAAAGAATGTTGCGAGGCCCCACTATGGATTTTATGAAAATTGCCTTATGGCCTATTTCGGATCACTATGAGTGCTTTGGGTTTTCTATATCAAGTTATCCCTTTTTTAGGGGATACCAGGATATAGGAATACATCACCCTTTCATTTCCATTCTCCCTTTTTTAGGGGAAAACGGAAAATTGCAAGAAAGGATGTTGCGATGCCCCACTGGATCCAAAATGTTTCAATAGAGTCGCCATCTTTATTTTGAGGAAGAAATAAAGAAAAACCAAAAAAGAAAAACCAGAGATTGCAAAAACGGGTTCGGAGGCTAAGTTACGAGTTGGGAAGGTGCTAGGCACCCAACTCGCCCTTTCGGTCTCAAAAACGGGTTTTGGCTAAAGTATGCTTTTTGTTATATTTATTTAGCAAATAAATAAAGCATTAACTCTACAAATACATCTATATCTACATTATTTACAGACTTCATCTGTCTCCTTCCAATAATTTACAAATACATTTAAAAATATTTGGCCATAATAATGACTCTTTTTAATGCTATTTTCTAAAATAATCCGGACATCACAACGGTTTATATTTTTTACATTGAGCCGGACGGAAAATAGTTTTTTAATGAATAAACTCTTAAAGGCTCACCTTTAAGAGCGTTGGTGTGCTCGCTCTGTCTTTCAGGGAGAGGGAGTCTTTTTGCTGCTGCTTCGGTTCGGGCATGGTGACTGCTTTCGAAGGTTGCTTCTGGGCACCGTAAAACAGGCGGAGCAACTGCTTTTTTTTTTTTGATGTTGCTTGCTTGTTGCTGGCGGAAATCGGACAGAACAAGGGCTTGTTTCTAGCTAATTTGGCCTTTTTACTCAGGCAGAGCAACGGCTCTTTCCGAGGTTTTTGGACCGGGGAAATATGGTGGATACCTAACTGGGGGGCTCGGGATCACTTTGACTAGTTGGTTTTGTGTTTGGAGGAGGTTTGGCAAAGTTTCGAGGCTTTATAGGAAGGGGAACTCACTTTCGCTCACTGATCGCTCGCTGCGTAAAAATAATGCACATAGTTTCTTCGGGCTTCAAGCCTTTTCGAATTGTGTCCCAAAAGCGTAGCCGGGCACTGCTATTTATAGTTGAAAGTGTGCTTCATCAGCTTGTACCGTGCGCTGAGAGAATTGTGCAATGCGTTAACTCTGAGTGCACTATTTGGGACCTTGGCGCGAACAACAAGCTTTTTGGGCGCGACGCCAGATATGGTGGGCGCGGTGCCAAGGACCCCTTATGGCAGCGCCAAGCCTCCATTTCCAGCCTCTTTTTGACACTTTGGCCACCTGCAATTAACTATTCATGCATCCTGCTTTGTCTTTTGCATTTTCAACCCTGTAACTTGACATTTGTTAAGTTTAAATAGTTCTTGATATCGCATGCCAAAGTTACGTACTAGGGGTACGAAATTGGGGTGTCTACAGAGCCCCTCAACGATGGAGTCTATGGGTAACCCGAAGCTTACTGAGAGACGAACATTGTTGATAAGAAATAGACTCTCCAATTTCGCGCAGTTAAAACGAGGGAGAGATGCAATAGGTAGCAGTTATAATGAACAGTTTATAATGTTAACCAAACCTCCATATCCTAGACATATTTAGTCGGTTATAGCAGGTTATCGTAGTTTTTAAGGAGATATGCAAAATAATGCTCTAATGGTCGGACCTACTAATGTAGGCTGCCTACATTTCCCTTAATAAAGGAAATCAGGCTAGACGTAGTTCGGGCCTAGCCAGAACAAGCATGCTGCGACGGTCGTGTCTACCGAAATAGGCTGCCTACGTATCCTTATCCAAGGAATCAGACCAAACGTAGTTCCGGTGCAAACAAACAACTGCTATGCGGAAAGATAGTTGTAATATCCATTACAACCTAGTGAAAATAACGCACATCAAAATGCAATATCCATTGCATCTCTAAAGACCCAAATGCAATATTCATTGCATTACCCCAGAAACAGATGCAATATCCATTACATCTCAACACTAGACGGAATATCCATTGTGTCGACACAACACTTAATGCAATATCCATTGCATTATTGCAGAAAACAGATGCAATAACCATTGCATCGCAACACTAAACGCAATATCCATTGTGTCGCCACAAAACTTAATGTATTATCCATTGCATTATCGCAGAAAATAGATGCAATATCCATTGCATTACAACACTAGATGCGATATCCATTGCATTACCAGAAGGACGGATGCAATATCCATTGCATCGCAACGCTAAATGCGATATCCATCACATCACCAGAAAGACGGATGCAATATCCATTGCATCGCAACGCTAGATGCGACATCCATCGCATTATGAGAAAGTCAGATGCAATATCTATTGCATCACAACACTAGATGCAATATCCATTGCATTGCCACAATACTAAATGCAATATCCATTACATTATCGCAAAATCAGATGCAATATCCATTGCATCGCTACGCCAGATGCGATATCCATCGCATTACAACAGAAAAAGGTGCAATATCCATTGTGCTACCATAAAATCATTCGCAATATCCATTGCCTTGCCACATGCCTATCACCAAAGCTGATGCAATATTCATTGCATTAACACAGAACTTGATATCAATTTTTGATGCAATATCCATTGCTTCACTATAAACCCTCATGCATAATACCTGATGCAATATCCATTGCATTGTTACAAAACTCCTGGAAAACGATGCAATATTCATTGCATCTTCACGAAACTTTGATGCGAGATCAAGATGCAATATGCATTGCATTGCCAACAGAGAAAGTGTATGTAGACACCAGGTGCAATATTCATTGCAGAAATACCAGGCTTTTAAAAGATCGGATGTAATATCCATTACATTCCCATGAGACTTATCACAAAGACTAAATGCAGACACCAGGTGCAATATTCATTGTAGAAATACCAGGCTTTCTCAATGGTGATCTTCAAGAAATGGTATACGTTGAACAACCTCCAGGTTTTATCATCCAAGACAAACAAGATCAAGTGTACCGACTCAAGAAAGCACTTTATGGCCTCAAACAAGCTCCCAAAGCTTGGTATGAAACTCTATCCAAGTTCTTAATTGAACAAGGATTCATGAGAGGAAGAATAGCCACAACTCTGTTCATCCTCAAGCACAAAGGTCATTCTCTTCTGGTTCAAATCTATGTGGACGACATCATTTTTGGATCCACAAATCAAAACATGTGCAAGAGATTCGAGAAGCTGATGCAAAGCAAGTTCGAGATGAGCATGATAGGAGAGCTCACCTACTTTCTAGGACTTCAAATTTAACAGACTTCGTACGGGACCTTTATCAGCCAAATCAAATATGCAAAGGAACTCATCAAGAAATTTGGCCTTGATTCAGCTAAAGGATTCGAGACTCCAATGTCTACCGACTGCCATCTTGACAAAGATGAAAAGGGAAAGCAAGAGAACGTGACCAAGTATCGAGGAATCATAGGTTCATTTCTTTACCTTACTGCCATTAGACCTGATATAATGTTTGCTGTTTGTGTTTGTGCTAGATTTCAGGCAGATCCAAAGGAATCACATTTGCTTGCTGCAAAATGTATCATTAGATATGTTTCAACCACTACAAATATGGGTATCTAGTATTCAAAACGGAACAACTTTGATCTAGTTGGGTACTCAGATGCAGACTATGCAGCCTGCAAAGTTAGCAGAAGAAGCACCAGTGGGACCTGTCAATTTCTTGGAAATAGACTTATCTCATGGTCATGCAAAAAGCAAGGATCAGTTGCAAACTTAACCACAGAGGCAGAATACATTGCTGCCAGCAATTGTTGCTCTCAACTATTATGGATGAAGCAACAACTCGTGAATTACAACATCAAGACTGCAAATTTTCCCATTACGTGTGACAACACTTCTGCAATTTCAATCTCAAAGAATCTAGTGATGCATTCAAAGACAAAGCACATTGATATCCGTTATCATTTCCTCAAGGATCATATGGAAAAAGGTAACATCAGCTTGGAATATGTTCCAACTGAACATCAATTGGCTGATATTCTCACCAAGCCACTGGATGCTACCAGGTTTGCTAATTTAAGGAGAAATCTTGGTATGATTGATCCTACAGCTTAAAGTTTACTTTTTTATTTGCAAGCTTTCTTTCATACCGGTAGACTTAGTTGCTACTAACTTTGTTCATGATATAATTCAACCACTCTAAGACTAGGTTAGTATCTCAACTATTAGTCTATTAAAGGGTAAAAGATTTTCTAAAAAGGCAAAGGGGTTAAAAGTCACTTTTTGTTAATTACTTTGAAAATATCTTAAGTTACAGCCTGGATGAAAGACACCCGTCACTCATCCAAGACCCTGTTCGCGAAAATGACTTTTCTTCTCCTTTAAATAGACTTCGAACCGCCCTTTTCAAACCTTTACGAACCCTCTCTCTCTCTCTCTCATATTTTCTCTCTCTACTCAAACCATCCTCTCTTCTTTGCAACTGCTTCCTTTCTCTCCAACTATTCTTTACTTCTTCTTCCTTATAGTAACAATGGTAAGCGTTTCATTACTCATCAATTTACTATCTTTTGATTTATGCTTACCATTTCTTCTTCTAAGTCATATTTTTTTAGGAATCCGAAAGGATGCTTTACGTATCTTGACGGTTTCTGCCATTGTTGTTTCATTTCAAAACCTTGAAACTAACAGTTTTCTCTCTACTTTGGATACTTATTTTTTTGCGAATCATATGTTAATGTTTCTCTGTTTTAACTATTCAAACATTCAAGGGTTTCAATTTTTCTGTCTGAAAGTTTATTTTATTTCTTAAAATGAAATCTTTGGTTGTTTGTTCTGTGTCGAGAAAAGCCCTAATTCCGGAAAATGATTTTTGTAGGTGAAATCATCTGCAAAATCTAAAACTGGCAAGAAGAAGGTGCTTGACCCAGAAAGCGTCATTCATCCTAGCCCCTCCATCAACATTCCCTGGTTTTCCTCTTTATCCTGCTGCTCACGATATCATTCTGACGCTGGAACCCAAGATGTATCTACTCGGCATGTGCATTGACCTATAGACATTTCGCACATTCGTTGCCGGAGCCAAAATGTGTGACGACATGAACGAGTCCGGGATTCTCCCCTTCTTCTGTCTCCACGACGATGAAGTAATCTCCAAAGTTATTGGTGTTCACTACGGCGGAGACATGGAGTTATCCATTGTTGAGGTTGACAGATCCTGGGAAGCAATGAGGGGAACCAACACTCTAAGGGAACCTCAAGGCAAAATGCTGAGGAACATCTTTCCCTTGGACGTATACTGTTCCAGTCATCTACTGGACAAATCCCATCTGTTCAAGAATGGAGCCCACGACAACTTCACAGCTCAACAACTCAATCTTTCAAGTGCCATTCACCGGAGGACTCGCCTCAACTACGGTGCTATCATCTTCAATGAGCTCCGCACTTATATTGCCAAAGTGAAGGAGAGTCCTTCCTTCAAGAGACCCTTTGGCAGGCTCATCAACTCCCTGCTGAGGGATACACCTCAGATCAAGTTTGCCGTTCTTAAAGAAGAACTTATCAAGGTTTCTAAAGACAGACAACTAACGACTACCTTCTTCAATAAATACATTGAATGGGAGAACAGAAGGAGGCAGCAAAGAGAAGGGCTACCAAACATTGCCGCTGAAATGATAGCAGAGCCCACTCCTATGATGGTCAAACGGTTTGACATGGAAGCATATGATGCTGCCAGTGCATCCATCTGTGAAGCCAATGGACAAGTTCAAGAAAGCAAAATCTACCGTTGCTCGTGACGTCCATCAAGAGGCCAAAGACCTAGCTGATGAATCAAAACACATTCTAAAGCGGGTTAAGGTCGCCAAGGCTAAGAAGGCAGCTAGTTTTTCACCAGATGAGAGTGAAGTTCTGGCAAACATCTTCGCCAAGGACAAAGCTGCTGTTGGTGCCAAGGCAAGAAAAAAAGCTGAAAAAGACATTGAAGAGCTTCAGGCAGATTGGATTCGGAAGGATCTGAAAGCCAGTAGACGTGCAAAGTCCACTAGTAGCTCCTCTGCCAATGCTGGACAACCCTCTTCCCCTCAGCCTTCCAACCCTGAACCAACAACCTCCACTCCCCAGCCTCCCAAACCCCAAAACGAAAACCATCATCTGACCAACCCTTTCCTTCACCCAAGCCTAAACGTAGACGACTATGTAAAGGACTACTGACCAAGCCACCAGCAGACCCTATCAACTCTGCCGATGAAGCTACTGAATCTCCTGTCGAACAGCTGAGGCAGCAAAGGAAGTCTGCTAGTACCCAACCTTCTACCCCTTCTCAACCCAATCCTACTAAGTCATCTACTCAGAGGGAATCAACCCCTCCGGAGGAGCCAATAACTCAGCAGGAGCCTACCAGATCACCCTCTCCAGCCCCTCCTTCTCCTTTCAACTACTCACCAAACCCTTCTACCCCATCTTCACCCCTTCGTAATCCAATCAACCCAACTACACCATTCGAACAAAACCAGACCTCTCCTTCCCAAACCAACCCTTCTTGACAATCAGACGTAAGCCAACCTATCCCCCTGATCCTAACACCCTAGTATCTCCCTACCCTTTCCTATGCTTCTACGAGGTTCATCTTCGAACTCTCGTCAGTAGCAGACCTCTTTCCCAAACCTGCTCCCCCCTCAACCAAAACCTACTCCTGTGAGACTAGAAGACATTTCCTATCCCCCTCCTTCCTTATGGTTCTCAACTGAACCCCTACCAACCCATTCAAATGTCTGTGATCACTCGGACACATATATTGAAATCCCCCAACCCCTCCTTCATCACCTCCTCACTCAAATTCCTCTTCTACCCATACCTTTCCTACACCCGACTCTTCTTCCTCCAACTCAGCCACTCCACCTCTCCAGCAGCCCTTCCGCCATGTCTCCTCTGCTGACGCTGCCTCATCTGTCGACATTGAGCACATTCACGTCGGTCTCGACCCTTCTCCATCCCAACCGGCCAACTCATAAATCCTCAGCCGCCTGGACGCCATTTACAACAGACTGGGAGAACTTACCAGTATCTCCACAGCAGTTGCTGAACTTGCATCTGCAACGTCCAAGGCTACCGACAGGAATGCCGCCATCCTTCGCCAATTTCAAGAGGATGTGTGGACAAAGTTTGGAGAAATGCGGCACGAGTCCACCGACCTCAAAATCAACATACGCTCGGAAGCTCACGGCATAACTCTTCATAGCGAGGTCACACGCTCTACTCTGTTCTAGAAGCGATCTCGCTCTCACAGCATCCCATGATCGTATCAATACCAAGCATAAACATGATCTGGCCAGCACGATGATGAATACACCAGAAAAGTTGAAGAACTCTAACGCCAACGCAGAGAAAGAGAAGCAACCGACATAGCAAACAAAGGAAAAGGGAAAAGGTCGTGGTAGCTCATATTTTTTATCCCTAATCCTTTGTACCTATCTCGTTTTTGAAAACTATGTAAACATTAAACTTCTTGTTTAAAATATAGATGTTCTATCTTTTCAAAAACCATTTACTATTTAAATTCTTGTTACTTAAATTCATATATCTGCTTAGAATTTAAACATCCAGTTTAAATCTATTTTTGAACTGTTTCTTACTAATCCTTGTGTTGTTCCTTCATCTCTTATGTTTGTAAGCACTTAGATTAGTTTTTACACTTGAGGTGTTTTCTTTATGATAAAGGCATGTACGTAGTTATAAAACTAAAATATTTTCTAACATGCTATTATCTATGCTTTCATAGCCCTCACTTGTAAGTAATGATGACCAGATGGAAATAGGAGGAGATTGTTGTTTCTCATTGTATCTTGATTTGCATCTGTTCATTCATTACATTAGGTTCTTTGCTTAGTGGCTAATTGAGTTGCGTCTACCAGTTAGCGTGGCAACTGTGTATAGAACTATGCCTTAGAATAGTTTTCTAGACTTCACAAGTTCAGCGGAAGACTTCGACTGAAGGCTTCATCGGAAGACTTCAAGCAGCCTCCAGCGACAGACCTTGTCTATACTCGGACAGCATGACGTGTTCAAGACTTCCAAACTTCAAAGCTTAAGTGGATTATTTAATTCAAGCCCAAATCAGTTTGAATTTGAATTAAATCATCTCCAGATCAATGCTGACTTCTCAGACACGTTCCTTCAGCTATTTCGAAAAAGCATGAATACTTTCGCCTCCTGAAAAGTGATAGAGCAGGTGAACAGACTGACACATACAGACTGTACCAATTATTGCAGGTCTGCAACTCTGATTGGTCACCTACCCGTTGCTTCAATCAACTCTTTGTCATTCCTTTCTCAGCATCAGTTGAAGATGAAATCATCAACAAACAGCTCCTGGCATTTAATGCATTCAACCTAATAGAGTTGTTACTCACATCATCTTCTCCAACGATCTCAAGAATGCCCAAGCTATAAATACTGGCATTAAAGACTAAAGAAAACAATGCTCTGAATCTTCACAACAACATCAAGATTTATATACTCAGTGCATTCAAGAGATCATCAACTGATCAACGAAGTCCTCAACAACAACAAGAAGATCTGCATCAACCATTAATCCTTTGCTTCTTATTGTTGTTTCTTCTACTATTCTTCTGCACGTTGAATATTCTGTTTTGTCCAGATATTCAATACCCTTACCCCCAAACACAAGTCAAATATTTTGTACACGATCCATTGGACATTTCTGTAATATAACTAGTAGAAAATATAGTGCACATTTAAATCCAAGGTTGACTGCCTTGGTGGTGGACGTAGCACTCTTTATAGTGCGAACCATCTCAAAATGTATGTGTTCTTTACTTACTGCATTACTCTATTTTCATATCTGTTAACTTATTCCTTTAGCTGCAAAATTGAGTAACCAGCTAAGTCTACCGATAGTGCTTCACCAGCAGACTTAGTCTATCTTCCTTGCAAGACTTCCGCTACTTCAATCTTTTCCATAGATTGCAAGTGCTTGTTTTAGGAATCAATACGAAAAGTTTTAAGTGTTTAATAAGCTATTCAACCCCCCCTTCTAGCTTATTATTGTTCCCTTTGGGACTAACAAGGGCATATCATCAATCTCGCCGACGATGGCGCATAAATCAAGCATGCCGAAGAGGGCACATCATCAAATCTCACCGACAATGGCGCATAAATCAAGCATGTCGAAGAGGGCACATCATCAAATCTCGCCGACAATGGCGCATAAATCAAGCATGTTGAAGAAGGCACATCATTAAATCTCGTCGATAATGGCACATACATCAAGAATGTCGAAGAGGGTATATAATCAATCTCGCCGACGATGGCGCATAAATCAAGCATGCCGAAGAGGGCACATCATCAAATCTCGTGGACAATGGCGCATAAATCAAGCATGCCGATGAGGGCACATCATCAAATCTCACTGACAATGGCACATAAATCAAGCATGCCGAAGAAGGCACATCATCAATCTGGCCGACAATGGCACATAAATCAACATCGTCGAAGAAGGCACATCATCAAATCTCGCCGACGATGGCGCATCATCAGTCTCACCGATGATGGCGCATCATCAAACTCGCCGAAGAGGGCGCATCATCAAATCCTGCCGACGATAGCACATAAATCAGGAATGCCGAAGAGGGCATATCATCAAACCCGCCGACGATGGCGCATAAATCAAGATTGCCGACGATGGCGCATCATCAAAACCCACCGATGATCGCGCATCATCAAAACCCGCCGACGATGGCGCATAAATCAAGATCGCCGACGATGGCGCATAAATCAAGATTGGCGACAATGGCGCGTCATCAAAACTCGCCAACGATGGCGCATAAATCAAGATTGCTGACGATGGCGCATCATCAAAACCCGCCGATGATGGTGCATAAATCAAGATCACCGACGATGGCGCATCATCAAGCCCACCGACGATGGCGCATAAATCAAGATCGCCGACGATGGCGCATCATCAAAACTCACCAACGATGGCGCATCATCAAAACTGTGAGAACCCAAACCCCATTTCATGTTTGCCATCATTATAACATGTTTATAATATGTCTTTACATATTTGAGACTTCGTTTCCTTCATATCTTGCTTGCATTGAATTGTTTAAGGCCATAAGAGAGTAATGGTCTTCCATGCGTTGCATGCCTTGTTGTTGTTGTTTCGGGTGTTCGTATTAACGTGTTAGCACCTTAATAAGTCTCATGAGAGTCTTAATACCTTGCATTATGACTTAGAATGTTCATCTTAGTTGTTTCATTATTGGTTGGAAGTTTAGAAGCTTCGTTGCTTCGTTTGTGTTTTTCGGTTTTACATCATTGCTTGTATTGCCTTCATTTCGTCTCGAGAGAAGTTCGGTTGAGTTCTAGGACTTGAATACAAGCCATAACCATGATTAAACAAGCCTAATACATGTTCATTCTATCCTAGATTAAGTTGGGATTGATTCGTGTTTGATTCGTTGGCCAATTGTCGAGTGGTTCCAGCCATGTTTTAGCTTGATTCGGATGTGTTTCGGGTGTGTTTCCGACTTGTTTTGGGCTTGGTTACACCTTAGGATTGTTTCCTTTGAGTTTGGACATGTTTAGGACATGTTTAGGACAAGTTTAAGTTCAGAACCTCGCGGTCGCATTGGGTTTTGGAGGCTGGCTCGAGGAGATCTTTGAGAGGGGGTCAAAATGTGCAGAATGCTGAAGAGGGACCCTTGCGGTCGCATGGCTTGGGCATGATGCGACCGCATCATGCCTGTTTCAGAATTGTGAGATTTTTTAGTTGCCTTGGCCGACCTTGGTGAGTCTAAGCCACCTTTGTTGACTTGTCTAGGACCCCTATTGACCCTTGGATCATGGCTTATCAAAGGCTAGCATGCCTTGGCCAATTAGAAGTCTCTTAAAGCCTTTCACTTGGATTGGGGAGTTTGAGGGGAAGTATATAAACCCAATTCATCCTCTTCAGCCATTTTAGCTCTAACAAAACCAGAGAATCAGAAGCTTGAAGCTCAAATTCGTCCATGGAAGAAACCACAGGTTGAAGGACCATTTCAGGAGATCCGGTGGTCGATTGTCGAACCGAGACCGCCAAATCGAAGCTCTCGATCTTCTCTACAACAATCCTCTCTTTAATCAACCTTTCCTCCATTAATCATAGGACTAAGGTGAGTGACAATTCCCTGAGAATTTCATGTTAAACAAAATAGCATGACCCCTTCATTATAGTTGTTTTAATGTTGATTGTGAACATCTTTTGTGAAGACACAACCTTCAATTCAACATATAAAATGTGAGTATGATTTTATGAAATCTCTATGAAGTTATGATTTTGACATTTATTAAAGCATGAATGTTGTTTGTATTAAGCTTGGGAATAACTCTTGTGAAAGAATTCGGTTCAATTCAAGGTTTAACAAAATCACCGAAACTAGGGTTTGAAACTCGAGATTGTGTTTAAGGCTAGTTCGAGAACATGAACGGCTTAGTTATCAAGTTCTAAATGATCGGAGAACTTAGGGAAGGGCAATGTGATACATATAGTATCAATACTCTTCTTGGTTGAATTTTAGTAAAACTCACCGGAGTTGAAATTAGGGAGTTATGAACAATACCGACTCCACAATCAATCCCTACGACGAATGTAGTTCGTTAGACTAATGAATTAGCTTTCGATACTTTGATATGGATTGATGCTTATGCCTTGAGGTTTGTGTGCTTTTAAGACTCGATTGAGTCTTATGCGGTTTATGTGATCGTGTGAAGTAGATACATGATTGAGAGCATGTTGTAGAATAATGAATCTATTTGACGTGTTCAATTCGCTCTTGTCGAACTTATTCCTTATTTGAGATTTCATGACGAGTAAACATCTACTTGGCATTGCATGAGTCCAGCTGGCATATTTGATTGAGTCATTGGTGTGACAATGCATCGCCGTCATGAGTTATGGGACTCATGATAGTGATGGGTTGTTATCGGGGTTTTTATCACACACGCCTCCCTTTGGCCACGGTGGGGAAGTAGCACCTTTCTTTGTAACCAAGAGAGCACATTGGAAAGTCTAAGTACCAAGGAGAGAGCTTGGTACCCGAGTAGAGCTCGGTACTTTGATACACTAATCACGGGTATCATTGGCACGAATGTTAACGCTGTGTATTGCAGGAGCTACGTAGCGGCACCGGTTTCATATCATATCCTCTTTATATGTGGTTTACTTTTATAGCACTTATGTGAAACAACGTGCTACCATGGATATGTGTTTTAAGTGTTTACTAAATGAACGCTTTGATTGACTTGATATTAAAAATGATATCTTGATATGTATCTTTGCATGATGCCATGACATGCATAATTGTTAACTCACAAAGTCTTTATGACTTACCCCTCCCTTTTCTTGCTTTAGATCGAGCCGTTCGGTACCGCTCGTTGAGGTGTAGCAGGATTCTCGCTTGTCGTGATCGCCTTGACGAGGTTGTGGTTTTAGATGTCCTTGTTTTGTTCTGTTTTGTAAGGGCGCTGGGTATAGCAAGTCATATAGACTTTGCTTGGGAACTTTGTGTATTTGGATTTATTGTCCTTATTTGTAGTTCATGTATCCTATTTTGTGTGCCGGCGCATGTATGCGAGCCTTGTATAGGCTGTATTATGGTTCATCTGTTTTAAAACTTCCATTGGGCATTACTTTAGCTCTTATTTAAGTATGTTGTTCTCCGGCATGTTATAGCCGTCGAGGTATATTGCATGAAGCGTGTAGTGTTGGGTTCGGTAGTAAAGTCGCCGATGATTTGGTATAATTGTCTTAATTGTTATATCGGTGTAAAAGTTTTAAATTATTAGGCCTTTTGGTGCCGAGTCGCTTCATCAGAAATGTTGCGTCACGTCGTTTTCTATAATTGAGTCTTTGCATGTATTGTTGTACTATTTGGGCGACTTGACTTGTGATTCTATCTCGGGGTCAGGGTTAGTCACGGTTGGTATCGAGCTTTATAGGTTAGCTATCGGCGGGATAGGTTCCATGGCCTGGGTGGGTTGGTTATTTGTGTGATTTCTAACGTCGAGTGATTTCTTATAGGTTCACGATGGTGGAGACTAGACACGATGCGAATTAGGAATGCTGGTCCTAGCCGGGGAGGCGGTGTTGGTCAAGGTGGCAGAGAGAATAGACGGGGTGACCAGACCTCCTCGGCGAGAGCGGAGTTGACCCTAATGCGCACATGGCGGACATGTATCGCCGTATGCTTGCCTTTATGACTGAGATGGCTCAGGGAGGTCAGCCAGGGGGAGTACCACTTGCACCACCACCACCACGGAGCACGAGGTGAGGCGGCCGCCACCTCGTATTGATGTGCTGTTGATCTAGAGGTAGGAACAACGCTATTCAGAGAGATTCTTGAAGATGAAACCTCCATCTTTCGAGGGTGAGTCGATGCCGATTGCTGAATTGTGGCTTGAGGACTTGAGAAGATTTTTGCAGCTGACTCTGAGGAAAGAGGGTTGTACTAGCGTACATAAGGCTGAGGGAGCCGCCAACCATTGGTGGAAAGTTTTGCTTGCTAGGCGGAATCGAATGGGGTCCCTAGAGTGTGGCCTAACTTTGAGAGGGAGTTCAGGGCTTCATATGTCCCTATGGTAGTGAGACAGAGGAGAGAGAAGGAGTTCCAAGACTTGGAGCAGGGTTCTATGTCCGTGGCTCAGTATTCGTCTAGGTTCACTGAGTTGTCGCGGTATTGTGCACATCTTGTACCGGATGAGCCTCAGAGAGTTCTCAAGTTCGTTAAGGGCTTGAAGACAGAGTTTAGGAGGCAGCTTTTGTCTCTTCTTGACTGATTATCGGGGCGCGGTAGATCGTGCCTATGAGATAGAGAGAGATATTGAGGAGCACAGGCCGAAGCCTTCTGTGCAGTCTTCACATCAGCCTCAGTCATCTCAGGGAGCTTCGCAGCATTCTGGGAGAGGCCAGAGTTCGGGGAATCGGTCTGATCGTAGGGGCAACCGTCGCAACGGTGGCCATGGTAGGCGGCGGATCCAGGAGGGGCGATGCAGGGAAGCAATCGAGGCAGGATAGTCGCGCTCCATCTTCTCGAGGCGGCGAGGGGCAGAGAACAGTTACGTAGTATGTTCTCATTGTCGGCGCAGACGGGCACGCAATTGAGCTTGATGTTGGACTAAGACTGCTAAGTGTCACGGGTGTGGGGAGACGGGACATTTGAGGAGAGATTGTCCTAAGTCTGGTGCTAGTCAGTCAGTGGGTTCTGTTCCCCAGTCAGGGAACAAGAGAGATAGTGATGGGCGACCGAAGGCGCAGGCACGTGTATTTGCGCTTGATCAGCGTGGTGTCCCAGAGTCTACTTCAGTGATTGGAGGTACACTCTCAGTTTTCGGTCATAGAGCTCGAGTTCTTATAGATCCGGGGTCTACTCATTCATATGTCGCATCTCATTTTATTGATCATTTATGCGTATTGCCTTCTCAGTTGCCTTATGTGCTTGAGGTGTCTACACCGTTGGGTGATTGTATGCTTGCATCTGAGGTTTATAGGGGCTGCGATGTACTTGTTTGTGATCGGGTTTTGCATGCAGATTTGGTAGTATTGCCTATCCGGGATTTTGATGTGATATTGGGTATGGATTGGCTATGTGTTTACCATGCTTTAGTAGATTGCCGTCGCAAGAGGGTTACTTTTGCCATGCCCGGAATTCCGGAATTCCGCATCATCAAACTCGCCGACGATGGCGCATCATCAAACTCGCCAACGATGGCGTATCATCAAACCCGCCGACGATGGCGAATAAATCAAGATCACCGACGATGGCGCATCATCAAAACTCACCGATGATTGCGCATAAATCAAGCTCGCCGATGATGGTGCAACATCAAACTCGCCGACGATGACGCATCATCAAACTCACCGACGATGGCGCATCATCAAACCCGCCGGCGATGGCGCATAAATCAAGATCGCCGACGATGGCACATCATCAAACTCACCGACGATGGTGCATAAATCAAAATCCGCCTATCCCATCCAGTGCTGGTATTTGCTTGTCTGTTGAATCCGGCCTACGTTTGGTCTGATTCCTGAAAAGGATACGTCGGCAGCCTACCCAGTAGGCCCGACCATTAGAGCATTTCATTTGTATCATATCTGCTCTATCCCATGAATCCAATAAAGAGTGTTTAGGGTATGACAGTAAACTGCTGCTTCCTAAACGGTTGTATCATAAACTGCCACATACTGCATTCCTCTCCATTATAACTTCTACAAAATTTGGGAGTCTATTTCTTATCAACGATATACGTTTACTTGGTAAGTTTCGGTTTACCCGTAAACTCCATCGTCAAGGGGCTCTGTAGACACCCCAATTTCGTACCCTGTTATATGACATGCCATAAAATATCAAGACTTGTTAAAAGGACTAACGGATGTCAAGTTACATGGTTTAAAATGCAAAAAATGCAAAAGAAAAGAATAATGCATAAACAGTGAATTGCAGGGGCCAAAGTGCCAAAATCAGAAAATGAAAAGGTAGTGGGCGCTACCCATAACCCTCCTGGGCGCCACGCCCACCAAGCTTTAGGTCGCGCCCACAAGACCCCTTGCACTATAGCTTTTGGCTTTTGGTGCAACCTTTTCAGCACGCGGTACAAGCTGATGAAGCACGACTGATGAAACTTAACCGCGAAGGAATCCCTCATCTTCGGCTATAAATAAAGCCTCCCGGATTCAGAATTTCACACATTTCACGCAAGCAGTTTGTGAAAGTTCTCACGAGAGAACGCCGAGGTTATTTCCTCTCCAGCCCCGAAGCTCTGCCAAACTGCCAAATCTCTCCCTTAAACACTAAAACTCTCCGGCCAAAGAGAACCTTAGCTACCCAACTAGGTTTCCGCCCTATTTCACCGGTTCAAAAATCCCAAAAGGAGCAGTTGCCCTGCCTGAATCCAAATGTCAAATCCAGCCGAAGCAAGAAGTTGCTATACCCTATTCAAGACGCAATATCAAACAAAAGCAAGTAGTTGCTCTGCCCAAATCCAGACGTCAAAATCCAGACGAAACAAGTAGCTGCTCTGCCCGATTTCAGACTCAGCAAGCACCCAAAACATGTAAAGTAAACAATCAAGCAAGCAAAAACAAGCAATTGTGTCGCCCGGATCCCGAGGCGAAAAGCAACTAAAAGGAGTAGCCACGCTGCCCGAAATCCAGCAACAACAAAACAACATAAAAAGACTTCCTTTCTCGGAAGGACATGGGAAGCACATGTAGACCGCCTAGTGGGCTTAAGCCCAGGCATACCGGGTTCAGACACTCATATTCCGGGAGATAAGTTATGTCTCCGTAGTTATCTATTATAATCTATAAATTAAATATAAATATCTAATTAAGTTTCATTTCCGTTTATACTTTAATGTAATAATAGTTATACTTCATTTTCATTTAATAAGTTTCTTTTCCTGTTTTTACTTTAATACAATAATAGTTACATTTCTTTCCATTTAACTTAGTTTCCTTTCCGTTCCTACTTTAATGTAATAATAGTTACATTTTATTTTTGTTTAAATTAGTTTCTTTTCGGTCTTTATTTTAAATGTCACAATAGTTATATTTTTCTTTTATTTTAATTAGTTTATTTTCTTTCTTTACTTTAATGTAAAGTAGTTATAATCTCCTGTAGCTTAATTAGTTTCTTTTTTGCACATACTTTAAATATTGAAATAGTTATGTAACTTATTGTTTAATAAGTTTCTTTCCAACTTATGCTAGTAAATATAAATAAAGGTTGTAATAGTATAGCTATTTTATTCCTAAAATAGCTTATAAAAATGTTGTAATTATTCTCTAGTTGTATCATTTAAGCTATAATTTTGTTTTCTTTTCTTTAGTAAATGAAAAGTAATTTCTCTTTATTTCCTTTTTATATATACAAATGTTTTGTTCCAAGCCAAAGTGTATAAAATAAAATGAGCATATTGATAAACGTATTGTGAGACCGAAAGGGCGAGTTGGGTGCCTAACCCCTTCCTCACTCGTAAGTTAGCCCCCGAACCCATATAATCTGGTATGTTTGGTTTTTCCCTATTTAACCATGAAAAAGAGGTGACGACTCTGTAACACATTTTTCGAGTCCACAATTGAGGCCGAGTGTATTCCACGCGCTTCGAAGTTTTGAAACCATCCTGCCTTTCAGTGGCGTGGATCTGGTTAAAAACGGGGCACTCACAGCACCGCGAGTCAAAATTTTGATTTTTGAATCGCGATTCAAAAAATTATGTATCACGATTCAAAAAATCAAGTTTAATTGTCTACTCCTCCAAACCTGAGTCCGATTAGGTTTGTCGGAATACGCTCTGGGCTCCCGCCCTTTCGCAAAGTTCGAAGAATCCGAAGACTGGGACAAAGGCCCCCGTATGCAAGTAAATCATTCCAAACCTAACAATCTTCTGTGACAAATCTTGAACCCAATTTTAAGAAAGTAATCGTCAAGGATTTATTGTTAAACCATGTGCTTGATAATAGATGGAGATGACTTATGAAGCATCAAGGTAAGCTCCTTTGATAACCAAATTTGAATGGAGCGAACACACCCAATGCGTCTGTATACATTCAGCGAAGTGCAATAAAATTTCGAGACTTTTTTTTTTACTTTGGTATTATAGAAACATTTATTTCAAAAATGACCTTTTGCGATATAAAAAAAGAAGGGTAAACTGGAGGGGTTACAAATTTTATAAAAGGGATGGGTCAAAATTTTACCCATTTTTTTTGGCCTTAGGCCCCAAGAAAATTATTGAAACAAGTTTCTCAACAGCTAATCAAGCAAGACTCATCTATGACTAGCTATTAAGGCACTTGAAAAAGGCATGAGTAATATTAAGGAACTCGAAAGGGCAATAAAACTAAAAATGATAATCTAATATCAAAATAAAACTAACCATTTATAATCATAGTAAATCTAGAGGCGTAAAAATAATATAACCTAACTAATACTCCATCCATCCCGGATAAATGTTCCTAATTAACAAAACACAAGGATTAAGAAATGTAATTAATGATGGGTTGTAAAATATATTATGACAATAATACCCATTACACACACTCTCTCTCACTAATTATGTACACATTAAGCTCACTCTTTCTAGGATGTGCAATAATGATAGTATTATTTTTTTAATTTTATTTTTTGGAAACAGGGATGGCACCCTGCTCAAATATCATAGATAAAAAGGGGAAAACAAACAATAGGGGGCAACCAACCTTGCCCTTATAAATGGGAGGACATATGGAACCTGACCTCTAAAAAGAAACCAAAGGGAAACTACAAACAATTATTTTCTAAAGCTAAATAAACCTATCCTGTTAGTCCGAATTGCTTCAAGAGGGAGCCATGGAAGAGAACCTTCCTAAAAAAATAAATAGAACACCTCGAATCATGCGCGTAACGAGCCAACGGATCCGCAACTTTATTACATTCACGAAAGACATGGGCAAGCTCAAAACCTTGGATCAGGGCTTGACACTCTTACAACTCATAATGATACTTCCGCGGGAAGCCTTGAGAGCCATGGATGCTTCTAAAAGAAACTAACGAGTCAGACTCCACCATAACATTTGTCAGATTGAGGTGTCGACAAAGACGCAAACCGTCACAAAGCGCCTTAATTTCTGCAAAAGTATTACTGCCCTCGTCATAAAAAGAAGAAAAAGCGTGGATGAAAGAACTATCCTTACTTCTAATAATACCCCCTCCAGTGCAAAGACCACCAACTGACGACCCATCGTATTAAGTTTATAAGAATGATGAGAGGGACACTCCCACCTAAGCCACCTACCACGACGGAAAGGAATCTGAATCACCGGTAAACTACTCAGAGAAAGAGCAAAAGCATCCCCAACACGACAAGGAGCCCTCGGCCTGAAAATACTACACATGTCCAAAAGATGCCTCTGAATAATCTGGATAACCATACCCGAATTGATATCAACATTATCGAAGACTTTCTTGCACCGAGCTTTCCAAATCTCCCAGCATCCGAACATAAAGATACCCAACTGACTCGCTCCAGCTTGACTTTTAGTTGAGGAACTGTTAGACCAAGTATCGAATAAATGCTGCATTGAAGAATACATACTGACTTTCTGAAAACGGCGGGCAAAATGAAACCAAACAGCTCGAGCCACCTCAGATCGAAGGAAGATGTGCTCTATAGATTCTTGAGAATTAGAGGCTTGACAACAAACGCATTTAGAGACTACCAAAATGCCTTTAGCATACAAGCGGAGATCAACTGGGACTGCACCATGAAAGAGTTTCCAAATAAACCCACTTACTTTTAAAGGAATCCATTTTTGCCATATTTTAACAACCCAAGAAACCGTCTGCCCTTGCGCACGATGCTGCTGGCAATAGACAGAAGACCTGAATTGACCGTCCTTGGAAGGAGAGTAAATCAGTTTATCATCCTCGAAATCCTGAATCTGAACCTTGGTGGCAAACTGGCGAAGATTGGCAGGAATTAAAGGCAAAAAGGAAGAAATTACAGGAATAGCATCTTTAACTTTAAGACGTGCATCAACCAGGGAAGGACCAAATAAACAATCACCACACCAATTGTCAACCCAGAACCGAACATCCCCTCGGCCTATAACCCATTGAGCCTGATACTAAATATTATCCATAACTCTATGGACAGCCTGCCATATATGAGAACCCGTACCAATATGCCAAGAATTCAGCCCCATACTATATTTGCTTCTAGCGTAGAGAGCCCATAACCCTTTGCCTTGAAGAACAACCCACGCCAATTTAGCATGCAACGAAGTCATCACCTAAGATAACGAACGAAGCCCAAGACCTCCCTCCTTCACTGGCTTACAGACCACACTCCATGCCACCCAATGGGTTCGCTTTGCACCAGAGATATCCCAAAGGAAACCCACCATGAGGGACTCAATACGGAAAAGAACCACCTTCGGAACTTTGATGGCAGCAAAAGTATAAATAGGGATACTACTTAACACTGCCTTCAACAACACAATTTTACCTCCAAAAGATAACAGTTTGGCCTTCCAACCACTGATTTTCTAAGTAATACGCTGCACAAGATCTTCAAAATATTGAGGACGGCATCTCCCTCTAAATAAAGAGACACCCAGATACTTCAGAGGGAAGAATTGAACTGAACAGCCAACCCATCCCATAATCATTCTTTTCCACCTTCTAGAACAGGAATCAGCTGTATAAAAGCCGCTCTTAGCAAGGTTAATCAACTGACTAGAAGCATTGGCATAAGCTTCCATCAAAGCTCGAACTGCACAGATTGAGCGCTGCCCACCGTTACAAAAAAGTAACATATCGTCGGCATATAACAGATGAGAAATAAGCATGTCGCCCTACCATGATCAAAAGCCGTAATTCTACCTGAACGGACCGCATGATTAATGTTTAAGGTCAGGATTTCTTGAGCTAGAATAATGATAGTATTAAATGAAAGGATATATTAGGAAGAATAATAGAAAATTTGTACAACCAAAATCTTTAGGAACATTAGTTGAGACATCCTAAAATAGAAAGTAGAAATATTTATCCGGGACGGAGGGAGTATATGAAGTTCTTCATGTTCGGATTAGTATCACGAGGTTGCAACTAGCTTTAATCAAAATCATACTTCAAATATACTCCCTCCATTTTCAAATTATTGTTTTCCTTTCCTTTTTCGTCTGTTTTAAAATAATTTTATTCTTTCAAAATTTTCCTTTTAGGAAAATATTTTTACCACTTTACTCTTACTTTTTATACCTACTATAATTATGGTCACATGTTCAAGGGAATTAAAGAAAACTCACATTTCACCAATATTTATTACATAATCAACTACTTTTTCTTAAATGGTGTGTTGGGTTAAATGAGACAATAATTTGAAAACGGAGGGAGAATAAATTTAAATAAGTAAAAGTACAAAAATGACACATGCATATAATAACAATTAATGGACTTAAATAACACAAACAGACCAAAAATAAGGACATATTGCAGGCCGGTCCACTTTCTCAAATATCTAATTGTTTCAGTACCCTTTTTTTGGAGAAATTGTTGGCCAAATAAGTATAAATATTTTTTTTTCGCTATAGACCCCTGTTCTTTTTTTCGACTGCTAACGTCTATTTTGAAAAATTGATCCTAAAATGCCCGATTAGTCTTCTTTCACAACTCCGGCCAAGACTTTGTAGTTCAAAAATCATGATTGTTGCGCAACGAAACGGGGATCAACCCGTGGGTTGGAGGATTTTTCATAAGAGACAAAGATGGAGAAGGAGGAGGAAGAAGAAGGCTTACGACGAAGGAGAAGGAAGAAGGCGAAGTACATGAAGATCTGGTTCATTATGATTTTGCAGCGCGATGCATCAATTTTTACAATGCGATACAAAATTGGATTAGGTAATTAAAATTGATGCATTGTGGTGCAAATAATGATGTAATTTAAATTGATGCATCGTTGTGGAAAAATTAATGCAACGGGATGCATTTGAGTGAGT
This sequence comes from Codonopsis lanceolata, assembly GCA_013146195.2. Lineage (NCBI taxonomy): Eukaryota > Viridiplantae > Streptophyta > Magnoliopsida > Asterales > Campanulaceae > Codonopsis > Codonopsis lanceolata. The sequence goes on from CM028380.1 coordinate 41,860,831, forward strand.
GATCCCTAACGTGCCTCAGTCTCATTATGTAAGACCCCAAAACCATAAATACTTGACTCGATAGAACGTTTACGTACCGGTTGTGTTTATTGTCGTTTTACTCGGTCCGTATTATTTTGACCCTAAGTTTGGCCCTGGATGATTAGGGAACCTTGGGGATTAACTTGGAATTTGGATTGATCGTGTACACGTTTGCACGCACTCGTGGTCGATTTTCAGTTTAACTCGTGTTTCCCACATGCCAAGATAGGTCTATAGTAACTTGACCACAACTTTGTGTACAAAACTTAGAATTTGGATCCGTTTGGTCTGTTAGAAACTAGACTCTGAGAGATTTCTAACCATACCTCTTGTGTAGTTTTTAGACTTATATTTCAGTACATGCACATTTTTAAAGTTGACCCAAAAATGACGTCTACAATATTTGACCACTTCTTGTGTTTTTGATGTTTTGCTTGTTAGCCTCTTGCACCATTGACCCTAGTCCAACCAAACTGTTAGAGTAGAATGCCCGGCGTTCCAATTAGATTGGATTTTTATTCTACTTGTAAAACAATATTATTGGAATTTATATTTAAATAAAAGGCATTTATTTATCTTATGTTTATATTATTAATTGTTTATAAATATATGATAAAGTCCTTAGACAAATTTTAGTTATGGAACATGGTTGCGCATTTGATGGTAATCATGAAATATGTTTCTAGTGCTTTGGTCTTAAATTGGTTCTAAGTCAGTTGCCTTTTCAAGACAAGGACATTGAATAGCCTTGTAAGACTTATGCGTATGATGTATGCTCGTATGACGAGGATGTTGCATTTCATTAGCATCAACGTTGTGACGCAAGTACATATATTGCAGGTGCTTGTTAGAGAACAAGTTCACTGAACATGACCTGTTGAGAATTCTTAAATGAAAATTTTATTTGTCAAATTAAGAATTTTTCACGTTGCGATAATACATGATTAGTCCTCGGACTTGAGGCACGATGGTAAGCTTGTGTACATCATGTAACACTTTGATTTACTTTCTGATTGCTTGACAATCGCAAAGGGGTATTTTGGGTGTTGCATTGGTGTGCATGGAGGTTAATCAGTGGCTAACATAGAATTCGACACTTGTCAGATGATAAGAGAATTTCCTGTGTTTTTCATAGTTCATGATTCGAAGACCTTGGCCAATGCATGATGAATTTGATTCATAAAGGAATCATTGGTACTTGAAATGGAATCACAGTTATTAAATCAATTGGATTTTGACTTATAATCCATATCCTAGATTTAATCGGGAAATTAGATGTCGAAAGGACAGTACACGTATGCACTCGTAATTGAAATAGGTTTACTCGTTATTTCACCTATTCCTAGGTATTCATGCTACTTGCTAGGTGTTCCCACGATTTGTAGGTTCTTGAAATTAATGAGTTAATTTCAAGTATATTAACTAATGGAATTATTTAATAGAATAAATTGTTATTCGTAAGTTACAAAATAATTGTAAACCTACAACTAGCATTAGTTGTGAACCTAAAGGGTCACACACTAAGAATGGAAGGATTCGTTTGTTCAATAAAAGAATTGATCCAAATTGTTGGGCCTTGAATGACTAGTAGAGATTAATTGATGGATGAAATTGATTTGATCGATTTAATTAAATTTGGGCTTGGTCAATTAATTCAGATTAATTGATGGGATTTTTATTTATTTATTTATTTTTAAAAGTCCAACTCAATATTTAATTAGGCTCGTTAGTGGAGTCCATCGAGTTAATTTGAATGAAATGAGAAGGAGGGGTAACATTGCTAATATTAGATAAAAGTTATTTTAATATCGCATTAGATGGTATTAATTATAATACCATATCTTCTTACTAATGAACCTAGACACTATTGTGTACAAATTAGATTGTATGACACATTAATGTTTTGGTCATTTAGTAGGATAGTTAATGATACGTTATTAAAAAACGTATCATCAATTCTTGGAGAATTGATTTCGGCCGTTTCTCTTCAAAAACCCACATTGGAGTATCCTTTTGGTTACTTGATTAAAAATCTAGGAAACCAAAAAAGCTTTCCTGGACTTTTCTTTTCTACTACTCTCTCAATTGGAAAAACTAGAAATTTTTCTTTGTTTTTGGGTTGAACAAAACGGATCAAAAATTGCTAGCGAAATTTTTGATTTGGTGATTTTATCCATTCGTGTGGACTTACTTTGGAGGAGGGACGTGTAGACCTCTACGAGTAAATTGGTGTACGAGCCGACAATTGATTGTCTCTACATCTTCATCAACCGGAAGCTTTTGGAAGCGGTTTTCGGTAAGACCCAAAAACTTCTTTTTTTATACTTGCACGATATGCGAGATCGTTAAATCGCTAAAAGGTTTTTGGGGCTATCTTTTGTATATTGTATACATATTTTTTAATTTTTTTTTTACAATTTCCGCTGCGATTAGCCTTGTAATCTAGCGAACCCAATAGTGGTATCAGAGCCACGGTTTCGCAATTGTGCAAGTATGTTTGTGGTTTTAAACATGTTTTAATATGTTAAAATATGTTTAATGGATAGTTGCATGTGTGATAAAATGTGTTTTATTCTATTTAATATCTGGAATAAAACTGAATTTTGGAACGAGACTGTTTAAAGAAATTTGATTTCTTAATTAAAAGATTTTGAATTCTTTGAATCTTTTTGATTCTGAAAAATAACCGTGTACTGTATGATGAGATATTTAGATATGTTTTGATTTTAGAAATCAAAATCAATCTCAACATTATTTTATTCCTACCAGAAAGTAAGAGTTTGGGTAAGAGATGTTTTTGATTTTGGAAATCAAAAGTCCAACTTTACATTATATATTATTATTCAAACAACAAAGTTTAACTTTTGTGTGAGCTTTTGAATAATGAGGAAATGTTTCTCAATTTTTCTCCCAGTCGTGATCTTCACAGTTTCTTTTCATAATCAATTTTTCTTTCTATTATTCAGGTTTTAAAATTAAATCGTTAATTTTAATACTTAATAAAATATTTTTTATGCATAGTCAAGAAATGTTTATCCCAAAATTAAATTGACACATACAACTGGTATCTTTATGTGCCTCATATTTATGTGATGAATATTTAGCATGATTTATTCAGGGATGATCATGAGCCTATGACCAATGTGATTGGATGTATTTATCTTTGGGTTTTTGGGGCTTGCGAGCCTCTTATTCTATTATTTGTAAGTTCTTTAAATTTTTGCATTGAGAGTAGACTATAAGGTGAGATTCTTTAATTTTTGAATCGGATGACGTTCGATGCGAAGGCCCACGCTTGTGTGGGTAGGTCTTGCAAATGTAATAGAATAGAATATGAAGGCCCATGCTTATATGGGTAATTATAGTAAAATGTAATAGAAGTAGTTCTATTTATTTTGTCCCTTAGATTGACCATGACCCATTTTTTGGCTCAAATGGGTCGCATAGGTTGGCCATGATCATCCCATCGTTTTTGCATAGGTTGTATGCTAGATTTATTTAATGCTTTATGCTTGCGCTCATATGATGACATATTGGGTTATATATAAATCCACCTAATAAATTAATTGGATGAGGTCTTGAAAGGAAAAGCCCAAGTTTTTGAAACTTAAAAGAAATTTAATTTGATTAAATTATATCAAACAAATATGGATAAATATATGTTAGACATATTGTTCCATGCCTTCCATCAAAGGTAGATGACATGACGATGCTACCACTTTTAGTCATTGGCCATGAGTCGTGGAGTGATTTTATGTGAGAAAGATGTGATCCCTACCAAGCATATAGATGCTCGTGGGATGGACTTGTTTTTAGGTTGGCCGCGAGTTGTGGGACTCTAAATACTCCATCTACACGATGGTTTGATGGGTTTTGTTTGACATTTAGTACCATATGGGCTCATAAAATTGGGGTATATGGGAAGAGATGAGGCAAAATAATCTTGAGGGTTGTATATTGATACAATTGTCAAAGAGTTGACTACCGATGGAAATATTTCATAGGCTCATAAAATTGGGGTGTGAAATGTCTTTATTGGGCTTCAAGCCCACTAAGAAAATTTTGATTTTCTAAAATCTATTTAGGGGTTTATAGTTTTAAATAAAATAGCGGGAGACATTTAATATAAAAGACCTTATATTGAATGTAAATATATATTCCATAGTTTACTTGTGGGTCCCAATGGGCACAATAATAAGCTAGAAGGGGGGGGGGGTTGAATAGCTTATTAAACACTTCAAACTTTTTAAGTAAATTCTTTGAAGGGTACTTGCAATCTATTGAAAAGATAGAAGTAGCGGAAGACCTTCAAGGTAGTTGTTCCAGGTCTGCCGATAAGGACTACCGGTAGACCTTTTACAAGTTACTTAAATTCTGCTGTAAACGGATAAAGATAATCAAAGTATTAAACAGTTCAAATAGCAGACAAACAGTAAGAAATAACACAAGTATTTTGGGATGGTTCACACTATAAAGAGTGCTACGTCCACCACCAAGGCAGTCAACCTTGGATTTAAATAGTGCACTATGTTTTCCACTAGATCAATTACAAAGAATATTCCTAATGGATCGTGTACAAAATATTGACTTGTGTTTGGGGTCTAGGGAATTAAATATATGTAAATACCAGATATTTAATTCGTGCAGAAGTATAGTTAATGAATGTTAAACAATAAGAAGTTAAAACAATAAGTGTTGAAGAACAGCTTCTTGTTGTTGATGAGGACTTCTAGATCTGTTTAGGATCTCTTGATTGCACTGAGCTGTAAGACTTGGAGTTATGGAGTTTCAGAGCAATCCTTTAAGTGTTCGATCGATTCTGTACAATTGTATATATCTCCAGTCTTTAATGACAGTATTTATAGCAGGTGCACTTCAAAAGATCCGTTGGAGAAGACGAATACTTCAACGGCTCTCTTTTATGAGCATTAAATGCATGAGGCATCGATCAAGGATTTTCGTCTTCACAGATATCTAGAGCGGGGGAATGATTTACGAGATCATCAAAAGGTGGGCGATTTAGGTGTCGGATCGAGAGTTGTTGAGCGGTAGGAGCGATGCACTTTTCACCTTTCATTGTTCGGGGCGAAAAGTCTTCCTGCTTTTCGGAAAGTTGCTTTCGGCGGCTTGATATGTCAGGGAATGTCTTGGATTAATTCAAACAATGATTAGGATTAGTTTGAATTAAACCAATGAGTCATTGCTGGATAGGACACGTCATGGGAGACTAGATGGACACAAGTGCTTAGTTTGTGGGCTTTGGCAGTCTTCAGGTGAAGCTTGAAGAAGTCTTCCGGTTGAACTGTAAAGTCCTACAAAAACTATACTAGGCAAAATTCTATACAGAGTTGCCACGCTAATCGTCACGCATCTCAATTAGCGAAGTACAAAACCAATGTAATGACGAGCAGATATAAATCTAACATAAGAATCAACAATCTCCTCCTATTTATATCGGTCATCATTACTACAAATGAGGAGCTAAAAGCAGAGACTATGTGATAGATAATAGCAGCATGTAGAAATTTATGTATAATGTAAAAGAAGACATGTCTCTATCAAACAGAAGAGCACCTCAAGTGTAAGAAACTAATCTAAGTGCATACAAGAATAAGTAAGTCAAGAAACGACCACGCGGATCGTGCAGTTCAAATAAATTTAAAGCTGAATGTTTAAATTCTAAAGCAGATATATAGAAAATAAAGTAACAAGAATTTAAACAAGACAATTTTGAAAAGCAAGTAATCTTCTGAATTTATAAACAAGATGTTTACATATCACAGAGTTTTTCAAAATGTAAGATAAATACAAAGGTAAGGGAAGAAAAGATACAAAACTACCAAGGTCTTTTCCCTTTGCCTTTGTCTGCAGCTTCCTTTTCCCTTCGTTCTCTCTCTAGCTCTTCCATTCTGCGTATGTACTCGTCATCTGCATCAGTAGGAGGTCTGGTGGAACGAGAACGGTAGTCCAGTTCTTCACGAAGACGGTTGTTCTCTTCCATCGGCATTACGTTGATTGACCTCATTGCTTCTCCTCGTGATGGCGGATCACGATCACGATTAGCATTCATAATGTTGTGAAGCAGTCGCGAGCAATGCGGTTGAGCTCTAGAAACGGGAGGCGGCCGTTGGCGAGATGGAGAGTGATGGCATGGAAAAGCTCGTAAAAAAGGGAGGAGCAGATACATACACACTCATCTCGTTGAGCTTCAACGTTGATCTTGACATCTGTGAAGTCGTGTCGTATCTGTCTAAAGCGAGTCCAGACATCCTCTTGAAATTGTCGAAGAAGAGCGGCAGTTCGGTCATTTGCCTTGGAAGCGGCAGTGGCTATTTCGGCGGTAGCGGTAGTGATGCTGGTAAGCGCGCCTAGCCGTTCGTAGATGGCGTCAAGCCTTGACAAAATTTCATCATTGGCCGGTTGAGGGGGAGTTGATGCCTGGCCAATGTGAATAGTGGTGTTCGGAGATACAGGCCTGAAGGGTTGTTGGGGTCGAGGAGGATAGGAGTCGGAAGAAGGTGAGTCGGAAGAGGTGTTGGTTGATGAAGAGATGGTCTGAGGTGGAGGGGTAGGAGGTTTTGGAGGAATCAATCTCAATGTCGATTGTCGAATTGTCACGACATGAGATGATTCCGGTAAGGAAGTCGGTGAGAACCGAAAGAAGGGGCGGGGGTAGAAGAGGGATTTTGGTTTGAAGGGTAGGTTGAGGAGGTTGTTGGGTAGGGGTGAATAGCTCTGCTACTGAAGAAAGTTCGAAAAGGAACTTGGCAGCAGCAGAGTCTATTGGCTTTGTGGGAGGGATTGGAGTTGGTTGTGGTGCAGTTGATGAAGTTGGTTGGGTTTGGTGAGGTGAGGAAGGGGTAAAAGGGTCAGGTGAGTAGTTGAAGGGTGAAGGAGGAGGAGGAGTGGGGGTTCTAGCTGGCTCCTCCTGAGTTTGAGTCTCCTTCTGAGGGATAGGCTCCTCCGGAGGTGGTGACTTCTTCTGAGTAGATGACTCAGGAGGACTGGGTTGTTGGGTGGGTGTGGCGGTAGAGGGTTGGCTAGAGGGCTTGAGTGCGGCGGATCTCCTTTTTCTTCCTTAGCGGTGCCAGGAGACTTCAGTTGCTTCATGGCGGAGGGAGTATCTGGTGGCTGGTCTTCAAAGGTTTTACGAAGTTTTCTTCGTTTTGGTTTAAGAGTGGGTGTAGAAGAGGGTGAGGGTGGTCTTTTGGATTGAGAAGAAGGTTGGGAAGAAGAGGTTGGTTGTGATTAAGAGTAGGTCGGGGCTTGGGTGGGAAGGTGAAGGAGTTGATCCGGGCATTTGGAATTTGGTCCTTTGGCCTTCCTTCATCTCTTTCTCGATCCATTTGGCCTGCTCCTCTCGGTAGGCCTTGCATCTTCGGCCTTGTTTCTTCTTGCCCTTAGGCGCCATCTTGGTTCTTGGCGTGCTGCCTCTCGGCCAAGTCTTTGGCTTTTTGATGGAGGGGCGTGGCCACTTGATCGTCAAACTTTGCGAGGCCTTTTTGAAGGTTCTGGCAGCGTCATGTGCTTCCATGTTGAGCGAGTTACTAAGATCGATGCAGGCTTGGCCACTTTGTCTATGGAGGCAGGCGGTAGACCCTTTGCGATCTTCGCTTGTTCTCATATTAGTATTTCTTGAAACGAAGCGGTTATTGCTTCTCCTTAGCCACTACAATCAGTTCATCATCCTTCAAGGAAGAGTTGACATTTGCATCATCTCTAAGAAGGGCATTTATCAGCCTTACGAAGGGATGCTTGCAAGTGGGGTTGTTCTTGGCTTTCTCCACCCACTGCTTTTGTTCATTGAAAATGATGGCCCCCCAGTTGAGACGGAGCTGAAGGAATACGGCACTGGTCAAGTTGATCTGTTGGGCCGTAAACATATCGTGTGCTCCACTCTTGAATAGAAGCCCCTTGTCAATAAGGTGGCTGGAGCAGTAGACGTCCAAAGGAAACAGATTTCGGAGCATTTTCCCTTGTGGTTCTTTGTAAGTATCTACTCCTCTCATTGCTTCCCAGGCATGTACAGCCTCAGCAATGGTTGCTTCAAGACGTCCACCAAAGTGTACGCCGATGATGGTGGAAATTTTCTTGGCGGTGATGGAGATTGGTCGGCCTCTAATCCATCCTCGCAGAGCATTCGGGCTCATGAGTTCCATTCTCTGATAAAATTCTTACGCGAAAAGATGTTGTAATTCTTGTCGTTGAGGCGAGAAGAGAGGAATATGCCGTAGGCGTTCATGTCATCGCATGCTTTTGGCCAGGGAGGCTATAGAAGCGGCTTAGGAAGGTCAATGCATATCCACGAATATACGATTTTGGATCGGGGCCACTATTATGTCATGAGAGGCGGGAAAGGTTGGGTATCCCGGAAGGTTGACATCCGTACTTGGAAGAATGTCGGTTTCTGGGTTCAGTTTCTTTCCGCTGTCACGCTTAGATTTTGAGGTTTTTGCCTGAAACAAATTGTAACGCCCCGTATTCTTGCATGTGCATTGTATACTTGTCTTTATACTTTCTTGGTTGATTGTGAGCATGTTTACTTGGTATATAAATGTTTTAGAATCATTCATAAGTTATTCTAGAAGTCCATAACATGTTTAGAATCATATAAACTTGTTTATTGAATCGCCGGTTTGATCGCGTTATATTTGGCCTTAGCGATTCCTCTCGTTGTTCGTATTTGCTTCTATTTCGACGTACGAAGTGTTCGTTGAGTTCTTGGCTTTGTATTCAGGTCTTAACCATGTGGAAACAAGTTTCTTTCATGTCCAAGTTATCCTAGTTTGATTGGTGTTTGATTGTAGTTTGATTCGTTGATTATTCGTCGCGTGAGTCGAGTCTTGTTCTATCTTGTTCCGGGGGTTGTTCGGGTGCGTTTCCGACTCGTTTTGAGTAGGGTTAGACCTTAGAATGGTTGCCCATGAGTTTGGGATCATTTAGATCAAGTTTTAATCAAGTTTTGGAGGTTCAGTGGCCGATGCGCCCGCCTGGGACTTTGCGAGGCGCCCGCCTCAAATGCTGGGAGCAATTGCAAAGTGGTCTGAACTTGGAATCAGCCTCAGGGCTTGAGGCGCCCTGCATGGTTGAGGCGCCGCCTCAACCTACAGTACTGGGGAAATTTTCTCTGTTTTGGAATTGGTCGATTTGTACACCTTAAACCCCTATCTAAACCTATCCTAAACCTCCCTAACCCTCATCACTTAAGTCCTAACATCCCTAACTAATTTTTAATGATGGATTAAGAGTTCATTAGTGGGTCATTAAGCCACAAAATCAGCTTAGAAAAGGGACCACAAGTTGTTGACACTTGTCCCACTCAAATTTTAGACTAATATAAGCCACATTTCAGATTTTTGACTCTCATTTCTCACCCTCACTCTCCAAAAACGAAATTTCATCTTCTCCAAGACTCTTCCATGGTTTCTTGAGGTTCTCATCTCCATCTTCCCTCATCCATTCCTCATTTGCCCAAGCTACCTTCATTAAAGTTGTAGAGCTCAAAGAGTGGAGCATTTCCATCCGATTGGTTTCTTCTTTTGCTTTCTTTGGTGTAGTATAACAAGTAAGTTACCTTCTTCTTCTTCTTCTTTTAGTTCTCATTGATCCTAAGGAAACAAAGCCTATGGTGATTGAGGTCAATGAGGACACTTTTATGCTTCCTATGCTATCTTCTTATATGTTGAAATTGTGAGCTTGCTAGGAGCATGATTAGGATGATTTCTCACCTATGAATGTTTATAATACTCTTCCATCTTGTCTATTTAAGGTTTTGAACATGTTAAAGCCATGTATTATATTTGTGATGGAAGTATTGATATATATGAATGCCCTAGTTTATGCCTTCTTGAAATGTTGTGAAAATGTTATGTGTTCTATCCTAAATTTTGGACTCTATGATGAACATGGATCATATTAGGATGCCTTGGTGAGTTTACAACCTTGTTGAACCTAGAAATGACCTAGGTTGGGTTATGAAGCACATAGCTTCAATTTCTCCAAAATTGGGAATTTAGAGCAAAGACTCAACGGAGTCGACTCTAGGGAATATTTGAACGTGTTGAACTCTAGCTTCAATCCCTACGAAGTTTGGACACCGTTTGATTTGGTTTACTCAAGTATGAGCTTGGTTTGATTGTTTATAACAAGTTGTTATGAAAGGTTGGTTTTGTGCAAATTATTTGCCTTGACATGTTTTATGGTAGAGATTAATACCCTACTTGGTTGGTCGAGTTCGCTCTTGTCGAATTCGGTCCTTGATTGGTTTAGTCAAGTAAATATCTACTTGTGCATCACATTGAGTCCAATGGCATTATTTGGTTTGTTTATTAAGTTGGTGGGACGATGCACGCTTCACGAATTATGGGATTCGTGCTCGCTATGGATCGCCGCACTGGGACCTCACACACACCTCCATTGTTGGTCGCAATGGGAAGTAGCCCCTTTCCAGTCAGATCAATAAGTGCCGCATTGGCTTGCTATCTAGATCGAGTGGTACTTGATAAAAGTTGATGCATTCACGAGCATCGATGTTGCACGATAAAGTATAATAAAGTTTTATTGCAGGAGCTACGAAGCGGCCGTGACTATATCATATCCTACTTGTGTGATTTACTTTACGCACTTACGTGAATAATGTGCTAAGTGCTATATGAGGATCATGTTTCATAATTGAGATAAATGTCATGCTATAACATGAACATGCATTGTAGTAACTTACTAAGTCTTTCGACTTACCCTATTTGTTTGTTTTGTTTCCTTAGATCCGAGCCGAGGAGACGGTCCGGATAGACTCGCTTTATTCTCGTTTGGTTGTTTGTAACCTCAAGGTTGATCTTTTGGACTTTGTCGATTAGCCTTTTATTTTGGAAAGGACGTTGGGAAGCAAGTCATGTAGACTTGGCTTGGGGTTTTTGATGTTGTTGTAACTTAAATATTAGACACTTGTAATCTTTTGTATGCCGACTTATATGTCGAGCCCTGCTATATGTGTATGGTTCACATAGTTTTCCGCTAAAGCTCGCTTAATTATTATTGTTGTTGTTGTCTCCGCATGTTGTGGCCGTTGAGGTTATTATAAGCATGTGTTAATATTGTAGGAGTAGTTGTTGGGTTCCGCCTGTTCCTACCTGTAACGCCCGAAGACTTGTTTAATTTAGGTTGTTTTTCCGCCATGTGTAGCCGAGTTGTTGTTCAGTATGCGATGTTGCGCCACATGAATTTTATAATCCTACTATGCATGCTTGTGTTATTGATTATTTGGACTGCACGACTAGGATCTCGTGATTGGGTCCGGGTCGGGTCGCCACAGCGCCACAATTGGTATCGAGCTATAGGTTAGTCGGCCGTCGCCAGATAGGTTCCATGGCCTAGTTGGGTTGGTTAATTGTGTGTTGATTCTAACGTCCGAGTGAATTCTTGTAGGAGTCCGATGGTTAATCCCGGGAGAGGTAGACCTAGGAGAGGTCCGGTTGAACCTGAGGCAGAGGTACCACCGCCAGAGGATCCGGTAGTTCCGGATATGGCTGAACTACATCGCAGATTATTGGCTTTTCCGTCAGGCGGGCGCCGTGGAGGTCAGCAGAGGAGCAAAGACCACCACCTCCACCACCGAGACCAAGGACCAGAACTGACACTACTCTCTTAGAGAGATTTCTTAAGTTAAAGCCTAGTTCAAGCTTCTTGAGAACCGAAACCGAGGAGGCCGAATTATGGATGGAGGAAATGATCAAAGTATTGTCCATGTAAAAATGTATTGACGAAGAAAGAGTTATGCTAGCAACGTTTAAATTTAAGGGAGCCGCCGAACATGGTGGACTGCAAGGTTGAAGGAGAGTTGGGAGATGCAACAAGTTCCCATTACTTGGGCCAATTTCAAAGAGAGTTTAAGAATGAATATGTCTTGCCTGATGTAGTGCGCAACCAAAGGGAGAAGGAGTTCTATGATCTTGAGCAAGGTAGCATGACAAGATGAGTATTCGCGAAATTCTCAGAATTGAGCCGATATGTATGTGATTCCGATTCCCACGAGGCACGGAGAACACACAAGTTTGTAAAGGGTTAAGAACCGAGTTTAGAAATGTATTCTAGCGCTTAAGCTCACCGACATCGGCGCGCTTGATCGAGCTTATGAGGTGAGCAAGACATCGAGGAACACCGTCAAGAATAATGCTAGTAGTGCACGCATGCACTACCTGCAATAATCGTGAAGTACTTCGGTAATGTAAGGGTTATCGTGGGAACCGTGATAGAGAAGTGGAGGCCAAGGTAGGCCACACCGGGAAACAAGGTAACAATACTTCTTCATCTAAGGCAAGAAGGTCGCGTAGTGAGGCTATGATTTGTTCGCTCGCCAGAGGTCCGGCAATACACCGATAGGTGCCGGGGAAAATGGGAAGTGTTTCTATTATGAGATGGAACTCACATGAAGAAGGACTGTCCAAGTTTAAGGCTAGTACTAACATCAACAACTGGGGCTAAGAGAGATGGAGACGGTAACCAAAGTTCAAGGTCAAGTGGCGCTTGATCAATAAGGAGGTTCAGTGGTCTACGGCCAGATAGGGAGGTACTTTTCTATATTCGATCATAAGGCTCGAGTTCTCATAGATCCGTGGTCTTCGATTTTGGTGTTGCTTCGAATCTTTATAAAGAACTCAACTTGCTATATTGCTGAAGTGTCTACCTTCCTCTCGGGAATATATGCTCGCATCTGAAGTGTTTAAATCTTGTGATGTTTGGTGGGTGACCACACTTGCATGCGACTTGGTAGTTCTACCCTATACGTGATTTTGATGTGATTCTTGGCATGGACTCTTATGTGCTTATCATGCTAGTAGGATCGCCATAAGAAGCGGTTACTTTTTATATGCCGTGTGCTCGAAGTTTACTTTGTGGGTGATCATGCATCGAGTGACTTCATTTTATTTCTGCGCTAAGGCTAGAAAATTACGTCAAGGGTGTACGTTATCTTGCATGAGATAAGAAGAAGTCTTGTTTAACTTAGAAGAGGTTCCTAGTATGTGAATTTCCGATGTGTTTTCTACCACCATGCTATGCCACCCGAGAACTAGAATTTGTGATGAGCTTATTCCGGGACTTCACCGATTTCTAAGGCACCGTGATAGATGGCTCATGAGCTAGTGGGAGTTGAAACTCATTGCAAGAACTCTTAGAGATTGGTTTTGTTAAACCAAGTCGCCTGGGGCGCACTGCCTATTTGTGAGGAAGAAAGATGGGAGTTTGCGGTTATAGATCACCGAGAGTTGAATAAGGTGACTATTAAGAATAAGTATCCTCTACCCCACATCGATGATCTTTTGACCAATTGCAAGGGTCTATTGTCTACTCTAAGCTTGATTTGAGATGGGGTTACTACCAATTGAAGGTTAGAGAGGAAGACATTCAAGACGGCTTTTCGCACTAGATATGGGCATTTTGAATTTGTGGTGATGCCGCTTTTGGACGAATGCACCATGTGTTTATGGACTTGATGAACCGTGTCTTTCACGCTTATCTTGATTGTTTTGTTGTAGTCTTTATTGATGATATCCTAGTGTATTCGAAATCTCGAGGAGCATGAGAAACACTTGAGGTTGTTGTCTATTCTTCTCGGGAGAAATTTTACGCAAAGTTTAGCAAATGTGCCTTTGGCTCGAGGAAGTATCTTTCTGGGGCATATCGCTTCTAGCCGGATAGCCGTGATCCTTCTAAGATTGAAGCGACAAATTGAAGAGACCTAGTTCGGTTACCATGAGGTTCTGAGTTTCTTTGGGTGTTAGCGGTTACCGGAGGTTTATTGAGGTTTTTCTGGATTGTGACTCCTATGACGAGGTTGACACGTAAGAATGTGCCGCTTGTTTGGAGCGAGAAATGTGAGTCTAGTTTCCAAGAGCTTAAGAAGCTTGATCATTTGCACCTATTTTGGCTTTGCCTAGTGGGGAGATAACTGTGATCTATAGCGATGCTTCTAAGGAAGGTTTGGGGTTGTGTTTTGATGCAAAATGGAAGGCGGATCGCCTATGCATCGAGGAAGTTGTCTATTCATGAACGGTGTAATTACCCGACACACGGTATGGAGTTGGTCATTATTTTCGCGTTGCATAAATGGAAACATTACTTATATGGGCTAAATTTGAGATCTTCACCGACCATAAAAGTTTGAAATACTTGTTCTTCAAAAGGAGTTAAACATGAGGCAAAGAAGATGGATGGAAAAATTAAAGGACCACGATTGTACTATCTTGTATCATCCGGAAGGCAAATGTAGTAGCGATGCCTTGAGTAGGAAGGTTCATATGTCGTGGTATGATGGTTAAGGAATGGAAGATGTTGGAGGATTTGCTAGATTGGGGTCCTAGTGTTTTTGATAGAGGAGTG
>CM028380.1:41875327-41920973 GCA_013146195.2 Codonopsis lanceolata
CTCCAAATCATGGGTGGGGTAGTTCTTTTCATAATTCTTCAATTGTGTAGACATGCGTGCTTGGCGATCACTCTATCATTTTGCATCAACACACATCCCAACCCTTTTAGCGTCATTGCGCTATAGATCACAAATTTCCAACTCCGGATGGTAAGGTAAGGATTGGGGCGACACGAGCCGCTTTAATTCTGAAACTCGCCTCCTCGCAATCATCCGCCCATATAAACTTCTATTCTTCGAGTTAGCCTAGTTAAAGGCCGAAATTTTTGAGAATCCTTCTACGAAGTTTACGATAATATCCTGCTAACCCAAAAGCTTCGAACTTCGTGACGGTTGTCGGTCTTTCCCAATTTACAATGGCCTCGATCTTGGCAGGGTCCACGAGATTCCATCCTTGGATACCACATGCCCTAAAAAGTCACCTTGTCTAGCCAAAACTCGCACTTCTTGAATTTGGCATAAAGCTTCTCTTCCCTCAAGATTTGCACACCGCTCTTAAGTGTTGTTCATGTTCTTCTTGTGTCTTAGAGTAGACCAAGATATCATCGATGAAAACAATCACACATCGATCGAGGAATTTCTTAAATACCCTATTCATCAAGTCCATGAACAGCGGGCGTTCGTCAACCCAAATGGCATCACCAAAACTTCGTAATGTCCATATCGGTTCTAAAGGCGGTTTTGAAACATCTTCCTTCCTAACCTTTAAGCGGTGATATCGACCGAAGGTCGATCTTTGAGAAATAGCATGCACCTTGCGGTTGATCGAACAAATCATCAATCCTAGGTAATGGATACCTATTTTTAATAGTGGCCCGATTCAATTCTCGATAAGTCTATACACAACCTCATAGACCCATCCTTCTTCTTTACAAACAATCTTTGGAGCACCCCAAGGCGAGACACTTGGTCTAATCAATTCCTTTTCCAATAACTCCTTGCAATTGTTCCTTAAGTTCTTTGAGTTCGTAGGTGCCATTCTATATGGTGCTTTAGAAATGGGAGTCGTCAGGGTATTAGATCGATTCGAACTCTACTTCACGCTACGGTGGTAGTCGGGGAAGATCTTCGAGGAAACACGTCTTCAAATTCTTTTACTACTGGGAGCGATTCTATGTTAGCGTCGGTTTACGGTGTCGATGATAGAGGCTAAGTATCCTTGGCAACCTTTCCTTAGTAATCGCCTAGCCCTTAAGGAAGAAATTAAACGACAATATAGTCGGCCTTGACCCCTTAAAAGCGAAACTCGATTCACAGGTACACGAATACCACTTCCTTCTCAAAACAATCAACCTTCGCATGGAACGCATCTAACCAATCCATACCTAAGATTACATCAAAATCTTGAATGTCTAAAGGAATGAAATCGATGGGCATTTCTCTATCTCCTATCTTCAATGAGCAACTTCTGAACACCGAATTTACTGGAATAGACTCCTTAGTTGGGGTATCAATTACTAATCCAATGTCTAATTTACGGGGTGTGAGTTTCATACGACGTGCAAGTGATGTGCATATAAGCGAATGCGTGGCACCGAGGTCGATCAATGCATATACATTTCGTGAGCGAGTTGGGCAAGTACTGCCACCCGTCGTTTGTTGCCTTGGCATCCCTTCTTTGTCATTGCAAAAATCCTTCCTTGCCCCGGTTTCATTTTATCTTACACCTGTTACTGGGTTTCTAGTAAAACCCTTCTTTAGTGGCACTGGGCACTCCTTGACTCTATGTCCGACCTTTCCACAATTAAAGCAAGCTCCCTTCCCACGATAGCATGCTTCTGTTGGGTGATTCCTTCCGCACTTGTGGCATGTCAAATTGGTGTTTTGATTATGCCATTTATTTTTATTGTGCCACCGGTTATGATTACGAGTTCGGTTTGGTGAACAACCTCTCTACATTACGACCGCCATCTACATTCCTCCTTTTATTTCCACCCCTGACTTCTTGGCTGCTTGATTGCCCATGATACTTTCCCATGTTATTCTCAAAACCTCTCTTCTTCTCGTCTCTCTGTCTTCGGTACTCAGCAGAACTTAGTTCGATCATCCGGGCTCGGTCTAGGACTTCGGCATAAGTTGGTAGTTTCAGGGGCAGTAGTCTATAGCTAATTTGATCGCTAAGGCCCCTCTCAAACTTTCTAGCCTTTTGACCTTCATCTCGAATGAGTTATGGAGCGTATTTCGACAACTCCGTGAACTTTGCATCATACTCTTCGACTGACATTTTTCCCTGTTCGAGGTAAAGAAATTCCACCATCTTCTGTTCTTGCATACTTGGGGGAAAATACTTCCTGTTGAAGGCTTCACGGAACATCTCCCAGCTATAAGCTTCTACTCCATTTGTTTCAGCTATCCTCTTCTTCGATTTCCACCATTGATTAGCCTCCCCTTCCAAGACGAATGTAGCAAAGTTTACCTTTTGTTCATCGGTGCATGCCATGGTTCCAAAAATTTTCTCCATGTTTTCTAACCATTCCCCTGGTTCCTCGACACCTGGCTTGCCAGAGAAGGTCTTGGGTTTCATCCTATGGAAGCTTTCCAGTAGTTCCCTAGTGGTTGGTTGAGCTGGTGGTGGTGGTGGTGCAGCTGCTAGCTGCTACAGCTGCCGCAGTTGCAGCCGCAATTGCAGGTGATGCATTAGCTTGACCAATGCTTGCCGTAATGGCTTGCGTGAGGCCTTGGATAAGGGCCACTAGCGTCGGGTCTGCAGGAGTAGGATTGTTCATGTTATTTCCTGGTTGTGGCCCGACGGGGTTTTCTGCGACTCCTGAGGCAGAGTCTTCAACGACTCCTCTACCTCGGCCACCCCGTCCACGTCCGCGACCACGCACACCTCCCCGTGTTCTACTTCATCCTCCTCTAGCCATCTTTTACTGCCACAAGCATAACGAGATGTCATAAGCGTAAGTTTAGATTTTTTTATTCTATATTCAATGTCCAAACTAAATTCGTACTAAAATTTTAAATCCATATCCAAGGTAAATCTTATCGTACCATGTGTTGGGTATTTATCATGAAATTCAGAAACACAGACAAAACCATCCTTTTATTAAATGAAAATAAAGAGTCTCAAAAACTTTATTAATTCAAAAATATTCTGTCTCAAAACATAAACTCCGTCAAATTCTTCTAGGAACTCCTTATGGGTTCTTTAGAGTACGCCACGTATCTTCAAAATTAGCCCATTTATAGCCTCTCGCGACCAGCCCACTCTTGGAAGATCAGCATGAAGAGCCATGTCAATGTCTTGACATGTTAGGACGATTTCCCTAAGGAACCTATGGTGTCTTGTACGGGTCTGATGCAACTCGTGCTCTAACTCTCCCACCCGAGCGTCCAACTCTTGTATGAGGTTTATTGCATGTTGGTGACGATTATCGCTTATGTCACTACCTTCCTCGTCTTCCGGAAGCTTTTCAGGAATCTCTTCAGGAGCTTCTTCCGGAATCTCTTCAGGGACCTCTCCAGGGATTTCTTCGGCAACCTCTTCAGGGTCTTCCTCGGATTCGCTCACTGGGTCATCTTCCTCGGGTTCGGAATCAGAAGGATTTCTCATATGCCAGTTTTATAAATCAAGATCCATCTAAAATCAACAATTAAGTTAGATAATACAAATCATTTGGTAAAGCATTATCATATACTATCTATGCCCCAAAGGTTTTTCCCATGCTAGATCATAACCTAGATGCTCTGATATCAACTGTAATGACCCACAATTTCTAACCAATTTATAATCTCAAAATCTTGGGCGCGTCACTATTACAAATACTAAATCACAATAATTACGAAATCATCTCTTAAGGACTAGTAATAAAAGAAAGTCATAGAGTACTATTACATTTCGAAAATATAATTAAACAATTCTGTAGACCCAAAACTGCTAAACAAAAATCTTGTCCAAAATACAAGACGAACTAATTCGAAATAAAAATCTCCAGATTGTCCTTGATGGTACCCAACTTACTTAAAACCTGGAAGGAAAACGATTTGGAATGAATGAGCGGACAATGCCCAGTAAGATCATATACAGTCCCTCCGAAATCTAGGGAAGGGTTCATTAACAATAAAGCATTCAAAAAGATTAATATTCAAATAGTTCATAATCGGGAATAGCACAATGAGATGATAAATTTCACATTTCAACAAGAATTCGATGTAAAAGATAGAGATACAAAGGCATTTGCGAGAGGTCTAATCGTCGCCAACTGTCCCATACCAGTTGGAGACGACGACCAACCCGCGGATACCATGATCACCTAAGCGGTCACAAGACCTCTTTTTAAACAAAGATTCACAATGTACAAATAGTAACGTTTCATAATGGTATATCCGGATAACCAAGCCACGGGCCATGTGGCAAAATTCATAATCAAATATCAAATTCAAAATGCTACTTTACCCCAGTAGCCGGGTTGTTCAACTTAGTGATCATAGTAGGATTTCAAAAATAATATTCCAATGGAAACTTGGTTTCACAAAAAATATCTCAATGAAATTTAAATATAAATGAGATATATATAATGGGATCTACAATTTAGAATGACGAAGAACGGGTACGACGGAGTTCAAATTCAAATTCCAACTTAAGGTTGGTACACGTTTCAAAGAAAAGTAATTGTCAAATAATTTGCGGAAGCCTAACAATTTAAAAATAGAGATTTCAAATATCTAAGGATGTATAATTTCTTACCTGAATAATAAGCCCACAAATTCTAGGTCCACCGAAACGCAACTAAAGGCTACTTTTCTTGTCCAAATCTAAAATTCAAGGCATAAATCAAATTACTAAAATATTTATACTGCAACACTTTAACCAATCTAAATTAATTTAAAAGTTACTGATTACTAAAATTATTCTTAGAAAAAAAAGTTTTTATAGTGTTATTTTAGAATATACTATTATAATATACACATTAATTTATTGTTGTGTTTGAAAACTAATCCTAAATGCCAAAGGTGGCTGCTACAGATCATTTCCTTCTTTTCTAATCCATTTCGGAAGTCAACACATACTTACCTTTATAAACTAAGTTAACTAACCCAACCAACAAGAAACAATAAAAAAGATAAAAACTCAATAATTAACTCAATTAAATGCTTCACTTTGCTTTTCCATCACACTCATTTCCTCTCCCTCATTCTATCCATTTTCTATCTTCCTTTTTTTTTTTTTTGTTATTCCTTGGTTCGCAGCAAGCAGCTCGAGAACATCCATTCGTCTTCTTCCCTGCCGAGTTTCCTTCCTTTCTTTCTTCTTATATATATATATATATATATATATATATATATATATATATATTTTTTTTTTTTTTTACACACACAGTACACAAACCCAAGATTCTACCATCAAATTTCCTCTTCCATATTCATAACTTACATCACATACTCATACATAATTATGTTCTTTCTCTTCCTGGGTATTTTCTTTGAAACATTTTCTTCTTTCTTTCAATACACCAACCCGTATCCTATATTTACACATCTAGATCTTCTTCCATTTCAGTCTTTATTCTACAAATACTCATACCCACAAAAGAAATCCTATTGCTAAAAGGAGGAACTAAAGAAGTTGAAGGAAGAAAGAAGGGAAGAGCAAAGTTTACCTCCACCGTCTTCGATCTCGGGCAGTAACGAAAAAATCACCTTCTTCTATTTGCTTCCTCTCACTCTAGATCTCTCTTCCACTCAAGGTTTTCAATTTCTGATGGAGATTCAAGAATTCCGCCCCCTTTTTATACCATTCACAAAATCGGTCGACCTTCCCTTCCATTGAATCTGCCGAAGATCGTTTAGCTCCTTCTCTCCCTAGATTAGTCGAACCCGGCCATCCGACATTTCTTCTCCCTTATAAACTGTGAAAGTGAAACGATTCCTGATTTCCTCTCTTTTCTTCTTTCTTTTTCTTTTCTTTATTTATTAATTTATTTATTTATTACTATATTTTATTATTATTATTATTAATATAAGGAATTCTAATGGGTTGGGCCAACATTCTAAATAAGTTAATAGGGTATACTAAGCCCACAAAAAAATGTACACCAAGCCCACTCAAATGTTTAGAAAATAAAATTTAACTAAATAATAACCAAATTTTATTTTTATTTTAGAAGTTTTGGGTATATTACAGTCCAGCTTCAATTTGAGATGTAAGTGGAAGGGGTGTCGGAGATGCCAGTGGAGTTGCAGGGACCTATTTGAAACAATGAATAGGATAAAAACTATGTAAATGTAAAATTTATATCAAATGTAATTATTAACACTTATAAAAAAAGTTGTACTTATAAATTCTTCTACATAATCTAAATCATAACAATCAGAGGGACGATGGGCAAACACGAAAGTGTGAAGGCCAAAGAAAAAAAAAAGTAGGACCATTTGAGATTATTCAGTTATCCAAGTTGTGCATTATAACAACACAAATTTAGACCTTAATTTGAATTTCAAGTGTTAAAAATCAACCAAATAAAGCACAAATATCAAACAGTACTTGGAACTCCTGTAGGCATCAAGACCTCCAAAATAAAGCTTTAACTTGTAAACATTTCTACTCTAGTAAAATACAGTATCCAAAGATCAAATGATTTTGATGCATGACAAAGTCTGTTAAGCAAATGAGTGATAAAACTACTAAAACCCCACAAATCACGTATTTTCAAAAACAACCACTTCAATACTGATGTCTATATATATATATATATATATATATATATATATATATATATATATATATATATATATATATATATATATATATATATATATATATATATATATATATAGTCTAAAATAGGTAAAATCGATAAAATGTACTTTCCAAAAAAAGAAATCCATCTTTAATAAGTACTCCCTCCGTCCCTAAATTATCGTCCTCCTTTCCTTTTTCGTCCGTCCCAAAATAATTGTCCAGTTTGAAACTTACCTTTTTAGAACATCACTTTTACCACTTTGCCCTTAATTTTTCTCTCTACTTTAATTATGGGCCAAATACACATGTGTTTTAAAGGAAACTACACACTAAACCAATATAAATAATCAAGTCAATTGTTTTTTCTTAAACTGTGCGCCGAGTCAACCAGGACGATTATTAAGGGACGGAGGGAGTATTACTATAGAATAGGTAGCATGTATTGAGAATACAAATCTCATTAATTGATTACACAACTCTCAAGTAAGCATGGCTATGAAAATTTATAGATTTGTAAAAATATTTTGAAAAGTTATTGTACTAAAAAAATCCAAGTATATTAGAATTATTCACGATTTATTACAATATATTGATATAACTGATAAAGTATCTAGAAAGATGATAAATATCTGAAATATTTATCCATTTTATCACATCTGAAATTTTTATAATAAAAAAAATTTAACTTTATTTTCTTAGTTCTTGAAAATACGAAGAAAAAAATCTTAAATATACAAGTCTCTAATTTAAAAATCATATTCTTTTTAGTAGGTTGTTCCCTTCGTCATGTTTTTTAATATTTTTTTTAGTTTTGTTTATAATCTTTGTTTTTTTAGCATAATTTAATTAAAAGATATATATGCTCGTGCGTTTAACGCACGTGTGTAAAACTAGTTATTTTCTAAAAACAACTACTTTATTGAAAAATCAGCAAATCAACTATTTTGATTTTCAATAACCAACGTATTAAAAATCAATGATTTCTTCATAGTAAACAAAATAAACAAACAACTATTGATGTGAATTTGATAGTTAAAATGAAACCCAAAAACTTGGAAGACCCATAAATTGCTATTTTCAACTGATGTGATTTCCTAGACAAACTTGGCTGGAAGTAAAGCTTCTTTTTCTTTAGGGAAATACTTAATACAGTACCTATAAAATACTTAATACAACACTTTATGTTGTAAAAATACTATATACCCTTTACAAAAAAATTGAACACCGGACCCACCGCCCACCGGACCACCGCTTGCCCCAACCCCCAGCCCCTCCCCCAGCCCTCACACACTGCCTGGGCCAAGCCCAATCCCTCCCCCCAACCACCAGCCCAAGACTGCCCCAGCCCCAGTCCATCCCACTCCGCCTGGGACAAGCCCAGTCCCTCCTTAGCCCCCAACCCACGACTGCCCCAGCCGCAGCCCACCTGTCTGCTCTTGACCCAGTCCCTCCCTTAACCCTTCCCACACGGACTGGGCCTCCCCCAGTCCCTCCCTCAGCCAGCCCACACACCAGCCCAACCGCCTGCCCCTCCCCCAACCCCCCAGCTTCCACCACCTCCCACCCAACCTCCGTCACCTCCCGCCCAACCTCCGCCACCTCCCGCCCAGCTTCCACCACCTCCTGCCCAGTCTCCGCCACCATCTCCACCCAAAAAAATAGTTTTTTTTCATTTAATTAAAAAACCAACTCCCCCACCTCAACCACCAATCTTCTTAATTTTTTTCCCATTTAATTTAATTTTAAAATTGAACAAAGGGCAATTTGGTAAACTTATTTCAAAGTGTTGTATTAAGTATTTTATAGGTGTTGTATTAAGTACCTATGTTTTCTTTATTGCTCTTATTTGAGATAGAATCTCTTCGCACTCAAAGTGCTTTTGTCTTGGATCGAGTCGCAACCTTCCCTTGTTCTCAAATGTCTCCAGCAAGAAAGGAATTTCAGAGCTAGAAAAAAGGCTATCAATTAGTCATGGCCTAAGTTTCTATCCTATAGCATATTTACTTTCTATAAAAGTCTTTCCATCTCCTGAAAGCAATGTACTCATCACATGGTAACCAAGTTCTTTTTTTCTTTCCCCAGCCAGGAAGAGTACTTATCAGACTCTATCTTGGGCTAACAGGAAAGGGATTGGCGCTCAAGGTAGTAGAGAATAGAGTATGATCGACTTGACACTAAGCATAGCCTGAATGTCTCTTACATATCATTACAGCTTCGGAGAGGACCAAACTAAATTTCGTCACCTTAGGTTTATTAAAAATCAAATCACATTAGCAACCTACTTGTTTAGACCCTGAGCAACTGTAATGGAATTGGAAAGATTTCAAATCATTGATTCTAGACACAAATCAACTACTTCAATTTTCAATAACCAACATATGAAATCAAACTCACTGCCTGCTTTCTAAGCCGAGTCATTTCCTCAAAAACATTCCAGTGAGGATATTAACACAATAATCTTTCCTTGTGCAGAGTTCTTGATGAATAGAGTACGATCGACTTGACACTGAGCATAGCCTGAATGTCTCTTCATACAGCTACGGCGTTATGTTCATCTTATGAATGGTGGGCCCGTAGATATACTAAAGGTAATTCAGAGAGGATCAAACTAAATTTCGTCACCTTAGATTTATTAAAAAAAGTCACAGCAGCAACCTACTGGTTGAAACTCTATTCCATGTGGATTTGATTAAGACCATGAGCAACTGTTCTAGACACAAATCACCTACTTCAATTTTAAATAACCAACATATGAAAAATCAGTGATTTGAAACTCAAACTCAAACGAAACGAATAAAGAGAAACTTACGGTTTCCAGTGGAGTGGGGGCGAACCGGTGGAAAAAGGGGAAATTCTGTAGAGAAGGGCACAAAAGGGGGGAAGAGAGTAAAAAAAACCCACTCCAAACAATAAGAAGTCAAAAGGGAGATAGAGATGAATTGAACTC
This sequence comes from Codonopsis lanceolata, assembly GCA_013146195.2. Taxonomy (NCBI): domain Eukaryota; kingdom Viridiplantae; phylum Streptophyta; class Magnoliopsida; order Asterales; family Campanulaceae; genus Codonopsis; species Codonopsis lanceolata. The sequence goes on from CM028380.1 coordinate 41,884,960, forward strand.
TGTTAACTGTATTATCCCTTACAGATAGTTTTTTTTTTATCCCTTAACGATAGCATTGTGGAAAATAAGCAATTGAAATCAACACTGCTCAAAGACATTGATGAGAACTAGCTTCCAGAACTTTATGGAGGAAAAATGAGATTGGTCCCAAGATTGCTAAAGTGAAAACGTCTCTTAAATGTTATAATTACTCCACCTCCCACTACGTCTTAAGCTACCTTGGAGATGTTTTTATTTTACCCATAATCAAAATCAGTTAAAATTGGGCAAAGCAATGAAATTAAATAATGGATATGTGATCATAAAAAATTTCTTTATAGATTTAGGATATAATTGTAATATACCCCAATTTTTGGAATAAAAATATTAATTATATTATTAATATTGTAAATTTGTTTTGGGCTAAACTTAATATCGTTTGGGCCTATTTGTGTTTTAATATTAAAAGCCCAAAGTTGGATCATGTTTGTTTTGCTTGGACTTGGACTAGTGAGCTCTTTTAATTAGAGCTTGGCCCATTAGAAATTGTTTTTTAAAAAAAGAATAACAAAATAAATAACAAAAATGGTCATAATTAGTTGTTTAAAAAAAGATTAAAAAAAGAATAATAATAATAATAATAAAACGGATGAAGAGACGCAACTGGAAATAGAATCGCCGGAAGAGGAATGGAAGGAGACGAATCGGTGGGCAAAGGAATCGTCCCTCCTTGGAAATAAAAAGTGAAAGAGAGGGAGTAAATCACTTTCCCAAGTTAGGCACACAAAGAAAGGCGGCGGTGAAAGGCAGAAGAGACAGCAGCGGAGCAGCGGCAAGAGGGGAGAGTTGCGGGCACCTTCGACCGGTCGATTAAGGTAACACACTCCCTTCCGAATCTAAACACCTTGCTCCGATTTTATTCTCGTTTTTGTTGATTTTTTTTTTAGTTCTTTTGGAATTGGGTTGGATAAAGAGGAAGGAAAAAAAACAGACGACATAATGGGTTTTCATTTGGTTGTTATGTGGAGTAGTTTGAAACCAAGTAGATGGACTATGGTTTAACTCACCATTATAGTAGACAAATAGTTGAATTCTGCAAAACATTTGAATTGGTAGAAATGCCAGCGGTGATAATGTGGGAGAGCAAATAAAGAAGTTATAAACTGTTTGAGTGTATGTTGTGTGTTTTCGGCAGAGTGAAAGAAAAGAAAGAAAGAAGGAAACAGAAGACATCATGGATGGGAATGAAGGGAAGAACAATGGATGGAGTTTTGGAATAAAAAAAAAAGAGAGAGATATAGGAGGAAGTAATCTGTGACGACCCGACCCAGACCCCAATGCGAGATCCCGAGTCGTGCCGTCCAAATAGTCAAGATACACAAGCATGCATAAGTAGGATTATAAAATTCATGTGGCGCAACATCGCATACGAACAACAACTCGGCTACACTTGGCCGGAAAAGCAACTAAAAATAAACAAGTCTTCGGTGACGTTACAGCCGGAACCCAACAACTACTCCTACAATATTAACACATGCTTAAAATAACCTCAACGGCCACAACATGCCGGAGACAACAACAACAATAATAATTAAACGAGCTTTAGCGGAAGAAAGCATGTGAACCATACACATATAAAGCAGGCTCGACATATAAGTCGGCATACCAAAAGATTACAAGTGTCAAATAGTTAAGTTACAACAACATCAAAAACCCCAAGCCAAGTCTACATGACTTGCTTCCCAACGTCCTTTCCAAAATAAAAGGCTAATCGACAAAGTCCAAAAGATCAACCTTGAGGTTACAAACAACCAAACGAGAATAAAGCGAGTCTATCCCGGACCGTCTCCTCGGCTCGGATCTAAGGAAACAAAACAAACAAATAGGGTAAGTCGAAAGACTTAGTAAGTTACTACAATGCATGTTCATGTTATAGCATGACATTTATCTCAATTATGGAACATGATCATCATATAGCACTTAACACAATAACCACATAAGTGCGGGAAAGTAAATCATACGAGTAGGATATGATAGTCACGGCCGCTTCGTAGCTCCTGCAATAAAACTTTATTATACTTTATCGTGCAACATCGATGCTCTGTGAATGCATCAACTTTTATCAAGTACCACTCGATCTAGATAGCAAGCCAATGCGGCACTTATTGATACTGACAAAGGGCTACTTCCCCATTGCGGCCAACAATGGAGGTGTGTGTGAGGTCCAGTGCGGCGATCCATAGCGAGCACGAATCCCATAATGTGAAGTGAAGCGTGTATCGTCCCACCCTGACTTAATAAACAAACCAAATAATGCCAGTTGGACTCAATGTGATGCACAAGTAGATATTTACTTGACTAAACCAATCAAGGACCGAATTCGACAAGAGCGAACTCGACCAACCAAGTAGGGTATTAATCTCTACCATAAAACATGTCAAGGCAAATAATTTGCACAAAACCAACCTTTCATAACAACTTGTTATAAACAATCAAACCAAGCTCATACTTGAGTAAACCAAATCAAACGGTGTCCAAACTTCGTAGGGATTGAAGCTAGAGTTCAACACGTTCCAATATTCCCTAGAGTCGACTCCGTTGAGTCTTTGCTCTAAATTCCCAATTTTGGATAAATTGAAGCTATGTGCTTCATAACCCAACCTAGGTCATTTCTAGGTTCAACAAGGTTGTAACTCACCAAGGCATCCTAATATGATCCATGTTCATCATAGAGTCCAAAATTTAGGATAGAACACATAACACTTTCACAACATTTCAAGAAGGCATAAACTAGGGCATTCATATATATCAATACTTCCATCACAAATATAATACATGGCTTTAACATGTTCAAAACCTTAAATAGACAAGATGGAAGAGTATTATAAACATTCATAGGTGAGAAATCATCCTAATCATGCTCTAGCAAGCTCACAATTTCAACATATAAGAAGATAGCATAGGAAGCATAAATAGTGTCCTCATTGACCTCAATCACCATAGGCTTTGTTTCCTTAGGATCAATGAGAACTAAAAGAAGAAGAAGAAGGTAACTTACTTGTTATACTACACCAAAGAAAGCAAAAAGGAAACCAATCGGATGGAAATGCTCTACTCTTTGAGCTCTACAACTTTAATGAAGGTAGCTTGGGCAAATGAAGAATGGATGAGGGAAGATGGAGATGGGAACCTCAAGAAACCATGGAAGAGTCTTGGAGAAGATGAAATCTCGTTTTTGGAGAGTGAGGGTGAGAAATGAGAGTCAAAAATCGAAATGTGGCTTATATTAGTCTAAAATTTGAGTGGGACAAGTGTCAACAACTTGTGGTCCCTTTTTTAATTTGATTTGTGGCTTAATGATCATCCAAGCTCTCTCTCTTAATCCAACCTAAGACTTTGTTAGAGATGTTAGGACTTAAGTGGGAAGGGTTAGGGAGGTTTAGGATAGGTTTAGATAGGGGTTTAAGGTGTACAAATCGTCCAATTCCAAAAGCAGGGGAAAAAATCCCGTAACAGACCGGAGGTTGAGGCGGGCGCCTCAACCATGCCAGGCGGGCGCCTCAATCTTGAGGCTTCCTCCAGTTCAGACCACTTTGCAATTACTCCCCGGCATCGAGGCGGGCGCCTAAAGGCGGGCGCATCGGCTCAGAACCTCCAAAACTTGAATCAAACTTGATCTAAATGGTCCCAAACTTATGGGCAACCATTCTAAGGTCTAACCCTACTCAAAACAAGTCGGAAGCTTGCAGAACAACCCAGGAACAAGATAGAACAAGGCTCGAATCACGCGACGAATGATCAACGAACCAAACTACAATCAAACACCAATCAAACTAGAATATCTTGGACATGAAAAAGACTTGTTTCCACATGGTTAAGACCTGAATATAAAGTCAAGAACTCAACGAACACTTCCGTGCGTCGAAATAGAAGCAAATCACGAGCACGAGAGGAATCGCTAAGGCCAAAATCAAGGCGATCAAACCGGCGATTCAACAAACAAGTTTATATGATTCTAAACATGTTATGGACTTCTAGAATAACTTATGAATGATTCTAAAACATTTATATACCAAGTAAACATGCTCACAATCAACCAAGAAAGTATAAAGACAAGTATACAATGCACATGCAAGAATACGGGGCGTTACACTCTCCCCTCCTTTAGGAATTTAGTCCCTAAATTCTTACCAAGTTCGTCAAACAAATGTGGATGCTTCTCGCGCATCTCGCAACTTCCGTTTCCCAAGTCGCTTCTTCAATGTTGTGATTCCTCCAAAGAACTTTAACTAAGGGAATTCTTTTGGTTCGTAGCACTTGCTCTTTGGTATCCAAAATCTTCACGGGCTTTTCAACGTAAGACATGTCGGCTCAAAGCGTTATCTCCTCATACTCAAGTCACATGGGACTCATCCTTGGATACTTTCGCAACATGGAAACATGGAATACATTATGAGTCTCCGAAAGTGAAGGTGGCAATGCAATTCGGTACGCTAAGGTCCCAACTCTCTCAAGAACCTCGAATGGACCAATGTACCTCGGTGTAAGCTTCCCTTTCTTGCCGAATCTCTTCGTACCTCTCCTTGGTGTTACCTTCAAGAACACGTAGTCTCCCACTTGGAACTCAAGATCCCGTCTTCGATTGTCCGCATAACTCTTTTGTCGACTTTGAGCGGTGCGCAATCTATCTCTAATCAACTTCACGCTCTCAACCGACTGTTGCACTAACTCGGAACCCCAAAGTTTCGCCTCTCCAACTTCGTCCCAACAGATTGGTGATCTACACTTACGCCCATACAATGCTTCATACGGCGCCATCTTGATACTCGTGGTAGGCGTTATTATCGCAAACTTAAACTAAATCGGCTAAAGGTAAGTGAGAATCGGCTTCCTTGAAATCCACGGCACAAGCTTCGCGACATATCCTCCAAAATCTGAATCAATCGCTCGGATGGCCATCCGTTTGTGGATGAAAAACATCTTGAAGTCTAATCGGTCCCCAAGCTTCTGCAGCGACTTCCAAAATCTAGATGTGAACCTCGGATCTCTATCGGACACAATACTAACAGTGCGCCATGAAGTCTCACGATCTCACGAATATACAAAGGCGCCTAAGCGAGTCAGCGAATAAGTGATAGCTATCGGAATAAAGTGTGCGAGACTTAGTCAATCATCGACTATAACCCAAGCTGCATTAAAACCTCTCGCGTCTTGATAACCTGTCACAAAATCCATAGTAATAAATTCCCATTTCCACTCAGGAATCTCAAGCGGTTGTAGAAATCCCGCAGGCCTCTGATGCTCAGCCTTAACCTGCTGACAAGTCAAACACTTTGACACGTACTCCGCGATTTCTCTCTTCATACCTTTCCACCAAAATTGTCTTTTCAAATCTAAGTACATCTTCGTGCTCCCCGGGTGAATGGTATACTTCGTTTTATGAGCCTCATCAAGAACCAACCTCTTCAATTCGGTATTAGAAGGAACACAAACTCTACCTCGAAACGTCAAAGTACCAACACTATTAACCACGAAATCAGGCGATACATTCTCAACCAACCCATCAATAATTTTCTTCAACTCCGGATCATTCCCTTGCGCTTCTCTAATTTTCCCAAGTAAGACTGGCGTAGCACGAACATTTGCGAAAATCACTCCTCTATCAAAAACACTAGGACCCCAATCTCGCAAATCTTCTAACATCTTCCATTCCTTAACCATCATACACGACATATGAACCTTCCTACTCAAGGCATCCGCTACTACATTTGCCTTCCCCGGATGATACAAGATAGTGCAATCATGATCCTTTAATTTTTCCATCCATCTTCTTTGTCTCATGTTTAATTCCTTTTGAGAGAACAAGTATTTCAAACTTTTATGGTCGGTGAAGATCTCAAACTTAGCCCCATACAAGTAGTGTTTCCATTTATGCAACGCGAAAATAATCGCAGCCAACTCCATATCGTGTGTCGGGTAATTCTGCTCGTGAATAGACAACTTCCTCGATGCATAGGCGATCACCCTTCCATTTTGCATCAAAACACAACCCAAGCCTTCCTTAGAAGCATCGCTATAGATTACCAAATTGTCTCCTCCACTAGGCAAAGCCAAAATAGGTGCCGATGTCAACCGATTCTTAAGCTCTTGGAAACTAGACTCACATTTCTCGCTCCAAACAAACGGCACATTCTTCTGTGTCAACCTCGTCATAGGAGTCACAATCCTAGAAAAACCTTCAATAAACCTCCGGTAATAACCCGCTAAACCTAAGAAACTCCGAACCTCGGTAACCGAACTAGGTCTCTTCCAATTCGTCACCGCTTCAATCTTAGAAGGATCAACGGCTATCCCGGCGCTAGAAACGACATGCCCTAAGAAAGATACTTCCTCGAGCCAAAAGGCACATTTGCTAAACTTTGCGTAAAGCTGCTTCTCCCGAAGAATAGACAACACAACCCTCAAGTGTTTCTCATGCTCCTCCCGAGATTTCGAATACACTAGGATATCATCAATGAAGACTACAACAAAGCAATCAAGATAACTGTGAAAGACACGGTTCATCAAATCCATAAACACCGCTAGTGCATTCGTCAACCCAAACGGCATCACCACGAATTCAAAATGCCCATACCTAGTGCGAAAAGCCGTCTTCGGAACGTCTTCCTCTCTAACCTTCAATTGGTAGTAACCCCATCTCAAATCAAGCTTAGAGTAGACGATAGACCCTTGCAATTGGTCAAAAAGATCATTGATGTGGGGTAGAGGATACTTATTCTTAATAGTCACCTTGTTCAACTCTCGGTAGTCTATGCATAACCGCAAACTCCCATCTTTCTTCCTCACAAACAAGACCGGTGCGCCCCAAGGCGACACACTTGGTTTAACAAAACCAATCTCTAAGAGTTCTTGCAACTGAGTTTTCAACTCCCTAGCTCATGGCGCCATCCTATCTGATTGCCTTAGAAATCGGTGAAGTCCCAGGAATAAGCTCAATCACAATTCTAGTTCTCTATCGGGTGGCATAGCATGGTCGGTAGAAAACACATCGGGAAATTCACACACTACCGGAACCTCTTCTAAGTTCGGCGAAGACTTCTTCTTATCAACTACGCAAGCAAGATAACCCGTACACCCTTGAGACAGTAATTTTCTAGCCCTTAGCGCAGAAATAAAATGCAAGTCACTCGATGCATGATCACCCACAAAAGTAAACTCAGGCACACCCGGCATATAAAAAGTAACCCGCTTCTTATGGCAGTCAACTATAGCATGATAAGCACATAACCAGTCCATGCCAAGAATCACATCAAAATCACGTATAGGTAGAACTACCAAGTCCGCATGCAAAGTGTGGTCACCCACCAAAACATCACAAGATTTAAACACTTCAGATGCGAGCATATATTCACCGAGCGGGGTAGACACTTCAAGCAAGTATGGCAAAGGTTGAGGCAATACGCATAGATTCTCAATAAAGTGCGAAGCAACATAAGAATCACGAAGACCACGGATCTATGAGAACTCGAGCCTTATGATCGAATATAGAAAGAGTACCTCCTATCACGGCCGTAGACCCCCGAACCTCGCGATCAAGCGCAAACACGACCTTGAACTTTTGGTTTACCGTCTCCATCTCTCTTAGCCCAGATTGTTGACCGGCGCTACCCGACTGACTAGCCTTAAACTTCGGACAGTCCTTCTTCATGTGAGTTCCATCTCCGCAATAGAAACACTTCCCATTTTTCCCCCAGCACCTATCAGCTGTGTGCCCAGACCTCTGGCAGAACGAACAAATCATAGCCTCACTACGCGACCCTTGCTGCCCCTTAGATGAAGAAGTATTGTTACCTTGTTTCCCAGACTGTGGCCTACCTTGGCCTCCACTTCTCCTATCACGGTTCCCCTGATAACCCCTACATTACCGAATTACTTCCACGATTATTGGTGCGAGTAGTGCAGTGCACTACTAGCATTATTCTTGACCCGATGTTCCTCAACGTCTTGCTCCACCTCATACGCTCGATCAAGCGCACTTGATGTCGGTGAGCTTAAGCGCTAGAATCATTTTCTAAACTTCGGTTCTTAATCCCTTTACAAACTTGTGTGTTCTCCGTGCCTCAGTGGGAATCGGATCGTACAATATCGGCAGTACGTGAATTTCGCGGAATACTCCGCTACTGTCATGCTACCTTGCTCAAGATCATAGAATTCCTTCTCCCTTTGGTTGCGCACTACATCCGGCACATATTCATTCTTAAATTCTCTTTGGAAATTAGCCCAAGTAATGGGAACTTGTTGCATCTCCCAACTCTCCTTCAACACAGTCCACCAATGTTCGGCGGCTCCCTTAAACTTAAAGGTGGCTAGCATAACCCTTTCTTCGTCGGTACACCCCAACATGGACAATACTTTGATCATTTCCTCCATCCATAACTCGGCCTCCCTCGGTTTCGGTTCTCCAAGAAACGAACTAGGCTTTAACTTAAGAAATCTCTCCAAGAGAGTAGTATCAGTTCTTGGTCTCGGTGGTGGAGGTGGTGGTGGTGCTGCTCCTCCTGCCTGACCTCCCTGGCCTGCCCCAGCCAGAAAAGCCAATAATCTGCGATGTAGTTCAGCCATATCCGGAACTACCGGATCCTCTGGCGGTGGTACCTCTGCCTCAGGTTCAACCGGACCTCTCCTAGGTCTACCTCTCCCGGGATTAACCATCGGACTCCTACAAGAATTCACTCGACGTTAGAATCAACACACAATTAACCAACCCAACTAGGCCATGGAACCTATCTGGCGACGGCTAACTATAGCTCGATACCAAGCTGTGACGACCCGACCCGGACCCAATGCGAGATCAGTCGTGCCGTCCAAATAGTCAAGATACACAAGCATGCATAAGTAGGATTATAAAATTCATGTGGCGCAACATCGCATACAAACAACAACTCGGCTACACTTGGCCGGAAAAACAACCTAAAATAAACAAGTCTTCGGCGTTACGGTAGGAACCAACAACTACTCCTACAATTATTAACACATGCTTATATAACCTCAGCGGCCACAACATGCCGGAGACAACAACAACAATAATAATTAAGCGAGCTTTAGCGGAAGAAACTGTAGCGAACCATACACATATAAACAGGCTCGACATATAAGTCGGCATACCAAAAGATTACAAGTGTCAAATAGTTAAGTTACAACAACATCAAAAACCCCAAGCCAAGTCTACATGACTTGCTTCCCAACGTCCTTTCCAAAATAAAAGGCTAATCGACAAAGTCCAAAAGATCAACCTTGAGGTTACAAACAACCAAACGAGAATAAAGCGAGTCTATCCCGGACCGTCTCCTCGGCTCGGATCTAAGGAAACAAAACAAACAAATAGGGTAAGTCGAAAGACTTAGTAAGTTACTACAATGCATGTTCATGTTATAGCATGACATTTATCTCAATTATGGAACATGATCATCATATAGCACTTAACACAATAACCACATAAGTGCGGGAAAGTAAATCATACGAGTAGGATATGATAGTCACGGCCGCTTCGTAGCTCCTGCAATAAAACTTTATTATACTTTATCGTGCAACATCGATGCTCTGTGAATGCATCAACTTTTATCAAGTACCACTCGATCTAGATAGCAAGCCAATGCGGCACTTATTGATACGGCAAAGGGGCTACTTCCCCATTGGCCAACAATGGAGGTGTGTGTGAGGTCCAGTGCGGCGATCCATAGCGAGCACGAATCCCATAATTCGTGAAGGCGTGTATCGTCCCACCACGACTTAATAAACAAACCAAATAATGCCAGCTGGACTCAATGTGATGCACAAGTAGATATTTACTTGACTAAACCAATCAAGGACCGAATTCGACAAGAGCGAACTCGACCAACCAAGTAGGGTATTAATCTCTACCATAAAACATGTCAAGGCAAATAATTTGCACAAAACCAACCTTTCATAACAACTTGTTATAAACAATCAAACCAAGCTCATACTTGAGTAAACCAAATCAAACGGTGTCCAAACTTCGTAGGGATTGAAACTAGAGTTCAACGTGTTCAAATATTCCCTAGAGTCGACTCCGTTGAGTCTTTTCTCTAAATTCCCAATTTTAGAGAAATTGAAGCTATGTGCTTCATAACCCAACCTAGGTCATTTCTAGGTTCAACAAGGTTGTAAACTCACCAAGGCATCCTAATATGATCCATGTTCATCATAGAGTCCAAAATTTAGGATAGAACACATAACACTTTCACAACATTTCAAGAAGGCATAAACTAGGGCATTCATATATATCAATACTTCCATCACAAATATAATACATGGCTTTAACATGTTCAAAACCTTAAATAGACAAGATGGAAGAGTATTATAAACATTCATAGGTGAGAAATCATCCTAATCATGCTCCTAGCAAGCTCACAATTTCAACATATAAGAAGATAGCATAGGAAGCATAAAAGTGTCCTCATTGACCTCAATCACCATAGGCTTTGTTTCCTTAGGATCAATGAGAACTAAAAGAAGAAGAAGAAGAAGGTAACTTACTTGTTATACTACACCAAAGAAAGCAAAAGAGGAAACCAATCGGATGGAAATGCTCTACTCTTTGAGCTCTACAACTTTAATGAAGGTAGCTTGGGCAAATGAAGAATGGATGAGGGAAGATGGAGATGGGAACCTCAAGAAACCATGGAAGAGTCTTGGAGAAGATGAAATCTCGTTTTTGGAGAGTGAGGGTGAGAAATGAGAGTCAAAAATCTGAAATGTGGCTTATATTAGTCTAAAATTTGAGTGGGACAAGTGTCAACAACTTGTGGTCCCTTTTCTAAGCTGATTTGGTGGCTTAATTGGTCACTAATGAACTCTTAATCCATCATTAAAATTAGTTAGGGATGTTAGGACTTAAGTGGGAAGGGTTAGGGAGGTTTAGGATAGGTTTAGATAGGGGTTTAAGGTGTACAAATCGTCCAATTCCAAAACAGGGGAAAAAAATCCCGTAACAGACCAGAGGTTGAGGCGGGCGCCTCAAGTACTGAGGCTGTTCCCAAGTTCAGACCACTCTGCAATTACTCCCAGCATCTGAGGCGGGCGCCTCACAAGGTGCCAGGCGGGCGCCTCGGCCACTGAACCTCCAAAACTTGATTTAAACTTGTCCTAAATGATTCCAAACTCATGGGCAACCATTCTAAGGTCTAACCCTACTCAAAACGAGTCGGAAACGCACCCGAACAACCCCCGGAACAAGATAGAACAAGGCTCGAATCACGCGACGAATGATCAACGAATCAAACTACAATCAAACACCAATCAAACTAGGATATCTTGGGCATGAAAAAGACTTGTTTCGACATGGTTAAGACCTGAATATAAAGTCAAGAACTCAACGAACACTTCGTACGTCGAAATAGAAGCAAATACGAGCAACGAGAGGAATCGCTAAGGCCAAATATAACGCGATCAAACCGGCGATTCAACAAACAAGTTTATATGATTCTAAACATGTTAAGGACTTCTAGAATGACTTATGAATGATTCTAAAACATTTATATACCAAGTAAACATGCTCACAATCAACCAAGAAAGTATAAAGACAAGTATACAATGCACATGCAAAGCTCCCATATTGGATCAAAAATCCACTAAAGGAAACCGAGGCGCATTCAAACGCGCTACTCTGACAGCACTCATCTCGCACTTTTAATTTCGTCGTCCCCTAAAAAAAGGAGGGTGGAATGAGAGCAGTGGATGTCCCGCATCCGCACATACGCGCACCCCTATCCAAGGGCGCGCGGGGCGCGGGAGTACATTTCCCGAGAACCCACAAATCCTCCATCTTGCAGCAGTCTCATTCCAATAAATATTACGGGTATGTTTAATTTTTTTTTAAAAAATAATATATATATATTTATGTGTACATATATATATATATATATATATATATATATATATATATATATATATATATATATATATATATATATATATATATATATATATATATATAAATTTCAAAAAAAAAATATGTGTGCAATAAATATCCGGGTAGCACAACAAAAGGGCAGGGGCTTTATTTTTAATATCGCTTCATTTTCAGCCCTATATATTATTTTATTATGCTTTATTTTTATTCCGTAAAAGATATATGTTTGCATTCATTCTGCCATTTTATTTTGGGGATTAGGACCAATTTGTAATTAATAGGAATAGATAGATTTCCCGCTTTTCTTTCTATTTCTTAACATGATTTGCTTGCTTGCTCGTGCTCAAACTAAAAAACTGAGAAAAATCCACAAATAACAACAAGACATGCCATATCTATTTTATTTTATGTTTCTATATCTGAAAGAAAGAAGAAGATTTTACTGCTTTTTAGAAGCTGCACACACGCGCACGCCATATAAGTATATTCCGAATTGCTACCCTACACCATGGCCAGCCTACCCCCTGCATAAGTCATTGTTAGACTGCATATAGATTTTCAGGACACTTCAAAGACCGACCGGTTTTTGCATTTAGAATAATTGATCATCTCCTGTAAAAAACAAAAAACAAAAAAAATGAGATCGAGAAAATAATGCGTAAGTCAACAAAAAGATGATACAAAAAAAATGCGCACAAAAGAAATAAAAAAAACAAATGCGCAAGTCAAAAAAAATCAAAAAAAAATGCGCAAGAAAATAAATACACAGGGGCTGATTTATTATTCTCTAATGCTCGAACAGGTTACCCTGGAGCCCCGCAGCACTGCATATAAAACTGCCACTTTTAAAAATACTTGCTCTATAGACCAAGATGATTATGCTCTGGCCCTATTAGATGACGACGATCTAGGAGACAGTTTCCTGGGTATGATAGACGAAGGCACTAATTATGAAAGGCTCCCTGCTGAGTTCGAGCTTATTATTGATAAGCCTCGGCAGAACTGGTATACTACGACCGACCCGCTTTTAACAACCGCAGATCTGGTGGACCGCTTTGGATATACTATCCTTATTCCTTCCCCTAGCTTTACGGATCGGTCATCTACCGATCCGCTCTGTAATGTTGAGGATCTCAAACCCCAGGTCCTCAATAATGTAATAAGCCCTGTACAGTTTGCTATTAATGATAATCTAAATATCTTTGCTTATTCCTTAGTTGCACCTACATTAAAAGATGCATTAAATAATTATAATAATGAGTCATTTGATGAAATGAACCCAAAAGATAAAAATTATTTGCTTGAGCTTGCAAAGTCAGTCGAGCACCAGGAACAATATCATTCATTAACAGCAACTGAAGACCTGTCCACCATCAATCTGGGGCTGAACAATCAAACGAAAGAAATCAAAATCGGCAACTACCTACAAGGCTCTGAAAGGGTAGCACTCATTGATCTCCTCAAAGAGTTTGTTGACATATTTGCATGGTCCTATGAAGATATGCCCGGGCTAGACCCAGCCATAGTCGAACACCGGATTCCCATATATCCGGATGGTCGACCAATCAAGCAAAAGCTTCGCCGGATCAATTCAGAATAGTCACTACAAGTTAAATAAGAAAACATGAAGCAGCTACACGTCAATTTCATTCGGGTAGTTGAATACCCGATCTGGCTGTCCAATATAGTGACCGTTCCCAAGCCCAACGGGAAGGTCCGGATATGAGTAGATTTCCGCGACCTCAATAAGGCGTAACCCAAATATGATTTCCCTCTACCCAATATTGATATTGTGATAGACGTCGTTGCTGCTCACAAAATCATATCCTTCGTCGAAGGCATGCTAGGCTACAATCAAATCAAAATGGCAGCAGAAGACCAGGAGAAGACCTCATTCATTACTCCTTGGGGGACCTACTGCTACAATGTCATGCCGTTTGGGCTAAAAAATGCTAGGACTACTTATCAAAGGGCTGCCACTACCCTCTTCCACGACATGATCCATAAAGAAATGAAGGTCTATGTTGACGACATGATCGTGCACTCCAGCGACGCCAACGAGACCCATATCAAAGACCTTCGAAAATTCTTCAAAAGGTTAAGGAAGTACCAAATGAAGCTTAACTCTACCAAATGCACATTTGGGGTTACCAAAGGCAAGGTCCTGAGATTCTTAGTGACCGAGCAGGGCATCGAGATCAAGCCAGCCAAAGTCAAAGCCATAATAGAAATGCCACGACCAAAAACTCCAACCGAAGTCAAAGGCTTCCTAGGCCGGTTGCAGTATATCAGCCGCTTCATCAGGCAGCTGACAACCATATGTGAGCCCCTCTTCAAACTCCTAAAGAAAAATACTGACCAAGTCTGGGATGAGAAATGCCAGCTAGCCTTCGAAAAAATAAAAACCTATCTTACCAATCCCCATGTGCTAGGTCCACCCCATACACATAAGCCTCTACTCCTATATTTAACCCTCACAGACACATCAGTAGGGGATATGCTCGCCCAAGAAAAGGAAGATTCCTACATCAAAAACATCATATACTTCATAAGTAGGAAGCTGGAAGGAAGCGAGCTAAATTATTCAGCATTGGAAAAAAGCTGCACCGGCCTAGTATGGGACACTCAAAGGCTCAAGACTTATCTGCAAGGACGATCCATCAAGCTCATCTCCAGGATGGATCCTATAAAGTATATCTTCGGTAAACCATCACTTTCTAGCCGACTAGCTAAGTGGTCATTTCTCCTCAATGAGTTTGATGTAACTTATGTCACACTCAAATCTATCAAAGGAGCGTAATTGCAAACCACTTAGCCGATCTGCCCTTAAAAACAGAAGATGCAGCTGAGCCTGGTTTCCCAGACGAAGGAGTCCTGGAAATCACTGACCACGACACTAGCTGGCAGATGTTCTTTGACGAAGCCGCCAACAAAAGAGACTTCGGCATAGGAATCTTGCTGATTGACCCAGCCGATTCCCATACCCCACTGGCCATAAGATTGGAGTTCGAGTGTTCAAATAATACGACAGAATATGAAGCTTGTATCGCTGGCCTAGAAGAAGCTCTCCAAAGGGGAACCAAAGATCTCGAAGTATATAGAGACTCCGCCCTAATCATAAACCAAGTCGAAGGGAAATGACGAACCTAAGATCCCCGGCTGCAGCTATATCATGCCAAACTAACAGCGTTTGCCGCCCGATTTGATTCTATCTCGTTCCACTATTTGTCGCGGGATAGAAATCAATTTGTCGATGCACTGACCACTCTAGCATCGTTGGTCCAAATTCCCACAGAAACCCAAGTCCAACCTTTTATAGTTGAGAAGAAGGTCACTCCGGCATATTGCTTCAAAATTAATGCAGCCCCTGAAGTAGATCACGAGCCCTGGTATTCTGATATCCTGAATCTACTTCAGAAAGGGATCTATCCTCCTAGTCTGGACAAAAGAGGGAGAGTCTCCCTGCGGAGGTGGGCCTCGCAATTTGTATTCAGCGGTGGCAGCCTATATAAAAGGCACTATCAAGGCCTTAACTTGTTATGTGTCGATCATGCCAAAGCTGAACAAATCATGGATCAACTGCATGGCGGTACATACGGGCCCCACATGAATGGCCATATGCTGTCCAAAAAGATTATCCGGCAGGGGTACTATTGGAGCACGCTTGAAACCAACTGTATTCGGTGGGTGCATCATTGCGACAAGTGCCAGCGTTTTGCAAATCTGCAACACGTGCCCCCGCACATCCTATATAACTCCACAGCCCCCTGGCCTTTCTCAACATGGGGAATCGACGTCATAGGCCAAATTCATCCGAAGGGATCCAATGGCCACGAGTACGTCCTGGTAGCTGTCGACTACTTTACAAAGTGGGTAGAAGCCTCTTCCTAAAAAATCTTGGATGCCCGAAAGGTGTCCGAATTCATCTGGAGCAATATCATATTTTGCTACGGGGTGCCTTTCAAGATAATCTCCGACAACGGCACGCATTTTGAAGGGGACGTGAATCGTATGCTCGACGAATTCAAGATCCAAAGGCATAAATCCTCCCCCTATCAGCCACAGACAAATGGTGCCGTTGAAGCATCCAACAAAACACTGGAAAACATTATCAGAAAAATGGCTGACACAGGAAGAGACTGGCCTGAAAAATTGCCGCTAGCCCTCTGGGGCTATCGCACCTTAGTCTGCACACCCACTGGGCTACCCCTTATTCCTTGGCATATGGCATGGAGGCAGTGCTGCCTATTGAAGTTGAAATTCCATCATTAAGAGTGATGATGGAATCCGGCATAGCGAAAATCAACTGGGTCAAAGGGCGATTTGAAGAATTAGCCCTAATCGACGAACGGTGCTTGCAAGCCCTAGAGCATACCCGAGCCTATCAAAGACCATAGCCCGGGCCTTCAACAAAAAATTCAAAGGCCGCGACATCCAAGTCGGGGACCTCGTGTTTCGAGAAAAACCCCCTAGTTATGTTGATACTAGGGGAAAATGGAAATCTCCATTAATGAGGCCATATGTTGTCAAAGAAATCCGGTCAGGAGGTGCCGTACTCCTTACAAATCAAGAAGGAGAGGATCTTGTTCAGCCCTTCAATCTCTGACAAGCTCAAAAGGTATTATGCTTGAGCTAACCTATCTGGCAGGTGCTTCCCTCCCCAGCTCGCTAAGCTGAAAACCCGAAAGGACGGCCTAGGCAAAAATTAGAGCGAAAAAAAAAAGCAACAAAAAGGAGAAATTAAATAAGGGCTCGCTAGGCTAAAAACCCGAAAGGGCGGCCTATGCAAAAATTAGAGCATATAAAAAAATTTCAAAAAAAGGAGAAATAAGGGTTCGCTAGGTTGAAAACCCGAAAGGGCAGCCTAGGCAAAAATTAGAGCATCTAAAAAAAATCAGGAAAAAAAGGGGAGGGAAGGCACTTTTTGAATCCTCAGCATCTTACCTCCAGTCTTCAGCATGCAAGGGGCTCGACTAACAAAAGAAAAAGAAAAACCACGACAAAAGCTCGCATTAAAATACTAAAATATAATATTACAGGTCCTAAGGTGCAACTTAGGAATAATTGTTAAGATATTTACATTATGTATTATATGCATGTACATATCTATTATATTATTGCCTCTTACCCCACTTGTTCCCCCCAAATCTCCCTTCGTTTGCAGCTTAAGCCCCGGAGCAGTCCATCAGTGCCTACGGCGTCCGCCCAGCTGGGCCCATATACTTCTTCTGCAAGGCACAGAAAAGGCTCAGTCTCATCAGAATGAGAAGCACCAGAAGTGTCCTTATCCCATTCATTATCCGCATTGCCGTTGTCTTGAAACAGCTAGACGACTTGTGTTCCGACCATTCACTGCTGCCCTGTCTGATTGCGAAGAAAAATACAGGGGCTATGAGAATAGCCTTATGCCAAGTGTAGCCCTGCAGCAATTATATGGCCGAAAACAGGAGGAGGCGGCTACCTTTTCCTCTCCCCACAGATCATCAGAAAAGCCCGCTCCAGCCCGAAGGTATATTCTTTTAAAATCTGTTTCTAAGATACAACGTGCCATTACCTATTAGATATCTGTAGAGCTTTACTTTGTGCGTGCATTTTGAGTCTGCATTTTTAATTTATTGCATCATATAAAATGGTATTGCATTGCATAATAAATATTTGTATAAATTCTTGCAAAAAAAAAAGAGAAAAAAAACAAAAAACAAAAAAGAGAGGGGGAAAATGCATGCAAAGAAAAGAAAAGTGCAAAATGAAAAATGCATGCAACAAAAGAAAATGCGGAGGTAAAAAGAAAGATTATCGGCTGAAACTAGAAATTGCAGCGAAAAGAAGATGTTGCAGCAAGAAAAACGGAAATTACAGCTGGAACCAGAAAATGCAGCATCAAAGAAAAGAAAATTTCTAGCCAAGGTTAGAAAGAGCAGCAAAAAGAAAAGAAAAATGCAGTAGCCTAAAGGAAGATTTTCAGCTGAGGCCGAAAATATAGCGGAAAAAGGGGAAAAGATTTCCGGTAAAAGCTGGAACTGCAGCAAAAGAAAAAAATCCCCTGCATGCAGCAAGTGCAGCAAGAGCAACGAAGAGCAACATAAAGTAGCAAGTGCAGCAAGAGTAGCAAAGAGCAACATAAGACAGCAAGAGCAGCAAAAAGCAACATAAGATAGCAAGTGCAGCAAGAGCAGCAAAGAGCAACGTAAAATAACAAGTGCAAAGAAGAGCAAGAAAGAGCAAAGATAAGTCAAGAAATACAAAGAAAGCAAAGAAGTAGATGGTCGCAAAAGCAAGCCAAAGGTAAGAAAAGGGAAGTGTTTTACCCCTTTTCTGTGCATTTATATAAGCTGTGTTGGAAAACTTTCCCTTAAGGGGCAGGCAACCCCAGATCAGAGGGAAAGGTTTTGTTCTCTGACGAAGGCTGCGTTACTGAGGAGACATTACATTTCGCCCAGCAGCAGGTGAACTACGTTTGGTCTGATTCCTCGTATAAGGATACGTAGGCAGCCTTTTTCGGTAGGCACGACCATCGCAACACTAGTTTGATACCTTTGCAGCACTTGTTTAATAGCATCGCATCATTTGTTTGATTAGCATCGCAGCACTTGTTTAATAGCATCGTAGCACTTGTTTGATTAGCATCGCAACACTTGCACTGCAGCACTTGATCCCCAACAGAGGCGAACTACGTTCGCTCTGATTCCTTGGAAAAGGATACGTAGGGAGCCTATTTCGGTAGGCACGACCGTCTCTTGCATGCTTGTTTTGGTTTTGGCCGAACTACGTTTGGTCTGATTCCTTTTATTAAGGGATACGTAGGCAGCCTACACTAGTAGGTCCGACCATCAGAGCATTTAATTTGCATATCTGCTTTAAAACTACGATAACCTGCTATAACCGACTGAAAATGTCTAGGATATGGAGGTTTGGTTTGCATTATAAACTACTGCATTATAACTGCTACCTATTGCATCTCTCCCCCGTATTAATTGCGCGAAATTGGAGAGTTTACTTCTTATCATCGATGTTCGTTTACTCAGTAAGCTGCGGGTTACCCATAGACTCCATCGTTGAGGGGCTCTGTAGACACCCCAATTTCGTACCCCTGGTATGTAATATGACATGAAATATCAAGACCTAGTAAAACTTAACAAATGTCAAGTTACAGGGTTGAAAATGCAAAAGGAAAAAGCAGGATGCGCAAAACAGTGAAATGCAGGGGCTAAAGGTTCCAAAAATGAAACAATTAAGCCAAAGTTGGCGCCACCCACACTCAAAATGGGGGTGGCACCTAGTTTACTCATGGGTGGCGCCATGTTTGAGCTACAGGAATCCCAAAGTTGCTACATGACAGCTATAGTTCGCATAATGTTCAAATTTCTCGGCGTTCTGTACAAACGGCTGAAGCCTGAAGAAGGAAAAGAAATTCCTTTGGTGTCCTCTTCCCATGCTAAAAATAGATCCTTCGGGGTTCACTTTCAGACACACCTTTTCTTCTGCAAAACTCTCTGCGTCGCTGTTACGCTGAAGAAATAGAGAGCGAAGTGAGATAGTGAGCGTAACCCCTTATAAAGCCTTGAAACCCTGCCAAATCTCCGCCAAACCTAAAACCAACCGGTCAAAGTGACCCCTAGCCCTCTATTTAGGTATCCACCCTATTTCCCCGGTCCAAAACTCTCGGAAAGAGCCGTTGCTCTACCCGAGTGATAAGGCCAAAACCACAAACAATAAGCCCTTGTTCTGCCCAAATTTCGCCAGTAGCAAACAAGCAAGCAAGCACAAAAAATAAGTTGTTCCTCTGCCCAAACATCAGAAGCAGTAGCATAAAAAGTCTCCCACTCTCGAGCAAGACAGGGCGAGCACACCATGCTCTGGAAGGTAAAACCTTTAAGAGCATTTCTTTTATAGATGTTATTTTCAAATCCGGCCCAATGTAGAAAGAACCGTTATTATGGCCAAATATTTTTAAACATATTTGTAATTATTGTAAGGAGATGGCTGCAAGTCCGTAAATAATGTCGCCACAGATGTATTTACTTTTATTTCCTGTCTTTTAATGTTTTGTTTATTTGCTAAATAAATATAACAAAAAGGATACTTTAGCCAAAAACCATTTTGAGACCGAAAGGGCGAGTTGGGTGCCTAGCACCTTCCCAACTCGTAACTTAGCCTCCGAACCCGTTTTACAATCTCTGGTTTTCTTTTTTTGGTTTTACATTATTTTTTCCTCAAAATAAAGATGGCGACTCTATAAAACATTTTGGATCCAGTGGGGCCTGGCAACATCTTTTCTTGCACTTTTCCATTTTTCCCTAAAAAAGGGAAAATGAGAATGGAAAGATGATGCATTCCTATATCCTGGTATCCCCTAAACAAGGGATAACTTGATGTAGAAAACCCAAAGCACCCATAGTGATCCGAAATAGGCCATAAGGCTATTTTCATAAAATCCATAGTGGGGCCTCGCAATACTCCTTTATTGCACTTTCTCGTTTTCCCCTAAAAAAGGGAGAATGAGAATGAAAGGGTGATGTATTCCTATATCCTGGTATCCCCTAAACAAGGGATAACTTGATATCGAAAACCCAAAGTTCTCATATTGGACAAAAAATTCACTCAAGTTAGCGAGGCACATTCAAACACGCTATCTTAGACATCACTCCTCTCGTGCTTTTAATTTCGTTCTCCCCTAAACAAGGGAGGGTGGAATGAGAGCAGTGGATGTCCCGCATCCGCACGTACGCGCACCCCTATCCAAGGGCGCGCGGGGCGCGGGCGCAAGTCTCGGGAACCCACAGTTCACTGTGTACTACAACAACTCTAGTGTGATAAATATTTCGAAAAATTTTGTTCAGCGTTGTCGAACCAAGCATGCTAATATTAGACATCATTTTATTTGAGACTTGGCTGAGCAATGCATAATTCACATAGTGTTTGTTAGGACTAAAAATCAATATATTCTCACCAGAACATATTATTTTGAGAGATTTTCAATCTTGAGAAAATCTCTGCTTTTGTGTGCCATTTGATTTTTACACTTATAAAAAATGAAAAAAATAAAAATATATAGGCATCCTACATTTTAGGTTTGCACGATTGTATCAAATGATATTTTGTCTTCTGTATATAATTGCTTATGGAATTTCTTTTGATAATCAAATGTGAGTCATCTTTCGTTGGTTACTAATTCTCCCAGATTTGGCGTGTTGTAAGGTTTCTCTTGTTTGGGGAAAGAGCTACCTCGCGTACAAGGTATAGAGCTATTCATTTGGTACTTTAGTGCATGTAAAAGATACATGTTTACATGGCTTGATCTTGTGAGAAAAGGCTATCCTTAGAAGAGTGTGAAAGCAACCCATTGGCCTATGAGGAAAATAGCTACCATGTGTATAAGGTATATAGCCAATCACTTGGTATATTGTTGCATGTACGTGTCACATGTTCACATGAATTGATCTTGTGAAAAATAGCTTTCCTTGGAAGGGTGTGAAAGCTACCCAATGGCCAAAAGAAGCATAAAATTGAAAGTTAAATTCTCATCGGGTATTTTGTGAGAAAAACTTTTTTGGGAGAAAGAATTTTGACTCATTGAATCTGATTTTTTGAATGATGTTCCAGATGAAACATTATTGGCTACCTCATTGGTTGTTCCTGTCCATCACTTATGTGTGCATTTGTATTTAATTCTTGTTATATCATTTTATACATACACTCTAGGGCATACATATTTGGCGATTATATCATACATCTGATTCTTATGCCCTAAGTAAATATGTGCAAACATGTGCTACTCTTTCTTGTTCAAGAAAGGTTGATGTCGAAGGTTGATTGTTTGGTAAGAGCTCGTTGGACTCTAAAAAATATGATGTAAGCACGCCTAGGGTTTGTCAAGGTAGTATAGTTTGCATTTAATTATGTTTCCTATCTTATCTCGGTTAAATTTAGGAATCATATTTCTTTTGGTTTTTGACCAAGAAACCTAGTTTCCTCATTTGTGTTGGCTCTCATCATCCTTTTTCTATTTCCAAGAAGGTTTCTTTTGCACGCCTATAATACATTGGATGGTAAGTAGTTGAGTTTAATTTAAACTCTTCTTAATTGCTTATAGACGTTGCATGCTTTGTGACAACCCGCACCCGGGTAGTCCGGGTCGTTGGGTTTTCCATAAATTCAATCCAAAAATAACTCCCATTACAAACACGTAACTCACAGTGGAAAAAGTAAATAAATAATATTTCTGAAAAATATCAATGTTTGATACAAACGAATTTATTACAATTTTAATAGAGCCCAAATAAAAAAACATAATTATTTTATATCAAAACCGAGCACTCCGAAAACCTCGAGCACACATCAGCTATCCAAATCTCGATCAAATCTCAATTGCACAACCAGAAACTATAGTGGGGTGAGCTTGTTAGACCAGTAAAAAAAAATGAGATACGCAACACCACATAACAGAACAAGACATATGATTCAAATACCAAAGTCCATGAATATAAAAATATGGACCAAAGATTATTAACTCAAATAACGATACCGAGTGTTACCAAATAATCATTTGATCACAAATGATAGTTTAGGATACTAATCAGTTTTCGGTCACGTAACATCTCAATAATAACCTATCAAATGTTGATGCTCATTATTAGAGCCCACCAACCAAATCACACGGGCACTCAATAATATGAGTCCCAATAACAGTACCAGATTGTTCGGACCGTCCCACTGATTAGTCTCACTAAACCATCCCTGATAATCAATAATTCAATTGGATAGTTTAAAGCAATAGCTTTTCTGGAAAATCCACTGATTATTGTCATGAAACAATTTCAAAGTCAAATCAATAATGAAGGTACAACATAACGATAGACACGTTTCAATAACAAGAATACAAGTCAAACATGGATATTTAAAAGACAATAACGTGATTAAACTGACATAGAATCAATACTGCATAGTCTCCCTTGTAATACCCTGATTCCCGGTTAGCTTGAACTGTGTGCGATACTCGTATTTCTTAATTGGTTGATTTCTCGATTGGTCTGTGAGAGAGTCTAGATGTGTATGAGAGACCACATGAAGACCAAAATACTATTAATTGATGCCCTATAGTTGTTGACTTGCTAAAGTCACAAGTCGTTACTCGACGATAGTCGGAATGCGACGCGAATGAGAGTTTGCTTGCGTTTTGTGTTCGTGACCTCGGTTTGGTTCTATATCTTTAAATGATGATTGATTAACATGTTTATATGTATTAGACTTCTAGTTGGATGCATTCCTTAAGTCTAGCGATGTTTTGATGATTTGACGATAGTAATCGTTCTTATCGCGTAGTTCGAGATTGAGTCGTATGATCGTCTCTTCTTCGGGAGCCCTTATTCTCCTATCTATTGTTTAACTTCTTAGAATTATTTTATCCTATTCATTAGCCTCTTGACTTGATTTAAGTCTCATGGTATTGCTCGTTCGCTAGTTCATTCGTCGGTTCGTTAGCAAGTTGTTGCGCCTTGTTCCGGTTTTGATCCGAATTATTTCGGGAGTTGTTTGTGAGTGTCTTGTGAGAGTGCTAGACCATATTTGAGTGAGTATTGAGCCTAGGGATCTTTGGCCTTGAGTTTGGGGTTGTTTAGGGTTGATTTAAGACCTTTTGAGCTCTGGAGACCTTGCTATCGCAAGGCGGTTTGGACCTTGCCCCCGCAAGATAAGCAGAATTCGTGAAGGAGTCATGCTGCCTAGCATGCGGTCTCATGCCCCCTAGCACCATGCGACCACATGTTCCCTTTTCCTGATTTGAATTGTTTCGATTGTTACTCAATTTGGCTATCATAACCCCACCCAAACCCAACCTAAACCACTTCTAATTCGTCCTAACTATCAACCAATGTGTCTTGAGAAAGTTTTGGGAGTTTTGAAGGGATTGATAGCCACTTGGCAATGAGAGACATCAACATGCATTGGTCACTCCTTCCCACCCCACTATTCAGCCAAAAGGTGACCAAATACATCCCCTACACCTATTTTCATCAGCCTCTCTCTCCAAAAACGTGGCTGAGCATTTCTTGAAGGTTTGAGAGAGTTCTTGAGAGGTTCTTGAGTGTTCAACAATGGTAGACAAAGCTTGAAGACTCCATTTACAAATCCCAACCATAGAAGTGAAGAGGAAGATGAGGAGAACCCATTCCACCCTTTGCATGTTCGATTTGTTTACTTGTAGGGCTGATTGTAGGTAAGCTACTATACTTCTCCTACTTGATTTTTGTACTCATTGATCCTAAGGAAAACAAGGGTGCTATTGGAGGTCAATGAGTACACATGCATGCTTTGTGCGATTTTATTTCGAGTTAAGAGTGAACTTGCTAAGAATCATGTGTAGGTTGATTTCTATGATTTGTGAAGTATGTTAGGACGGTTCATTGCGTAAGCTTGGACTTTGATATGATGGTTATATGATTTCCTAAACCTAGGGTTTGATTATAAGTTGATGAAGTAAATGGTTTATTGATGATGTACATGATTTTTGGAGTTTATTGGATATTATGAATTGTTAGAATTATAAATGGATATATGTTTGGGAGTTTGGAAGTATACTTATTGAACCTTTAATTTTTGTTGTGAGCATGATAGGTGAATTTTCATAATAGATTACATATTTGAATGATCCGTTTAACTTTTAAGGATAGAGTTGACTATCATGCATATAAGAGTGTGATGCTATCTAATTCATGAAATTTTGGGTGTGAGCATGTATAATGAATTATTATTATGGATTACATGAATAAAATGTTATGTTTGACCCTATTGGGTTGAGTTGACTTTTATGCATATAAGAGCATGTTGGTCAACAATAATTCATGAATTGAAGGTTATGAGCATGCTAGATGATTTTTTGTCTTGATTATGGGTATGCTAGATGAATTTACATCTCATTTGGATAAATGGTTATTTTGAATGAAAGCATGCTTGACGAAATGCTAACTTGAGTTACATGCTTGAAATGTAATAGTTGACTTTAAATATTAAGTGTTGACTTATGAATGATGTTTTGGGGTTGTTGTTGGGAAGGTATGAATTGTTGGGTTACATAATGTTGTTAACCCTAAGAACATAGCCATGAATAATAACTAATGAATAATAGGAGGGCTATGATGCAAATAGCTTCTATGCCTTCAAATTTGAAAAGAGTAGAAATGACTCAACGGAGTCGATTATTGGACTAATATGGTTATAGTGAATCACATATTGAGATCCTACAGAATTTGGGGTAGTTTTGATGGAGGTTAAGCCTCCGAGCATTTATATGTGTATGAAGAACACTTGGGTATTAGAGACTTGATAATATTGCTCTAATGTGTTTATGTGTTAGTTAGCGTAGAGATGCATAACTATGTGGTTTAGAAGTAAATATTTATTTGATTGGATTAGTGCGTGATGATGTACTTTTCCTTGGTGAGCATTTGAGTATGGATTACCTGTACTTGCGTTTGAATCCAGCTTGCGTCTTTTTGGTTTGAGACTTTGGCAGGACGATGCATTGTCTTCACGAATTGTGCGATTCGTGGTTGCAATGGATCGCCGTGCCGGGTTGCACACACCCCTCCATCGATGGCCACGGTGGGGAAGTAGTTGATCTTAGTTGTAGTAAGTAAACATGACTCTGATCACTATAGAACTCGAGCGGGTGAATGTCTCGGGGACGTCGATACCACGAATGGGGTTATCGAGGACACGTTTGTTTCCGCAGGAGTTACACGCTGGAAATGGAAAGGAAAATCATCTTCTCTCTTATGTGGTTTATTTTACGAGTACTTGTATGAATTGTTGTGCTACGAGGCTAATGATATGGTTTACATGAGATGATGATTACTTGATGAAATGTTATGATAAGAAATATAACATGCTAATGAAATGATGACTTTTGATATAGTGTTATACTAGAAATATAACACGTTAGTCATGATTAGAATGGAAACCATTGTCTTTCATATATATATGTGTTCTTATATGAATTATGTTAAAAGATGAAGTGTGAGGCCCATGGAATAATTGAGTTATGTGGATGATGTTTTGATGAACAGTGCAATATGAAGATAACATGTTAAACGTATTGGAATTGAGAATCATATTCTATTGATATAAATTACTTATGATGAATTATGCAAATGATGTTCTATGAGACTATTGTTAGGTTTTGGTTTGTGTTGTGGATTATTCCATGAAATGTTATATCATGAGCATAATACGAGATGTACATGTTTTATTTGAGCATAATGCCATGCCATGACATTGTATCTTTAGTAGCTTATTAAGTCTTTATGACTTACTCTGTTTACCTTGTTTTCCTTAGATTCGAGCAGAGCTAGTGATTTGAAGGAATCCGCCGAGTTTATGATAGAATGTGTGGTTCTGTGAGAAGGTTGTTACTAGTTTATAAATTTGTAGCCTTTATTTTGTAAGGGTCGATTGGGAAGTGAAGTTATATAAACTTCACTATGGGTAGTAAGCTTTGTGATTATTTAATTGATACTTGTTATGTTATTTAGTCTTTTGTGAGCCGACAGATGTTAGTCGTGCAATGTCAATAATAATATTGTTCTATCCATATCAAGTTATTTATATCGTTGGTTATGTTTGTTCTCCGGCATGTTTTTAGCCGTTAAGCATGCTAGACTAGAGTTGTAGACTTAGTTTAATGTTGGGTTCCAGCTGTAACGTCGCCGATGACTTGGTATATAAACTGCTATTTAATGATATTGTATGACAGGTGGTTTTGTTATACGTGTCCAATGTTGCGTCACATGATTTTTAATTTTGGACCGAGAGATTCATTATCTCTTTGGTTGTGTTAGTTTGAGCTTGTTAGCTCGGGTGCCACCGTTTAATTATGTTACGCTTCCGCATGTTTTAAAGTTATTGGCGTATCGTCGTTATGGCCTTACCCATTATTTGTTGTTTGTTTGTATGATATGTGCTTTTAGGCGGCACGACCTCGGGGTCTCGCATTGGGATCCGGGTCGGGTCGCCACAGTTGGTATCAGAGCTATTGGTTAGTTGTCTGCCAGGATAGGTTCCTTGGCCTAGGTTGGGGGTTGGTTTTGTGTGAATTGTTGTATCTCAATGTCGAGAGTTATTGTAAGATTAAGATGTTTGAATAAGATAATAATCACCAATAAAATACACCAAAAGCTGATCATGTCACAATGATGGGGTGACTAAGCTGGCGATCCACGTAATGGACTAGAGCTGGTGTGCCGATGGTTGATGTCCACGTAATGAACTGGGATACTGATATATCAAAGAGTTTAGGATATTTGGGCTTTGTTCTCTCTCAACTTTGTGACTTATGCGTCTGACCGTGATCTCTTATGACCTGAAATGAAACTACCGTTAGGGTGTTGGGGGTTGTCCCAGCTAAAGCCCTCTGGTGTGAGAGTCAGTAATCAGGGAATATATGTGTGCCGGAGCTAGGTGTTCCCTTAAGCTTCTGGTTATTGATTTTGATATGCTTTGTGCTTGAATGCTTGTTATTGAACGTACCTTTTCTTGAAGGGAAAGGCTTCCTTTTATAGTAGTTGTATTTAAGGTCATGATTGAAATAGTGGTCCCAAATCGTGGGACCTATTTGTTGGTCGGCTTGCTGGTAGCTCCTGAGTGGTTGATAGATAGTGTCTGATTCATCCACAATGGGTGGTTGATTAGCCACTAAGATACATCCGTTTGCATGGCTTGCCCGAGTCCTTTAAAGGTGACATCTAGCCGCTATGTACAGTCTACATGTCAGGTCTATCAACATCAGGGAAGGTTCTGTCTGCCGAGCATGGTTGTTCTTCGTCAAGGTGGTCGACTGTGTTTGATCTTTGGGGTGATCCTCGGCCTACCGAGGATCATTGTTCGGCTTCTCCATGGTCGCCCGTTATGGCCGGTCTTCCTTGGGTATCTAGATGAGTTGTTGGGTGGTGGGCCTTTCCTCGAACCTTACTGGAGGCCACGTGTCCTTCCACGTAGAAGGACCTTGGTTGGGTCCCTTCAATAGCCCCCGAGTTTCCAAGTGCAAGGATTCATCCTTATCTTGGAAAGTTTTAATTGGATTCTTCCTTTGATAGTTGAGTACTGTCGCTTTTTCAGCTTTTCCGAGCTTGACGACTCCCTAGCTTATGGTCGTTTTTCTTTTATATGGAGTGATAAGTGCGAGGCTAGTTTTCAGGAGTTGAAGAGGAGGTTGACTACGGCTCCTATCTTAGCATTTCCTAGTAGTTCGGAGAAGTTTGTGGTTTATAGCGACACTTCATTAGAAGGCTTGGGTTCCGTGCTTATGCAGAACGGGAGAGTTATTGCCTATGCTTCGAGGAAGTTATTACCTTATGAGTAGAATTATCCGACACATGACCTTGAGTTGGCAGTTATTATTTTTGCGCTTCACAAGTGGAAGCATGATCTTTATGGGGCTATGTTTGAAATATTCACCGATCATAAGAGTTTGAAGTATCTCTTTTCACAAAAGGAGTTGAACATGCGGCAGAGGTGATGGATGGAGAAGCTTAAGGATCATGGCTGCACTATCTTATACCATCCGGGGAAAGCTAATGTTGTTGTGGATGCTTTGAGTAGGAAGGCGTATATGTCTTTCTTGATGATGAGGGAGTGGAAGATGCTTGAGGACGTCCGTGAATGGAGTCCAGTTGTGAGTGAGCATAGTGTTATCTTTGCTAGTCTGCGTGCTACGCCTGCATTGCTTGAGTTGATTAAGAAGGCTCAAGCTTCTGATTCTGAGTCGAGGAAGATTATTGATGGATTGGGTGATAGTAAGACACCAGAGTTTGCTATTAACAATGATGTATCTTAACTTTTCGAGGTAGAGTTTGCGTTCATTCTACCGATGGAGTTAAGCGTATGGTTCTTGATGAGGCTCACAAGGCTAAGTATACTATCCATCTAGGGAGTACCAAAATGTATAGAGACTTGAAGAGACAGTTTTGGTGGAATGGGATGAAGAGAGAAATAGCAAATTATGTATCTAGATGTTTGACATGTCAACAGGTTAAGGCTGAACACCAGAGACCTGCCGGTTTACTACAGCCACTTGAGATACCGGAGTGGACATGGGAGCATATCACCATGGATTTTGTGACAGGATTGCTACGTACTCGCCGAGGTTTTGATGCAGTTTGGGTTGTGATCGATGTATTTTATACGTCGATTTTATATACTTATGTGACTTGAATTAGGCTGTTTCATGAGTCTTTTGAGTACTAATATATGTTTTTGGTGAGTTTTGTAAGTTTCAGGATTGTTCGTGAAAATACGCGAAACTCCAGGGTTCTAAGTGCAAATTACAAAGAAAGAAGAATTGAAGAAAAATAAAGTTCGTCAATCGGACACCTTGCGGACGCAAGGTGCCTCGCTGCGACCGCAAGGTAGGCGTGTCCCTCAAGCCAGCAATCGAAGAGCCAAAAAGCACACACACTGGAGACCTTGCGGACGCAAGGTATTCAGCACCTTGCGACCGCAAGGTAGGCGGAGAATGCTGAGTCGGGTTTTCACACAGTCATTCGATTCGATCACAACTCCCAAGTATATATAGAAGTCAGATGCCGAGCCTAAGCATAGGGAGGACGGCTGGAAGCTTTCTTTACATAGATTTTAGGTAGTTTTAGATTGTATAACATAGTTAGGTTTTGTAATTTCAAGTATTGAAGATCAAATCATGTCTTCCATCATCTTCATGTGCTGTTCATCGTTTATGATGAACTAAATCATCCCTAATCTAGGAGGTGGGAGGTAACTTGTATCGAATTTATGTTTTGATTCTTATATTTATGTCTATTCAATGCTTGTTGATTGTGTTGTTTATCAACCCCTTTATTATTTTGCTTTGAACAAATGAATGTAATCGCAAATAATATAGGCTTAGAGGTGCGGATACCTGCATGACCAAATGCATATGTCGTACACTGGCTCACCAACACAATAAATTGGACCTATCGAAGCACGAGAGTGATAAGTTAGGACCAGGTTCTTACATGATCTAGGTGACAGATAGATCATAAATCTAGGTGACGACTAGATTACGGTTCTGTGCTTAGGATATGGAATGGGTGAATTTTGCGGGGAGGAGGAGGCTGAACCAATTGTTCAACAGACCATATCTATTTTTAGTGAGCGAACCCAAGACATTGAATGACATTATTATGAATTGAACATAAAGGAGATATAAGTGAAACCCGAGAATCCTAGATTTCCACTCACCATAAGATCTTCATATCATTATTCTTGTCTAATTAGTTAACATCTATAACTAGTAAATTAGAGTAGAATTAAACATAAAAACCCCCTTAGGTTAATAATTTGCTATCTATAACCGCACTGTTCGTGATCACTTGTCTCTGTGGGTTCGACCCTTGCTTCCGAGTCTATTCTATAATAGTCTTGTACACTTGCAAGGAAATAGATAAAATAAAACATCGATCAAGTTTTTGGCGCCGTTGCCGGGGACAAGCTAGTTCACGTAGTTAGTTTGTAGGTAGCGTAGTTTTTAATTTAATTTAGTTTTTAGTTTAATTTTCGTGTTTTATAAAAATAAAAAATACAAAAAGATTTTATTTTATTTTGCCTTAATAGTTAGTTGTTTTTAAATTGCTTTAATTTATTTTTATGCAATGTCGTAGATCTTTAAATCTGAATTGGTAGACTTAGATCAAGAGATAAATATTGTTAAAAGATACCAAAGATATTTTGAAAATCTAGTTTTCGAGCAGCGATAATCAAGATAATCGAATCGAGAGGATCCTCAGTTGATCCTACAATGGAAGATAATAACAATAATCGTAATCACGAAAACCTAGTTGACCCAGTCAATAGGAATCAAAGACAAGAAGAGCACGCAAGAAGAAATATGGAAGTAGTTGTAAATCAAAGAACTATTAATGATTTTAGTAGACCTTCATTAAATGTGGTAACATCATGTTTAGTATTGCCGAGATCTTTGTTAGGAATTTCGAACTAAAGGACATTATTTTAATGCCATACCATCTTTTCATGGGATGCCTAATGAAGATCTGTCGGTTTCTTAAGAGAATATGAATACATGATGAGTACTTTTCCTTTAGGAGGGTTAGCGAAGATCAAATTAAAATGAAATACTTTCAGTGCATTAAAAGAATTGGCAAAGAGATGGTTTATGAACCTAACACCGAGCAGTGTTTTTACTTGGGCACAATTATATGATTTGTTTATGAGCAAATTTTACAAACATGCATCTCTTACGAGTATAGAAAACAAATCATGTCATTCCAAAATGAACCAGGTGAAACATTCCATGAGTCATGGGATAGATTTAAAAATTCGCTTATTATGTGTCCTCATCATAATTTGGCTCAACATGTGTTAGTGCTTCAATTCTATCATGGTCTTTCGCCAGGTTTACAAACTATGGTTGATAGTGCGGTGGTGGTTCTATTAATAGAATGACACCGAAGCATTAGAAGAATTATTTGAGATGCTAAGTATTAATTCCCAACAGAAAAGTGCTAGAGGTAAAAATAGGAGCCTATATCAATTGCAAGATAATTCAAATACACAAGCTCAATTTGAAAATTGGCAAATTCAAGAAGCATGTGCTCTATGTGGATTATATTCTCATGCTACTAATTTTTGTCCGTCAAGTGCTATGTATTACGAGCACAGGGCTAATGCTATGAATATGTACCCTCAAAGGCCAAGGAATGATCCATATTCCAATACATATAATCACGGTTGGAGGAATCATCCTAACTTTTCTTGGGGAGGAAATAAGCCTTTGCAACCTCAACAATTCCAACCTCAGCCACCACAACCTCCACAGTTGCAAAATCAAAATCAAAATCAGTTGAGAATTGAAGAAGTTCCCAAGCAAGAAGTAGCAAGTAAAGGTCAAGCATCGTTGATGAAGTACATGCTTGAAGAAATTGAAAATCTAAAGAAATATTTCGAAAATTCGAAGCAAATAAAAGAGAAGAAGGGAAGTTCCCTAGTCAAACTGAGCAAGCTAAGTCAATCACAGATCTGTGAAGTGGTAAGGTGATAGGTGAAGAGGTAAGTGATTCGATCCTCCTTCTAATGCATGCATGCTGGTAGAAAATTACTGAAAAAGTAATAGAAAAAGAAATCGAAAAAGATAGTGTTAGTGATAAAGTGATTGATGATTTAAGTAATCAAGAGGTAGAAAAAGAAAAGAAGTAGAAGTAGAGTTAGAAGTTCCAAATAAGGAACAAGAAAAAGAAAAAAGAAATTCAAAATAAAGATAAACAGGTTGAAGTAGATAAAGAATTAGATCAAGAAGAAGAGGAACCTTATGTGGCTCCACCACCTTATGTTCCTCCAATTCCGTTTCCAAGAAGACTTATGAAAAACCGAATGGACAAACAATTCACGGAAATTTATAATATGTTATCCAAAGTAAATGTAAATTTACCTTTGCTTAATGTTATTAAAAATATTCCAGCATACGCAAAGTTTTTCAAAGATCTTCACTCTAAGAAACACAAGTTTGAAAACAACGAAAAGATTGTTGTTTAAAGCGTACGTCGATTGTTTTACAACCCGAATTACCACCTAAGTTGAAAGACCCGAGCGAGCGGCTTTAATATTCAAGTTTCCTTGGGAGACTCTAAAAGATGAAAGCAATGCTAGATTTAGGAGCAAGTATTAACTTGATGCCTTTCTCGGTCTATAAACAATTAGGTCTAGGAGAACTAAAACCCACTAATATGCAATTACAATTAGGCGATCGCTCGGTTAAATATCCCTTGGGTATAGTGGAAGATATCCTAGTTCGGGGTTGATAAATTAATCATACCGGTGACTTTGTGGTTCTTGAGATGGAAAGGAAGATATGCACTAATAATGAAGTCCCAATATTGTTAGGACCATTTATGGCAACTGCTAATACAATGATAAATGTGAAAAATGGTAAACTCACAATGTCGGTCTAGGTGAAAGTTGAAATTTACTGTGTTTGATGCTATGAATAGACCTAGTGACATGAGTGCTTGTTTTTCAATGATGAGAGATTGAAATATCAACAAACTTTTGAAGAAGAGCAAGATTATGAGAGAGATAGATTTATTGTCTATGATGATAGCCCTATTCCTCCCATAAAAATTGACATTGAGGAAATTGAAAGAGAAATAGAGGAAGAAGAAAGATTAGAAAAAAAAGCTAGAAGCTAGTAAAAGAAAGATGAAAAAGAAATAAGGTAGAAGAAATTAATTACGATGAGTCAAAGAAA
The DNA here is from genome assembly GCA_013146195.2 of Codonopsis lanceolata. Taxonomy (NCBI): domain Eukaryota; kingdom Viridiplantae; phylum Streptophyta; class Magnoliopsida; order Asterales; family Campanulaceae; genus Codonopsis; species Codonopsis lanceolata. Next base: position 41,918,121 of record CM028380.1, read on the forward strand.
AGTTGAAGAAAGTTATGAAATTAAAGAAGATGAAGTAGAGATTCTAAAATCTCTCTTTGAGAAATTGAAATTGAAGATATTAAGGAAGAAAAACAAGAAGAGAATAATGAGGCTAAAATAAAAGAAACAATTAAAGCAGAAAATTCGAATTTATGCCTTCTATTAATTCTCCCAAAGTCGAAAAATTAAAGCCATTACCATCCCACTTAAAATATGCATTTTTAGGGAAAGGTAACACTTACTGTTATTATAGCAGACTTATCGAGAAAAACAAGAAGAAAGTTTGTTAAAAGTTTTATGGACACATAGAAAGCTTCTAGGATGGTCTTTAGCGACTTAAAAGGAATTAGTCCCTCTATGTGTATGCATAAAATTCATTTAGAGGAAGGTAGTAAACCTTCTAGAGAAAAGAGAAGACTTAACCCACACATGGAAGAAGGCATTAGGAAAGAAGTTCTTAAGCTCTTAGATGCGGGTATAATTTACCCTATATCGGATAGTAAATGGGTTAGTCTGTCCAAGTAGTTCCTAAAAAGTCGAGAATTCTTGTTGTCAAAAATGATAAAGATGAATTAGTCCCTACAAGGACTATGCGGTTATAGAATGTGTATCGATTTGCGTAAATTAAATGCGGCAACAAGGAAAGACCACTTTCCTTTGCCATTTATTGACCAAATTCTTGAAAGATTAGAGCCATGAATACTATTGTTTTCTTGATGGTTTTTAAGGTATAATCGGATCCCATTGCACACGAAGACCAGAGAAAACAACATTTATGTCCCTTTGGTACTTTTGCCTTTAGGAGAATGCCTTTTGGGTTGTGTAATGCACCGGCTACTTTTCAAAGATGCATGATTTCTATATTTTCGAGACTTAGTTGAAAGATGCGTAGAAGTTTTCATGGATGATTTTCGGTTTGGAAATTCTTTTGATCACTTGTTTAGAAAACCTTACATCCGTCACGAAAGATCTTTGCGAAACTAATTTAACGTTAAGTTGGGAGAAAAGTCACTTCATGGTAAAACATGGAATTGTCTTAGGGCATGTTGTTTCAAATAAAGGAATTGAAGTTGACAAAGCTAAAATTGAAGTTATTTCACAACTACCCCTCCCACTTCGGTTAAAGGAGTTCGAAGTTTTTAGGTCATCTTTGGTTTTATCGTAGATTTATAAAAGACTTTTCCAAAATACGTAAACCTCTATGTAATTTGTTAGCAAAAGACACGAGTTTATTTTGATAAAGAATGTTTGGAAGCTTTTAATTTATTAAAAGAAAAGTTGACTCTGCCCCATCTTATCGGCCACGATTGGTCACTTCGTTAAATCATGTGTGATGCATCGATTTTTGCAATTGGAGCCGTGTTAGGACAAAGGGTAGATAGAAAGCCTCATGTGATCCATTATGCTAGTAGAACTCTAATGATGCTCAATTGAATTATACCACTACGAAAAGGAATTTTTAGCGATAGTATATGCTTTAGAAAATTTAGATCATATTTGCTAGGATCAAAGGTGATAATCTTTTCGATCATTACGCATTAAAATATCTCTTAAGCAAGAAGGATGCTAAACCAAGATTAATTAGATGGATGTTATTGTTACAAGAATTTGACATAACTATCAAGGATAAAGAGGAAGAGAATGTTGTGGCCGACCACTTGTCTAGGTTAAATTTTCACCCTTCTTTGGAGCGTCAATTTCTTGATGATCTGTCCCCATTAATGATAATTTTCTGACGATGAACAACTCCTAGCCATTAAAGATTCTGACCCTTGGTATGCTGACTTTGTCAACTACTATGTGTCTGATATAATTAATCCGGATTTTGATCATTACGAAAAAAAGAAATTTTTGGCGGAAACGAAAAATTATTTTTGGGAAGCTCCTCACTTATACAAGATTTGCTCTGATTCTTTAATAGGAGAAGTATTCCAGAAAAAGACCAACAAGGTATCATGGAATTTTGCCATGGATATTCTTGTGGTGGTCATTTTAGTGGTAATAAAACCGCTCGAAAATTTTTGCAATCAGGCCTGTATTGGCCTACTGTTTTTAGAGATTGTGAACTGTTTTACAAAACATGCGACAAATGTCAAAGAACAGGTGGTATAGGAAAGAGAAACGAGATGCCCTTACATGTTTATTTAGTAGTTGAAATCTTTGATGTTTGGGGTATTGATTTTATGGGTCCCTTTCCTGTGTCCAATAATTGTGAATATATTTTGGTAGCAGTTGATTATGTCTCTAAATGGATAGAAGCAGTAGCAACTAAAACTAATGATGGAAAAACAGTAGTCAAATTTGTTGAAGATTTATTTGCTAGATATGGAGTCCCTAAGGCCATAATAAGTGACCAAGGAACTCATTTTACCAATAAGTTGTTAAACAGTGTTCTTAGAAAGCATGGTGTAACTCACAAGTTAGCTACACCTTATCATCCACAGACTTCTGGACAAGTAGAAGTAAGCAATAGACAGATAAAAGCAGTGTTAGAAAAGACTGTTAGGCCTAATCGTAAAGATTGGGAATCTAAACTTAAGGATGCTTTATGGGCATACCGAACTGCTTTTAAGACACCCATAGGAATGAGTCCATATAGGATGGTATATGGTAAAGCTTGCCATTTACCAGTGGAAATTGAGCACAAAGCCTATTGGGCAATTAAAGAATTGAATTTAGATTTGACATTAGCTGGAGAAAGAAAGATTGTTCAATTAAATGAATTAGAAGAACATAGACTCAATTCGTATGACAAAAACTTATAAAGAAAAGACCAAAAGTATCATGACATGGGATTAGCCAACAAAATGCTTCATCCAGGTATGAAAGTATTATTGTTCCAACTCTAGGTTT
>CM028380.1:41921073-41952335 GCA_013146195.2 Codonopsis lanceolata
TTAAACGATTTCCGCCATCAATTATACTTTTCGCTACCAATCCACAAACCCAAAACTGAAGACCTCGTTCTAGTTGGAAAGACAAGGAAACCGGTTATGAAGAGAGAAAGAAAATGAAGGTGTATTAGCTCGACATTTCTTCCATAATTCATCAAGTTTCCCTCTACTTCTACTCCCTTCCCTTTAGAACCCTAACCCTAATCCCCAAATTTCGTCCATATTTCTTCAATCGCTATCAAATCAACCCTGAATTGAGCTGATTAAAACCCTAAACTCGTGCAATTGAACTCACATGACGAGAAGAAACAAGGATGCGTCCCAACCAGATTACGGTATGTGTCTTTAATTTAAACTATATTGTCATTCGTTCCTAGATTATTGTTAATTTGCTAGCTTACAATATCACACTTTCGGTTAATATCACTTTTGGTTAAAAGGGTTGATTTTATACTGACTTGGTACCAAGTGATATTAACCCTTTTCTTTCTTCAATCAGTACCAACTACCAAGTCAACTTGTCTTAGCTTTTTTCATAATTATATGTTCTTATATTGCTTGCTTAGTTTATTGTTTGCTTATTATATTTTCTGAAAATTAGTAGAAATAACAGTATTATTATTGTTAGCTTATTGTATTTTCTGAAACTGTTGTATTAGTTGATGATATTTATTTATTTTGCTTTGTTGTAGACCCTGAATTGGATATAATTTCTTTTACAATGAAAATTGTTCATGGTGGTGTTATGAAGCATGACCCTAAAATGTATGTTGGGGGGAAGATATATTTTTTTGATTGGGTGGATGGAGAGAGTTTTGGGCTAACTGACTTGAGTGATTTTGTAGAGGAATTAGGTTACAAGTTTGAAATGGTTAAGATTTGGCATCAATTTGAGAAAACTATAGTAATAGGTTGTAATCTTATTGTCACTGAAAGAGAATCACAAAACCTACTTAGGTCTATACCTACTAAGAAAGAGGTAAATATCTACTTAGAGCATCTTGAAACAATCCTTTAAAATCCCACCATGCCGTAAAACCCAAATGTCAATGCTTTTTTGTCTTCTAATTCATCGAATTTCAAGAATTTAATGACTCTCAATATGATATGGAAGAGGATGATAATGAATTTGAAAAATATGTTGATTATGATATTGAGTTTGATGGTGTGCATGGGAAGGAAAGTCGCAAGTCTGAATGAATATGTGAGTGAGGCTATGATTAATAGGATGAATGAGGATGGTGATAAGGAACTTTCTGATAGTGATGACTTTGAGAGCATCTTGGGCAGTGATGAGGAACCAGAAACAAAATATCATAAACACAATCCTAAGACTGATAAGAAACATGAATTGAAATTGGGAACCATATATAGTAGCAAGAAGGAAGTGAAAGATGTTATTGAAACATTGTGTCGTAGAAGGGGGATGGTTATTAGATTTGATAGGAATGATGGTAGAAGATTAAAAGCAAGTTGTAGAAATGAAGGATGTCATTGGTATGCATATGCTGCACCAATGCAAAATGACAAATCATGGCAATTGAAAGGTTACAATCCAGCTTCATACACAATGTTCATACAGGTGGATGGACTTACAACAACCCAAGTATTAGGTCCGGTTGGATTGGAAGGACATTCACGAAGAAATTCAAAGAAAATCCAAGTTTAGGAACTAAAGAATTCAGGAATGAGTTGTGTACCAAACTTAAGGCTAATGTCTCAAAACAACAAACATATAGAGCAAAAAAGAAAGCCAAACAACTATTGGAAGGGACTTTGAAGCAGCAATTTCACCAAATAAGATACTATTGCCTAGAATTGCTTAGGTCAAATCCAGGTTCAAGTGTGGTTTTGAAATTGTCTGATGTTGAAGCTGGTAAGCCTACATTTCAAAGGCTTTACATTTGTTTTGATGCTTGTAAAAAAGGGTTTCAGCTTAGAGGAAGATTATAGGGGTGGATGGGTGTTTTTTGAAAGGCCCTCAAGGTGGACAGTTGTTGACAGCAATTGGGGTTGATCCAAATAATCAAATGTTTCCCATAGCTTATGCAGTAGTTGAAAATGAAACAAAAGACTCTTGGACTTGGTTCTTATCATTGTTAGAGAGTGACATAGGCTTTGAAGATCAATATGAATGGACATTCATGAGTGATAAAAGGGCTCATACCTGCATTTGAAGATTTGTTTCCAAATGCTGAAAATAGGTTCTGTGTTAGACATTTACACACAAACATGAAAAGGGATGGGTTCACAGGGCAGTCAATCAAAAATTCTTTATGGGCAGCAGCTAGGGCAACCAGAGTTGAAGTGTTTAAGGCAAGAATAGAAGAATTGAAAGAGTTGGATGGTGATGCTTATGAGTGGCTAGTCAATAAGCCTGCAAGTCAATGGTCTAGGTCACATTTTGGCACTCAACCTAAGTGTGATATCCTGCTTAATAATATGTGTGAAAGCTTCAATGCTTTTATTCTTGATGCAAGAGACAAGCCAATTATAACTATGCTTGAGACAATAAGACATTTGGTGATGAGTAGGTTGCAAGTTAATAGAGATAAAGCCAAGAATTGGGATTCCAGACTATGTCCTAGATAAGAAGTCTTGTTCAAGAATTCCAAGGAGGGTGCCGAGGCATACCTATCAAGGCGTATGATTGGCATTTTGAGATCGTGGCCCATTTGACCAAAGACATTATGGATCTTGCTCGCAGCTTATGCACTTGTAGAAGATGGGAGTTGACAGGCATTCCTTGTAAACATGCTTGCTTGGCCATTTGGTGTAGGAAGGAAAATCCTGAGTCTTATGTCAATGATTATTACACTGTTGGGACATACATGAAGGCATATGAGCATGCCATAATGGGTATTACTGGATCTGAGTTATGGCCCAAGTGTCAGTTACCACCCCCTTTGCCCCCAAAATATGAAAACAAACCTGGAAGACCAAAGAAACCGAGAAGAAGACAACCCGATGAGCCACCCGCATCTTCCAAAGAATCAACACGATTGAAGAGATGTCGAAATCTTTGAAGTGTGGAAAGTGTGGAGTAGTTGGACATAATTCAAGAACTTGTAACAAAAGGAATTCCAATACGCACTCAGCCACAACTTGTTGATGAGATCCCCTTAACTGGACCTGAACATGTTTCACAACCCACTGCAGAACCTGTCACAACTGAAAGCATTCAACCTAGCAGCCAACCTCAGTCATCAAATCCTTCAAAATTACCTGTAAGTTTGTGAAATTGAATACTGACTTTTTGTTGATATGTATTATACTGACTTTTTGTGAAATTGAATACTGTCTTTCTAATCATCTTCAGGTTAAAAGAAAGAGAGGTTCAAGCAATGTGGGGGTGAACATAAGGGCAATACAAATAGGATTGCTTCGTAAATGTAAGAAATATAATTTCATCATTTTATATTCTTTTTTAATTGAAAATTTCGACTTTGCCTTTTATTTTTAAGGTGAATCAAACATCAACAATCAGTACTCCATTTATTGTGAGGGGAGGAGTGAATTACATTACAATGGCCAATTTGAGACATGCAATTGGAGGTGGATATGCAGGTGGAACTTCAACAAATGCAAAAGGGAATGATAATCCAAGTGGCAAAGACAAGATATAACCACTGAAGGGAATGAGACATGAAATTGGAGGTGGATCTGGAGGACATGAAGACTGAATTTGTGTTAAACTTTGTTGTTTTTAAACAATTTGATGTTATCAAACTCTGTATGGATTTTGAATTTGGAATTTGGTAGTTGGTATTTGGGATTTGGTAGTTATCAAACTCTGTATGGATTTGAGTAGGAATTTGGTATTTGTCCAGTTGTTGCTCTCCCTTTATGGATTTGACTTATTAAACCATGTTCTTGTATGGATTTGTGTTATGTTAATGAAATTGGTTATGTTATGTTATGTCCAGTTATACATGTTATGTTTGGTTATGTATGTCCAGTTTTACAGCCTAATTTATAGAGTTTAGTACTCTAATTTACAACTAAATTACAAGATTTCAAGACTGTTATGTCCAGTTGTTGTATGGATTTGGTACTTGGAATTTCTGTACAAAATTAGTGTCCAGTTGTTGTATGGATTTGGTAATTGGAATTTCTGTTCTAGTTGTTGCTCTCCCTTAATGCAGTTGTTGTATGGATTTGGTAATTGGAATTTCTGTTCCGTTGTTGCACTCCCTTAATGCAGTTGTTGTATGGATTTGGTAATTGGAATTTCTGTTCTAGTTGTTGCTCTCCCTTAATGCAGTTGTTGTATGGATTTGGTAATTGGAATTTCTGTTATGTCCAGTTGTTGCTCTCCCTTAATGCAGTTGTTGTATGGATTTGGTATTTAGAATTTCTGTTATGTCCAGTTGTTGCTCTGCAGTTATGCTGGTTACAAAATTTTGAAGACTCTGTTGTTATGTCCAAATTTCAGTCATGCAGTTGTTGCTCTGCAGTTATGTCCAAATTTCTGGTTACAAAATTTTCCAAGTCATTTAGTCATGCAGTTGTTGCTCTGCAGTTATGTCCAAAATTTTGTATGTGCTGGTTACAAAATTTTCCAAACTCTTCAAACTTGCCAAATAGAATTGCCAATACAACTTCCATTGCAATCAATAGATTAACAAAAAACATATTGTATTTAGAAGATTGCAAGGTTTTTACATATTTATAATTACAAATCAAACATCATGGTCATACAAAAACCAATTATAATTGCCATTACAATAAAGACACATCTGAGTTTTATTTTCAACTGAATGACTTCAGTCTTCATGGCCTCAACCATGGTATTTGCCATCATCAACTCAGCTTTCATTTCAGCCTCTTTCATCTTCAATGTCTCTACTTCACCTTCAAATCTGTTCAACTTGGCTAACAATCCAGGAATAATTTGTTTGGACCTTATGCTACATTCATCATCCAACCATTTAAAAAATCCACAATATCCATGTTGCTGTAATTAAAAAGAAAAAAGAAAGAAAGTCAGGTATATCTACCATGTCAAACAAAACAGGAGGCAAATGCAATAAAATTTAAAATTACCCCATATTTTGGGCATGCCCAATATCTTCTTCCTGGATTATTTCTAGTCCAAGAAGTCTTCAATCCAATCTTTATTCCACATTTACATTACATGTCTTCCATATTACTTGAGCTCCAACTATCATTTGAAGAGGTTGGTGTGGAGTTGTTCATTTTCAAAGTCAATAGCTTAAGAAAACAGATGAAGGTAGGTGATGAACTCGAATTGAGAAAATGGAATTACTTGTTAAGGGAAACTGAGGAAGAAATTGGGGAAAGACGAATTGAGAAAAGGGAATACAATGGGAGAGAAAATGGATAAGAATTTGGAGGAGGGAATTACCTGGTAAAGGCTAAGATTTGAAGAAATTGGACACCCATAAATATTAGGGCTGGAATGAAGAGAAATTGGGGAAGAAATGAAGTCCCATTCCCGTCAATTTCTCAAGAAAGCTAGGACAGAGTCTGCATTTCCTTCACTTTGGACCATAAATCTAGGAGAATGGAGGTTGAAATCGTTTTTCTCTCTGCTTCTACTGAGGGTTGAAGGTGGAGGTTGAAATGGCGGGAGAAATTGGGGAAGAAATGAGGGTTGGTGGTTGATTCTCTTACCTTTGTACCAAGACCAAGTGACTTTGCCGATTTCCATGGCTTTCCAACCTAGAACAACAGGTCTTCCGTTTGGGTTTGACAGATTGGTAACGGAAAGTATCACAATTGATGAAACTGGAAATCGTTTAGGATGATATTTGATACTTTGTGTACAATTGGTACCAAAAGTGAAAAACGGGTAAAGTTAGGGTACCAAAAGTGATATTAACCCAAAAAAATATTTCTTAGCATATTCTATTTTGATTTTCTACTATAACATTTAAAATTATAATTATTAAGATTACACAATTAATAATTATTATATTTAATAAGTTTATTTTTATAATATTATTTTTATAATTAATTATATATTAAACTTGGTAATTTAATATATTTTAAATTTTAAATTACAAACCATTTGATAAATACAAACACATACATTATGATAAAGCAATCAATACATCTATTTAAATGTTAAAAACTATCAAGAAAAAAAATTCAATAACAACACTCAATTCAAAGTATATATTATTTTAACCTAATTCTCACTATTTTTAAGTTGTATGTTATTTTTATGTTTAAGTTGTATGTCATTTTTATTTTTAAGTTGTATGTCATTTTTATTTTCAAGTTGTATGTCATTTTTAATTCCAAGTTGTATGTCATATTTTATTTTCAAGTTGTATGTCATTTTTATTTTTAAGTTGTATGTCATATTTTATTTTCAAGTTGTATGTCATTTTTATTTTTAAGTTGTATGTCATTTTTATTTTCAAGTTGTATGTCATTTTTAATTTCAAGTTGTATGTCTTTTTTTTTATTTTCAATTTACATAATAGATCAATTTATTATAATTTATTTTTCTTTTTTAATGCTTTAAAATAAATGACATTATTAATATTTATTACATAGCTATTATTAGCTATTAATCAATTAAAATATTTTTAAATTCATAATATAAATTATTAATAATTTTTTGTATTTAAAAATCAATTTGTTGTATTTTAAAATATTTTTTTTAAAAAAATGAGTGGGTCCCATCAACTCCAGTTTGGGGTTAGATGAATGGTGTTGCTCCAAATTTGGGGTGACACTATTCACCAATTGGGGAGAGGTTTGGGGGTTCGGTTAGACCCAAATTGGGGGTTTGGGGGTCCGACTGGAGTTGCCCTAAGTGCAGTTTTGGGCCTGTGAAGTGTACCACCCCATCAAAAATAATTGTAAAAATGTCATTGTATAAAATGACAATATAGCCCACATGAACGGTACTAAAACCCTCGGTCGCACAAACTCGAGTGTGTGCGACGACTCTGAGTTGCACATCCTTTCATTCATGCAATAAATCAGGGTCGCACGTCTCTCCCTTTGTGCAATTAGCCATGTTCGCACAACTGGACTGAGAAGTTTTCGAGCTTATGCATCACAAAACCCTAAGCCTTCTCACCCCCCACGAATCAATTTAATCTCCCGCTTTCGTTCGCCTCCATTTATTTCCCTATTTCTTTCATCCCCCCTTCCGACGTCAGTGCTCCCCACCCTCCATCACCAACCAACAACTCCATCGCCATCTCCACAGCACCTCCCTCTCTTCCGACAACCGCCTCTAATTAGTTGTTCGCCTCCATTTATTTCCCCCTCTCCTTCGTCCCCCCTTCTAATGTCAGTGCGCCCCACCCTCCATCATCGACCAACAATTCCACATGGGAAAGCTAGAGAAGAAAGCTAGGAAGTTTGCGAAGAAGAATCTTCGGTCTGTGGACAAACAACGACAGAAGACCAACGTCGTCTTCAAAAAGCGTTCTTCTTCAAGTAACTTCAAGTACGAGAGAACGATGGAGAGACATGCAGAGAGGAAGAAGGGTTAAATGAGTTAAGGGTAGAATAGGTCGTTTTGGTGGAGTGTAGAGAGTAAAGTGAGAAAGTTGATTAATTGGGTGGGGTGTAGAGAGTAGATGATGGTGTGTGGTTAGCCTAGCCCTTCCAGAAAATTATTTCTGAAAAATTAAAAGATTTCATTTTTAGGCGTAATGTGGCAAAATCACAGCTTGGCCCGTCCATGTGTTGTGTAGGATATCTGGGCTTGGATCTGCTTCCTTGAACCTGGCTAAGAACACAGAAAACCTGCGTGGAAGTGCAAGGCAGGGCCTCACGAAACCCCTCCGACGTGAGAGTAAGTATCGTGTATGGTTCTGAAAGCAAATTGACAGAGTGCCAAGGCTCAAGAAAGTGTATGTACCTTATTTGTGGGTTGTGGAGGAGTATTTATAGGCCCCATTGTCATTGAATCCGTCTAGGATTTGGTTTCCTTATATACCTTGTTCAATTAGGAGAGAATCCCTTGATTTTAGGCTTGATACGCGATTGGCCGCGTGAATGTAGGAACAGATAAGGCAAGTGTCCTGCCCGGATATGGAAACCTTTTACTTATCTTGGAGAACAAGTTTTTGGAGCTTCCTATTCGATATAGGTCCGGGCGAGCAGGGCTCTGCCTGACTATTTGGTGTATATTGACAGGAACCGCGTTGCTCGCTGTTTGACGTCTTGATTACTCTGTCCGCCAGGTCGGCGGGACCCATATTAATTAGGCATGTGTCTGGCACGTGGTAGGCGCCCGTGCCCTGCTCGTGACCCGGCTTGGGCCGGGCATATCAGTGGCCCTTAGCTCCTTGTCTGACGAGTATTTCATGCTCGGAGCGGAGAGCGAATATGTTATGATGACGCTGCTCGGGATACGGGCTTCAACACTTGTGAAAATTTCAGAGTTGTGGCGGGGTAAAGTGCACTGGTGGAAGGTTCTGGAACTTTGATTGGAAGACAGCTGGCGCGTGCTAGACAAGCCTTCCGCTGTGAGTATCTCCAGGCGAGTAGGAATGGAGCGCGTGAGCCGTCAGGAAGGTGTATGATATATGGTGGCGCGAATCTTGGTGCAGCGCATTAAATGTGCGTGTGGGCTGATGGTAATGCTATCTTTTCAAATTCTCTCTTCTGTACCCCCAAAAATTCTCGGAACTCTCCTATAAAAAGCCACGACTTCTTCCATTTCAATCTTTACTAGTCTTGAGCTTTCTTAGAGAAAGAAAATCCGCATTTCTTACCGCCGGCCATCTGAAGGTTCCTAGTTTCCGGTGCCATTGTTACTGTCTTCGAGCGACCTCTGCTCCCTGTTCAGAATGAGATTTCTAGAAGAAGACTTTTGCAAAAATCCTGACAGTAAGTTCCTCAAATTTTCTCTGTTTTGCTTTTCTGGTTTTTGGGTTTCTTCTTCATCTCTTGAATTTCTGGGTAGAACTCATGGGATCGATGATGACCATATGCAGAGATCGAGGAGGATCACCCATTGCGTCCTGCCTGCTAGGCGGGCATGGCCCTTAGATATACCTAGACTTAGGGCTTTTTTCTCCCTTTCTTAACTGTTCTATGCCGCGAGCAGAGTCTGACCCTTGTTTTCCTCGATCTCTATGTAGATGTCTGACGGAGAGTATTCGGAGAACGACAAAGAGGCTTTTAGCTACGGCGGGCAGAACAACCATTTGAGCAGCGAGAAGTCTCCTTCCTTGGACGTCGAAGTTGAAGAGGAGGATGAATCTGTGGCCGGAGAGGCCGTGGTGGCACGAGTTCGCGTGCCCGTGATCACTCTTACTGATTCTTCCAGCGAGCACAGTCTGTCTGATGGAGAGGTGGAGCAGGGCCGGGAACCCGCTGACGGGAAAGGCCCAATACAACTGCCCGAACGAGCGGAGCCCACAGCCGGAGAGAGAGAGCTGGCGATGATACGCTGCCTGGCGCTATGGAAATCGTGGCTGTTAATGAGGCTTGTAACTCGGGAGCGGAGGATTCCGATAATATTCCAATAGCCCGGAGGAGGAGGCAGCTTGCCCGTGCCGAAGACGAGGCTACCACTTCGGCCGCTATGCCCGATTGGATGCCTGAGGCCGATGAAACTCTCTACGCCGCACACTGGGCATCTTTAGACACTCCTGCCAAACTCACTGCCTGGTTCACTTCATTAGGAGTAGATCCTCAGAATTACCGGGTAGAGAAAGCCCTTCTAATCGACGGAGAGTTCCCCTGCGAGCAGGATGGGAAACTGCTATTTTTCGCGGATTTTTCCCGGGTAGGACTGCGTTTACCCCTAGATCCTTTCTTTCTTCGATTCATCAAGGAATTCTGCCCGATGCCCGATGACTTGATGTTGAATACCGTTCGGGCCTTGATGGCGTACACCGTGGCATGCCGGCTGCTGCGGATAGAACCGACCTTGAAAATATTTCGACGACTGTTTATCCTAAGCGTTGACGCCTATGGCCGAGTGACCCTCCGGTCCAATTCCAGCTTCCTCAGGATTCTATCAGAGGTTCCGGGCAAGGTCGAGGCCTGGGATAGGAGAGCTGTCTTGATCGAGTCCCGGACATGCTGGCCAATAATGCCTATGAGCCAATCAAGCATAAACGTCGCCAATCTTCCCTGTGGTCGCTTCACTACTAGCGATTCTGGTCGCCTGGGCGTTATCCGGGCTGCTCTGGGATGTGTGATAGAGGGGGAGAAGCGGATTAGCCACGAGAGCCTGTTCGACTAGAAGGAGCTGGTCTGCAATCCCATAAATTTGTGTTTGGCTGGAGTGCTTCGGGCGGCCATTCCCGATGTAGAGCCTTTGTGCACCTTTGATCCCGAAGAGGCCCATGTTTATTGGGGTAACAACCATGGGCAGAACTTTCACAATGACTGCCTCGAATGCCGTAGGCTCGGGCATGATTGCACACCCGCCTGCACTTCCGCCCTTGGTCGACTTTTAACTCTCCTCGCCATTTTATTTTTCCCCTAACTGTTTGACTAGCAACTGTTTTCTTATAACTGTCGTACTGATTTTTCCTCTTTCTTTTGCAGCCATGATGACCCTGAGGCAACTACAAAGGCTCAAGGCTGAGGAAAGCAGGAGGGTAGCTGCCCTAGCGAGCAAGCCACCCCAAGCTGTTCCTACTGTTCCTTTCGGTCCACTGGCCAAAAAACCTCCGGCAGCCAAGAAGCCGGCAAAGACTCTTCCTCCTCCTCCACCGCCAGCTGCCGGTGTGCCTGCTCCGGCTGCTGATGATGCTGCTGCCAAGGCAACGGGGAAAAGAAAAAGGCACCCGTCTCCACCTGCGGACCGATCTACCTGTGAGAACCCAAACCCATTACTTGTATTATATCATTATAGCATGTTTATCATATGTCTTAACATGTTAGATACTTCATTTGTTCATGTCATGCTTACATTAGGATTGTTATGTTCATAGTAGCTTGAATACCTTCTATGCGTTGCATACCTTGCCGTTTGTGCTTTGAGTGTTCACCTTAGCATGTTAGCGCTTAACCAAGACGTGTTGGGGTTCTATTACCTTTCATATATGACTTAGAACGCTCATCTTGATCATAGTAAGCTTGTTTGGAAGTTTATAAACTTTCTTGCTTTGTTTTGGCCTTAGCGATTTCCCTCGTTGCTCGTATTGCTTGTATTTCGTCGTGCGAAGTGTTCGTTGAGTTATCGGCCTTGTATTCAGGTCATAACCATGTTTAAACAAGCCTTTTCCATGCCCAAGTTATCCTAGTTTGATTGGTGTTTGATTCGTTAACCATTCGTCGCATGATTCGAGCCTTGTTCTACCTTGTTCCGGATGTTGTTCGGGTGTGTTTCCGACTTGTTTTGAGTTGGGTTAGACCTTAGAATGGTTGCCCATGAGTTTGGGACCATTTAGGACATGTTTAGACCAAGTTCAAGGGCTGGACCATGCGCTCGCATCGAATTTTGATCACTAGCTCGCGGGACAGTGCTGAGAGCATTGCAAAATGGACATAAGCTGGAATTAGGGCCATGCGCCCGCATGGCCATATGTGATGCGGCCGCCTCAAGAGCTGGTTTCACTTACGGGATTTTGAATTCTGTTGAGTCTTGTCCCTCACACCTGACCTTTTGTACGACCCAAGGCAGCCCCCAACTTGACCCTTGACCCTTTTAAGCCTATTTTCAGCCCTTAGATGTGTTTTAATCAAGGGTACCCTTTCACCCACCAATTAGAAGCCTCATAACTCTAATCTTGGATTGACTCTTTTAGAGAGTTCATCTTCCCTAACCTCCAACTGATCAGCCATTTTTCTCTCATTCCACCATTGTTGAGCTGGGTTCTTAGAGAGAGAAAGCTTGGGAGCTCTACCTTGATTGCTTGATTGCCGGAGCTCTGTCCATCCGTTTTTCAATCCGAGACCACCGAATCGAAGCTCTTCTCCTCTAGTTTAATAATCTCTGGTTTGTTTTAGGATGCAACAATTGGATTTTGAACAAGGTAAGCTATTGATTCCCCTTAGGATGTATGCTAGAAATGCCATGCTATCCCCCTTCTTTCATTTCTCTCATACCTTTGCCATGTTAATATCATGTTTTAGGATGATTTGAGATTTTGGGAAATTTGAATGATATATTCATCTTGTTGTTTTGGTCCTAAGCCTAGAATTAAAAGTGTTCTATGCCTCCTTAGGAATAACTATTGTTCTTGGACTAATGAATTTTGACAACTCTTAGAGATTGTGATTTTAGGGTTTCATAAACTATGAATTGTTCAACCTATTGATTTGGTCCTATGCTTAGAATTAAAAGTGTTCTATGCCTCCTTAGGAATAACTATTGTTCTTGGACCATTGACTTTTAATAACTTTTAGAAATAATGATTCTAAGGTTCCATGAATTTTGAATTATTGATAATTCTTGACTATGGTTGTTAAGTGGATTAATGGCCTAGTCTAACCTATACAAGAACTTAGAAAAGGGTTTAGGATGCATTTAGCATTTAAACTCTATTGGATGAATTTTTAGAGATGACTCAACGGAGTCAAATTTAGTGAGCCATTGAACAATACCGGCTCAATGATCAATCCCTACGACGTTCTAAACACGTTTCACTAAGAATATTAATTCTAGACTCTTGAACTTGGATTGATTACCATGCTTGATTTTAGATGTCATATAATAGAATGCCTATTTGACATGTTGAGTTCGCTCTTGTCGAACTCAATCCTACTTGATTATTGATGAGAATAATTTACTTGTCATGAACGAGATCGCTCTTGCCGACCTCGTTCACTACTTGAGAATTTGTTAAGTAAACACTACTTGGCATTTGCATGAGTCCAAATGGCATACCGTCTTTGTTCACACGCCTCCACTTGTGGCCACGGTAGGGAAGTAGCCCCCTTGCTGTAATCATTAGAGCATCATTGGTGTGTCTATCCCGGGCATCTCCTCGGAAGGTCGATGTACTACACACATCCGACACCTCACATTCCAGATAACGCTTGTATGCAGGAACTACGTAGCGGCCCGGCTCTCCATATATCCTTATCCTATGTGATTTAATTATAAGCACCTATGTGAAACAATGTGCATTTTGGATATATGTTCTATATGCTTATGTGACGATATCTTGCCTTGTATGTTGCATATTGTCATGACATGCATGATTGATAGCTTACAAGTCTTTATGACTTACCCTTTCCCCTTTACTGCTTTAGATCATAGCAAAACAGGTCCTTCCCGTTGAGGCTTGCGGTGTTCGTGCCTTGTTCCTCTTTTGGTCCGCCGTTGAAGTTTGAAGAGGTGGTTTAGATGTCCTCTTCCTTCCTTTTATATTTTGCAAGGACGATGGGTTAAAGCAAGTCAATTAGACTATGCTTGGGAATTTGTATAGGACTTGTACTTGTTTATTTTAGTTAACTACTTGTAGTATTTTCACTTGTAGTACTTGTAAACCCTTTAATGCCGGCATTGTGTAAGCCGAGCTTTGGTTATCATGTTTAGTAGTTCACTACGTATAAGTCTTCTGCTGAGCATCCTATTAGCTCTTATTTAATTCTTGTCCATAAACTGTTAGCTTGGGTTCCGGCATGTAGTGTCGCCGATGACTTGGTTTAATTGCTTAACTGTTATATCAGGTTTGAAAAGTTTTAAAAATACCGGCCTTTTGGTGCCGAGGCGTGCTACGTCTCTAATGTTGCGTCACGTCGTTTTCCTTAATTGAGTCCTTGCATGTTTATATGTTACTTGTTTCCCTCCTATTTGGGCGGTCTGACCCGCGGTTCCACCTCAGGTCCGGGTCGGGTCGCCACACTACCCGCCCTCGGGGCACGGGCTCCGAGCACGCCGCCAGAGAATCAACGAAGCCATGGCTGCTACCCGGCTATGAAATGCCGACGACTGTTGCTGCTACCCGGGCCATAGTGAACGGGCTATCTGAGGTCCCCAATATCAGGCATATCGACTTGTCTGCTCGTGGGGCCCAGTCGGTCTGGTTGGCAAGGGTATTGTGAAGAGGCTTTTGCAGGAGGATGTCACTCATGACCGCGATACAGCGACTTGAGCGGGGTATACTCGCGGCTATCCTCTTTAATAACTTCTGCTCATTTCCCGAATTGACTCCGGTTTATGCTTTTACTGTCTTACAGATCGCCTCCTCCTGCACCAACATTTATGACTGCTATACCGAGGAAAGGGATGCTCGCAAGAAGGTTGAGTCTGAGAAGGACGAGCTGGCGGGCTTAGTGAAGCATAAGAATGAGCAGGTGGCCGCCTTAGGCAAGTCGCTGCAGGAGAGTACAACCTTGGTCAAGAAGCTTGAGGCTGACAAATTTTTGTTGGCCGAGGAGAAGACTAAGCTGGTGACCCAGCAGAAGAAGTCCCAAGCTGCTGAGGAAGCCCTGGTTAAGCAGCGGACACATCTCCAATCAAAGCTGGATGCTTTGAAGGCTCAGGCGGCCAAGGATGCAGTGGCCTTGGCCTCATTTTCTGACAAGTTGGAAGCGGCTAAGGATCAAGCCGTAAAAGATTTTGTGGCCTCACCGGCCTATGCCTCCCAAGTGCGCAAGGAAATATTCCCTTATTATGATGTGGGCACCAACCACATCTTGCGCATGCTCGCTGGAACCGGTGCAGTGGATATACTGACCATGGCTGAATGGGCCCTGCTCGACCCCTACTACTCGGAAGCTCGGAGTTTGCACCATCTGGTGCCTTATACCCAAGGCGAGCTGGAGGCCCTTGCTCGGGATGATGCTGATGATGGCGTGGAGTCGTGGGTTCCCCCCGTTCCGCTGTCCGTCAATGTGTGCAGCTTGATCGAAGCAAAGAGGGTGGAGAAGGAGAGTCAAGTAAGGGAGGCTGCTGCCGAGTTACAAGTGGAATTAGAGGCTCCTACTGACGAAGCCACCGCGACCACGACTCAAGATCCTCTGGAGACAGCTTAGATATTTTGTATTATGCTCAGCCTATGAGCCTTTTTGATCTTTACTTTGTAATTTTCTTTGATTTTAATGAAAACTGGGTTCTGGCAGATTATAGGCTGTATTCATCCCCCTTCTTTTTTATTTTGCTCGGTAATTGTTTCTGTACTCGTGTTTTTCTTGCATTTGATTAGTACTAACACATGTGTATACGGGGTGGTCCCCAAAAATATGCCGAGCAAAGATAACTGTAATGAACCGAGCATGCAAGATTGTGCAAACATTAACTCAGAAATAATAAGGCTAACTAAACAAGTATATTTCTAAGGTTGAGAGCGTACGGGCAGGAGTCCGATCTGCATGTCTGGTACTGGCCAAGGGTCCTTCCAGACATAAAGATCGTGACTTCCCATCTTGAGTGCTTGGTACATGCCAAGGCTTTTGAGTGGGCAGGGCCTGTGGGTCGCCCGGACTGCACCTACGCCCTGCGCGCCCTTGGATAGGGGTGCGCGTACGTGCGGATGCGGGACACCACTGCTCTCATTCCACCCTCCCTTGTTTAGGGGAAGACGAAATTAAAAGTGCGAGAGGAGTGCTGTCTAAGATAGTGCGTTGGAATGCGCCTCGGTTGCCTTTAGTGGATTTTTGATCCAATATGGGAACTTTTGGGTTTCCCGCATCAAGTTATCTCTTGTTTAGGGGATACCAGGATATGGGAATGCATCACCCTTTCATTCCCATTTTCCCTTTTTTAGGGAAAAACGGAAAAGTGCAAAAAAGGATGTTAAGACGCCCCCACTATGGATTTTATAAAAACAGCCTTATGGCCTATTTCGGATCACTATGGATCACTATGGGAGCAAGTTTCCCTTGGGTTTCCGATACCAGATAGGGAATACATCACCCTTTCATTCCCATTCTCCCTTTTTTAGGGAAAAACTGAAAAGTGCAAGAAAGAAGTGTTGCGAGGCCCCACTGGATCCAAAATGTTTTAGAGTCGCCATCTTTATTTTAAGGCAAAATAAAGCAAAACCAAAAAAAGAAAAACCAGAGATTATGAAATCGGGTTCAGAGGCTAAGTTATGAGTTGGGAAGGTGCTAGGCACCCAACTCGCCCTTTCGGTCTCAAAAATGGTTTTTGGCTAAAGTATGCTTTTTGTTATATTTATTTAGAAAATAAACAAAATATTTAAAGACAGGAAAATAAAAGCAAATACATCTGTGGCTACATTATTTACGGACTTGCAACTGTTTTCTTACAATAATTACAAATATATTTAAAAATATTTGGTCATTATAACGGCTCTTTTACATAATATTTTCTAACTAAATCCGGGCAGCACAACGGCTTATAATTGCTACATTGGGCCAGATTTTAAATAACAATTTTATAAATAAAACGCCCTTAAAGGCTATTACCTTTTAGAGCGGAGTGTGCTCGTTCTATCCTTCAGAGAGAGGGAGTCTTTTTGTTGTTGTTGTTGTTGTTGTTGTGATTTGGGCAGAATGACTGCTTATTTGTGGTGGTTTTGGTTCGCTCACTCGGGCAGAATGACGGCTTATTTGTGGTGTTTTTGGCTCACTCACTCGAGCAGAATGACGGCTTATTTGTGGTAGTTTTGGCCTTTTTAATCGGGCAGAGCAACTGCTCTTTCCACGATTTTTGGACCGGGGAAGTAGGGTGGAAACCTAGCTGGGGGGTTAAGGCTCACTTTAACCAGTGGGTTTTAAGTTTGGAGGAGTTTTGACAGGGTTTTGAGGCTTTGGATAGATCACTCACTATTTCACTTCGCTCTCTATTCTTTCAGCGTAACGAGAACGTGGAAAGCTTTGCGGAAGGAAAGATGTCTTGAAGGTCGACCCCGAAGGCTCTATTTATATCCTGGGATGAGGATTCATCGGGGATTAAAATTCCTCCCTTCACGCTTCAATTTATTATACAGAACGCCGGAAAAAGTGTACATTACGCAAACTGTAGCAGCTCTGTAGCAACTTGGAGAGCACTGTGGACCAAACTGGGCACCACCCATGATGAATCTGAGCGCCACTCCCACTTTGAGTGTGGGTGGCACCAGCTTTGCTTTGGCTCTTTCTTTTTTGACACTTTAACCCCTGCATTTCACTGTTTTGCGAATCCTGCTTTGTCCTTTTGCATTTTCAACCCTGTAACTTGACATTTGTTAATGTTTTAACAGGTCTTGATATTTTATGTCATGTTACAAACCAGGGGTACGAAATTGGGGTGTCTACAGGGCCCCTATCGCCCTGGGCGAGCTTCCTGAAGATTGCCTAGCGGGCAGGGCCCTACTCTGAACGGCAACCAACAACCGGGCACGGCCCTTGTTCGATGTGGGTACCTCGAAGCGGTTGTTAGCATATCAACTGGGTGTAGAGATATACAACTAACAGTGTTGCTCGGTCACTATAGGAATCCGAGGTAGCTAGTCGTTATCTGATGAGCATGGCCCCTACCGCCTGGCGGGCATCCTAGTACGTGAACCAAGCATGGTCGCATCTCACCCACGGAGAAGTTAAGTTCACTAATACTCGGGTGTTTGAGGAGGGTTGACCGGGCCTGGCCCTAACTTCTCGTCAGGCGAGCAGCTTTGTCAAGCATACTGTAAACAATCGATAGATGCCAACGAAATCTGAACGAACAAATAATAAAAACTTGCCTTTATTAAATAACATTGATGACCCTCAACAGGGCTGAGGGTCCTGCCCGTTTGTGTACTGAGGATTGACTTAAGGGTAGTACTTTTTTAAATGATCAGCATGCCACAGATGCTTCAAGTCTTTTCCTTCCCGAGTCCGAAGCGTGTAGGTGCCCTCTCTAACTATACCAGTAACTTGAAAAGGCCCTTCCCAGTTAGGTGATAGCTTTCCCCATTTTGCCCGTTGACCTGTTACCTCAATCTTTCTGAGTATCCAGTCTCCGACCATGAAAGCTCTACCTCGGACCCTCTTGTCATGATGAGCCTTTGCTCGCTGCTTGTAGTTGACCATTCTGAGTCGTGCATCCAGCCTTCTTTCCTCAAGGAGATCAAGGTCTATTGTCGGTGCAAGCTGATTGTTCTGCTCACTGTAATGGGAAACTCGATAGCTGGGCAAGACCATTTCTACCAGGATCATTACCTCAGATCCGTAAGTAAGTGCAAACGGAGTTTCCCCTATTGGGCCCCGCACAGTAGTTAGAACCGCCCATAAGGCTGACGGTAGCTCCTCTGCCCATTTTCCAGCTCGCACCTCAAGGTTTCTCTTGAGTGCGTGTAGGACTTGCTTGTTACCGGCCTCGGCTTGACCGTTTCCTTGGGGATAAGCTACAGATGACTGCCAATGTTTGACTCCCAGGCGGGTGCACTCTGCAGTGAACTTTTCTGAAAACTGAGTGCCGTGGTCGGATATGATTGCCCGAGGGAGGCCGAATCTGCACCATACTTGATCGTGGACGAAATTGATGACATTTGCTTCTGAAATTTTGGCCAGAGGCTTTGCTTCAATCCATTTTGTAAAGTAATCTATGGTGACTACTGCATATTTGTATTTGCCTTGTGCTAGCGGGAATGAGCCAACAGATCAATTCCCCACATGTTGAAGGGCCAGGACGCAACGACTGGAGTTTGTAAGGTGGATGGAAGCCTTGGTATGTCCGCATATCTCTGGCACTTGTCACATTCGCGAACATACTTCTATGCATCCCTTCTGAGGGTTATCCAGTAGTATCCTGCACGCAGAACCCTCTCCGCCAAAGCTCGTGTGCCCGGATGGCCGCCACATTCTCCCTCATGTATTTCATACAAAACGCCTTCAGTTAACTCTCGGGGAGTGCCTTGTGGCTTATAGGTCGACCTTAGATCGCTTATGCGAGATTCCCTCGCACTATCGAGTAGCAGCAGGCTTGACTTGGATTTGTTGTGGCTTTGACTTTGTCTGAGGCGAAATCCCCTACTGATGTAGTCCTTGTAATCATCAATCCGACTTAAATCATTTGGTTCAATGTCCATTATCACTGGTCTATCAATGCCCGGGGTTTCCAAGTGCTCAATCATTACCGAAGGGTTCAGCACTGCTATGCTCGCTTCAGCAATCTTGGACAAGTAATCTGCTCACATGTTGTCGGCACGATCAATTCTCACGATCTCCTTGAACTTGAAAATTTTCAAGATTTCCCTGACAAGCTCACAGTATTTGACCAGGGAAGGGTGATGTACCATGTATTACCCTTGGACTTGGTTCACCACTAGTTGTGAATCCGAGTACACTGTGACCGCTTCTACGCCCATGTCGGATGAGAGCTCGAGGTCGGCGATCATTGCTTCGTACTCGGCAACGTTATTGGAGGCAGGGAACTTGAACCGAAGTGCTAGCTCGAATTATGTGATCTCGTCGGGAGCTATGAGAAGGATGCCAGCTCCGCTCCCGACTTTGCTCGCTGCTCCATCCACATAAAGGTCCCAACAGTAGGCCGGTCGAGGTTGTTGCAGCTGTTCTTGCCCGGGCTCTGCTGGCTGCTGGGATTCAGGTTCCTCTTGCTGAGTGAAGCTTGTCTCTACCAAAAAATCGGCCAAAGCTTGAGCCTTGATTGCTCGCCTGGGCAAGTAGTCTATGTGGAATTCGGTGAGCTCAATTGCCCAGTTGAGTAGTCTGCCCGACGAATCAAGCTTGTGAAGGATTTTGCGCAGTGGTGCGTCTGTGTATATTATGATTACTTGTGCAGAAAAAAAATCCCTTGATTTTCGGGCAGCTATGACAAGCGAGTAAGCTAATTTCTCTGCATTAAAATAACGACCCTCAACAGGACTAAGGGCCTTGGATACATAGTACACAGGCTTTTGAATGTCTAACTCTTCCCTAACCAAAACAAACGATGGCCACGGCACGTGCGAGATATACATATAAAGGCTCACAGGGTACAGGGCTGCTAAGGAGGGGTGGCTTGCCAAGATATTCCCTGAGCTGCTCGAGGGCTTTGGTGCAGTATGCATTCCACTCGAATCCCATGTTGCCGTGCAGGACCTTGAAAAATGGGAGGCATTTCTCCGCTGATCGAGAGATGAAGCGACCAAGGGCAATGATCCTGCCGTTCAACTATTAGATGTGCTTAATACAGTAAGGCTGCTCCATGTCAAGTAAGGCCTGGATCTTTTCCGGGTTTGCCTCTATCCCGCGCTAGTTAACCATGAAACCGAGGAATTT
Source organism: Codonopsis lanceolata (assembly GCA_013146195.2). NCBI lineage: Eukaryota > Viridiplantae > Streptophyta > Magnoliopsida > Asterales > Campanulaceae > Codonopsis > Codonopsis lanceolata. The sequence continues at coordinate 41,941,126 of CM028380.1, forward strand.
TCTTGGTCGGACCCCAAAGGCGCACTTGCCCGGATTCAACTTCATATTGTGCTTTCGCAAATTGGCAAATGTTTCTGCCAGGTGAAGAGTGTGGTCGCGACCTTTTGTTTTGATGACTATGTCATCTATGTACGCTTCCATATTCCTGCCGAGCTGAGAGTCGAAGACCTTGTTAACCATGCGCTGATATGTAGCCCATGCATCTTTAGCCTGAATGACATCATCTTGTAGCAGTAGAGGCCTCTCGCTGCCCGGAAAGCTGTCTTTGCCTTGTCTTGCTCGTTCATCCTGACCTAGTGGTATCCCGAGTATGCATGCAGGAAGCTTAACATTTTGAACCCGGCTATGGAGTCTACAAGCACATCTATGCGAGGCAGCGGGTAGCAGTCTTTCGGGTAGGCTTTGTTGAGACTCGTGAAGTCGACGCACATCCGCCACTTGTCATTGGCCATCTTGACCATCACTACGTTAGCCAGCCAGGTCGGGTACTGGATTTCTTCGATGATATCTGCCTTCAGAAGCTTTTCAACCTCTGCCCTGATGGCTGCACTTTTCTCAGGGGAGTACTGTCTTGGGCGCTGTTGAATAGGCCGAAAGGTCGGGTCGACGTTTAAGTCGTGGCGTGCAACATTCTCACTGATGCCTTGCATGTCCTCGACGGTCCAGGCAACCACATCTAGACTGTTCTTCAGCAGCTCGACCAGCCTCTCCCGAGCTTCAGGAGGCATGGCCTTCCCGATTTTAATTTTCTGCTCGAGGTAGGCGGGATTGATGACTATTTCTTCCAGCTCGCCTTCCAACTGAATATCGGGCTCGTCCCGCACTTGCAGGGTATCCATTTCGATATCTTGTGGCTCAAGGCGTTTAGTCTTGCGCCTAGAAGGTGCTGGGGCCGGGGCTTGTCCGGGCTCCTCTGTTTCCATGGGATCCACTGCTCCAGAAGTTTGTCCGATCTCAATGTTGTTTATGGGGATGGAGGCTATCGCAATGTCGGGCATCTCTTTCTTTGGAGCTGTTGCAATCTGGTCGGGAATGTCCACGATCAGTTTCTGCTTTTTCCGCTGGGAATCTTGGACATATTCCCACATCGCACGGGGCTTGCTGTTTAGGATACCCACTCCATCCTCGGTATAAAACTTAGCCTTCTGGTGAGGTATAGAAGTCACCATCTGGAACTTGGCCATGGACGGTGTGCCCAGGATGCAGTTGTACGCTGATTTGAGATCGATCACCAGAAAATTGATCATCTTTGTTCGGGGTTGTGCCCCGTCCCCCATGAAGACTTCGAGCTCAATGGTGCCTTTGACGCCACTTGATGTTTGGTGAATCCTTCAAGCTTTCCAAGGTAAGGCTTGAGTCGGGCATCTGATAACTCCAACTCTTTGAAGCAGGAGTAGTACATGATGTCTCTGCACGCTCTAGTGTCAAGTAATACCCTATGAACTTGCCATTCGTTTTTCAGGCAGGAGATGACCAATGGCTGCTCGGAGGGAAGAGGGGTGCTTGCCAGTTCACTGCGAGTAAAGAAAATATTGGGCTCCTTTGCCCGCTGCACTGCTGGAGAATTCACGACCTTAGAAAGGGAGTATATGTGCTTCCCAATTTGAGTGTTGGACGGAAGTTCTTCCTGGATCACATTGACCACTCCTCGAATCTGAGGGGCCTGGCCACCTCTTCCTCTTGGAGGTCTTCCCTGTCTATCATTGTTTGCATTGTTTCCATCGCCCTGATCTCTCTTGAAGCGGTCCAGTTTGCCCACGTTGATCAACTTATGTATTTCCCGCTTTAACACAAAGCATTCCTCTGTGGTGTGTAATGCGGTACCATGATGGTAATCACGATTGCCGTGTTGTCCCAGTGTGAGCGAGCTCGAGGTCAAGTGGATAAGGAACTGGCAGCGCATCTCCAACCTGGAACATGATGTCTTCCCGCGAAGTGTTCATTGGGGTAAACTGCGCTTCCCTGAATAGTCTCTGTACTTGTGATGATAAGTGTAAAGCCAAATATTGTGAGCCGTTTGATATATGTCCTGGTGCTACAATGTCACATGATGAAGTGTGCAATGTTACTTTCACTTCATTAAAATCTCATATTGTTGGATCTTGGTATTTTGACAGTAGGTGTTCTAGACATATGACAGGTTCAGTTAAGAATTTGAAAGAATATGTGAGTATCAATGGTGGGTCCGTGACCTACGGTGGTGGTGCCAAAGGGAAAATTATTGGCAAAGGAACATTGAATGTTGAAGGCCTTCCAAGTCTCACAAATGTCTATCATGTGGAAAGACTAAAGACCTTCAGGTAAGGTTTGATAAAAATTCTTGTGAAGTTTTTGATCAAACTACAAATGTCTTCTGACAGGTACAAGGTCATCTGATAATTGTTACATGTTCAACAATAGCCAATCATGTCAAAAAGAAAGTCTTGATGTAACAGATCTTTGGCATCAGAAACTTGGACACATGAGTTTTCGTAAGCTCCATGAGCTTGTGAAGCATGATGCTGTTAAAGGACTACCAAATTTGGAAAAGAATTATTCAAAGGTATGTGGTCCCTGCCAAAAAGGTAAACAAACCAAGGCTCCTCATCTTCCCATTACACAATGCTCCACATCTAGGTGTCTAGAGATGATCCACACTGACCTCATGGGTCCCATTGAGGTAGAGAGCTTAGGTAGAAAAAAAATACACCTTTGTATGTGTGGATGACTTCTCCAAATACACTTGGGTGATATTCTTAAGAGAGAAGTCTGAAACTTTTGAGGCATTCAAAATCTGGTACACCCGTGTGATGAACTTGTATGATCTAAAGCTTATTAAAATTAGATCAGATCATGGCACGGAATATGAAAACTCATCCTTCTCTAATTATTGTGCCTCCAATGGTATCTCACATGAATTTTCTGCTCCCAAAACTCCACAACAAAATGAAGTGGCGGAAAGAAAGAATAGGACATTACAAGAGATGGCTAGGGTAATGTTAACCTCAAAGAATTTGGCTAAAAGATTTTGGGCTGAAGCCTTAAATACTGCTTGTCACATCGGAAATAGGGTTTTCTTAAGACCAGGTAGCACAATGACTCCATACGAAATTTTTCTTGGAAAGAAACCAACCTTGAAATACTTTCATGTTTTTGGTTGTGTATGTTACCTTCTCAATGATAGAGACCAACTTTCCAAGTTTGATTCTAAGAGTGATAAGTGCGTTTTCATGGGTTATTCTACAAATAGTCGGGCTTACAGAGTCTTTAATCTATGTACTAAGACTATTATGGAATCCAAGAACATTGTATTTGATGATTTAACCGATCTTGGTCACAAAACTGTTGAAGAAGATGTTTCAGGGATCCTAGATTTTGGAGATTTTGATCCGAAACTGGTGAATCCAAGTAATCCAAAGGTAATCAGATTCGCAAGCGACAGATAATGAGATTCAGGATGTGTCACCCAATGTGATTCCGAATGCATCTACATCGGAAGTCACATTGGACAGAAACCAGGCAGAAGATGAAACTGCTGTAACTGATTCGAATCAGGAAGACATTCAGTCCAGGTCGACTGAACAGGAAATTGATATTCCAAGCAAGATCCAGAAAAACCATCCTTTCACTCAAATCATAGGTAATGTACAAGATGGTGTGTCAACAAGAAGGAAAGGTAAAGTGGATTACAAGAAACTCGCATGCATGTCCACACTTGAATTTGATGAAATTCATGCTTCTTGTTTTGTTTCCACTATTGAACCTAAAAATGTGCAAGAGGCTCTTAAGGATGAAAGCTGGATAAATGCCATGCAAGAGGAACTAGATCAATTCACAAAAAATGATGTTTGGTATCTAGTTCCTAGACCCACTTCAATAAATGTTATTGGAACAAAATGGATTTTCAAAAACAAAACAAATGAAGTGGGAGAAATAATAAGAAATAAAGCTAGACTTGTGGCTCAAGGGTATACAGGTTGAGGGGGTGGATTTTGATGAAACCTTTGCTCCTGTAGCCCGTATTGAGTCCATTCGTCTGCTTCTTGCCATTGCTTGTTTTCTTGACATAACTCTTCAACAAATGGATGTGAAGAGTGCATTCTTAAATGGCATTCTTGAAGAAGAAGTTTTTGTTGAACAACCAAAAGGCTTTGAGGACCCCCATAAACCCAGTCATGTGTTTAAACTGAAAAAGGCCTTGTATGGTCTCAAACAAGCTCCTAGAGCTTGGTATGGGAGGCTTACAGACCACCTTTTAAAAAGTGGGTTTAGAAGGGGAGAGGTGGATAAAACACTTTTTATTCAAAATCAAGACAAACACATTTTGATAGCTCAAATCTATGTTGATGATATTGTGTTTGGATCCACCTCCAAGTCCTTGGAAAAAGAGTTTGTTAATTGCATGACTTCCACATTTGAGATGAGTATGGTTGGGGAGTTGACCTATTTTTTAGGAATTCAGATTAAACAATCACATGAAGGGATGTTCATATCTCAAGCCAAGTATGCTCTTAACTTGGTGAAGAAATTCAATCTTGAGAATGGAAAACATAAGAAAACCCCTATGGGTACATCCAATAAACTCAATAAAGATGAAAAATCTGAAAGTGTTGACCCTACCTTATATAGAAGCATGATTGGAAGTCTGTTGTATTTAACTGCCACCCGTCCAGATATTATGTACAGTGTGTGTTTGTGTGCTAGGTATCAAGCAAACCCCAAAGTCTCTCACTTGAAAGCAGTAAAAAGAATAATTCGATATGTTGGTGAGACTTATGGCATGGGTTTGTGGTATACTAAACACACTAACACCAATCTTGTTGGGTTTAGTGATGCTGACTGGGCTGGCAGTGTTGATGACATGAGAAGCACATCTGGTGGATGTTTTTATCTGGGAAATAATCTGATTTCATGGTTTAGTAAGAAACAAAATTGTGTAGCCCTATCAACAGCTGAATCTGAGTATATAGCTGCTGGTAGTGGATGTACACAACTTTTGTGGATGAAACAAATGATCAAAGATTATGGTTTACACAGTAATATATTAACCATGTATTGTGACAACACAAGTGCTATAAGCATAGCTAAAAATCATGTTCAACACTCTAGAACTAAGCACATAGATATAAGACACCATTTCATTAGAGACTTGGTTGAACAAGGCATTGTTTGCATTGAACATGTGGGAACAGAAAACCAATTGGCTGATATTTTCACAAAGAGTCTAGATTTTGAGAGATTCATAAATCTTAGGAAATCTCTCGGTATGTGTGCCATGTAATCCCTCACTTGTTAGTAATAAATAAATAATAATAATAATAATAATAATAATAATAATAATAATAATAATATTTTAGGCATCTTGCATTGTTTTTAGGGGGCACACTAGTTTCACTCTGTATGCTTTAGTACCTTTGTTTGATAGTCTTGGTTATACATTCAATATGTATTGTGATTTTGTTGCTCAAATTCTTCTCACCATCTCCCTAACAAGTTGTATTGAAATTGAAAAATTTTTAAACCACAAAGGAAAGAGCTACCTTTTGAAATTTTTGGGATGCTGCAATTTGTCAATGTACTATGGAGTTTAGACTTTCATGGGTTGATCTTGACTAAATTGACTCCCTTTAATTGACAAAGTGTGAAAGCTACCTAACGGAAAAGAGCTACCTATGGACAAGGTTGTGGCATCTTTCTTTTGGAACTGTGAATCCTCGGATTTCATGGGTTGATCAATAAGTTAAGTTGCTACTCTTGGTAAATAGTGTGAAAGGTTCCTAGTGGTGTATGTTGAATTAGCTTGAAATAAAGTAAAGCTATTCTCATAGGGAAATAAAATACCTATTGTGTTTATGGGAGTATTTGTGTTATTTTGGTGAAGAAAAGATGAGAATTTGGACATAAAATCACAATTTTGGCGAATGTGTTTTCCAATGCAGCTACATTGGGAACTACATTCAGATGATCTAGACATATCACATGTGTGTGTTTGCATTCTTTCATTTGTTTATTTCTTCTGCACATGTTAGGCATGTCTTCTAGGACATATTGTTGTTGAATATCAGCCCCTTCAGTTTCTGTTCAACTAATTAGTGCACTTTTGCTTCATTGTTCACCAAGTCAATATTTTATGTGGTTGTCTAATCTGTTGTGCTCATCATGAGGATCTGATCTGGTAATATTGACTGTGTTTGGCAGACGTGTGTGATTACAATTTTGGTTAAGTATGTATTGTGCATTCTCAAAATATTTGATCAATTTTGTACAATTCAAAATTTTTGAAATCAGATATTAGTAGTTGGTTTATTTCATTAAATTCTCCACATATTTCTCATGATCATAACAGCAGATTTTTATCATATTTCTATTGGAGGTTAGCATTTGATTTTTATCCAAAATTTTGAAATTTGATTTCTTGTTTGGGTCTCCTCATATTCTCTCATCTTAATGACCCAACGGCTAATTGTGTCTTAGTGGAGTATTAGTGCTAACTTTGTAGAGAAACAGGTCACTCTTCACAGAAGCTATCTTCTTCATATTCCGGCGATCAAATCCAGTTCACCTCATCTTCCAAATCCAGTTTCTCTCATCATCTTTCTTGTTCCTCCATCTAAAATTTTTCTAATGGCCTCTTCTTCATCTATTCCTCAATCTCCAAAGTTGATTCACCCGCTGATGTAGCTTTCGATGAAGCTACATCGAGCCCTCTTTCCTCACCCGAAAATCCCAATTTGGCTATTGTCTTAGCTCAATCTCTCCCTGAACCTCTAACGATCATCCTTCCTGGTGAAAAAGGAAATGCTATTGACGTGGATAATCCTGGAGATCTATCTGGGTTACCTCAAATCGGTAACCCTAGCACACGTAAATCCAAGAGGCTTCGTGGAATCTCGTCCAACTATGAGAATCCAAGTGAAGCTGATGTTCAAGCTGCCAAGAAACACAAGGTTGAGAAGGGTATTTTTAAAGAATCTGTGGTAATTGAAAGCGACTCAGAAGATGAAGATTTCATCCCGCCAACTGGTTCGACTCATGCTGTTCAAGAGCCCTCATCTCCACCTGCTTCCCCCAAAATTACTCCAGCTCAGGTAGAAATCAGGGATGATGACTATCCTATTCCTTCTCCCCGCGTTGTATTTCCAACAGATTTGTCTCCACAAGCAAGAGAATCCTCTGCTGTTGAAGTTAGTTCCCCCTCTGCCTCAAATGATGATATCACTTTCTCTGATGAAGACAATACACTGGCTGAGTATCTGGTCAAGCTGAAGAATGTGTCTTCTTCCCCGTCTGGTCCATCTCAACAGCCTCAGCCAGAAGCTATGCCCAGACAACCCAGTTCATCAGACTTTGATGACAGTTTTAATAAGAACTTTGAAAGCAAAGAGGCAACTCGAAGCTGGCGATTCGAAGAAATTCTGTTAGATTCACCGAAGTCGACTGCTTTGGTGCCAATGTAGCAACAAATGCAGCAACATCCAAGCGCTCTAAGTCAATGGGTACTCCTTTCTCCCTCAAATTTGTGACTAAATCTGCTTCTGTTCGACACAACACTTCTAGAAATATCGTAGATGAAAGAAATATCTTGTCCTCTGAAATGAATGCACATAATCTTACCTCTTTTTTCTCTGATAGAGGTTTATTAGGAACAATTACTTCTGCTACTCCTTATTTTCGGGAATTGATATATGAGTTTTATGCAAACATTGAAAAACACATCTGTTTGCCTTCAGATGCTCATTTTGAAAAAGTGTTTATTAGAGGCAAATGGTATACATTCTCATCTTCTGTCATCAACACTATACTAAACACACCAGAATCTGGCCCTTTTGAAATGGACATTGATCTGAACTCTTGTGTTTTTGAGATGACTGGTGGCAAGTTGTCCAAATGGCCTGTTAAAGGCACCTCTCTTGGCACCTCCCAACTCTCCTCTCTTTATGCCTTCCTTCATAAAATATGTTGTGCCAACTGGTCTCCCACAACCAATTCCAACACCATTACTGAGGAGCATGCTAAGGTGCTTTACCTGATTGGAACTCATGCACCTTTTGATTTTGGATATTTTGTTTTTAGAAAAATCTCCTCCATGGCTGAAGCGAGGAGACAAAAGGTCCTTAATTTTTCCATCTCGATTTATAAAATCCTAGTGTCTCAGGGCTACTCTCCTCTTTCTTCTACAAGATTGTCACCCCTACTTGAACCTCTTCACATTTACGCAAAATTATTAAGGGAGATAGGGTTGTTAACTTGCCCTTATTCATCCTATGCACAAAACTGCTCCTCTTCATTACAATGCCTCTCAAAATGTTCCCTCCAATGTTTCATCCAATGTTACTACATCAGCCATGACTCAACCTCCTACTGCCCCTATGTCTGTTGCCTTTGTATCTGCACAGCTGACAATGGTTCAATCTCAGTTGGCTATTCTGGCTGCTCAGACTTCTCTTCTCACCACTTTAGCTGCTCAGTATTCAGCCTGGTTAGCACTTAATTCTGGTCAAATAGGGGGTGAAAGTGCAAGTGTTCCTGAAGCTGTCTCTTGTACCTGATGCTGCAGCTGCTGAAGCTGGTCTAGGAGCTGAAGAAGCTGAAGCTCAGCAAAATTGAATTTGTGTAATCTGTAGTTCTCAAATCTTCATGGTTGTCATCTTATGTCTTTGAAATCTTGGGATGTTGGTTGTTCTGAACATTCACATTGATCCTTGGTTTGTAATCTGTAACTTATAAACAATGCTTATGGTTGGTTATGTTTGGTTAATCATGCATTTATAATCATGCCTTAATGTGTGTTTAGTATTCATGTTTAGGGGGTGGTTATTTGGTTATTAACTCTAACCTTTGCAGGAATTTATATGTGTTTTGGTAACACTTGGTTTGGATTTGACCAGAAATGTTCAACAAAGGGGGTGATTATAAGGGTAAAATAGGCAAGGCCTATTTTTACTTGTTTTCACCTTTCTTGGTCAAAATAGGTTTTTAAATTAGTTAATGTTAATTTAGGACTTAGTATATTGTGTTAGATTTAGTTTAGCTATTTTTGGTAATAAGATTTCTTTGTAGATTTTGGCTATACTATTTCTTGGTAACTAAATCTTGGGAAAAATCCTAGTCAAACTAGGTTTCTTGACTCTCTTCATGTTTGGTAACAAAATCCTTCACAATTGGTAAGTCATTGATTATCTCCTTATTGGCTAAATCTTTTTCCTTGTGGTAGAATGTGGTTTTCCTTTGTGTGATTGCGAGGCTTATCGGTGTATATATTGAAGGTGATCCGGATTACACGGTGGAATAGAGAGCTTTAGAGAGGATCAAGGCAAGACGTCTAAGGGTCAATAGCACAATATACAGAACCAATTCTTTCAGAACAGAAGCTTCATCGCTGAAGGCTGTCAATGTTGTAACATTGACAGTAACAACAGTTTTCTGAAAAACTGTTTTGATCTTCCTGCTTTTGTTTTTTTAAGGAAGTTGTGTTTGTTTATTTCCCACGTTTTGTTTAACTATGTTTATGTGGGATTTTTTATTCTCCAAGATATAATGTCTTGTGAGAATTTTTGGTAGTGATTTCACTAAGTTTTTTCGTGTAAAACATTGATATTTTTAGTGAAATTTGTGTGACCTTGACGCTTGGTCTACAAGTATTAAACTTGTAGATTGTTATTGGTAAAAACTTGAGTTTTATCTTACTGTTTGGTGCTGTGACAAACTTAATCTTCCGTTGCTATTATTTGTTGATTCATTGTGTTTGCCATTGTAGCTACAATCACAGCTACACTGGTAATCACATTGATATCTATTGAGAATCCGTGCCTTCACGTCCTTTCAAAGTCCTTGGGGAATTCAACCAAGGAAAGCGGACAGATTTGGGAGTAGTTTGCTTGGAGTATTCGTCTTGCGATTAAGGGCAGCAGACAATAAAATGTAGAATGAATGCAGCCGATTTGGGTGTGTTTAGGAAGGATTGGGTGCGATTTTGGGGCAGCTCGTGTGTTTCCAAAGGCGTGGCTATTGGGAATTCTTCCTAGGGCTTTCGGGCTAAGGAAAGTATTGTGGGTAAGAGTATTCTGATTAGTTGTTTGGGGCAGATTATAACTTGTTTAAAATCTGTATTAAGGTTAGGGTTTGGGGTCTAAATTGTAAGGGAAGCTCTATTACCTTTTGAGCAGATTTTTTCGAGGGGTTTCGGGAGTTTTCTTGGTTTGTTTTGGTGAGGTTAATTCGGCCAAGAGCTGGTCCAAAATAGTTGGGACAGATTTGTTGGTTCAAGCATCCGCACCGTATCAAGGCCACAATAGAAAATCAGATTTCTGACATGAACTTGGAGGGGCTGTATTTTGATGAATACAAGTCGTAATGGAGTAATTTAAAAGTACAAATTATAGTTTCAAGAGTCTAGTTTCAGACTAGACAATAATCCACTCATTTGGAGTTGTGAGAAATTCATGGCTGAATTTACAAGTTGACTAAGCAGAATGAGTCACAACAGAGAACCAGATTTTTAACATGAACTTGAGGTGACTGTATTTTGATGAATACATGTCCAAATAGATTACTTTAAAGTTCTAAATTATAGTTCTGAGAGTCTAGTTTCTAAATATATAAAATTCATGAAATTTGGAGTTGTGAGGAAATAATGGTCGAATTTATAAATTGACTGGGCAGAATAATCATAACAGAAAAACAGATTATTAGCTTGATCTTGATATGATCATAGATTGATGAACACAAGTCCAAATGAAGTGATTTAAAAGGCTAAGTTATAGTTTAAAGAGCCCACTTTCTGAATAAGAAATATTCAGTACATTTTGTGTTGAGAGGAATTTTTAATGCAATTAGAAAGATTGCTGCGCCTGATTTGTAATATTTGAACTTGTTAAGGATTGATTCTCCATACTTGATGAATATGACTTATAAAGCATATAGTGTTTCTTGCATTCAAGCTTGTTCTACTATTGGGTTGTTAACTTTCTATGAAATTTGGATTCCACTAATAGGTGGGATTATGAACTTGAATTGAACTAAGGCTTGATTTGATATTAATCAACTTAGGCTTCCATCTTCTACTTGACTTATTGATACGTGAACTAGGGTTCCTAAATGGAACGAGAACCTAGCTATGCCTTAAACAAGAACATAGAAGGACTCAACGGAGTCGAGTTAAGGAACAATTGAACCTTACGAGGATCGTGGTGAGATCTATGATAATTATATTCCATTTGACTTGATTACTT
>CM028380.1:41952435-41977240 GCA_013146195.2 Codonopsis lanceolata
TTCATCAATCTTCGTTCGAAGTTCGATATCGAATGCATATACAAACATAGTCTCTTCTCGAACTTTATTTCTCAGACGAACTCCTATGTGTCAGATCACTAATGATTTGAGAAATAGGATGATCTCTTGTTTCAATAATGATTGGAGGAAGATCACTTCCGGTGGTTCTTCCCCTTAACAATTCCCGAGTAGGTTGAGAGGGAGATTCACTCAAAATCTGTTCTAAGAGATGGATCTTCAAACCTTCATTTTCTCAGAACGAGAAGGATGAGTGATCCGCAAAGGTGTTTGGCGAAATAGAAGAGATGGGTTCTGGTCAACAAAACAGCTTGGAACCAAAGATTTATGAGAGTCAAGCCGCTAAGGGTTAGCGGTACCTGGTGGTTCCGCAGCTTGCCGTCTCGAGGAGTTGAAGTAGATGTTGTATTTGTACTGCCTCTATCATTATCGTAATCATTAGCAACATTCGAGCCTTTCTAGGCTTTAACAAGTCATATTCATCAAAGAAAACATGCACGTATTCTAAAATTTTCAAATAAGTTTTAATCAAAATGCGAATGCTTAATGTTTGAATACCCCGTAAAAATTCCTTCGTCTGATTTGCATCAAATTTTCTCTATATTCTCTTCCATTATGAAGAATAAACATTTACACCAAGATTTTAAGAAATCCTATATCAGTTTTCCTCTCCATATTTCATATGGAGTTTTGATATGAAACTTGTTTACCGTGATCTGCTTTCTAGTAAACATGCATAGCTGACTGGCCGCCGTAAGTCTTTGGAAGTTTAGCTTCTACAAGCATTGTTCTTTGCCGCTTCAATCGTTGTTCTGCTTTCTTCCGCTCAGCCTACAACCATTTTGTCTGAGGACATTCTACCTAGCCAGAGAAGTTGTGGGCCGATCCCGTGGTCATCACGCATCTTTCTACACCATTGTTCTTGAATTCAAGGTCATTGTCCGATCTTATGTCACTAATGTCTTCAAGCTTTTGAGTTTGAAGTCTTCTCGAAAAGAGCGTGACTAGATCATATGCTTCATCTTTTGATGTCATTGTTTCAATCCGTGAACCCAGAGTAGTCGTCAACTACTACAAGTGTATACTTGTCTCCGCAAATACCGACCGTAGTGATTGGTCCAAAGAGATCCATATGCGTAGTTGAAAGAGGTTTGTTTGTTGACAAGACATACTTTCTTTTGAAGGAAGACTTGGAAAGTTTTCCTAGTTGGCAAGCTTTACAACTCTCTGTCATGGCTCCAGACAATCGTAGTAGACTTCGACAAGCCCATCTTTGGGAGAGCTTGGAGAGGTGCTTGAAGTTGAGGCGATCGACACGCTTGTGCCATAGCCAACTGTTGTCACGAACGTTGTTAGCTACTAGGCAAAGGCTTGAGAATCTCCCTAGAAGATTTAAGTTCACGACATAGACGCTCCTTGTCTATTGCCTGGCCAAGATTGTAGAGCAGATTCACGATCTTGATGAGGCACCGGTTGGAGTTGAATTGGCATAGTAATCCTTTGTCGCATAATTGGGATATGCTCAACAGATTATGCTTTAGGCCATTCACTAGAGAGACTTTGTTGATGGAGAGACTTCCTCTAGTGATTGAGCCATATCCAATTGTCTTTCCTCTTGCATTGTCTCCGAAAATAACAAATGGGGTCCTTTCGCTTCAATTTATATATCAGAAGTAACTGCTTTCCCTCGTCATGTGTCTTGAGCAGCCATCGTCCTGTACCGATGTATTGTCTTTGTTCTCTCGATTCTATAGCCATGAAGCATTCCCCTCAAAAGATTTAAAGCAACAAGGTCCCTTTATTTTCGGGTCCTAAGGATTAGCAACCTTTGGAACCCATACCTGCTCTAACCTTGAGAGAACTAGGTCTCTATATCTTGGAGTGAACCTTAGCAGCATTCTCGGGGCCGATGGCCTAGGCAATTGCAAGAATGACATAAGTGGAAATTCCATAGAGAACTGCCGCTGGCTTTAGCTTCGAAGAGTGATTATGAATTATCCTTTTCTTAACATCCATTCTTGGTTCAGCTTTGCTTGTCGACGTAGACTTAATTGGTTTCTTTTGAATCTTCCTAGGTAGGTTACCACCGCACTTAGCTTTAGCTTGTCTGCTGATTACCTTTTTAGAGGATTCGGTAGAATACCTTTAAGTTTACTTTCAATGCAGTAATAGAGCCTTGCCTCGTTCATAGACAAACTTGATAGTCATCGGTAGAGATTTGTAGGTCTACCGCCAAGAGACTTTGCCTTAGCAGATTGTTGCATTTCTGCAGACTTTAGTTTCTCTACCGTTATTTCTCAAAGTTTCTCATTTGAATCAGTCATCTTGGCTTTTCCTTTCTGAACTTTGGGGTAAACATAAGGAACACTTGAATAGCCAAGGCTTTGTTTTCCCTTATTTCCGAACGTCTGTTTAGAGAAAGAGATATCATTAGCAGTCTCTGAGGATTCACCTTTCCCTGTGATCCCGATGAGAATGTCATACTTGGGCTCATCCGAATATCCTATGCCGATTTATCTTTACTAGATTTTTGGCTTGAAAGGATTTCTTCAAGGCATCCTTTGAGTCGCTCCAGAGTCAATTGTCTTTGCAAGGCAATTTTCTCTAGGTCAAGTCCTTTGATGTGCTTAGATAGACATTCAATTTTGTCACAAAGGAATTTGTTTTCTTCCTTCACTTGACTTGATACTTTCTTGTTGACAATTGAGAGTTTGAATCTCACCGCCATCGAGATTTCTCAGAGAAGTTTCTCACGCTTCTGGCAAGTTTAACATAGGCTACTCTAAAGGAATTAAATTCTTCAAGCATATCTTGATTATCCTTGAGAAGTTCTTCCTTACTGAAGTTCTCACTGTTGATCTCACTTTTATCTAAGGGACTGGGTGAGATTTCGACTTCATTTTCAGAGTCATAGGTAGGACCTGAATCATGAGCTATTAAGAATATGTTAGCTTGCTCACAATCATCCTCTTCCTCTTCTGAATCAGTCTCAAACCATGTAGCAACATGTTTGTCTTCTATGTCTTCAGCCAACATACCCTTTTGTTTTTGAAATTTTCTATAAGTAGGTTTTCGGTATGCTTCAAATTTTGGCTTTGGACATTTGGAGGCAAAAGGACCAGGTTTTCTACAATTGTAACATACAAGCTCTTCCTTAGATGAGCTTTCACCAGTCTTTCTAAAAGGTTGTTGGTGTGTGTTCTTCCTTCCATATTTTGCAAATTTTTTAAAACGTTTTTCAAACATAGCAAATTGTTCATCTGAGAGGAAATCGTTTTCACGGGAGGAAGTGGAAGGTTTGTTTTCAACGGTGATTTCTTCTTGGACCATGGCTGGCAAGGACACAGTTCTGAACTGTTTGTCTTGCTCTAGAGCTTGATTTACTTCGAGCTCATAAACCTTCAAACTTGCGTAGAGACTACGGAGAGTCATCTCGTTTAAGTTTTTGGATTCATTCATTGCCGTGGTCTTAACATGCCATAAGCTACCTAGAGAGCCTAGAAACCTCATGTTCATTTCCTTTTTGTCATAAGTTTTACCAAGAGAAAAGCAGCTATTTATTACCTCACTGAAGCGATCGTATGCTTGTCTCAAGGTTTCCTTTGGATCCTTTTTGAAGGAATCAAACTGCTGGATGTATGTGTACTTTCTGTTATCTCTTGTGTCTTGGTCTCCTTCCAAGTATTCCACAAGAGCTTCCCACATCTCTTTTACAGTTGTACATCGAATCACTTGCTGGTATGTGCTTGTGTCTAGAGAGCTAGTAATGATATTGATTGCTTTACTGTCAAGCTCTACCAGTTTTATGTCGTCCTCTGTCCATTCTGATTCTTCTTTGGGAACTTCTGCAGGATTCCCAGCGATGGAGGCTAGAAGGTTGGCCTTCATTGGTACATATTGCCCTGAAATAACGCACTTCCATAATATGTTGTCAATAGAGTTCATAAAACGCATTACCTTATCCTTCCATACATCGAAATGGTCTTCATCCAATATTGGGACGTGGTTCACATTAGATGTAGGCAGCATGTAGTGTGTTTGTGCCATTGGATCGAATCTCTCAAGAGTTTAATCTCGGAAAAACTTGTTTTCAAAGAGTAAGGCTCTGATACCAATTGTGGGTCCCAACGGGCACAATAATAAGCTAGAAGGGGGGGGGTTGAATAGCTTATTGTACACTTAAAATTTTTTTAAGTAAGTTCTTTGAAAGGTACTAACAATCTATTGAAATGATTGAAGTAGCGGAAGACTTTCAAAGTAGTTGTTTCAAGTCTGCCGATAACGACTACCGGTAGACCTTTGACAAGTTACTTAAGTTCTCTTTGTATAAAGGATAAAGATAACTAAAGTAATAAACAGTTCAAGCGAGACAAACAGCAAAGAAATAACACAATTAATTTCGGATGGTTCACACTATAAAGAGTGCTACGTCCACCACCAAGGCAGTCAACCTTGGATTTAAATAGTGCATTATGTTTTCCACTAGATCTATTTCAAAGAATATTGCTAATGGATCGTGTACAAAATATTGACTTGTGTTTGGGGTCTAAGGAATTAAATATCTGTGTAAACAAGATATTTAATTCGTGCAGAAGAATAGCTTTAAGAATGAAAACAACAAGAAGTAAAACAATGAGTGTTGATGAACAACTTCTTGTTGTTGACGAGGATTTCTAGATACGTTTTAGGATCTCTTGAATGCAGAGTATTAAGAGTCGTTGTAGATTTTCGAGCAATTCGACAAGTGATCGATCATTTTCTGATCTTGAATGCTATTAAAGCGAGTGGTTGTAGATTTTCAGAGCAATTCGACAAGTGATCGATCATCGTTTCTTCAGTCTTTAATGGCAGCATTTATAGCATGTGCAATCTTGAGAGCCGTTGGAGAAGACGAAGACTTTAACAACTCTATTAGGTTGAATGCATTAAATGCATGGGGCTGTCAGTCAGGAATTCGTCTTCACAGATATCAAGAGCAGGGAATGATTTCTGAGATCTTCTAAAAGTGGGGCAATCGGTGTCGATCGAGAGTTGTTACAGCAGCGATGGGTGATGCGCTTTCCTACTTTCCTTTCTGCGAAAAGTCTTCTGCTTTTCGGCGGCGCTTTCGGCGGGTTTGAGGTGTCAGGGAATGTCTCAATTTAAATTCAAACATAGATAAGGATAAATTTAAATTGGTCCATAATGGAATGCTTGACTAGACACGTCATGATCTTGACCGAGTGTAGACAAGGTCTGCCGATTGTGAGCTCGAGCAGGTCTTCCGGTGAAGCTTTGAAGAGGTCTTCCGTTGAACCTGTGAAGTCCTATAAAAACTATACTTGGCAAAGTTCTATACACAGTTGCCACGCTAATTGATACGCAGCCCGATTAGCCATTGAAGTATAAAACTAGTGTAATGTGTGAACAAATATAACTCTAATACAAATAAGAATCAACAATCTCCTCCTATTTATATCTGGTCATCATTACTACAAATGAGGGCTATAACCGACTATGTGATAGATAATAGCATGTCTAAGAGATATATTCATTTAATAATGGAAGAAATGCCTCTATCAAACAGAAGAGGACCTCAAGTGTAAGGACTATTCTATGTGCACACAAAGATAAGGAAATCAAAGGAACAGCACACAGATTAGTAGCAAAATAGTTCAAATAAATTTAAACTGAGTGTTTAAATTCTAAGCAGATATAGAAAATGAAAGAACAATAATTTAAACATAAGAAAGTTTTTGAAAAGCAGATAATCTTCTGTATTATAAACAAGATGTTTAATGTGTACAGAGTTTTCAAAAGATAAAATGAATACAAAGGTTAAGGGAAAAACAGATACATAATTTACCAAGGTCGTTTCCCTTTTCCTTTGTCTGCAGCTTCCTTCTCTCTACGCTGTCTCTCTAGCTCTTGCATTCTTCGAATGTACTCGTCATCGGCATCAGCATTCGGTTGATAAATCTCGTTTGCTTCTCCTCCGTGATGGCCAGATCACGATCACGATGAGTGTTCATGATATTGTGAGCAGAGTCTCGAGCTAAGTTGTTGAGCTCTGGGACAGGAGGGCGTCCATTGCCGAGATGCAGTGTGATGGCATGGAATAGCTCTTAGAAGAGGGAGGAGCAGATACAGACACATTCGTCGCGTTGAGGTTCGATATTCATTTTGACATCTGTGAAATCGTGTCGCATCTGTCCAAAACGAGTCCATACATCTTCTTGAAATTGTCGTAGAAGAGCTGCAGTGCGATCATTGGCCTTGGACGCAGGTGTGGCTATCTCAGCGGTAGCGGTAGTTATGCTAGTGAGAGCGCCTAGTCGTTCATAGATGGCGTCCAGCCTTGACAAAATTTCAGCATTGGACGGCTGAGAAGATGATGTTGCCTGACTAATGTGAATAGGAGCGATGCCGGCAGAGGTAGAGGCTTCAGGAGACACTGGCCGGAAGCGCTGTTGGAGAGGAAGAGTGATGGAATCGGAAGAGGAAGAGTCTTAGGTTGGTATGGTGTTGGTAGAGGAAGAGATAGTTTGAGGGGGAGGCGGAGGAGGGGTTGGTGGGGAATCGAGTTCAATGTCAGTGTCAGAATTTTCACTGACAATTAAAGATTCGGCCAAAGGTTCGGTGGAGAACCAGAGAGATGGGGCAGGGTAGAAAAGTCTTTTGGGTTTGCGTAGGGTAGGTTGAGGCGGTTGTTGGTCAGGGGAGAAGAACTCTGCTACTGAAGAAAGTTCAAAGAGGAACTTGGCAGCAGCAGAGTCTATTGGTTTGGATGGTTTTGATGGTGTTGGAGAGGTGGTATGGGTTTGGCGAGGTGAGGCAGGTGTAGATGGGTTAGGTGAGTAGTTGAATGGTGAAGGAGGAGGAGGAGTGGGGGTTCGGGTAGGCTCCTCCTGTGTATGAGGCTCCTCCTGAGGGATAGACTCGTCCGGAGGTGGTGAATTCCTCTGAGTAGATGACTCAGGGGGAATAGGTTGGCTAGGTGTGGCGGTAGATGGTTGGCTAACGGTAGAGGGTTGGCTGTCGGTAGAAGGTTAGGCGTCGGTAGAGGGTTGGCTGTCGGTAGAAGGTTAGGTGTAAGATCTGAGAGTTGTTACAGACAATAGGTGAGAGTCTACTTTCCTGCTTTCACTGTTCAGTCTGCGAAAAATCTTCCTGCTTTTCAGAAAGCTGCTTTCGGCGGGTTTAAGGTGTCAGGGAATGTCTCAATATAAATTCAAACATAGATAAGGATAAATTTAAATTGATCCATAATGGAATGCTTGACTAGACACGTCATGATCTTAACCGAGTGTAGATAAGGTCTGCCGATTGTGAGCTGGAGCAGGTCTTCCGGTGAAGCTTTGAAGAGGTCTTCCGCTGAACCTGTGAAGTCCTATAAAAACTATACTTGGCAAAGTTCTATACACAGTTGCCATGCTAATCGATACGCAGCCCGATTAGCCACTGAAGTATAAAACTAGTCTAATTTGTGAACATATATAAATCTAATACAAATAAGAATCAACACCTTTCCCCCTATTTCCTCTAGCCTTGTGGACTGGTCATCTACCGGCCCGTTCCCTGAAATTGAGGACCTCAATAATATAATCAGCTCTATAAAGCCTTAAAGTAATAATGAAAATCTTGATGTATTCGCGTATTCCTTCGTTGCATCTACATTAAAAGACGAATTAATTAACATAAATAATGAGTCGTTTAACGAAATGGACCCGAAAGATAAAGGATACCTAATCGAGCTCGCTAAATAAGTCAAGCATCGAGAAAAGTACCGATCTGCATCGTCAAAAGAAGACTTATCTGTTATCAATCCGTGGCTGAACAATAAGATTAGAGAGGTCAGAATAGGCAGTTATCTGCAAAGGTTAGAAAGGGTAGCATGGATCAGTCTACTCAAAGAGTTTGTAGATGTCTTTGCATGGTTGTGGGTCGTCCGGGATGCACCCGCGCCCCACGCGCCCTTGGATAGGGGTGCGCGTACGTGCGGATGCGGGATACCACTGCTCTCATTCCATTCTCCCTTGTTTAGGGGAAAGCAAAATTAAAAGTGCGAGAGGAGTGCTGTCTAAAATAGCGCGTTGGAATACGCCTCGGTTGACTTTAGTGGATTTTTGGTCTAATATGGGAGCTTTGGGTTTCCTACATCAAGTTATCCCTTGTTTAGGGGATATCAGGATAAAGGAATACATCACCCTTTCATTCCCATTCTCATTTTTTTAGGGGAAAACGGAAAAGTGCAAGAAGGGAGTGTTGCGAGGCCCCACTATGGATTTTATGAAAATAGCCTTATGGCCTATTTCGGATCACTATGGGTGCTTTGGGTTTCCTGCATCAAGTTATCCCTTGTTTAGGGGATACCAGGATATAGGAATGCATCACACTTTCATTCTCATTATCCCTTTTTTAGGAGAAGACGAAAAAGTGCAAGAAAGGAGTGTTGCGACGCCCCAATGGATCCAAAATGTTTTATATAGTCGTCATCTTATTTTAAGGCAAAAATAAAGCAAAACCAAAAAAAAAAAAACCAAAGATTGCAAAACGGGTTCGTAGGCTAAGTTACGAGTTATGAAGGTGCTAGGCACCCAACTCACCCTTTCGGTCTCAAAAGCGGTTTTTGGCTAAAGTATGCGTTTTGTTATATTTATTTAGCAAATAAATAAAGCGTTAACTACCTACAAATACATCCATATTTACATTATTAACAGACTTGCAGGTGTCTCCTTTCGATAATTTACAAATACATTTAAAAATATTTGGCTATAATAACGGCTCTTTTTGATAGTATTTCCTAACTAAATCCGGGCAGCACAACGGCTTATATTTTTACATCAGGCCGGATTTGAAAATATCTTTTTAGTAAATAAACTCTTAAAGGCTTACCTTTAAGAGCGTTGGTGTGCTCGCTCTGTCCTTCAGGGAGAGGGAGTCTTTTTGCTGCTGCTGCGGTTCCTGCAGTGCGGGTAGAGTAACGGCTTGCAAGAGTTGCTTTTGGGACCCATAAAACGGGCGGAGAAACTGCTTGCCTTTTGACACTTGCTTTCTTGTAACCCGTGGAATTTGGGCAGAACAAGGTCTTATTTCTGGCTAATTTGGCCTTTTCACTCGGGCAGAGCAACGGCTCTTTCCGAGAGTTTTGGACCGGGGAAATAGGGTGGATACCTAACTAGAGGGCTAGGGATCACTTTAACCGATTGGATTTGTGTTTGGAGGAGGTTTGGCAGAGTTTCGAGGCATTATAGGAGGGGGAACTCACTCTCACTCACTGATCGCTCGCTGCGTTAAAAATACGCAAAGTTTCTTCGGGCTTCAAGCCTTCGTCAAAATGTGTCCCAAAAGCATAGTCGGGCACCTGTATTTATAGTTGGATTTGTGCTTCATCGGCTTGGACCGCGCGCTTGATAATTTGCACAATGCCTTAACTCGGGAAGCACTGTTTGGGACTCTGGCGTGGCCAATAGGTGCTTTGGGCGCAGCGCCAAGGATAGTGGGCACGGCGCCAACTGTTAGTTACATATTAGGTGTACGAAATTGGGGTGTCTACAGAGCCCCTCAACGATGGAGTCTACGCGTAACCCGAGGCGTACTGAGTTGACGAACATCGTTAATAAGAAATAGACTCTCCAATTATAAATGGGAAGAGATGCAACAGGTAGTAGTTATAATGCAAGCCAAACCTCACATATCCTAGATATATTTAGTCGGTTATAGCAGGTTATCGTAGTTTTTAAGTAGATATGCAATAAAATTCTCTAATGGTCAGACCTACTAACGTAGGCTGCCTACGTATCCCTTAATAAAGGAAATCAGATCAGACGTAGTTTGGGCCTAGCCAGAACAAGCATGCTGCAATGTTAACAAACAAGTGCCGCGATGGTCGTGCCTACCGAAATAGGCTGCCTACGTATCCTTATCGAAGGAATCAGACCAAACGTAGTTCACCTCTGTTGGGGATCAAATGTTGTGGTGCTAATAAATAAGTGCTACGCGGAAAGATAGTTGTAATATCCATTACAACCTAGTGAAAACAATGCACATCAAAATGCAATACCCATTGCATCGCAACAATAAACGCAATATCCATTGTGTTGCCACAAACTTAATGCAATATCTATTGCATTAACGCGGAAAACATATGCAATATTCATTGCATCGCAACACCAAACGCAATATCCATTGCGTTGACACAAACTTAATGCAATATCCATTGCATTAAAAAAGAAAGATGCAATATCCATTGCATCAACACTAAACGCAATATCCATTGCGTTTAAAAATATCCATTGCATGCGTGAAAACGGATGCAATATCCATTGACACAAACTTAACAAACTTAATGCAATATCCATTGCATTAACGTAGAAAGTAGATACAATATCCATTGCATCGCAACACTAAACGCAATATCCATTGCGTTGACACAAAACTTAATGCAATATCCATTGCATTAACGCGGAAAACAGATGCAATATCCATTGCATCGCAACATAAACACTTAATGCCGTCGCAGCAAACTAATGAAAACTTAATGCAATATCCATTGCATTAATGCGGAAAACAGATGCAATATCCATTGCAGCGCAACGCTTAATGCAATATCCATTGGGTTGACACAAACTTAATGCAATATCCATTGCATTAACGCGGAAAACAGATGCAATTTCCATTGCATCGCGACGCTAAATGTGATATCCATCGCATTACCAAAAAGACGGATGTAATATCCATTGCATCGCAACGCTAAATGCGATATCCATCGCATTAGCAAAAAGACGAATGCAATATCCATTGCATGACAACGCTAGATGCGATATCCATTGCATCAACACGGAAGGACGGATGCAATATCCAATGCATTGCAACGCTAAATACGATATACATCGCATTACTAAAAGACAGATGATGTGATGCATGTGCTACGGTGCAAGTGCTGCAATGCTATCAAATAAGTGCTGCAAAGCTTATCAAATGAGTGCCACAAAGGTAATTATCAAGTGTTGCGATGGTCGTGCCTACCGAAATAGGATGCCTACGTATCCTTAGCCAAGGAATCAGACCAATCATAGTTCGTCTCTGCTGTGTGGCATGAAATGTCTCCTCAGGAACGCTGCCTTTGTCCGAGAACAAAACAGTTCACTTGCTTCGGGGTTGCCTGCCCCTTTAGGGAAAGTTTTACAACACAGCTATTGATGTCTGAAACTCAATGTCTCTTTAGGAATGCAGTCTTTGTCGGAGAACAAAGCCTTTCCCTTTCCCCGGGGTTGCCTGCCCCATTAGGAAAGTCTTCCAAACACCATACAAATGCACGAAAAAAATAAAAGTCGTGCCTTTACGGCAAATTGCCGCTGCTGCTGCTTTTGCGACCTCTGTCGCTGCTGCTCTTGTTGCACTTGTTGGGGATTTTTTCTTTTGCTGCAGTTTCGACTTTTGCCAAAAATCTTTTCCCCTTTTGCTGCTGCAATTTCCGGCCTTAGCTGGAAATTTTCTTCCTTGCTGCTGCATTTTTCGGCTTCAGCTGGAAAATTTTCTTTTGCTGGTGCAATTTCCGGCCTTGGCTGGAAATTTCTTCTTTTGTTGCTACATTTTTCGGCTTCAACTGAAAAATTTTCTTTCTTCTTTGCATTTCGGCTTTAAAATTTTCTTTTCTTGCATTTCCGGCCGGATTTGGAAAAAATCTTTCTTGTTGTATTCCGGCTTTGGCTGGAAAATTTTCTTTTAATGCTATTTTCGGCCTTGGCTGGAAAATCTTCTTTCGTCATTCCGGCTTTAGTCTTTTCTTTTTTGTTCCGGCTTTAATTTTTTCTTTTGTCGCTTGCACATATATTTCTCATGCTGCTCATTGTCCCTCTTTTTTTCTATTTTATGCACACATATATTTTCGCATTTCTCTTTTTTTTATGTTTTACATGCTTTGCATTTATTTTTTTTTTCTTTTCATACTTTGTATTTTTTTTCTCTTTTGCATGCTTTACATTTTTTTTTTTGCATGCTTACCTTTCTTCTTGATTTTTCGGCTTTTACGCCCATTTGGGTGATTGGGATATGGAACTCTTGTCAACATGTTTTCCCGTTTTCCCGGCAGGGAAATAGGGAAATCGATGCATATTTTCAAAATGGGCTTTCCCCAGCGTAGGGAAAGGAGTATTTTTAAAATGGGCTTTTCCCAGGAAAGGAAAAGTGATGTAGATTTTTCAAAATGCGCTTAACCAAGAAAGGGAGAAGCGATACAGATTTTTAAAATGTGCTTATCCCAGCAAAGGAGAAGCAATGCTGATTTTCTTTTTCAAAAATGCGCTTATCCCAGACTAGGAAAAGCGATCCTGCTTTTCTAAAAAATGTGCTTATCCCAGCATAGGAAAAGCGTTGCGGATTTATGAAGTGTTGTGGCAGAATATTGTCGATGGTTTACTTATGTAGCTTTTGGTGATGATGTTGAGGACCTTTGGAGGTGGTCCTTGGCGAGATGCGGACAGAACATTTATAGGCTGATGCGGCAGAAGACCTGAAAAGATGCAGTAGAAAGATGCAAACAAAAGATGCAAGCATGCGAATGGCACCTTTAAAAAAACTTTTCAATGTGCATGTGTATCATTTGTTTCTTAAACATGTTAAGACAAGCTAAGGTAAGGGGATGCAAATGTGATATAAGAGCTTGAGATGTGGCTTCTAGTTGGCTTTGAAGGGTTATGAGTTGTGGGTCACCCGGCGTGCGCACGCGCCCTGTGCGCCCTTGGATAGGGGTGCGGATACGTGCGGATGCGGGACACCACTGCTCTCATTCCATCCTCCCTTGTTTAGGGGAAAACAAAATTAAAAGTGCGAGAGGAGTGCTGTCTAAAATAGCGCGTTGGAATGTGCCTCGGTTGACTTTAGTAGATTTTTGATCCAATATGGGAACTTTAAGTTTCCCGCATCAAGTTATACCTTGTTTAGGGGATACCAGTGTTGATTCTTATGATAGATTTATATATGTTCAATTCATTACCCTAGTTTTATACTTTAGTGGCTAATCGGGCTATGTATCGATTAGCGTGGCAACTGTGTATAGAACTTTTCCAAGTATAGTTTTTAATAGGACTTTACAGGTTCAGCGGAAGACCTCTTCACAAGCTTCATCGGAAGACCTGCTCAAAGCTTACAAACGGCAGACCTTGTGTTCACCTGGTCTCTCATGACGTGTCCTATCCAGCAATGACTCATTGGATTAATTCAAATTTCTCTTCATCACTGTTTGAATTTATCTAAGACATTCCTTGACACATCAAGCCCGGGAGCAAGCGCTTTCCGAAGAAGCAGAAGACCGATGAAAATAGGAAAGCGGTGCATCACCCTCATGCGTAACAACTCTCAGATCTGACACCTAGATTGCCCATGTTTTAGAAGATCTCAAAAATCATTCCCTGCTCTAGATATCTGTGAAGACGAAATTCCTGACTGACAGCCCCATGCATTTAATGCATTTTACCTAACAGAGCTGTTATAGTCTTCATCTTCTCCAACGGATCTTTTTTAGTACACCTGCTATAAATGCTGCCATTAAAGACTGGAGACAAAAAACATTGAACACTAAAAGAATTGTGTTGAAACTCTACAACTCCAAGTCTTTCTACTCAGTGCATTCAATAGATCCTCAACAAATCTAGAAGTCCTCGTCAACAACAAGAAGCCGTGTATCAACATTTATTTCTCTACTTCTTGTTGTTATTCTTTCAATAACTATACTTCTGCACGAATTAAATATCTTGTTTATACAGATATTTAATTCTTTAGACCCCAAACACAAGTCAATATTTTGTACACGATCCATTAGGTATATCCTTTGTAAAAGATCTAGTGGAAAACATAGTGCACTATTTAAATCCAAGGTTGACTGCCTTGGTGGTGGACGTAGCACTCTTTATAGTGTGAACAATCCCAAATTACTTGTGTTATTTCTTTACTGATTGTCTCTGTTTGAACTATTTATTACTTTAGTTATCTTTAACTTTTATACAGCAGAACTTAAGTAACCTGTCAAAGATGTACCGGTAGTCCTTATCGGCAGACTTGAAACAGCTACTTTGAAAGTCTTCCGCTACTTCAATCTTTTCCATAGATTGTAAGTATCTTTCAAAGAACTTACTTAAAAAGTTTTTAAGTGTACAATAAGCTATTCAACCCCCCTTCTAGCTTATTATTGTGCCCGTTGGGACCCACAATTGGTATCAGAGTCTTACTCTTTGAAAACAAGTTTTTCCAAGATTAAACTCTTGAGAGATACGATCAAATGGCACAAACACACTACATGCTGCCTACATCTAATGCTAACCACGTCCCAATATTGGACGAAGGTCATTTTGATGTATGGAAGGATAAAGTAATGCGATTTATGAACTCCATTGACAACAGGTTATGGAAGTGCGTTACTACAGGTCAACATGTACCAATGAAGGCCAACCTTCTAGCCTCCATCGCTGAGAATCCTGTTGAAGTTCCCAAAGAAGAATCAGAATGGACAGAGGACGACAGAAAACTAGTTGAGCTTGACAGTAAAGCAATTAATATAATCACCAGCTCTCTAGACACAAGCACATACCAGCAAGTGATTCGATGTATAACTGCAAAAGAGATGTGGGAAGCTCTTGTGGAATACTTGGAAGGAGACCAAGACACAAGGGATAACAGAAAGTACACATACATCCAGCAGTTTGATTCCTTCAAAAAGGATCCAAAGGAAACCTTGAGACAAGCATACGATCGCGGTGAGGGTAATAAATAGCTGCTTTTCTCTTGGTAAAACTTATGACAAAAAGGAAATGAACATGAGGTTTCTAGGCTCTCTAGGTAGCTTATGGCATGTTAAGACCACGGCTATGAAAGAATCCAAAAACTTAAACGAGATGACTCTCCGTAGTCTCTACGCAAGTTTGAAGGTTTATGAGCTTGAAGTAAATCAAGCTCTAGAGCAAGACAAACAGTTTCGAATTGTGTCCTTGCCTGCCATGGTCCAAGAAGAAACCACTGTTGAAAACAAACCTTCCACTTCCTCCTGTGAAATGATTTCCTATCAGACGAACAATTTGCTATGTTTGTAAAACGCTTTCAACAAATTGCAAAATATGAAAGGAAGAACACACACCAACAACCTTTTAGAAAGACTGGTGAAAGTTCATCTAAAGAAGAGCTTGTGTGTTACAATTGTAGAAAACCTGGTCATTTTGCCTCCAAATGTCCAAAGCCAAAATTTGAAGCATACTGAAAACCTACTTATATAAAATTTCAAAAACAAAAGGGTATGTTGGCTGAAGACATAGAAGACAAAGAGGTTGCTACATGGTTTGAGACTGATTCAGAGGAGGAGGAGGATGATTGTGAGCAAGCAAACATATGCTTAATATCTAATGATTCAGGTCCTACCTATGACTCTAAAAATGAAGTCGAAGTTTCACCTAGTCCCTTGGATAAAAGTGAAACCAACAGTGACAGCTTCAATAAGGAAGAACTTCTCAAGGATAATCAAGATATGCTTGAAGAATTTAATTCCTTTAGAGTAGCCTATGTTAAACTTGCAAAGAACTGTGAGAAACTTACTGCTGAGAAATCTATGATGGCAGCTGAGATTCAAACTCTCAATAGCTGTCAACAAGAAAGTATCAAGATGAAGTAAGAAAACAAATTCCTTTGTGACAAAATTGAATGTCTATCTGAGCACATCAAAGGACTTGACCTAGAGAAAATTGTCTTGCAAAAGACAATTGACTCCTGGAACAGCTCCAAGGATACCTTCGAAGAAATCCTTTCAAGCCAAAAATCTAGTAATGGCATAGGATAAAATCTAGTAATGATAAAATCTAGTAATGATAACACATTCTTTGCCTAGGCCATCTGGCCCCAGAATGCCTGCTAAGGTTCACTCCAAGATCTGAGAGACCTAGTTCTCTCAAGGTCACGCAGGCATGGGTTCCAAAAAGTTGCTAATCCTTAGGACCCAAAAGAAAATAAAGGGGACCTTGTTGCTTTAATTCTTTTTCAGGATTGCTTCATGGCTATAGAATCAGAAAACAATGACATCTGGTACCTGGACAGTGGCTGCTCAAGACACATGACAGGAAACAGAAGTCTTCTTATAGATATAGCTGAAGCCAAAGGACCCACTGTTATTTTCGGAAATAATGCAATAGGAAAGACAATTGGATATTACTCAATCACTAGATGGAGTCTCTCCATCAACAAAGTTTCTCTAGTGAGTGGCTTAAAGGATAACCGTCTGAGCATATCTCAATTCTACGACAAAGGATTACTATGCCAATTCAACTCCAACCGATTGCCTCATCAAACGGTGAATCTGCTCTACAATCTTGGCCAGGAAATAGGCAGGGGAAATGTCTATGTCGTGGACTTAAATCTTCTAGGGAGATTCTCAAGCCTTTGCCCTAGTAGCTAACAACGTTCGTGACAACGATTGGCTATGTCATAGCGTCTCGATCACCTCAACTTCAAGCACCTCTCAAGCTCTCAAAAGATGGGCTTGTCGAAGGTCTACCTACGGTGTCTACCGACCATGACGAAGTTGTAAAGCTTGCCAACTAGGAAAACTTTCCAAGTCTTCCTTCAAAAGAAAGTGCTGTCTTGTCAACAAGCAGACCTCTTCAACATACATGGATCTCTTTGGACCAATCACTACGGTCGGTATTTACGGAGACAAGTATACACTTGTAGTAGTTGACGACTACTCTAGATTCACACGGATTGAAACAATGACATCAAAAGATGAGACTTATAATCTAGTCCTTTGCTCTTTTCGGAAGACTTCAAACTCAAAAGCTTGAAGACATTAGTGACATAAGATCGGAGACAATGTACTTGCAAATTCAAGAACAATGGTGTAGAAAAATCTTGTGATGACCACGGGATCGGCCCTGACTTCTCTTGTAGGTACTCCTCAACAAAATGGTGTAGGTGAGCGGAAGAAACGAGAACGATCGAGCGGCAAGAACAATGCTTGCGAAGCTAAACTTCAAAGTATACGGGTAAAAGCGTCAACTCTGCATGTTTTACCCAAAGCAGATCCACTGGTAAACAAGTTTCATATCAAAACTCCATATGAAATATGGAGAGGAAGAAACCCCAATATAGGATTTCTTAAAATCTTCGGTGTAAATGTTTTATTCTTCATAATGGAAGAGAATATAGAGGAAATTTTGATGCAAAAATTTGAAGGAATTTTAAGGGGTATTCCAAACATTCAAAAGCATTTCGCAAAATTTTAGGTAAAACTCATTTGAAAATTTTAGAATACATGCATGTTTCTTTTGATGAATATGACTTGTTAGAGCCTAGAAAGGCTCGAATGATGCTAATGATTCGATAATGATGAGGCAGTACAAATACAACATCTACTTGCACTCCTCATCGAGAAAAATGGCAGCTGGAGACCCTTCGACGTTACCGTAACCCTTCACCGGTAGACTTCAACTGCGCGCGGATACGGTTCAAGCGTTTACGTTGACTCGAGAACCCATCTCTTCGTTTACCCCAAACACCTTTGCGGATCACTCATCCTTCTTGTTCACTTTGAGAAAATGAAGGTTCTAAAGATCTATCTCTTGAACAGACGATTTTGGTGAATCTCCCTCAACCTACTCAGAATTCTTAGGGGAAGAACCCACCGAGAAGTGATCTTCCTCAACCATTCTTTGAAACAAAATATCATCCTATCTCTCAAATTATAGGTGATCTCAACACGAGTTAAATGCGAGAAATAAAGTTCGAGAAGAGACTATGTTTGCATATGCATTAAGTATCGAACTCGAGCCAAGAAGATTGATGAAGCTATTATAGATCATAATTGGATTGAAGCTATGGAAGAAAGAGAGCTGAACCGATTTGAAAGATGCAAGGTGTGGAGCTTAATTCAAAAGGCGGAGCTAATCATCCGATCATCGCCGGCACCAAATGGGTTTTCGAAACAAAAAGAGATGAAGATGGAAATGTCACCATAAATAAAGCTAGACTAGTTGCTCAAAGTACTTGATCGATGTATTTTATACGTCGATTTTATATACTTCTATGACTTAAATTATGCTATTTCACGAGTCTTTTGAGTACTAATATATGTTTTCGGTGAGTTTTGTAAGTTTCGAGGATTGTTGAAAATACGTGAAAATACAAAACTCGAGGGTTTTAAATGCAAATTACAAAGAAAGAAAAATTGAAGAAAAATGAAAGCTGTCAATGGACACCTTGCGGACGCAAGGTGCCTCATTTCTGCGAGGCAAGGTGGCGATATCGGTCCTGAAGCGGAAGCAATCGAAAAGTCAAAAACCACACTGCTGGAGACCTTGCGGCGCAAGTATCGACACCTGCGACATAAAGGTAGGCGAAATGCTCAATCGGATTTTCACACGGTCATTCGATTCAATCACAACTCCCGGTATATAGAAGTCGGATGCAGAGCCTAAGCATAAGGAGGGCGGTGGAATTTAGCTCTCTTTACATAGATTTTAGGTAGTTTTAGATTGTATAACATAGTTAGGTTTTGTAATTTCAAGTATTGAAGATCAAATCATGTCTTTCATCATCTTCATGTGATGTTCATCGTCTATGATGAACTAAATCATCCCTAATCTAGGAGGTGGGAGGTAACTTGTATCAAATTTATGTTTTGATTCATATATATATGTCTATTCAATGCTTGTTGATTGTGTTGTTTATCAACCCTATATTATTTTGCTTTGAACAAATGAATGTAATCGAAAATAATAAAGGCTTAGAGGTGCGGATAAGCTGAGTCATGACCAAGTGCATATGTCGTACAGCTTGGCTCACCAACACAATAAATTGGACCTATCGAAGCACGAGAGTGATAAGTTAGGACGGTTCTTATAAATCTAGGTGACCTAGATTGATAGTTCTGTGCTTAGGATATGGAATGGGTGAATTTTGCGGGGATGGAGGCTGAACCAATTGTTCAACAGAGACTATATCTATTTTTAGTGAGCGAACCCAAGACATTGAATGACATTATTTATGAATTGAACATAAAGGAGATATAAGTGAAACCCGAGAATCCTAGATTTCCACTCACCATAAGATCTTCATATCTGTTATTCTTGTCTAATTAGTTAAACATCTATAACTAGTAATTTAGAGTAGAATTAAACATAAAACCCCCTTAGGTTAATAATTTGCTATCTATAACTGCCTTTGTTAGAAGTGATCACTTGTCTGTGGGTTCGACCCTTGCTTAGAGTCTATTCTATAATAGTCTTGTACACTTGCAAGGAAATAGATAAATAAAACAATCGATCAAGTTTTTGGCGTTGTTGCGGGGACAAGCTAGTTCACGTAGTTAATTTTGTTTGTAGGTAGCGTAGTTTTTAATTTAATTTAGTTTTTAGTTTAATTTTGTTTTTATAAAAAAAATAAATACAAAAGATTTTATTTTATTTTAGTTTAATAGTTATTGCTTTTAAATTGCTTTAAATTATTTGCATGCAAGGTCGTAGATCTTTAAATCTGAATTGGTAGACTTAGATCAAGATATAAATATTGTTAAAAGATACCAAAGATATTTTGAAAATCTAGCTTTCGAGCACGATAATCAAGACCATCTGAATCAAGAGGATCCTCGGTTGATCCTACAATGGAAGATAATAACAATAATCGTAATCACGAAAACCTAGTTGACCCGGTCAATAGGAATCAAAGACAAGAAGAGCACGCAAGAAGAAATATGGAAGTAGTAGTAATCAAAGAACTATTAATGATTTAGTAGACCTTCATTAAATGTGGTGACATCATGTCTAGTCTTGCCGGATCTTTGTTAGGAATTTTGAGCTAAAGGACATTATTTTAATGCCATACCATCTTTTCATGGGATGCCTGAAAGATCTGTCGGTTTCTTAAGAGAATATGAATACATGATGAGTACTTTTCCTTTAGGAGGGTTAGCGAAGATCAAATTAAAATGAAATACTTTCAGTGCATTAAAAGAATTGGCAAAGAGATGGTTTATGAACCTAACACCAAGCAGTGTTTATACTTGGGCACAATTATATGATTTGTTTATGAGCAAATTTTACAAACATGCATCTCTTCACAGTATAGAAAACAAATCATGTCATTCCAAAATGAACCGAGGTGAAACATTCCATGAGTCATGGGATAGATTTAAAAATACGCTTATTATGTGTCCTCATCATAATTTGGCTCAACATGTGTTAGTGCTTCAATTTTATCATGGTCTTCGCCAGTTTACAAACTATGGTTGATAGTGCGGTGGTGGTTCTATTAATAGAATGACACGGAAGCACTAGAAGAATATTTGAGATGCTAAGTATTAATTCCCAGAGAAAAGTGCTAGAGGTAAAAATAGGAGCCTATATCAATTGCAAGATAATTCAAATACACAAGCTCAATTTGAAAATTGGCAAATTCAAGAAGCATGTGCTCTATGTGGATTATATTCTCATGCTACTAATTTTTGTCCGTCAAGTGCTATGTATTACGAGCAGGCTAATGCTATGAATATGTACCCTCAGGCCAAGGAATGATCCTATTCAAATACATATAATCTGGTTGGAGGAATCATCCTAACTTTTCTTGGGGAGGAAATAAGCCTTTGCAACCTCAACAATTCCAACCTCAACCACCACACCTCCACGGTTGCCAAATCAAAATCGGTTGAGAATTGAAGAAGTTCCCAAGCAAGAAGTAGCTAGTAAAGGTCAAGCGGCTTTGATGAAGTACATGCTTGAAGAAATTGAAAATCTGAAGAAACATATTGAAAGTTCGGAAGCAAAAAAAGAGAAGAAGTTCCTAGTCAAGCGAGCAAGCTAAGTCAATCACCGTCTGCGAAGTGGTAAGGTGATAGGTGAAGAGGTAAGTGATTCGATCCTTCTTCCAATATGCATGCTGATAGAAAATTCGAAAAAGTAATAGAAAAATTGAAAAAGATAGTGATAGTGATAAAGTGATTGATGATTTAAGTAATCAAGAGGTAGAAAAAAAAAGAAAAGTAGAAGTAGAGTTAGAGGTTCCAAATAAGGAACAAGAAAAAGAAAAGAAATTCAAAATAAAGATAATACAGGTGAAGTAGATAAAGATTAGATCAAGAAGAAGAGGAACCTTATGTGGCTCCACCACCTTATGTTCCTCAATTCCGTTCAAGAAGACTTATGAAAAACCGAATGGACAAACAATTCACGGAAATTTATAATATGTTATCCAAAGTAAATGTTAATTTACCTTTGCTTAATGTTATTAAAAATATTCCGACTTATGCAAAGTTTTTCAAAGATCTTCACTCTAAGAAACACAAGTTTGAAAACAATGAATTGTTGTTTTACGAAAACGAGTTCGTTTTACAACCCGATTACCACCTAAGTTGAAAGACCGGTAGCTTTAATATCCAAGTCTCCTTGGGAGCTCTAAAAGATGAAAGCAATGCTAGATTTAGGAGCAAGTATTAACTTGATGCCTTTCTCGGTCTATAAACAATTAGGTTTAGGAGAACTAAAACCCACTAATATGCAATTACAATTGGCGATCGCTCGAGTTAAATATCCTTTGGGTATAGTGGAAGATATCCTAGTTCTAGAGATGGAAAGGAAGATATGCACTAATAATGAAGTCCCAATATTGTTAAGCGACCATTTATGGCAGCTGCTAATACAATGATTAATGTGAAAAATGGTAAACTCACAATGTCGGTCCTAGGTGAAAGCAGTTGAAATTTCGTGTTTGATGCTATGAATAGACCTAGTGACATAGTGCTTGTTTTTCAATAGATGAGATTGAAAATTATCAACGAAACTTTTGAAGAAGAGGAAGATTATGAGAGAGATAGATTTATTGTCTATGATGATAGCCCTATCCCTCCCATAAAAATTGACATTGAGGAAATTGAAAGAGAAATAGAAGAAGAAGAAAAGATTAGAGAAAGAAAAGCTTAGAAGCTAGTAAAAAGAAAGAAGATGAAAAAAGAAATAAAGGTAGAATCGAGAAAATAATCGATGAGTCGGAGAAATAGTTGAAGAAAGTTATGAAATCAAAGAAGATGAAGTAGAGATTCTAAAATCTCTCTTTGAAGAAATTGAGATAGAAGATATTAAGGAAGAAAAAACAAGAAAGAGAAAATGAGGCTAAAATAAAAGAAACAATTAAAGTAGAAAATTAAATTTATGCCTTCCATTAATTCTCCCAAAGTCGAAGAATTAAACCATTACCATCCCACTTAAAATATGCATTTTTACACTGTTATTATAGCAGCCGACTTAACGAGAAAACAAGAAGTTTGTTAAAAGTTTTATGGACACATAGAGAAGCTTTAGGATGGTCCTTAGGCGACTAAAAGGAATTAGTCCTCTATGTGTATGCATAAAATACATTTAGAAAAGAGGTAGTAAACCTTCTAGAGACAAAGACTTAACCTCACATGGAAGAAGGCATTTAGGAAAGAAGTTCTTAAGCTCTTAGATGCGGGTATAATTTACCCTATATAGTAAATGGGTTAGTCATCCCAAGTAGTTCCTAAGAAGTCGGGAATTACTTGTTGTCAAAAATGATAAAGATGAATTAGTCCTACAAGGACTATAAGCGGTTATAGAATGTGTATCGATTTGCGTAAATTAAATGCGGCAACAGGAAAGATCACTTTCCTTTACCATTTATTGACCAAATTCTTGAAAGATTAGCGGTCATGAATATTATTGTTTTCTTGATGGTTTTTAAGGTATAATCGGATCCTGTTGCACTGAAGACCAAGAGAAAACAACCTTACATGTCCCTTTGGTACTTTTGCTTTTAGGAGAATGCCTTTTGGGTTGTGTAATGCACCGCTACTTTTCAAAGATGCATGATATCTATATTTTGAGATTTAGTTGAAAGATGCGTAGAAGTTTTCATGGATGATTTTTAGGTTTGGAAATTCTTTTGATCACTGTTTAGAAAACCTTACATCTGTCTGAAAGATCTTTGAAACTAATTTAACTCTAAGTTGGGAGAAAAGTCACTTCATGGTAAAACATGGAATTGTCTTAGGGCATGTTGTTTCAAATAAATTGAAGTTGACAAAGCTAAAATTGAAGTTATTTCACAACTACCCCCTCCCACCGGTTAAAGGAGTTCGAAGTTTTCTTGGTCATCTGGTTTTTTTTATCAGATTTATAAAAGACACAAAATGTAAACCTCTATGTAATTTGTTAGCAAAATCTGAGTTTATTGATAAAGAATGTTTAGAAGCTTTTAATTTATTAAAAGAAAAGTTAACTCTTGCCCAATTTATCAGGCCTGATTGGTCACTTCCGTTTGAAATCATGTGTGATGCATCAGTTTTGCAATTGGAGCCGTGTTAGGACAAAGGGTAGATAGAAAGCCTCATGTGATCCATTATGCTAGTAGAACTCGAATGATGCTCAATTGAATTATACCACTACTTGAAAGGAATTTTAGCATTAGTATGCTTTAAAAAATTTAGATCATATTTGCTAGGATCAAAGGTGATAATCTTTTTCGATCATTACGCGAAATATCTGTAAGAAGGATGCTAAACCAAGATTAATTAGATGGATGTTATTGTTACAAGAATTTGACATAACTATCAATAAAAAGGGGAGCAGAATGTTGTGGGACCACTTGTCTAGGTTAAATTTTCACCCGCTGAACGTCAATTTCTTGATGACCTGTCCCCATAAATGACAATTTTCGATGAACAACTCTAGCCATTAAAGATTCGGACCCTTGGTATCTTGATTTTGTCAACTATTATGTGTCAATCGATATCATTAATCGATTTTGATCATTACGAAAAAGATTTTTTGGCGGAAACTAAAATTATTTTGGGAAGCTCCTCATATAAGATTTGTTCGATTCTTTAATAAGAAGATGTATTCGAGAAAAAAGACCAACAAGGTATCATGGAATTTTGCCATGGATATTCTTGTGGTGGTCATTTAGTGGTAATAAGCGCTCGAAAAATTTTGCAATCAGTGCGTGGCCTCTTGTTTTTTAGAGATTGTGTCTTTGTTTTCTGAGAACATGCGATAAATGTCAAAAACAGGTGGTATAGGAAAAAAGCGAGATGCCCTTACATGTTAATTTAGTAGTTGAAATTTTTGATGTTTGGGGTATTGATTTTATGGGTCCTTTCACGTGTCCAATAATTGCAAGTATATTTTGTAGCGATTGATTACGTTTCTAAATGGATAGAAGCAGGTAGCAACTAATAATAATGATGGTAAAACATTAGTCAAATTTGTAGAAGATTTATTTGCTAGATATGGAGTCCCTAAGGCCATAATAAGTGACAGGGGAACATTTTACCAATAAGTTGTTAAACAATGTTCTTAGAAAGCATGGTGTAACTCACAAGTTAGCTACACCTTATCATCCATGTCACGGACAAGTAGAAGTAAGCAATAGGCGGAATGGGTGTTAGAAAGGCTGTTAGGCCTAATCGTAAAGATTGGGAATCTAAACTCAAGGATGCTTTATGGGCATACCGAGCGCTTTTAAGACACCCATAGGAATGAGTCCATATAGAATGGTATATGGTAAAGCTTGCCATTTACGGTTGAGATTGAGCACAAAGCCTATTGGGCAATTAAAGAATTGAATTTAGATTTAACATTAGGCGGGAGAAAGATTTTTCGATTAAATGAATTAGAAGAACATAGACTTAATTCGTATGAGAATGCGAAAACTTATAAAGAAAAGACCAAAAGTATCATGACATGGGATTAGCCAACAAAATGCTTCATCGGTATGAAAGTATTATTGTTTAACTCTAGGTTAAGGTTGTTCCAGGGAAAGTTAA
>CM028380.1:41977340-42026776 GCA_013146195.2 Codonopsis lanceolata
AAGCCCTTCATGTCGAGGCGTGGATTGAGGCGGCTTGTTGGGCGTCCACATATCTAGCGGCATAGATGCTCATCTAATGGAAATAGGCGAGGACATTGAGAGCTCAGGGCTAGTTGTTCCTCAGGCCTTACAAGAGGAATTTAGGCGGGTGCACAACCTTGGTGCCGGCGAGACGGCTCTGGTCTCTTCTGAGGTCTGGCAATCGCCACCTCGGCTAAGCAATGTGAGTAGACAACATAATCCTTGGGAACCGGAAGAGGTTATCCCTCCCCCTCAGACTGGATGGGGCACTGCCTTATGAATGATGGCAATGCGCCCCCTCGGCTGAGCAATGTGAGCAGATGACATAATCCTTGGGAACCAGAAGAGGTTATCCCTCCCCTCGGTGGATGGGGAGCCTTGTCCTTAGGAATGATGGTCTTTGGTCAGTAATCTGACTACTCGGGGAAAATGGGGATCTTGGCGGCGAGGAAGAGGACACTTAGGAGGAGTTCTCATCTTGATGAGACGAGCTTCTTCGGCGCCTCGCGAGAAGAATATATAGTCCCAATTGGGCCGGGCGCCCAGCGATGGACCACTTCAGGGCTAAAGCTGCAAAAGAAGGATAGTTGGGAGGAACAAGAGCGGTAGAAGTAGCAAAATAATATGTACAGGCAAATAATGCATATCCCATATATCTTTGACAGTTATTCCTAAGTTGCACCTTAGGACCTGTAATATTATATTTTAGTATGTTAATGCGAGCTTTTGTCGTAGTTTTTCTTTTTCTTTGTCGAGACTCTGTGCAGTGAAGACCAGGAGGTGGATCTTTGAGAATTCGAGAGTGCGTTCCCTCCCCTTTTCTCCAGATTTTTTTTTCATTTCATTTTTTTTATGCTCTAACTTTTGCCTAGGCCACCCTTTCGGGTTTTCAACCTAGCGAGCCCTTATTTCTCCTCTTTTGTTTTGTTTTGTTTTGTTTTTTTTATGCTCTAATTTTTGCCTAGGCCGCCCCTTCGGGTTTTCAACCTAGCGAGCTGGAGAGAGAAGCAACTGCCAGATAGATTGATTCAAGCATAGTACCTTTTGAGCTTGTCGAGGTTGAAGGGCTGAACAAGATCCTCTCCTTCTTGGTTCGTGAGGAGTACTGTGCCTCCTGACCGGATTTCTTTGACAACATTCATCCATGGAGATTTCCATTTTCCCCTAGTGTCAACATAACTAGGGGGTTTTTCTCGAAGTACGAGATCCCCGACTTGGATGTCGCAGCCTTTGACTTTTTTTATTGAAGGCTCGGGCTATCCGCCTTTGATATGCTCGGGTATGCTCTAGGGCCAGCAAACGCCGCTCGTTGATTAGGGCTAATTCTTCATATCGCCCTTTGACCCAGTCAATTTCTGATATACTAGATTCCATCATTACTCTTAATGACGGAATTTCAACTTCTATCGGTAGTACTGCTTCTATGCCATAGGCTAGAGAGTAAGGAGTAGCCCAGTGGGTGTGCGGACTGAAGTACGATAGCCCCAGAGGGCTAACGGTAATTTTTCTGGCCAGTCTCTTCTTGTATCAACCATTTTTCTGATAATGTTTTCCAGTGTTTTGTTGGCTGCTTCAACGGCACCATTGGCTTGCGATCGGTAGGGGGAGAATTTATGCCTTTTGATTTTGAACTCATCGAGCAGACGATTCACGTTCCCTTCGAAATGCGTGCCGTTGTCGGAGATTATCTTGAAAGGCACTCCGTATCGATATATGATATTGGTCCAGATAAATTCGGACACTTTTTGGGCATTCAGGATTTTATAGAAAGAGGTTTCCACCCATTTCGTGAAGTAGTCGACGGCTACCAGAACATACTCGTGGCCGTTGGATCCTTTTGGGTGAATTTGGCCTATGACGTCGATTCCCCAAGTTGAGAAGGGCCAATGGGCTGTGGAGTTATATAAGATGTGCGGGGGCACGTGCTGTAGATTTGCGAAACGTTGGCACTTGTCGCAATGACGCACCCACTAAATACAATCGGTTTCCAGCGTACTCCAATAATACCCCTGTCGGATAACTTTTTTGGATAACATGTGGCCATTCATGTGGGGCCCGCATGTACCACCATGAAGTTGGTCCATGATTTGCTCGACTTTTGCTTGGTCGACGCACAATAAGTTAAGGCCTTGATAATGCCTTTTATATAGGCTGCCACCACTGAACATAAATTGCGATGCCCATTTTCGCATGGAGAATTTCCCTCTCTTGTCTATGCCGGGTGAATAGATCCCTTTCTGAAGCAGATTTAAGATTTCAGAGTACCAGGGCTCGTGATCTGCTTTAGGGGCTGCATTAATTTTGAAGCAGTATGCCGGAATGACCTTTTTCCCAACTACAAATGGTTGGACTTGGGTTTCCGTGGGAATTTGGAGCAACGATGCTAGAGTGGCTAAAGCATCGGCAAATTGATTTCTATCTCGCGGCAAATAATGGAACGAGATAGAATCAAATTCAGTGGCAAGTGCTGTCAGCTTGGCATGATAGAGTTGTAGCTGGGGATCATGGGTTTTCTAGTTCCCTTCGACTTGGTTTATGATCAGGGCAAAGTCTCCATAGACTTCGAGGTCTTTGGCTCCCTTTTGGAGAGCTTCTACTAGACCAGCAATACAGACTTCATATTCAGCTGTATTGTTCGAGCACTCGAACCCCAACCTTATGGCCAATGGAGTATGGGAATCTGCTGGGTCGATTAGCAAGATTCCTATGCCAAAGCCTCTTTTATTCGCGGCTCCGTCAAAGAACATTTGCCAGCTGGTGTCATGGTCAGTAATTTCCAGGACACCTTTATCTGGGAAGCTAGGCTCAGCTGCATCTTCTGATTTTAAGGGCAGATCGGCTAAATGGTCTGCAATTACGCTGCCTTTGATAGATTTGAGCGTGACATAAGTTATGTCAAACTCGTTGAGAAGAAATAAACACTTAGCCAGTCGGCTAGATAGTGATGGCTTGCCGAAGATATACTTTATAGGATCCATCCTGGAAATGAGCTTGATGGATCGTCCTTTTAAATAGGTCTTGAGCTTTTGCGTTCCCCAGACTAAGCCGGTGTAGCTTTTCTCCAATGCTGAATAATTTAGCTCGCTTCCTTGCAGCTTCCTACTTATGAAATAGATGGCGTTTTCGATGTAGGAATCTTCTTTTTCTTGGGCGAGCATAGCCCCTACTAACGTGTCTATGGCGGTTAAATATATGAGAAGAGGTTTATATGTATGGGGTGGAGCTAGCACAGGTGGATTGGTAAGATAGGCTTTTATTTTTTCGAAGGCTAGCTGACATTTCTCGTCCCAGACTTGGTCAGTATTTTTCTTTAGGAGCTTGAAGAGGGGCTCATATATGGATGTCAGCTGTCTGATGAAACGATTGATATACTGCAATCGACCTAGAAAGCCTTTGACTTTATTCGGAGTTTTTGGCCGCGACATCTCTATGATGACTTTGATTTTTGCTGGCTCGATCTCGATGCCCTGCTCGGTCTCCATGAATCCCAGGACCTTGCCTTTGGTAACCCTAAATGTGCATTTGGTGGGGTTAAGCTTCATTTGATGTTTCCTTAACCTTTCGAAGAATTTTCGAAGGTCTTTGATATGAGCGCCGCTGGCGTCGCTGGAGTGCACGATCATGTCATCGACATAGACCTCGATCTCCTTATGGATCATTTCGTGGAAGAGGGTGGTGGCAACCCTTTGATAAGTAGTCCCGACATTTTTTAGTCCAAATGGCATGACATTGTAGCAGTATGTCCCCCAAGGAGTAGTAAATGAGGTCTTCTCCTGGTCCTCTGCTGCCATTTTGATTTGATTGTAGCCCAGCATGCCGTCGACGAAGGATCTGATTTTATGAGCAGCAACGGCGTCTACCACAATATCGATATTAGGTAGAGGGAAGTCATCTTTGGGTGATGCCTTATTAAGGTCGCAGGAGTCTACGCAGATCCGAACCTTCCCATTGGGCTTGGGAACGGTCACTATGTTGGACAGCCAGATCGGGTATTCAACTACCCGAATAAATTTGACGTGCAGTTGCTTCATAATTTCTTCTTTCACTTGTAGTGACCATTCTGGTTTAATCCGGCGAAGCTTTTGCTTGATTGGCCGAGCATCCGGATATATGGGGATCTGGTGTTCGACTATGGCTGGGTCTAGCCCGGGCATATCTTCATAGGACCATGCAAATATGTCCACGAACTCTTTGAGGAGATTAATGAGTGCTACCCTTTCAGAGCCTTGCAGGTAGTTGCTGATTTTGATTTCTTTTATTTCGTTGTTCAGCCCCAGATTGATAGTGGATAAGTCTTCATTTGATGCTGATGAATAATGCTTTTCCTGGTGCTCAACTGACTTTACAAGCTCAAACAAATAATTTTTATCTTTTGGGTCCATTTCATCAAATGACTCATTATTATAAGGCAAAACACACCTTTGGGCCACTGTACATTGCCAAACATTTCAATTAGGCCACTGAGACGTCAAAATTTTCGAGATGGCCACTGTACCAGACTTATCTTGCACGTTAACCCATTTTTTGACGGACGTTACCTTTTAACGTTATCTTTGAGTGAAATACCATTTTTGCCCTCGTCTTCATTACTATAAGAAATCAAACCCAGATCTAAAGACCAAGTAACCCAGATCTGGGGTTTCAAACTCATATCTGGGTTTTACAAAAAGCACAATGCCAGATAAGGAAAGATCAAACCCAGATCTTGAATTTTTCATCAATTAATCTAGAACACACAAGAAGCACAAACCCAGATGGAAATTGTGCAAGGGGTCTGGAGACGGGGCTCGCTTGGAGTAGAGAACGACCCATGGCTGATGCACAATGCTTGTCGATGGAGGGAGATGCAATCATAACTGTTAGCGAAGGTGGATCTGCTCTGTATTTTCCGAAGTAAGCAGAGGCGGAAGGGGGGGAGAGAGAGGGGACGAAGCTGAAGCAGAGATGAAGAAAGACAAGAAACGAAGAACACAATTTAAGTAATCGTAATCCCATACCCAGTTCAAGGCCACATTAACCCAATGTTTCAATTCTCTAAGCGATTAGTCTCCAACAATATAAAGGTAACACTCATCGCCACCGATAAATTCACCAAATCCATCCAATTAATCCAATCCCAAACCACCAATTTCTCCATCAACACCGTTCAAATCTCCGACGGATTCGACGAAGACGAAAAACCCAAATCCATTGAGGAATTAGGTCGCCTGGGTTCAAACCGTAACTTCTCAAATCCTCCCGATCTCATCCATAAATTAAGCAACTCCGCTTCCCGTTAAAGCAATTGTTTACGATTCGCTTCATGCCTTGGGTTCGAAATTGCGCAGACGCCGGATTCGTGGGGTTTCGTTTTTCACTCACTCTTGTGCTGTTTCTGCGATTTATTATCATACGAGTAAAGAGGAAGGGGTGGCGTTGACTAGTCAACGAGGAGTGGTAATGTCGGCGATGCCGTTAATGGAGGTTAGTGATTTTACCGTCGTTTGTGTCGGATAGGGATTCGTATCCGGCGGTTTTGAAGCAGAGAGAGGGGGGAGAGATATCACATGCCTTCAATTTTAATTTCTTTATTATATACAATGTAATAATTATTTATTTTTAGGGGTAAAATAGGACTTTAACATAATTTAACAACAGAACTTAACGTCCATCCAAAAATCGGGTCAACAGGCAAGATAAGTCTGGTACAGTGGCCGCACTGAAAATTTTGACGTCTTAGTGGCCTAATTGCAATGTTTGGCAAAGTACAGTGGCCCAAAGGTGTGTTTTGCCTTATTATAATTATTTAATGCGTCTTTTAATGTAGGTGCAACTAAGGAATAATCAAAGACATTTAGATTATCATTAATAGCAAACCGTACATGGTTATTTACATTATTGAGGACCTGGGGTTTGAGATCCTCAATTTTAGGGAGCGGATCGGTAGATGACCAATCCGTAAAGCTAGGGGAAGGAAGGGGGATAG
The DNA here is from genome assembly GCA_013146195.2 of Codonopsis lanceolata. Classification (NCBI taxonomy): domain Eukaryota; kingdom Viridiplantae; phylum Streptophyta; class Magnoliopsida; order Asterales; family Campanulaceae; genus Codonopsis; species Codonopsis lanceolata. The sequence continues at coordinate 41,983,327 of CM028380.1, forward strand.
TATATCCGAAGCGGTCCACCGATTCTGCGGAGTCAAGAGCCTGGCCGTAGTATACCAGTTCTGCAGAGGCTTATCAGTAATAGACTCTAACTCAGTAGGGAGCTTTTCATAATCAGTGCCTCCGTCTATCATACCCAGGAAATTGTCTCCCAGACCGTCGTCATCTAATAGGGCCAGAGCATAATCATCTTGTTCTATAGACCAAGTATTTTCTATAGTGACAGTCTTATATGCGGTGCTACGGGGCTCCAGGGTAACTTGTTCCATTTTATCAGTAAGAATACTGACATCTTCAAAGATTTCCCAACCAGGGTGTCTTTTCCCATTTTGGTCTAACCAGGGCTCAGGAAACATGAGATAGGCTTCTGTTTCCCCTTTTCTTACAAAGTAATCATTTAAGGTTTTTCTATATGGTTGGAGAGGGGGATATTTATAAGGACGTTTCTCTTTTTCTGCCTTAGCTTTCTCACGTTTTTGTTTCATGACTGCGGCTACTTCAGCTGGAGTGGGTTTGTATCCTAGACCGAAAGGAGGGATACATTCTTTGAGTTCATCTTGGACTAAGTTAACAAGTCCCTGCTGATTTCTGCCAAGACCCAGACCAGGCATATAATTAATTTTCCAAACATATTTAAAGGGACCATGTTTCCAAGGGAGGTAATTTTCTTTCTGGTGATGTCAGTTTCTCGCCCATATTCAATGGCGTTGACCATAGCTTGAGGGATAACCTCAAAGCCACTGAGAAAGATACCAGTGTCATCATGCTCTATTTCAAGGATCGGGACGTCCTCGTTTTCCTTATTTTCCACGATCTTATCAGCCAAAATAATCACTATGTGGTTATCATGGATGAATTTGACATGTTGGTGCAATGAAGAGGCTACCCCTTTTACCCCTGAATCCAAGGGCGTCCCAACAACAAACTGAAAGTGGCAGGTATGTCCAAAACTTGGAATTCTACCGGCATGGTTAATGGCCCAATAGTCATCATTAAAGTGAGCACCCCTAGGACACATCGACTGGTGTTGTCATATGCCCTTACTGTCTGCGACGAGGGAGCAAGTTCTGATATCTTTGTTCCCAATTTGGCTAAAGTGCTGGCGGGACACACATTCAGAGAAGACCCATTATCTATCAGAACTCAAGGAATCCTTTTTTCCAGCACCCCCACAGTGATATGGAGAGCATCAATGTGGTTGGTTCCTTCCCTTGGCAGATCTAGATCAGTAAACATAATTACATTTCCAAAGTGTATGTTTCCGATCATCTGAGTGAGCTCATTTGGGGAGGTTTCAATAGGAATGACTGCCTGACTTAGAGACTTAGCCAGCGTGTCACGGTGGGTTTTGAAAGCACAAAGCAAACCCCAGATGGATATGTTGGCCTGGGTTTTCTTCATCTGAGCTAATAAAGTATCTTCCACCGTTTTAGCCCCAATATCTGTTTCTTGGTCTTTGCCAAAGTGGTCACCTTTTTCCAGGTTTGGTTGGTAGGCCTGGCCAGATCTAGTAAGGTGGCTAACATCCCCACCGACCCAAGTGGCTTTTTCAATATTACATGTATTTTGGCTACTGAGGATAGTGTCCTAAGAGAGCATATTGCAACTAGGTTCTTTTATAGGTGAAGAGAAAGGAACAAGAATATATGGTAATGGGTGTTTATTTCCTTCAAACTTGGGTACATAATTTTCTTCATCAACCTCAATCATATTGATTTGAGGTAGGGGTTTATTGACTATATTTGGTCTAAGAGGAGGTTTTTCAATAACCTTATCATCTATCAGGTTCTAGATAGCATTTTTGAGCGTATAGCACTTGTCGGTGAGGTGACCACTGCAGTGATGGTATTCACAATACTGGGCGTGATTCCATGTGTTGGGTAGAGGATTTGGTGGTTTATAGTTTTCTAAAGGTTTTAGCACTCCATGTGCCATTAACCCTTATAGTATCACAGACCGGGGAGCTTGCAGTTCATCATAGTACCGGTTCCCTCTGTTCTGGTTCCTGACGTTTCTGTTCGGGCCATCGTTCCCTTCGACTGCGTTGACAGACCTGTCCGATCCATAGGACCATGGAACAGTGTTATGGTTTTGGGTAGGAAAAGTGGATGATGGATTTCCTACCATATTGACGGCTGGTGCTGATGCGGCTACCTTTCCTTTAGAGTAACGGAAAGAGCTGGGAGGCGTATTGACTTTTAATTGCCCCGTCCGTATATCTTCATCAATACGGGTTCCTATCTCCACTATTTCTTTAAAATTGCTATAGGGGAGATACCGCATGTGTTCCACGTATATGGGCTGGAGATTTTTAATGAACATCCTGGAAGACTCAACCGGATCAGGCCTGTCAAACGTTTGAGCCAATTTTCTTTTCCACCTGACTGCAAATTCAGCACAGGTTTCTTTTTCCCTTTGGGTGCACAAATCAAGGTCTCTTTTATTTTTAGGGCTGGTGTTGTCCTTGTACCTTTCAAGGAACCCTTCAGCTATCTGGTCCCAAGTATTCATGGTGCTATTATCTGACAACATTAGCCATTGCTTGGCAGCCCCTATTAATTAAGGTGAGGTGAAAATTGGAGGCCATGGCTTCAAAGCTAGCCCCTCTTGACTGCATGTCAGCGGAATAGGACTTCAAGTAGGATATAGGGCATCCAGTCTCATCGAACTTCTCTATGTTGGGCATTTTGAATTTTGAAGGCAATACTGCTGAAGGTTGTAATGCTAGTGCCCACGTAGAAAATTCCCCTTTGTTTAGAAGTTTGAGCATCATGTTTTTCATGTTTTCCATGTCAGCCTCCATCTTGGTGGAAGGGGGAGTTGGTTTTTGGTATATGCTGGCAGGATTAGGGAAGGCTGGGTTAATTTTTGGCTGTGGTGTTTGCTAAGGATTTTGGGCTGGATAGGGATTTTGGGCAGGTGGGTTATTGGCGGTTTCAGTTTGGCGGCCAAGATCATTAGGAGGTAAATAAGTGGTAACTTGACCTGTCGGGTTATAGCTTCTTGGGTCTATATGCGGGCTATTTTGGAGCGGGTTGGTGATGGGAAAAGGAAGGTCATTTGGGTTCTGGGGAATATTGGTGTTTGGGAAAGGATATGGAGGATAGGGTGAGAAAGGGTTAATGTTTGGGTAGTAGGGATTTGGTGGAGGATTTGGATTTGGGGTAATGGTAGTATTTGGTGGGTTGGTGTTTGGCTGGGAAATTGGATTTTGAGGGACATGGGAGGTTGATGCTTCTTGAGGGATTGCAGGGGAAGAGATTACCTCACCACTGGGTTTTAAATTTTGCACCAAATTAGCCATTTGGCTCATTATACGATCAGCCTGTGCATTCAAATTTTGGTCTAGCCACTGTTGCATAGCCGGAGTTGGAGCGTACCCTGGAGCCCCTGTATCTGTACCCATAGCGGACTGCTCACTTTCTACTGCCATACTGCTCAGATTTGTATCCTCTGAACTCATTCTGCCATTTTCTGATCTGTTTCTGATACCCTCTGATCTGATTTCTGCACTTGTTTCCCGTATCAACCGGCTAGTACTATCTCTACCTTTTCAAATTCGAGCCAGGTTTCTGAGGAAAATTGGTTTTGAGGTATCAGAAGGCTGGCTGAAGACTTTCTGGGCTAGGCGTACAGCGTGCCTTTATTAGTATTTATTATTATTATTATTTATTTTTCCTACAATTGACCGGACAAGCACCTGCTTCGTTTTGACGGTCTCAGGACTATTCCTGGAACAGTGGATTCTTTCTCCAGAGTATAGGACCCTCGTATTCCACCTGCCTTTCGACTCCCTAAGATCGGACTGATCCCAGGCGAAGGGCATATACTCTTTCCGGGATCCACCATTCAAAATGATCTAGGTCGAGAATCAAAGAATAATTAATCAGCCCCTGTGTATATATTTCTTTTGCTTGTGCATTTATATATATTTTTTGACTTGCGCATTTTTCCATCATTTTTTTTTCTTTTGACTTGCGCATTTTTCATCATTTTTATATCATTTTCTCGATTTCATTATTTTTTCGATCTTTCTCCCTTTTTTTTACAGGGGCTGATTAACGATTCAGAAATGCAAAAACCGATCGGTCTTTAGAAGTGTCCTGAAAATCTACATGCAATCTAACGATGGCTTATGCAGGGGGTAGACTGGCCATGGTGTAGGGTAGCAATTCGGAATATATTTACATGTGTGCGTGTGTGCGGCATCTAAAAAGCAGTAAAATCTCTTTTTTTTAGATATATAATAGAAGAATTAAAAAAACAGATATGACATATCTTGCTGTTATTTGTGGATTTTCTCGGCTTTTTTAGTTTGAGCGCGAGCAAGCAGGCAATCACATCAAGAAATAGAAGGAAAAGCATAGAATCTATCTATTCCTATTAATTACAAATTGGTCCTAATCCCCAAAATAAAATGGAAGAATGAAATAATAAATATACAAATTTTGCGTAATAAAATAAACAGAACGAAATAATAATATATAGCCGGAAATAAAATAATAATAAAATAAAGTCTCGGCCCTTTTGTTGTGCTGCCCGGAAATTTCTTGCATATATTATTTTTGATTAATTTTTTAAAAAATACATATTTTTTTTAAATATGTTCATAACAGTGACTGGAACGAAACTACTGCAAGATGGAGGATCATATCCACAAATATAGACACGGATGTATGGGAACGCAATATTCAAATGCTTAAATAAATATAACAAGCATACTTTAGCCAGAAACAAAAGAAAAAAGAGTTTTTTTTTTAAAAAATTAAGTCTAGCCCTCCATTTTTATTTAAAATAAAAACGATCTCCCCAGCAGAGTCGCCATTGTAGATTCCCCGGGATGCGCCCGTGCGCCCTTGGGTAGGGGTGCGCAGACGTGCGGAAGTGGGACACCATGCTTTCCATTCCACCCTCCCTTGTTTAGGGGAGGACGAAATTAAAAATGTGAAAAAGGTGCTGTCAAAAAGCGCGTTGAATACGCCTCGGTAACTTCAGTGAATTTTTGGTCCGTTATGGGAGCTATGGGTTTTCCATATCAAGCTATTCCTTTTTTAGGGGATACCAGGATATAGGAATACATCACCCTCTCATTCACATCATCTCTTGTGTAGGGGAAGATGGAAAGTGCAAGAAAGGATGTTGCAAGCCCCACTACATACTTTATGAAAATTGTCTTATGCCCTATTTCGGATCACGATGAGTGCTTTGGGTTTTCTATATCAAGTTATCCTTTTTTTAGGATATACCAGGATATAGGAATACATCACCCTTTCATTCTCATTCTCCCTGTTTTAGGGGAAAACGGAAAAGTGTAAGAAAGGAATGTTGCGATGCCCCACTGCGATCCAAAATGTTTTGATAGAGTCGCCATCTTTATTTGAAGGAAGAAATAAAGAAAAACCAAAAATAAAACCAGAGATTGCAAAAATGGGTTCGGAGGCTAAGTTACGAGTTGGGAAGGTGCTAGGCACCCAACTCGCCCTTTCGGTCTCAAAAACAGTTTTTGGCTAAAATATGCTTTTTGTTATATTTATCTAGCAAATAAATAAAGCATTAAAAGACAGGAAATAAAAACAAATACATCCATGTTTACATTATTTACGGACTTGTAGCCGCTTCTTTACAATAATTACAAATATACTTAAAAATATTTGGTCATAATAATGGCTCTTTTTAGTGCTATTTCCTAAATTAATCCGGGCAGCACAACTGCTTTTATTTTACATTGGACCGGATGAAAAGTAGCACTTTTTACAAATAAAAACTTTAAAGCTTACCTTCTAGCGGGTTAGGGTGTGCTCGCTCTGTCCTTCAGGGAGAGGGAGTCTTTTTTAATGAGGTGGTGTGGAGATTCGGACAGAATGTCTGCTTTCGAAAGTTGCTTTTGGCCTCGAGATGAGGGTGGAGCAACTGGTTGAGATTGATTGATTGATTTGATTGAGGGAGGCAGAAATCAGGCAGAGCAACTGCCTGCTTCTAGCGGATTTGACCTTTTTACTCGGGCATAGCAACTGCTCTTTCCGAGATTTTTAGACCGGGGAAGTAGGGTGGAAACCTAACTGGGGGGGCTAAGGATCACTTTGACCGGTTGGATTTGAGTTTGGAGGAGATTTGACAAGGTTTCGAGGTTTATAGGAGAGGGCGCTCACTATATCTCGATCGTTCACTATTCTCACGGCATAATAACAACGCAAAGAGTTTGGACGTATTTTCAGTGTGTTTTCTGTGTGTCTGAGAGTGAACCCCGAAGCCTTTATTTATAGGCTGAGCAAGGGACTCCGAAGGAATTTCTTTTTCTTCTTCGTGCTTCATTTTCTTGTATAGAACGCCAGAGGATTTGCACATTACGCGAACTGTAGCTGTTCTGTAGCAAGTTTGGGATCCCTGTAGCTCAAAGCTGGCGCCACCCTAAGGTAAACTCGGCGCCGAGCCCACTTTGAATGTGGGGGGGGGGCGCCTGGTTTGATTTTTGGCCTTCTTTTTGGCGCTTTGGCCCCCTGCATTTTAATGTTTTGCGCATCCTGCTTTGTCTTTTGCATCTTTGAACCATGTAACTTGACATTTGTTAAGTTTTAACATGTCTTGATATTTCATGTCATGTTACATACGAGAGGTACGAAATTGCGGTGTCTACAATATTGCTATTAATTTCTATTCATTAATTTTTTTAGGTATTATGTTGTGCTCTTAATGCTTGTAATAATTTGATCACCTATTACATGATGTTAAAAATTGTTTAGTGCATAAAAGTCACTTGATAATTTTGGAAAATTCAACATAGTTGTCTTTGGCTTGGGTTAGTCAATATTATTAATCCTCTTTAAGATAGTCAATTGGGGTTTTGTGTTTGAAATCGATTAATTAGTTAATTTCATACGTAACGAAAGCCTGTGATTTTATACTTTTAATTAGCACTGTTATACGAAGTGAAAACTCTTAACAGTGATTTTTGAATCCCCGACTTCTAAAAAAATAGAATAATTTTAATAACAATCCCTTATTAATTCACAACGAAAGAGCCAATTAAAAGTCAAAACCCTAGATCTCCTCTCATTGAAATCAATCTCATTTTAATATTGCTTTATTTAATTTCTTGCTTTAGCTTAATTAATTATAGTTAATTCACTCAAAATTGATCATCTAAATATTGTCAAAATTGCAACGTGCTTGGTATTCATTAAAAACAACTAAATCGCTTTCTCGTGGGTTCGACACTCTACTTTATCACTTTATTACTTGTTTGACCGGGTAATCTTGCCTGTGTGTCTTTTTTTTTTTGTTTAAATCTCAATTTGGTCATCCTACTTTCGGCCAAAATTCATTAAGCTCATTCTACTTTATTTTCCTCAATTTAATCACTCTACTTGGTTTCGAAAGTCAATAACATCACTAGAGTCATTTCTATTAGTTAAGTTGGATGGAAATCGCTGAAAAGATAATAATGTCCCTTACCTTTGAAAGGTGTGTTGATAAATTGAAGTCACACAATAAGAAATTATATTTGAGAGGAGAAGGAGACCCTCAAAACCCCCAAATTTAGCAAGGATATTTTTTGATTTTCCTAAAAAAATTAAACTTTCCATCCAAATATATGAATGGAGTGATGAACATGCTAATTATGTAAAAGTAGAGTGATTAAATTGAGGAAAAAAAAAAGTAAAGGGAGTTTAATGAATTTTGGCCGAAAAGTATGGTGACCCAATTGAGATTTAAACCTTATTTTTTCGCCCAAAAATTGACATGGAAAAAGGTAAGATTGTGGTGGCAGTTTTTGCTGTTATATTGCTACTCCAATTTTAGGATCTATGATTAATTGAAAGAGAGAAATGGAGGTTAGATCTACCGTCGGTGCGGTGTGATATGGACATATTTGGTTCAGCTTATCACCGTTGGTGATGGTGGTGGATATTTTATTCTTTTTATGTCATTTAGAAGGGGCATTTTAGTCTGTTCATATCATTCTGTTAACAACATCCACTTTATAAGCCATATTGATACTTTTTGTAAAGTAGAGTTACCAAGCTGTGAAAAATGGTAGTAGAGTGAGCTTAACGAACTTTTCACGAAAGTAAAGTGACCAAATTGAGAATCAAGCCGACAAAAAATTTAAGTGCATTCATTAAAAATAATAGGTCTCCTGTAGGACGGTCTTACGGATTTTAATCCGTAAGACGAACCTATCCATGTTAAATAAACAAAGATTCAGTAATCTCAGTGCAACCCTTCGACTTTTAAAAATTGCAGTGTCATCCCTCACATGTATAAATGAAGAATATCACTTTTTAATATTTAAAGTATCAATTTGCAGTATTAATTATGTCAGTTTGCAGTATAAAATGTGTCACATTGTGCTTTTTAAATTTTAATAAACATTATCACTTTTTTCCTTTAAAAGATGTTACTTTTTAACATTAAAAGTGTTACTTTTGCTTTGGAAAGTGCTACTTTCCATTATAAATGTATAAATTAAAATTGTCACTGTTAGTTTTAAAGTGTCATTTTTAGTATTAAATGTGTCACTTTTTAGTATTAAATGTGTCACTTTGTAATATTAAGAGTGTCACTTTTTAGTATTAAGAGTATTACTTTGCATTTTAATGAAAAAAAAAATTCATATAAAAAGAGTCACTTTTGACCTCAAAATGTGTTACTTTTTAGTATTAAAAGTATCACTTTTGCCTTTAAAATGAGTCACTTAGCGTTTCATGAAAACCTGTTAGGGTCGATCAACATTCCAAAGCAAATAAGCTTAACGGAGGGCTAACGGAGCTAACAGAGAATGAAAGTGCAAGGTGTAGGAAATATAAGAATTTTGGTAGTAAACTTTGAAAATACAAGGGCACTGGAGCAAAATGAGAAAGTTCTCATTAACGTGTTGTCACCTTTACCGAGCTGACACGTGACACCTCTCCTCTTGGGTGACCCGCGTGCTATGTTGTCGGATCTAGGTCGATCCGCGAGTTTCAGTCTTATTAGTTCAATTTTTAGCTCATTTTCACTCATATTTTGACATGATTTCTTATTAGGTAACCCGTGGTCTTTAATAGTGGGTTACCCGCTCCATCAACTTTTTTTTTTAATCATTTTTGGGGCTCCGTCTTATGGATTTATGATCTGTAAGACCGTTTTACATAAGTTTTTACCTATTAAAAAAAAGTATAATAACCTTATAGGCAAAACACATCTTTGAACCACTTGTACTTTATAATTTTCGTAATTGTCACTCTAACTGAGTTACGTTGCAATTTAACTCATTTATTTGGATGAATATTAAGTTCAACCGTTATGTTAAATACCCATTGTACCTACGTGTTCATCATCATTCAATGCCATCTTCTTCTCCAATCAAGAAAAAATAATCCCAAAATATCCCAACAAAATTGAACAGAAAATATGAAATTGAAACCTAATTAGTTAAATCGATTACAAATGTTTACCACATTTTTATATTTCAAAAATGCAATTCTATCACAAAAACAAAAACAAGATCTAATACCCAACTGTGTGTGTAGCGTGTGTGAATCAATCAAGGTTCAAGGATGATAGTGGCTGGCCCTTCCCTGATTCCCTCTACTCGAGCAGCATATATTATACGGGAAGGAAAACAATGTCTAGAAACCTCTCTGAATTGAACTCCTCGAGATCGCCTTCGATCTTGGGAGCCTATTTCCTCAATCCTTCCCAACCCGATTAATGCAATATCTCCAAGCTCTGATCCCCTGACATTGCTATTCAGATCTGGTTTAACTCCATCTGTCTCGGGGTCTGCCGCTCCAATTTAATTTAATAGTTAAAACAGTTCTGGGTTATTTGTGTTTGCTCAAATTGGAATCTTCAGAGTTAGTAGTACAGTGTTTCTTCACTGGTTCGATCGGAATCCCGAAGATGTGTGCAATTGTGCATCATGCTTAGTGAACAATCATAATTGCTAAATACCGGACCACACTTCCTTTCGATTTAGTAAACGATTCAACTAATTGGGTTTCAATTTTGTTGGGATTTGATTTGTGATTTTTTTTCTTGAAAACATTACTATAAATTATTTTCATTGAAACAAACAGAGCTAAAAAACTCATGATTACAATAAAGAAGCTCCCAATTTATCTCCCACATAAGGAAGAAAAAAACAAGTTAAAAAGTTGAACAAGAAACATTTTACCATGACATGAAAGGATAGGAGTATAATTTATTTAATTAACAGAAATCAAGCATGCACAAAAAGCCGCACAGCAACAGTCCAGTACACCGGCATCGCAAACGCCCACGCAACCCTCTACAATTGCATCACATCCACCACAGCAAGCCACTACCTTGTCACCATTCCCCTCGACCTGGGATGGCTCACCGGAGCCGGAGCCAGTAACACCAAAAACAAGCATCAACATGATTGAAATTAACATAAAAATCACACAAAGCACACCAGCGGATGAGCCCCGGAAGAGAAGAACACCATATGCAGTACTCCCATGATGATCACTTACAAGATCAATGTATCTAGCCATGGTTGATCAATTATTCAAATACTAGCTTACATGCATATTTATGCATAAAATATATGGAAATGGTCAAGCAGCTACTTTTCTAGAATTAATTATATTCTGCAAATTGTTTAGTGCAATGATACTGTAACCACCCATACTAATACCGACCAATATCTGTTTTTTTTTAATTTTCATATTAGTTTACATAGGAGAGTAATATTATACTCCCTCCATCCCCAAAAATAAGTGCACTTTGATTCTTTATGGTCAAGTTGATTAAATTTAGGCCAAATCTCTCTCTCTCTCTCTCTCTCTCTCTCTATATATATATATATATATATATATATATATATGGTAAGGGTAGATTTCTCCCTCCAAAATCTCAAATTTGAATAATTAACTTTTGAGTTACTATTTCACTCTTTCTCTCTCATATCTTCTTTGGTTGTATTTCTTTTTCTCTCTTCCATCTTCTCTATATTTTCTCTCACATCACCACAATCTCCTTTCTTTTAATTATGTTTAAACATTTTCCTTTCTTTAAACATAAAAAATAGTGACTAAAACAAAAATAATAATTTCGGAGTCAAGAAAACACAAATATAAGAGGTTAGTAAAATAAAAATAATTTATAGAACAAGCCACTATAAAAATAAAAGTCACATAATTAACAAAACAAAAATCATTTATTGCGGATATTAGTAATATAAAATAATTTATGGAACAAAAGTTTAAAACAAATTCTTAAAAATATATATGTAAAACAAAAATACGTTAGTAAAATAAAAATATTTGATAGAACAAAAATAATAGTTCCAAAGTCAATAAAAATAAAAACAATTTAAACCGAGGTTACTAAAATAATAAAAATAATTTATGGAACAAAATTTTAAAACAAATTCTTAAAAATAGCTATGTAAAACAAAAATGCATTAGTTAAATAAAAATATTTGATGGAACAAAAAGAATAGTTACGGAAGTCAATAAAACAAAAATAATTTAAACCGAGGTTAGTAAAATTATACAAATAATTTAAGGAAAAATAGTTATGTAAAACAAAAATACGTTAGTAAAATAAAAATATTTGATGGAACAAAAATAATAGTTACATGGTCAATAAAACAAAACAATGTAAACCTATGTTAGCAAAATAATAATAAAAAATTACGGAATTTTTTTTCTATAAAACTAATTCTTAAAAATAAAACAAAAATAATAGTTACGAAGTCAATAAAACAAAAAATATAATGGAAGTTATTAAAATCAAAATAATTTACAAAACAAAATAGTAGTTAACGGTAAAAATAATTTTGTTATTTTGATTTTAACTTATTTTCTTCTCAGAAATTTCTTTATTCATAAAATACAAATATGATTTAATAAAAGTAATCATTCAAAAGGAAGAATTTATTTGAGTTCAGATTCTTTTTGCAGGGAGGAAAAAATTAAAATTTGTTCGAAGACATTAATTATACAGAGTTTTTGAATAGTATAAAGTTTTCGGAGTTGTCAAGTCATGAATTAACACTTAAAATTAGTGTTTCAGTAATGCTATTGAGATACATTGACCATGCTCCAGGGTTATGCAATAAAACAAGACTAATCATCATAAATCTTGGGGATCACATTGTGGAAACAATTTTTTTTTTAAAGGAGACAATGTTGGAGAAAATGTTTTTATCCCAAGATTGTCATTAGCTCTATCCGATGTAAGACTGTCTTTCAAATTTTAAAGAAGACAATTTACATTACTGGTATCATATGCAATGACAATTAACAAGTGTCAAAGTCAATAATTGCATATATGTCTCTTTTTGAAAAAAAAATAATATTTAGTCATAAACAATTATATGTCGTAGTTTTTAGAGTAATAAATTATTTTGATTTGAAGATATTGATATGCGGTGAAGATGAAAAACCAACTAATAAGACAACAAATGTTGTGTATAAGAAAATTTTTTAGAATTTATAATGATTAGTGATATACCTATGTGTAATTGTTAATAAACCAATCCTCCTTATTTTGTTTATGTACGATTTAGTTGACGTGCGTTTAATGCACGGGTTAAAAAAACTAGTTTATAAATAATTAAGGTGATAATCGGGCCAGTCTCCTGTGGAGAAAATATAACCGTAAAAGTCCATTATATTTATTTTAAACCACTAAAGTATATTCTTTTTAGGAAAAATGACGAAGATACCATTAATGAAGGAAAGACGTGTGGAAGGGCTACAACCCAAATTTGGGCATCGCAACGAAAAACATTGGGCATCGTTCAAAATTTTGGGCGTCGAAATGCAAAAGTCACTGCTCAAATTTGGACATCGCTAAAAAATTTGGGCATCCCTAAAAAATCTGGGCATCCTTAAAAATTTGGGCATCACTCAAAACATTGGACGTCGTTCATTTTATGCAACGCATCCTGTGTTTATTGATATTAGAATGACTTGGTATATATCATGAAATTCGATTCTATAGTGATTATTCATATTTGATCGACTTTGGGAGTCCTACGTATACTATGATTGCTATATTCCTACAATTTTAATTCATATTATCACATTTTACACTTATCTTTCAAGCCATAATAGAACAATCGAAGCCAACGACACAACAATCGATGCCAACGACGCAACAATTGATGCCAACTACACAACAATTGAAGCCAACGACACAACAATCGAAGCCTATGACGCAACAATTTCACACACACACACACACAATTTCACACAAACTGATCTTGATCTCGATCCCGCCCCCCATTGTCTCATACAATTTCACACACACACACATCGAACGACACTCATTGTATTTTTTTGTGGGGCTATAAAGCATTTCATCTCAAAAGCAATTGTTAGATGGTCATATTTGTTTTTGTAATAAAGAAACAAATAAAACGGAAGGAAATGTTTCGATAGCTAGGCGTATTTTTCAAGGAGGAAGTTCGAAGAAGAAACATTGGGCGTCGTTCACTTACACAGCCTAAGTTAATTGGGATTAGAATGATTTGTTATATATCATGAAGTCAACGACGCAACAATCGAAGCCAATGATGCAACAATCGAAGCCTACGACGCAACAATTTCACAAACACACAATTTCATACAACCTGATCTTAATATCGATCTCGATCCCGCCCCTCTTTGTCTCATACGATTTCACACACACACACACACACACACACACACACCGAAAGACAATCAGTGTGCTTTTTTGTGGGGCTCTAAAGTTTTCCATCTCAAAAGCAATTGTTAGATGGTCAAATCAATCCGCCATGGAAGAGATTAAGATCTCCGTCTCTTTTCCTTATCTCTGTAGCTCAAATCCTATTTATTGGTCTTCCCTTTCTTGAGCCCAGAATGGGCTCACTTCCGGTAGAGAAAGAAAGTACGATATTTCGAGGAAAGTAGGTAGCTCAAACGGAGAAATGAATGGATGAGGGAGGAAGAAACTGAGTTTCTCTCCCGCTTCTTATCTCATTAAAGATGACGGTGGGTATTTTAGGAACAATGTTATTAAAATGCACTTTAGTGGTTGAATAAAAAAACAGATGAGTGAAGCGGTTATAATTTCACAAAAGGGGATTGACCCGCAATTATTCCAAATAATTACATACCCTTAAAAAAATTAAGAATTGTTATTGATCGTATTTTTAATATTGCATGAAATATTGAAATATATTACTCCTTCTTTTTCTAAATTAATGTCCTATTTAAATATTTTGAGTCGGACTATCTGTTTCAAATGAAAATTTAGCGTATATGTTTTTTATTTTTTTAAAATCTTGAAGCATGTAATTTGTTAATTTATTATTATTTAAATAATTTAAAAAAGTCAAACAATACAATAGTTTAGGAACATAAGGAGAACTTAAAAACATAACAAATTTATGTTAAATAATAATTTAATATTGTTTTAGATTGACTTTTCAATAATCTGAGACATGGGAGAATCTTATTTATACTTTATCTCTATTGCATCATACTTATATCATGTAAGATAAGTATAGTTATGAACTAGTAGAATTATTATTTATTTTTGTATGTAACACTTATCTATTTTCAACTTGCATATTGAATTGTTGAAGAATAGGCCTTTCCAGTACGTATATTCCCTATTTTAGGGATAAAATCTGAAGCCTACTTGATGAATTGTGTTTAATATTTGAAGTTGGATTGTTTATTTATGAAATATGTCACACTCAAAGTTGAGTTACTCATTTATATGTTAGTATTTTTATTATTATTAGAATGTCAACCCCAACAAGTACTATAATTGGTATTCTCTCGACTCAAAAAGAGAAATGGCTATTGTTTTATTGCAGAATTTGGTAATAACTTCATTAATTTAGTATCACATTCCTCCATCTGTATTGTTATCTTTTACATTTTTTACACATAAATGAGTGTTGTGCTTTCCGTAAAAACTACTCCCTCCGTCCCTAAATTATCGTTCTCCTTTCCTTTTTCGTCCATCCCAAAATAATTGTCCACTTTGAAACTTACCTTTTTAGAACATCACTTTTACCACTTTACCCTTACTTTTTCACCTTACTTTAATTATGGGTCACATACACATGAGCTTTAAAGGAAACTACACATTAAACCAATATAAATAATCAAGTCAATTGTTTTTTCTTAATCTGTGCGCCGGGTCAACCAGGACAATAAATTAGGGACGGAGGGAGTAATAAAATTTAGGAATAATGACATAACATTTTTATTGAATTAAATCATCTATTTATAGGGAAAGTTACAATTACAGTTACACTTGGTGTAGTACAAGAAACTTTTACAAGTAAGAAATCATAATAAGGAAAGAACTATACACTATAATTCCTGCTAAATAATAATTACAAACAAATAAGAATAAATACAAAATAGATTATTCTCTAATATGCCCCTGCAAGATGGACGGCCGAGAGGAAAGACCAATCTTGTGATGTAATTGATGAAACCGTTGGCGAGCAAGAGGCTTAGTCAGTGCATCGACCAACTGATCAGTCGAGGAAATATGACAAACTCGTATAAGCCCATCCTGAACTTGTTACCGGATGAAGTGAAAGTCCAGGGCCACATGCTTCATACGAGTATGTAAGATCAAGTTGGAGCAGAGACTAGTGGCACCTACATTGTCACAATAAATGACGGGTTGAATGGAAGATACCGAGCTCTCTGAGCAGAGACACAATCCAGCAGACTTCAGCAGCGGTGGCAGCGACAGCCCGGTATCCAGCTTTAGTCGAAGAGCAAACAACAGTGCGCTGTTTCTTGGAGCTCTACGAGACCGGGTTGCTACCAAGGTAGATAATGTAGGCACTTGTGGAGGTGTAGTCATCTTTGTTGCCCGCCCAATCAGTATTAGTGAATGCATGGAGAGCTTGGGGGGGGGGACTGGCGATGAAGTTTAATTCCATTATTAAGAGAGAGTTTGTTGACGGCATAGGAAACATCTGGGCGGGTAAGAGATAGATACTACTGAAGACTCTCAATCACTGCTCGAAATTCTATCAGATCCATGAGAGTTGTGCCCGACTAAAGAGTTAAGTTTTGCGAGGTGGGGAGTGGAGTAGCAATCGGGCGAGCATCTGCCATGCCTGTGCGAGCAAGGAGATTGGCAATGTACCCACGCTGTGAGAGCATGAGACCACTTGGTCGCTTGATAACCTCAACATCAAGGAAATAATGAAGATCTCCAAGGTCTTTGAATGAGCAGTGAGCAAGGAGATGAAGGTTTGGACTGCAGCGGGCTGGTTCCCCGTGATGATAATGTCATCCATATAGACAAGAAGATAGATGGTGGTGCCTCCTGTATTAAGAATGAACAATGAAGTGTCTGCCACATAATTTTTGAACTCAGAGGCAAGGAGAAATTGACGCAGTTCATTGTACCATGCTCGAGGAGCCTGCTTAAGACCATAAATCACCTTGTGAAGTTGATATACGTGCTGAGGTTTGTCCTTGTCAAGGAAGCCATGTGGTTGAACCATGAACACCTCCTCGGACAGATTGCCTTGAAGAAAGACATTGTTCACATCTAATTGCCGAAGATCCCATCCTCGACATACGACAAGCGAGAGAACAAGACGAACTGTGGTCGGTTTAACCACCGGGCTGAAGGTCTCGTGATAATCCACTCCTAGTCGCTGGTGAAACCCCTTGGCCACAAGACGAGCTTTGTAGCGATCAATAGTGCCATCAGGGTGTTGTTTTATGCGGAAGATCTATTTGCAGCCAACAATATTGTGAGCATCTGCCGAGGGAACCAGATCCCAAGTACCATTACGAGTTAAATCATCATACTCTTCGGACATGGCCTGGCGCCACTTGACATCTTTGAGAGCTTGAGTGACACATGTTGGTTCGTTGTCCGCTGCTAGTTGAGCCGAGAGACTCATTTTGACTTGAGGTTTGAAGATATTGTTCTTGGAGGGGGTAACCATGGATGAGGTGCCAGCGGGCACAGGAACAGATGCAGCGGGCACAGGACTGGTGGGCACAGGGCTATCCTCGAGCATGGTACTGGGTGCCGAGGAGAGTTGAGCAGTAGGCACAGTGTTGTCCTCGGGCATGGAACTGGTTGCCGAGGAAGATTGAGCAGCGGACACAAGACATATAGTGGGCACAGTGTTATCCTCGGTCATAGTAGCAGGGGAATGAGGGTGGTCTAGGGGCGAACTGAGATTAACCACATTCTGATTAGTGCTAGAAGCCACGGACGGAGAGTTTCCAGAGCGGGCAGCAGACGGTTTGTATGAATTAGAGAGCAGTTCATGTGGAGGGAACCAAGAGACACATGTGTAGGTATCCGTGCGAACACGATGGGTGGCTGATGTGGACATGGGAAAGGTAGACTCGACAAACCGGACATGATGCGAAATGAACAACTTGGTGGTGCTCGGATCATAATAGAGATACTCTGAGTGAGCGAGTAACCAAGGAAAACACAATGAGTGGAGTGGGCAGCGAGTTTGTGGGCGGAGTAAGGGCGGAGCGAAGGGTAGCAAAGACACCCAAAGGCACGGAGTTTAGAGTAGTTGGGTGGAGAACCCATCAGTTTTTGGTAGGGAGATATCTGGTCTAGAGTGGGTGTTGGTAGCCGGTTTATGAGGTAGATCGCTGTTTGGAAGGCAAATGATCAGAAGGGCAGCTTTAGAGGGGAGAGAAAGACATGTCTCAACTATGTGGCGATGGCGACGCTCCGAGAACCCATTGTGCTCCGGAGTGTTAGGTGGTGATGTGAGGTGAGAGATGCCATTAGCAGACAGGTAGGAGGCCGAGCTAGTACTGTGGGCGAGACCCGTGTACTCACCACCATTGTCAAAATAAAGAATGACAATGGTGGTTTTGAAATAGTTTTCGACAAATGCTTTGAAATGGGGAAAGATGGTGGCAACGTCTTTTTTTTTTTGAGCGGGTAGAGCCATATATAGTAAGTGTAATGATCGACAAAAATAACATAGTATTTAAATCCATCAAGAGAATGAATGGGGGAGGTCGAGACATCAGAATAAATAATTTGTAGCAGATAGGAAGACACAATAGTAGATTGCAAAAAAGGAAGTTTGTGACTTTTATTGCATAAACAATCATGACAATGTTCTTGTTTGATGCGAGGAGTGTCTAAAGCTACACCTAAACTAGATAGAATCTAACGCTGGATGGGTTCAGATGGATCGTCAAGGCGGTAATGCCAATCATGATGAGAGACTTTGGAACCTACACAAGCAGAGGGGCGAGCATAATGAGTTGTGATCGGCCATTCATACACACCATCATTAGATTGCCCGGTCAGCAGAATGCTCCCTGTCCGTAGATCCTTCGTATGAAAATAATTTGGTAAGAACTCAATAGAAGTATTATTGGGGATGCAAAATTGAGATATGGAAATAAGGTTCTTTTTCATGTCTGGTACAAAGAGAACATTATGCAAGGCAAGAAAGTAAGGAGGAACCAGTTTTAGAGATAGATAACCCTGTACCATCACCAATGACCATGTCGTATGTGCCCTGTAGGGGGTGTGAAGAGATAGGTTACCAAGGTCGCTAGCGACATGGTGAGAAGCACCACTATCAAACAGCCAGCTCGGTGTCCCTGGGTTTGTTGTGGTTGCGGGGTGTGCCCGTGGTTGCCACTTGGAGCCATTTGTCGTGTTAGGAATAGAAGGAATAGATGTGGTGGCGACCAGCTAAAAGTTGGGGCAGCGAGCAACCATATGTCCCTATTGGCGACATCCTTGACACTTGCCCAAATATGGTCACTGTTAGCGAGGAACAGATCGAGACTGAGGACTGGGAAGGCAGTCAAGGTTACGAGGACTGTTACCGGGCTTGCAAGGATGGTTGCCGAGTAGATGAGCTGTTGATCCTCGGGGTAGCAGGATTGGCCGAGGCAGGATACGAGGACACAACATGTGCCTGTTTGAGAAGCAGCTCGCGGTTGATGAGTTTTTCATGAAGCTCATCAAACAATATAGAAGTGTCTTGACCTTCGACCACATCAACAATGTGGTGATAGTCATCATCCAAACCCCCGAGGTTGATCTCAATGAGATCCTCGTGGTCGAGAGGTTTTCCAAGAGCAGCGAGCTCATCAGTACGCCCTTTGACTGACTGCATGTAGTCGGAGATCAACTGAGTGCCCTTGGAATCTCGCTTAAGATAGTCCTTGATCTGCTTTATGTGACCGCGAGTTGGGCGAGCATAGGTGTGAGCAAGGGTTTTCCAAGCTTCATAGGTAGTGGCGGCCTGTTGGATCAAAGGGACCAAGGGAGCAGACATGAAGTCGACAAGAGTACCAAATAGAAGTTTATCTTTTCGGATTCAGGGTTGGTAATGTGGGTTTGGTGTTGAAACCTCATTGGATGATGAATGAGGATGGTGGGAGATGGGCATGGGTATGAGACGTTCATAAACTTGTAGAGGTCATAGCCAATAAGAGTGACCTCAACTTGGAGTTTCCAAGCTATATAGTTGGTGGAGGTGAGTTTGGTGATGTTATAGTGAGAGATGTTGATAAGATCGAAGGTTTGTGTGGGATCAAGGGAGTTTTTGATGGTGAGGGAGTGATTTCTGTTGGCCATAGCTAGGAGGGTTAGGGCGACTGCTAGAGGAAGAAGAAGAGGGTTTAGGAGCAAAGCTCTGATACCATGTAGAAACTAATAAAGTTTAGGAATAATGACATAGCTTTTCCATTGATTGAATCACCTCTTTATAGGGAGAGTTACAATTAGGGTTACACTTGGAGTAGGGTGTACAAGAAACCTTTACAAAGAAGGAATCATAATAAGGAAAGAACTATACAAGGTAATTACTGCTAAATAATAATTACAAACAAATAAGAATAAATACAAAATAGATTATTCTTTAATACTTTCAACCAATTACCACTAACTTGTGACGGAGACGGGGTTGAACAGAATGTTCGGTTTGCCGTTAGAGGTGTGAGCCGTCCTTTGGGGGTGGGGGTTAAGCATGTTAAGCTCGGTGAGTTGCTTGCAGTTGCAGGGCTGAGATCAAAATGTTGACAATTGCACATGTTTTTTTACACGAAAAGGAAACTGACAATATTGTTATAACAATTCACACACACTCTCTTTATATGATCCCTAATCGAATATGCTTGATTGGGAACATTTTTGTATATATTGTTTGTTTTGAATTTTTCATGGAATGCCTTTAATAGTTGATGAACTCAAATAAGTGTGATATTTAATATCGTTTTTGTGACTTAACTTGTTGTAAATGTAGCACTTTTTATGGGTATTTTGTATGTTTAGTGATTACAGGTCTATGAGAGATTGATGGTGAAAAAGTGAAAAGAAAATCAAGTTTAAAGAAGAAATCCGGATATCATGGTACCGAATGGGCATTCAATATATATTTTAGGCAAGCTTGAGCTGAAGTTGGAAGCAATGTCACGTTTTTAAAGGGAATTTCAGACATTATCCATTTCAGTAATTCGGGAATTATTATTTTTCTCTAAATTGTTGTTATTTCTTTTCTTTCTCTTTTGTAATTATTGAAAAAAATAGGATAAGAGAAAGATTAGATGTTGTGGACTTTGTCAACAACTACCTAGGAGTGGGGGTTAGGAGTGGAGATCATGGCCTCTATAAAGGAGGAAAGACTTGGAGAACAAGGATGGGCTCAACTATATAAGGAGAGGTCAGTTTTAGAAGTCGGCATGAATCACAGACAACACGGCTGATACACATAATCATACATACACATAATCATACATACACATATACACTTGAAGATTTTGATAGCAGCTTGCTCGTTTCTTCCATCACACTGCTGGGTTTATTTTCATTTTGAATTCATTTTGTAAGTAATCTTCAATTATGTTTAGTGGCTAGTTTTATTTCTTCCAGTTAATGAACAAGTAATTCTTTACAAGTTTCTGCTGTGAGTTCTAAGTGTTTTAATTCTCAATTGGATTTAAGTATTTATTCATTCTTTGTTTATTTGTTGCAAAAGGAATTGCAACGTAGGATTATTATGCTTAGTTAATGTTTTTGGCCAGAACCTTAATTAACATAATATTTCATTGTTAGTTATAACCGTTGATCCTTAATTGTCATCGGGTTCTAACAAAGTAGCAAGTGATGCACCGTTTAGACATCACAAGCATATTCGGTCCGTGTTGCGGGAATGTGTAATCTAAATTAAATGATATTGCTTCAATATGCACTGTTTAGAATCGGGTCTCTCTCTCTTAATGCTTTCAAAACATTAAATCCTACGAGCGTCTCGGGGGTTGTCTTTTGATTAGGGAGATAGTTAATGAGCTTCTCTTGGCTATCGAGATAGTAATGAGAGATTGGGTGTCTGGCGGTTGTCAACAACTATAACCGGTTTACTTGAAACTGATTGAGTCATTTTTGCATCTATGATCAGTAGTAACTTTTAGGATTACATTAAGTTCATTATTGAATTTTTCTCTTATTGAATTCAAACATCGTTTTCTGTTTTATTTACATTTAGTCATTAAATTCAGCTTTTAGTTAATTCGTTCATTAGTAATTAGTTTAGATTAAAAACCCCATTCTTTATTTTAATTGTTTTGTTAAAATTCTTAAGAGAAGTAAATTTGACGTTCCCTATGGATACGATCCCTACTACCCTATACTCGTTATTTGGGAAAATAGGAAATTATTTTCGATGGTTGACACCCGTCAAATTTTGGCGCCGTTGCCGGGGAACGGTTTTGCTATTTATTTCTTTTTAAGAATTTTATTTTGTTATGGCTTTCTATGCACAACAATTTGGAAGTAGACACGATAACTTTCCACGACTAGGGAATGAGGTAAATTCTAGATCTATTGATCAAAGATTGAATGCATTGACTTCTCTGATGGATAAGTTTCTTGTAAATTAGGTATCAAAGGCTCAAGTTTGTAGAAATTCATTGATTGTTAGACAAGTTGCAGATTATTATCCTCTATGGCAAGATAATATGCAACACGCCATGGCAATGGGAGGATTTCCGGGACAAACACATGATGACCATGATCCTTATTCCAATAGCTACAATCCAGGATGGTGGGATCAACCAAATTTCGCCGAAAATCAAGAAGGGCAACCGATATTTCTGGCAATGTAATTATCCGCTCACCTCCTCCATCGCTTCACCCACTACCGCCGTCACATCGTTGGAGAGTTTAATCAAGAGCCTTGCTGAATCGGTACAACAAGATAGACAAGAAACCAAGGCTAGCATTAGATCTCTTGAAAATCAGATTTCTCAGCTAGTCGTGTCCATGAACAAGCTGGAAGAGAATCAAGTTGAACAGAAAAAGAGGCATGTTGATTGCAGTAAGGAAGAAGTTGTGAAAAATGTGGGGTCGCTGTAGACACCCCAAATTCGTACCCCTATTTTATATTGTCTAAATAAATATTGCAAAATAGATTACTAAATTATCTCTTGTATGTTTCAGAAATAAAAATACAAAAAGATAAATAAAACAAAAATCAAAAAAAGAAAGAAAATAAACAAAGAAAATAAAATAAAAGAAAAAGACAAAAGAAATCACAAAAAGAAAGAAAATCAAAAAGAAAAGAAAAACAAAAGAAAAGAAAAGCAAAAAGAAAAACCAAATGAAAAAGAAAACAAAAGAATAAAGAAAGAATAAAAAAAGAAAAAGAAAAGAATAAAAAAGCAGCAGCCGCCGGTTGCACACCCCCCACCATTTTCTTAATCCTTAATCTATCATTCTCACTATATATATTACTCCCACTCACTTACCCAGCTCTCTCATTTTTAAGCGCCCCCGCCCAGCTCTCTCTCTCTCTCTTCAAGAACCGGCCCACTCCCTCTCTCTCAAGCGACCCACTCTCCAGCCCTCACTCTCTCAATCCTCTTACCCACAATCTCTCTCTCTCTCCTAAAACCCACTTCCCAGCCGCCCAAACTCTCATAATCTCTCACCCTCACAAACCCACTCGCACATATACTCCCTCCTGTCAGTCCCACTCACTCACACACACTTATAAATAAACTCCCCACTCCAGCGCCCTCAGCCCACTGTCTCGCACACACATATAACTCGCACACTCACACACTCACACACACACAAATATATAAAAACGCACACACAAAAACACACATCCTCGCTGCCGCCTCGATTTCAAAGCGCCAAACCGACCCAAAAGCCCGAGCTGACTAGCCCCAGCCTCAAATCCAGCTCAAATCCAGCTTCAATTCAAAACAAAAAAAGACTCCCTCTCCCGCAGAGGACAGAGCGAGCACACCACCGCTCTAAAAGGTAATACCTTTAAGGGCGTATTTTTATTTCATTTATATTTTTTCTTTTTATTTATTTTCAAAAAAGTTGTATTTTAAATCCGGCACAATGTAGCCAATATAAGCCGTTGTCTTTGCCGCCTTAGATTAGATTAGAAAAATTATGTAAAAGAGCCATTATTATGGCCAAATATTCTTAAATGTGTTTGTAATTATTGGAAGGAGGCGGTCATGAGTCCGTAAATAATGTAGCCAATGAATGTATCTGTTTAATTTTCTCTTGTCAAAATAAGACCTTATTTATTTGCTAGATTAATATAACAATGAGCATATTTCAGCCAAAAACGCTTTGAGACCGAAAGGGCGAGTTGGGTGCCTAGCACCTTCCCAACTCGTAACTTAGCCCCCGAACCCGTTTTCTAAAATCTCTGGTTTTCTCTTCTGGTTTTCCTTTATTTTTGCCTTAAAATAAAGGTGGCGACTCTAAAAACTTTCAGATCCAGTGGGGCCACGCAACATTCCCTCTTTGCACTTTCATGTTCTCCCCTAAAAAAGGGAGATACGAGAATGGAGGGGTGATGTATTCCCATATCCTGGTATCCCCTAAACAAGGGATAACTTGATGCGGGAAACCCATAGCTCCCATAGCGATCTGATTGGGCCATAAGGCCATTTTAATAAATCCATAAGTGGGGGCGTCGCAATATCTTTTCTTGCACTTCTCTATTATCCCCTGACAAAAAAAAGGGGAGAATGAGAATGGAAAGGTAATGCATTCCCATATCCTGTTATCCACGAAATAAGGGATAACCTGACATGAGGAAACCTTTAGTTCCCATTTTGGATACAAAATCCACTCAGGGCAACCGAGGCACATTCCAACGTGCTAATATAGACAGCACTCCTCTCGCACTTTGGATTTCGTCTTCCCCTAAACAAGGGAGGGTGGAACGAGAGCAGTGGTGTCCCGCATCCGCACGTACGCGCACCCCTAAACAAGGGCGCGCGGGGCGCGGGAGCACACCCCGGGAACCTCACAGTCGCCAAGTAATGAAGGTGGAGAATTCATTAAACAAAGTGAGAAAATTGTTATTCTCCCACCTTTTTCGGACATATTTGCTAAGAAAGAAGAGGATGAGAAAGAAATCTTAGAGACCTTCCGTAAGGTTGAGATTAACATTCCTGTCATGGATGTCATAAGGGAAATGTCTCATCATTCTAAGTTTCTTAAGGAACTGTGTGCAAATAAAATGAAGTTGGAATTAGTTCTTGTAAAAAGTTTGACAGAAAAAGATATGCATTTCCAAAGCAGTGAGGAGGTGCATGAAAATATTATGGCACTCTATTCCACACCGGAGGTAACACCAAGGTTTGATTTTCCTTCTTTTCCATTACCGATTTCAAGTGAAAAAATTATTCCTCCATTGCCGGTTATCATTGGTAATAATTTGACCGAGTTGTAGGAAGAGTGGGTATTAGGTCTAGCTACAGACATTAAATAGCAGCACTAATTGGGAGGCAACCTAACAATTTTAATGCTTTAACTTCCTGTTTTTCTAGGTTAAATTTATTTTCTTGTTATTTTCATTATGTTTTTAGCTTCTTTTTTTTTTTTTTGTAGCAGCAGGTATGTGATTTAAAGAAGCCAAGAAGAATGAACTGCGTGTAGCAAGGATTGTGAGAGCTTAGCACATGCCCATGGGGTATTTTCACTCTTCCTGTTTTTTTTCCAAGAGCAACCAAGCGGCAAAACCAAATTAGGATTTCTCTTTGCCTTTGTTTAGCATGACAGGGAGTAGCTATCTTCCCTCCACTTTGCTCTTTTCTGCTTAAAATTCTTTTTCTTGTTTTGCACACCTTGATTATGTACTACATTGAGGACAATGCATAACATAAGTGTGGGGGGATTTGAGCGTGTGTATATGAGGTATTTGGAGGTCCCTTTTTGCTGTTATATTGGTTGATGTATATGTCTTTATCTGAGGATTTTTGAACTTTCATGACATGATTTGGGTTGATAGTTTGAAATGAAAAAGGAGACATTGTTTCTATGTTTGTAGATGTGCATTATCCGATTGAATTGAGGAATTTATGATAAATGATGGGCATTTTGAAAATTTTTGTCATTAAATTGTAAAACATGTCTGTAATTGATACTTTCAATTAGTGTGTGCAAGTTTTAACTCATTAGCCACTTTGGTGAGATTTTGGGCCAACAATAGAGCAGTCCGTTATATATGCTATTTTATTGTTTCTTTGAGTGATTTTCATGCGCGGGTGATTATTCTAAAACTTGCATTTTGTATACATATCGAGATCACATCAATGAGTTCTTTGCATCAATATGATTAAGGCACTTAGGTATCACCTCTTTTGTCTATCTTTTTCTATCCTACCCATAAATATTTCCCCTTAGTTAACAATTTTGAGCCTTATCTGTTTCTTTGTTTTTACCCAGATATAATAAACCTTTAGCCTTTCTTTGTTGACCTTCTTTTTTATTAACATGATGTCAAAGGAGTTGCATATGACCATGTGAATTACAGAGTTGTATTCTTAAATAGATGTGAAGTTGCAAATGATGGTTGTTTAATTGAGTGAATTGTTCTTGGGTTATGTTCTGTACAAAAAATAAAATAAAAAATAGAAGTATGTTCCAGTTATGCTGTTGATAAAAAAAAAGAAAAAAAAAAGAAAAAAAAGAGAGAAGTATGTAACATCACTTCAAAGAAAAGAGAACTTGAGTCAAGTAAAATGTGCAATTCAGTTTTATGGTGACTAAAGCCATTGATATGATTCATTTTGTGACTAATTCTGATGGACGAGTTGGAAATGACTCATGTGGTCATTTTGACATTTTTCTTTGACAATTTTCTTTGACATCTTAGCCATGTTAATCCTTTATATATCCTTCCCTTTTCACCCCTAGCCATGTTACAACCTTTTTAAAGACCTTTTGGTTGGTGCATTATGAACTCATATTCAGTGATGGAGATTTGATCAATTTGCAAGCATATTGTAATGTCATTTCATTGTGTGATTTGAGTGCTTCATGATATACATCTCTCTTTAAACACTTTTGTGTGATTTGAGAGATACCGTGAGGATAGTTGAGTCTTGCATATGTGAAATTGAAGGATAATTTTAGAGACATGCAAATAAATTTAAATAGAAAAATTAAAGAATACCCATCTTGTTGATTGAATTTTGATTTTCAATATGAGAATGCACATTTGATGTCAAGTTGGGAACAATGTCTGTTTTTCTTGGGTTGGTTAGAGCAGCAATGATCATGTTCATGAAGTTTAAAAAATGCTTGAGGACAAGCATCGTTTAAGTGTGGGGGAATTTTGATGAACTCAAATAAGTGTGATATTTAGTATCGTTTTTGTGACTTAACTTGTTGTAAATGTAGCACTTTTTATGGGTATTTTGTATGTTTAGTGATTACAGGTCTATGAGAGATTGATGGTGAAAAAGTGAAAAGAAAATCAAGTTTAAAGAAGAAATTCGAATATCATCGTACCGAATGGGCATTCGCTATATATCTGAGGCGAGCTGGAGCTGAAGTTGGAAGCAATGTCACGTTTTTAAAGGGAATTTCAGACATTATCCATTTCAGTAATTAGGGAATTATTATTTTTCTCTAAATTGTTGTTATTTATTTTCTTTCTCTTTTGTAATTATTGAAAAAAATAGGATAAGAGATAGATTAGATGTTGTGGACTTTGTCAACAACTACCTAGGAGTGGGGGTTAGGAGTGGAGATCATGGCCTCTATAAAGGAGGAAAGACTTGGAGAGCAAGGATGGGCTCATATATATAAGGAGAGGTCAGTTTTAGAAGTCGGCATGAATCACAGACAACACGGCTGATACACATAATCATACACACACATATACACTTGAAGATTTTGGTAGCAGCTTGCTCGTTTCTTCCATCACACTGATGGGTTTATTTTCGTTTTGAATTCATTTTATAAGTAATTTTTAATTATGTTTAGTGGCTAGTTTTATTTCTTCCAGTTAATGAACAAGTAATTCTTTACAAGTTTCTGCTGTGAGATCTAAGTGTTTTAATTCTTAATTGGGTTTAAGTATTTATTCATTCTCTGTTTGTTTGCTGCAAAAGGAATTGTAACGTAGGATTATTATGCTTAGTTAATGTTTGTGGCCAGAACCTTAATTAACATAATTTTTCATTGCTAGTTATAACCGTTGATCCGTAATTGTCATCGGGTTCTAACAAAGTAGCAAGTGACGCACCGTTTAGGCATCACAAGCATATTCGGTCCGTGTTGTGGGAATGTGTAATCTAAATTAAATGATATTGCTTCAATATGCACTGTTTAGAATCGGGTCTCTCTCTCTTAATGCTTTCAAAACATTAAATCCTACGAGCATCTCGGGGGTTGTCTTTTGATTAGGGAAATAGTTAATGAGCTTCTCTTGACTATCGAGATAGTAAGGAGAGATTGGGTGTCTGGCGATTATCGACAACTATAACCGGTTTACTTGAAGCTGATTGAGTCATTTTTGCATCTATGATCAATAGTAACTTTTAGGATTACATTAAGTTCATTGACTGGATTTTTCTCTTATTGAATTCAAACATCGTTTTCTGTTTTGTTTACATTTAGTCATTTAAATTCAGCTTTTAGTTAATTCGTTCATTAGTAATTAGTTTAGATTAAAAACCTCATTCTTTATTTTAATTGTTTTGTTAAAATTCTTAAGAGAAATAAATTTGACGTTCCCTGTGGATACGATCCATACTACCCTATACTCGTTATTTGGGAAAATAGGAAATTACTTTTGACGGTTTGACACTTGTCAATAGCTTTAACAAAATTCCTCGTAGCACATGATAATTTTTTCACGAGTCGCGCTATTGAGACCCCTCATTGCTATGAGTGTACGCCCTAAAAACCTTACATTCTTATTTTATCCTTACTTCTTAAAAAGATACCCATCGTCCCTCATTCCATCCCTCTCTGCATACCATTCCCCCCCATCTTCTTCTTCTGACCTAGCCACCACCCCCACTCCCTCTGGTGATCCTTGCCGAGACGCCATTCGAAATTCCAGCTCCGACTCCGACGATCATCTCTCCCTCTCCGACCTTTGCTTCCTCCACCGCCTCGACGCCCTCCTCCTCCCTCTCTGCGTACCATTCCTCTTCCCCCCTCTTCAACCTTCGCTTCTTTCACTCACAATCCCTCCA
The DNA here is from genome assembly GCA_013146195.2 of Codonopsis lanceolata. Lineage (NCBI taxonomy): Eukaryota > Viridiplantae > Streptophyta > Magnoliopsida > Asterales > Campanulaceae > Codonopsis > Codonopsis lanceolata. The sequence continues at coordinate 42,011,776 of CM028380.1, forward strand.
GCGACCCTTGCTGGCACGCCATCCGCCATTCCAGATCTAACTCCGGCGGTCATCTCTCCATCTCCGAGCCTTCACTTCCTTCACCGCCTCAGCGCCCTTCTCCCTCTTTCTCTGCGTACCATTCCTCCTCCTCCATTCTTCTTCTTCTAATTAACCCAGCCACCACCCCCACTCCCTCCGGCGACCCTTGCTGGGACGCCATCCGCCATTCCAGATCTGACTCTCGCGATCATCTCTCCGTCTCCGACCTTCACTTCCTCCACCGACTCAGTACTGACGATATTGCTCAGTCTATCTTGCGAGGGTGGGAAGGCAGTGAGGGTGGTGGGGGGAGACGCAAAAAGGGAGGGAAGGAGGGATGAATGAGTATGTTTATAAGAAGTAAGGGTAAAATAGGAAGGTAGTGTTTTTAGGGGGTACACTCATAGGAATGGGGGGTCTGAATAGCGCGACTCTTTTTTCACTTGGTAAACATTAGGGAAAATTATCCAAATAACCATCGTACTACTTGTAGGTAACTGATTTGACCAACCATATTACAATATCCCAAATATGACCAATGTACTCAGTAATTAGGTGCGATGTGGTCCTTGCCATCAACGTCTCATCCAATTTTGTAATGAACCTATTGACGTGGATTAATAAATGGACTGTACAAAGGGTATTTTTATCTTTCTATTTGTAATATCCCTAATTTTTGATAGTATTTTTTAAATTATAATAAATGCACTTGGGCCTATATTGATTTAGTTATCTTGGGCCAGTATTTATGGTTTTGCCTAATTTAAATGAAATCGATAATTTGACCTATTTTAAATTAATAGCGAGTCCACTTAGTTTTGGTACACAATTGAGTTATTTATTTGTGATTGGGCTTGAGTTCAATTGGTGGTCCATTTGATAATTATAACAATAATCATAACAACAACAATAATATAAGTAGTAGTAGTAGTAGTAATAATAATAATAATAATAATAATAATAATAATAATAATAATAATAATAAACACAACAATTATAACACATTTTATTGCTACAGTAATTGGGGGTTGTGAGTGGGTGTTTGTTGCCTGCCGTTGTGGAGAAACGGGGGACGTTTCTTTAGCCGTAATGATGGAGGAACTCAAGGGGTGGTTCACGACGAGTATAAAAGACGACGAGTTACCTATGGTTGGAGCATTCACAGAAGGTAAGAGCAGAGACGAGCAAAGTGAGAAAGGGTGCACGGAGGAAGTTTTTGGTGAAGTCTCGAGTCAGAGAAACCGATGACGCACTAAATCTCCGGCGGACGAGATCGAGTTTCGGTGAAGGTGAGACATTGATTCTTCCATTTCAAGTTTCTAGTAATCAATTCTTCGGTTAAGTTGATAGCTGCGTGGGTTTCCTTTGAGTTGGGAAGCAATACAGTGGGTGTTTGTGTAGGTGTACGAAAGGAAAAACCAAAAATAATAATAGTGTAGAAATGAAGGAAAGAAGGGAAAGAAATGAAAAAAAAGGGAAAGGAAGAGTAGCAGGGGCGGTGCAGAGGAAGGGGAAAGATATATATTAAGGTTTGTTTTGGGGGTGTAGTTGACTTTGAGAGAGGGAGTTGGGGTGAGGAGATAGTACACAAATGAAGAAAACAAAAAAGGGGAAAAAGGGGTAGTGAGGTATTGGGTGTGAAGGGTTGTTATTAATAAATAAAAAAAAGGGAAATGGGGAGGTGAGTGGCTAGGAGAAAGGGAGTTGGGTGAGTGAAATAAAAAGGGTATAAAGTATTTGGGTTAATCATTGTTGATTAATTGTAGTGAATAAGCCAAGCCTACATTTTAGAATTTGATGTGGTGGGTGGAGGAAAGTAAGCAAATGAAGATAAGAAAAAAATGGTGTACTGTGGTATAAAATAGTGTTTGTTTATTAAAATTTGTTAATTATTTAGTTATTAGCAGAATGATGGTTATAATAATTTAGTTTTTTTTTTTTTAGATTCGGGCAAGAGAAGTTAACGCTTCGTTCGAGGTTTGGTGAATTTGTTTCGTTACTCACAAGATAGTAAGGTATGTGATTATACTTCTTAAGTATTTTGATTGTCCTATTTTGTTCGGTAGGTTTCCATTATAATTTTATTGTCTTAACGTTTTCTTGTAAACGCATGCTCGGCACTCGCCGATATTTGCTTTGAATTCAGTCGAACCTATTTTGTTCATAGTCCAAAATTTATAATTTTTGTAACACTTGTTTGACTTCTTTGAAATATCAATTCATTGGAAAATGGATTTCATATATATTTTTAGACGTTTGATTTTATTGGAACGTCCCCCTTAATCACTAAGTAAAATAAATTGTTACGAGAAATGTGTAACACTAATGAAACGATGAAATTATATAACACCACTGGACATGTGGTGAGGTTATCCGGATATACCTTCATGCCCGTTGGGCTCAGGCCCGTCGGGGTAGTCAGCTAGGTCGAATTGATCACTTAAGTGATCATGGAGTCTACGTGTGTTCCTTGTTTTCAACCGGAATGGGACGGTTGGCGGCAATTAGATATCTCATATTTGTTTTGAGCCTTATCTTTCGCTTGGAATTCCTGGTTAACTTTTGCAATTGATTTTACTATTTCTATATCTGGTTGATGCAGATTCTGGTCTTACTAAAATTATTTGACTTTTTGGCGAAACATATTTTTTGTGGTCAACTCCTCCTTAGAAACCGGAGGGGTTGTATATGAGCTTGCTAGATATTGTTCGCTCACCCTTTTTTATTTTTCTCCAGGTCGTAAATAAGTTGGGATCCTTTTGGGCTTGAGTGGACTGTGTGGAGGGTGACCCGTGCAGGGATAAATTCCCTAGTTTTGACGTTTATTTACGGTTACTTTAATGAACAATTATTTGTTTTGGGATTGATGGAGCCAAATTACATCTTGCGATTTATAATAGACAGTAATGTGTTTTGGTTAGAGAAACTGTAATATTTTATTTTGGATATTTCGTGGTTAGTACTTTGCAATGGTGACGTGGCCAAATTGTGGGACCGCGGTGTCGGCACCAAGTTTGGGGCGTTACAGAGTGGTATTAGAGCTTAGCTTAAGATCCTGAGGGTTAAAGGTTCTAAGGGTTATGATGGAAATAATAATGAGATGGTAGAGATAAGAATATTATCGAAATTTGGGTTTATTTTTAGAAGGACTAATACATCGATTGGTTATGTGTAGGAATGACACGAACCCGACAAACTTCTAGGAAGACCTGTACTAATCAATCTCTTTCGGTACCTAGAGGGTTGTTCAATGAGGTGCATGCGAAGTTAGTCTGTTCCCGCGCCTTCTTTAGGATGAAAGATGCTAAGGATGAGCTTGTGGTTCACCTGCGTGCCCAAATGCAAGCAGCCAAGAATGTTAGGCATGTGCTTGATTTAGTGCGCGCTAGTCTCACCCAAACCATCGACGAAGCTCCAGAGGACAAGTTAGGGTCTTTCCTGAACCCCATACAAGTTGACTCGGATTCAGAGGAGGGGGAGGATGGCGAGGCGGATGACGAGATGGAGGAAAGTGAGTCCGAGGACTCCGATTCTGACGAGGAAGAAGGGGCTACAGCCGAGAGAGGGCACACTAACGGTTGGATAGAGAGTGATTAGTAGTACCTTAAGATAAGCGTTTTTATTTATGTTTAAAAGAAGTTAGTAGCTCCTTTTTGTTTTCCACTTGGTTATGGGTTAAAGTCCCATGTTTGAACTTAATTTGGATGTAATGAAAATTCCTCAAGGTTAATATAAATGCATTAATTGAATATGTATCGTTTGATTTGTTTGGTACCATAAATCCTCTCAGTCGATGTCAAGGGACTTTTGTGAACAGCCATGGCGTAGTAACCATTTAAGCTTTAAGGGATTAGCATAAAAAAGAAGAAGAAAGATGTTAGGTAGAATTATATCTCTACTTTATGTGTATGTGACACTTTGTTATCCATGAAATAGTATTAGATGGCTCGTGGAGGTCGCTCGGGCGCAAGAGGGCGTGGTTGTGGTCGCGGACAGACTAATTGTGGGGGAAGAGTCGGGGAAAACTCTACCTCCGGGGTTGCGGGTGAGGAGCAGCCTGGAATCAATTAATGTCAATGGTCCCGGTCCTTTGGACCCAACACTTTTGGCTCTCCTTCAAACTCTCACTCAGCCCGTCCTAGCAAATATGGGTTAGGCAAACACTACACCACCACCAGAACTAGAGCAACAACCACCACCACCCCAACCAGAACCACAACCACATCTGCAACCTCAGAACCAAGCATCCACTAAGGATCCCCTTGAAGCTTTCCAAAGGCGGAAACCTAAAACCTTCTTTGGTGCGTCTGGCACCGAGAAACTGGAAGAATGGTTGAAAAATATGGAAAAAATATTTGGAACCATGACTTGTACCGACGAGCATAAGGTTCGACTTGCCACATTTACGATGGAAGGTGAGGCTGGTGAGTGGTGGGAATCAGAGGAGAGGACTGCCGAAGCAAGCGATGTGGCCACTTATAGTTGGGAAATGTTTCGTGAGACTTTTAACAAGAAATATTTCCCTCGTAGCGTGCGAGAACGTAGGCTGGTGGAGTCTCTCAATCTGAAACAAGGGACAATGAGTGTGGATGAGTACAATGCTAGGTTTACGGAGTTATCAAGATATGCTCCTAATTTATTTGAGGATGAGGATTAGAAGGCTAGGAAATTTGAGAGAGTACTCAACAGTCAAATCAGTTTCAGGTTAACATTTTTTAAGTTGCCAACTCATACAGGATTAGAAGGAGTAGTATATGTAATATTGAACAACAGAAAATGTGTCGTTTTCTAGTATTTGATGTCAATCAAATTGTGTAATAAGTTGAAGTTGTTCCAAAAGAGCAATGATACCATGTTGATGGGGGCGCTTTTGTACAAGGGACAACTCAGTTTGTACCTAGGAGGATTGGACTAGACTAACTCCGTGGTAGAGACAAGCTAGGCTGAAGCCTGAAGTTTGGTTTGCCGCCCTTTGGCTTTGGAGGTTGAGCATGTTAAGCTCATGCATCACTCACAGTCACTCTTTTCATGTGATTCCTTATCTTGCCAACATTATTTTATCATAGCGCACTGCACATCAACTTATCCAACAACACCAATTATTATTTATTCGAATTCATGCAATGCCTTATAATTTACATTTAACATTAAAAAATTTTGTCCTACCACATCCCTATTTTTCCATTTACTATTATCTTAAACTTAAAATGAGAATCTCAAGAAATAAAATCTCTCAGTTTTGAAACAAAACTCATCATATACTCCTTTCGTTACATCCAATTACTTAATATTTGAAAAGTCTAATCATTTATAACAGAGTATATAACTAGCATTAAAGTTGATTATAGTTAAAAAAAATACTTGACCATAATTAATATAATTAATATCAAATTTGAAATGTTCTGGAGATAATAAACATAATCTTATGAAAATGAACTTTTAAAATGAAACATTTAAAAATAGTACAGTCAGTATGTTGTGTACATCGGAAGCAAATACAGAGTATAGCTAAATCAATCAAAGAGAATAGAAAGAGAGAGATTGAGGTCAAGGTACTATTGAAATTTTATCGTTGCGGTTCTAAGGTAACAATTATTTATGAGGATATAATATCAAACCCTAATGAGATCATTTTGTTACAACGTGTTCGCCTTCTCTTCCAGAACGCGACCACTTAAACTACATAAATTTTTTGGTCAAAGTAACGCGGTTGGTAGTCGCATTGTTTTAAAACGCGACCGTCTTATCTGATACGGTCGTCTTGTTCTAACAAGACGCGATCGCCCTTATATGATAAACTCAAAAGTCCGTATTAGTTGTACCGTAAGAGAGTGTATAAAAGAAACGGGCTTTTGTATGAAATCAAAGTTAATTTCCAATTTTCTATTATGCTAGGTTTAAACATATATAGGTTGACTGCTTCCATCAATTTATGCGCATAACTACAGAATATTCTAATTAGTTATACACTAAATGACAATAAAAAACTCCATATATAGGCTTTTTCCTTCTCTTTATTCCAAGGTTCATGACACTAAATAAAACACACCAACGTACGTACTGTCTCATTTCTGTCTCATTTCTATCAAAATTCAAACTCTGACCATTGAATTTAGTAATCACTGGCAAAGGGCACTGACATGCCTTATTGCCTTGAGCTGCAAGACCATGCATGCCCTAATAAGTTAATTCGATTCCGTTTGGGTCAAAACCGCAATTCAAACCATCTTTATCAATTACAAAATTTCTCAAATCAAATTGAACTGCACGAAGTATGATACCGAACCGAACCACTCGATTCAATTTGATTTTGTTCGATTTTATGGTATCAAATAATTTTTTTAATCAACTTATACAAAAAAAAAACATACTCACACTTTTAATTAAAGACATTCATTTTTCAAACAAGCCTAAGTGACTATAAGTAGCAGCCAATTTCAATGTTTAGTGTTTACTATCTTTATAATTTCCTTGCAAATTACAAGTTATAAATAAACAAAATTGAAAACGTGGAGGAAACAAACAATTAATAAAGTTAGAAAATAGAAATATCAAAAAATAAATATTATATATGTATAATATTAGTGTATATATAATATATAAAAATATATATTTTTAAAAGGTGGTTCGATTTGGTTTGACATTAAAAATCTCAAACCGAACTGAACCACTCTGGTTTTTATTTGTTCAAACCAAAACCGAACCATTTGAATTAAAAACCAAGCCAAACCGTCCGATTCGATTCAATACATCTATTCGGTGGTTCAGACTTACACCCCTAACTACAATACATATGTTCACTTACACCTAGTAGTTTATTAACTTAAACATTTATAAGCAAAATGATTTTTATATATTACAAACTGTACGTAAAATTATTATGTAATATTATCCGTATAATCTAACTTGACTCAGCATTAAAACAACATAAAAATTAACTAATTTTTGAAAACATATATTAAAAATTTATACTAGCAATAAACAATATGATTCCGCCATAATTTTAAGTTAAAATGGAAAAGGTAGAGGTGGTGGTTAGTTGTCATTCGTCAATCGCCTCCACAGCCACCTCCACAACCACCACCATCTCCATCAGCATCAAAACCGCCATCGCAGCAACTGATAGTGATCATCTCCTCTCGAGGCTTGTTCTTCTCATCTTCCTTCTTTTTTTCGGGGTCATTTTCTCGTTCTTGAGTGTTGGCTCTAGAACAATTCCAAGCCATGATGGGGCATATGAAAACTGCCAAGACTACTAGAAATATTGGCACGAAGGTGCTGTCCATGGTGATTATATATGAGAGCTTTTTCCCTCTCTTTTTTTTGTATAATTTTTTGATGAGAAACACGTTATTTATAATGAAGTTGTTAATGTAAAATGCACATTAACGCCCTTATTATCCAGTTTAATTGCAGTTAGATCCCCTATTGATTAAAATTATCACTTAACCCTTTTATGTTGAACATTCAAACCATCTAATTTAGGAGTTGTTTCACTTCTTATTCAGAAGGTTTGCAACGAACTAAAAGAAAAATATCAACGTTTCACTTTGGTAGAACATTAAAGTGAATATCAATTATAACAAGCTAATTATATACTCCCTTCGTTCCGGGAAAAGAGTCCCGTTTGAAAGTCAAACTTTTTAAGAAAATGACACTTTTAATAATCTGTTAGTAATAAAATAACACTTTTATATCTTAATTTTTTAAAATGTAGTTTTTAAGTGAAATATCTCAAAAATGGAATAGACGAATAGTTGACTCTTTATCTGGAACGAATGGAGTAGAAAATAAAAATAATTAAACACTTAAAAGTTTTAACCCTTCAATGTAGATTGTATACCACATAGGAAACGTCCAGAAAATAATCAAAACTGTAGGGAGGTTGATGTAATTATTCAAAACTATTTGGCTACAAATTTGTAGCCCTATCGTAATGGTTGAAGCCTGAAGGTACCTGCGTAGTCAATCTTGCTTTGTCTTTACTCTTTAGACGGCAACATCAGTTGTCATATATAAGGCACTAATTTCCAGGTAAATTCCTAAGCAAAATGATTATTAATCTCCAACTTTTTTCTTTCTTTCTAAACCTAAGATTTGTCCTCATCAAATTGGAGTACTACCAGACTCAGTATATTGGTTGACTAGTGACTAGTCGTGGTCTTCTATAATTATAATTAACATATGATTAGTATATACACTAAATACCGTTCCTATCTTTCTAACAAAAATATATTATTAATCACAGCATACGCTAGTTTAATTAGGTTAATCATAGAATAAGGGTCTTTGGCAACTGTACGTATAGTACTAGTCTAAATCACATATTTCACAACATTTTTGTATTGAAGATTGGGAATTCAAACTCGTTAAAAATTGATTACATATAGTTTATTAGGATAACTGGAAGGGTTCCATCTATAGCTTAGCCAATCTTTGCTTCCATTAATGCACTTTTTTCCACCAAAATTTATATAGAGTAAGTCTTTTATAAGACTGTTTTACGGATCTTAATTAGTAAGAAGACGGAACATCACTCCCACAACTCATCCAGCAACACATTGTGGATTGTACATGTCAAGGGAATCTATCGTACATAAACTACATATAAGACCGTCTTTTGTAAGTTTTTTGTCAATTTAATATTGTTAGGGTGTATAGCTTAGGCTGCCAATTAAGTCCAAAGAACAAAATTTGATATGTAGAGCTAGTGGATTAAAACTCAGCTCAGATACGTATGATGGTAGGTTCGAATGAATTCACGGAGAGGTTTTGGTAAAAGAGAATATGACCGTACGTTGTAATAAGAAAAATAAAGAATTTGAGTTTGTTTCACTGAATGAAATTCATTTGCATAAAATGGTTAACAAAATAGTATTCCAACGGAACTGGCCTGTTTCTGTTTGACATGAAAAATGGCCAATGCAAAGTTTAATTCGTAATTAGGAATAAATGTGTTGGAAAGTAATACTTACTAGTTGCTATTGTCTTTCTTTTTCTAAAAAATTATCTTGTTTTTAAACAACATTTTTCTTTTTTCAGAAAACACTTCGACCACTTTGCCGTTACTTTTTTTTCTTAGTTTAACCATGGTCACATAAACAAAGACTTGAAACGAAACTACAATTATTCCAATATTTATAATAGCGTATATTTTCTCATAAATGATGTTCCAGGTCAAATAAAACGATTATTTAGGAACGGAGGGTGTAATAGATTCATTTTTTTTCTGTGATTTTGGGTATCATATGTGGGCATTGGTTTAGTTCAGTGAATAAAGAGTGGAAATTTAAGAAAAATGAAAAATAGTAGAGAACAATTTCATTCAAATAATACTCTGGACATAGTTTTAATAGAAAAATATTGAGTATAATGGTAATAAAAGTGAAGTGGTAGTGCAACAAATTAGGCATCTTGTTGATTTAAAGAATTTGGTGCATTTTAGTTGGGAGTTCAGATCTCCTATACCACTTGTGTGTATCACTGGTATACCACTTTTCATCTCAATCATTGGTTGAGATGTAATGATTGAGATGCAATGGTGAAGATGAAAAATGGTACACCACTGATATACACAAGTGATACAGGAGATCTGGACTCTTTAGTTGGTTGGTTGGTGATACAAATGACGTGGTATCATTGGTACAATATTTTGTACTCGATTTGACGATAATTATCTTTCCCCAAAGACTGGAAGAATATATTTTGTATTCAAACGTAATCTTAAGACAAATTATATAACGAGATCAAACTTACGGTATTACTACGTACTAGCTTTAGTGTCAAAGTGAATAAATTGGCGATGATTTGGATTAATGTCCTTATCATTACTTAGAAAATGATAGATTTGATCCAACGATGTGGAAATCTAAGCAAATTTCCAACGATGTAGAAATCTAAACAAATTTGATCTAGCGGTACTAATCCTAAAACTTATAGGACTATCATAATCTCAAGCTCCTAATACCATACCTCATCCCCCAATTTGATAACTATTAGGGATCTACTCATAATAGGAAAATTAGATCACCTAATTAATCAAAAGTAATTTAAGTGACAAATGTGATAGCATGCCCTACATATATGGCCCATAACTAATAAGTGAATAAAAAAATTTAACCTCAAAAGTTTGTTGTTTTTTTTTCAATCGCAAAAGACCACTTTTTAAAATATTGTTTCGTAAATGTTATCGTCTCCTTCAACAGCTCCGGCAACACACTTTGTGTAAGGGTATTTTAGGCATTGCCTAATATATCTTGTTCTCACTCTCTTGGTCAAAATCAAAATAGGATTTATTTTGGTATTTTTGTGTCAGGATTTAAGTAGGATTCTTTATTAGAGGTAGGTGATATTTTTGGTAATGAAATCTTTGAGTAAGTGTTTAGTTATTGATGGTATCTATTTAGGAAACAAAATCTTGTATTTTTGTCGGTCTAATGCCCTTTCCTAGTTGGATGTGTTGGTTGCCTAGAATGTGCAGGATTCCTTGGTGTCTTGGAGTTCAAGTTGCTGCAGCCTGTATATATAGGAGATGCCGAGCAGCTTAATGGTGTGCAGATATACAGAAGCAGGAGAGCATTGAGTTTGAGCGAGTCAGATTATATCCAGTGTTAAGAGAGTTTAATCTAGAAGCTTTGTGTGTTGAAGCTGTGAGAAGAATCCAAACAAATCTTATACGAAGACCTTCTGGATTCTCGTTTTTCGCTGCTTCTTTGTAAAACTTCAGAACACACTTTTGTGTTTTCTGAAGCTTTATTTTGTGCTTCCAGTTTGTGTGATTGTCTTGGAAGCTGTTTCTGTTTTCTTTTTGTTCTTTCTTCCCACGTTTGGTTTAGTGTTTATGTGGGTTTTGTGTTGTGATTCTCCAAGATTCTATATCTTGTGAGAATTTTGTGTTTTTTGTTAAGATTCAAAAACAGTTTTGGTTTTTAATAAAGTTTGTTGCCTTGAGGCTTGATCTACAAGATTGATTCTTGTAGATTGTTTTTATGTGATTTTCTGTCTTCTATAATCTGCTTAGTTCAATATCTGAAAACAAAACTTCCACGCTATTTTTACGTGATACACTTTCGGTTATCATTGTTCGCATCATTGTTGCAACATTCACTGCAACATTGACGGTAACATTGTCCCATATCGAGAATCCGTGGCATCACGTTCTTTCAATTGGTATCAGAGCCTTCTCTTGATATCACTAAGAGTCGATTCTGTTTAAAGACGCAATGGATTCTCAATATGAGAATGTTGTTCGTCCCCCTACTCTCACTAATGGTAATTATTCTATATGGAAAGTCAAGATGCGTATCTTCATCAAATCAATTGATGAAAGAGCGTGGCTTCTGTGTTAAATGGTTGGAGTCCTCCCAAGCGTGATCGATGGTGATGTCAAAATCACAAAGAGATGCAGTGGACCAACGATGATAGGAACACAGCGTCTTTTAACTCAAAAGCTTTATCTGCTATTTATAAGGCCTTAGATGCAAATACATTTAGAGTAATAGCAAATTACGAATCTGCCAAAGATGTGTGGGAGGCCCTTCAAACCTTATGTGAAGGACCTGCCAGTGTTCGTTCCTCAAAGCTAAGAATGTTAACGACTCAGTTTGAAACACAAGGATGCTGAAGTCGAGGACATAATGACATATTATGGAAGACTACTTGATCTATCAATTACTGCGTTAGCCTTAGGAGATCCCATTACTAATGAGCGTCTTGTCGGTAGATGATGAGGACTTTGCACGAAAGATTCAATGTCAAGATATGTGCTATTGAAGAAGCACATGATATTGACAAGATGAGTTTTGAAAGATTGGTCGGAATTCTTCAAAACTTTGAGTTGAATCTAAGCGATCAATTAAAAAACAAAGGCAAAGGTGTCTCATCATCTTCTACCTCCAGGGAAAAACATTGCTATGCCTGCACCAATTGATCTGTCATGTGATCTGCTAGAAATTCAAAAAGACATTGATGAGTCTGATTTTGGAGAAGAATCAATTGCTTTATTGACTACTAAATTCAAAAATTTTTTGAAAAATAAAAGTCAAAACAGAACTCCATCATCAAACTCAAAAATAAATTTCAAACCTGATTCTGTGAAATTTGTTCCCAAAGAACAATCCTTTCAAACTCCTGAAAAACCCTTCACAAATCCTTTTGCTTCTAAGTCATCCTACAATGGTAAGAATCTTGATTCTATCCAATGTAGAGAATGTCAAGGTTTTGGACACTACGCAAACCAATGTGCTAACACTTTAAGAAAGAAAGGATTGAATTTTTCTGCAACTCTAAGTGATAGTGATGGAGAAGATCCAGGTGATCTTATCACCTTGAATGCAGTTTATGATTCTGATTCAGATAGTGCAGTTGGTTCAGCAAATGTCTCACCCGATGTTGCAACATCAGGAGTAACATCGGAGAAACATAAACAGGAACAGTTTTTTCTGTTTTAATTCCACAGTTGCAGAGGATGATGGACATACAGATTCAGATCTGCTGGAAGGGTACAAGGAGCTGTACAAAGATTGGGAGAAAAGGGCTCATCAAGTCACACTACTTGGTAAGGCGAATGAACTGCTGAAAAAGGCCAACGAGGATCAAAAAGAATGCATAACCAGGCTTGAAGGAGTCCTAAGTAGAAAGGATGTGGAAATTGAGCAGCTAAAGGAGCAACTTGCTCTGCTGAAACAACGACCAAGTGGAATTCAAGCAAGCAGAAGGTTGACGATCCGCTAAATTACGGTAACTCTTCCAGATCAGGTATAGGTTTTGTCCCTAAAGTGTTTGTGAAAGAAGGAGAAGGAACTTCAGGAACCAAAAACGATGAAAGCTTTCCTGAAAATGTTTTCTGTGAAAAAACAAGACCAAGAAGGAAAAATTATGTTTGTCACGCCATGCTTTGTCACATCTGACCTTTTGCTTTCTAAAAGGGCAATGTATGAGAATGAAAAAAGGCAAGGAATTCTTTGGAAAAGCTCCTTGGCGGAGCAGGATGAAGCGACCAATCGCGCCAATGCGGCCAATAATGCAAAGAACAACATTGGCGAAAACATTGGAAGCCTCATTCAAGGAGCAAATCATAATTCTTTCCAAAACCTCAACCCAACGATCAAAAATGTGGGTTCAAAAACATGTGATGAAAAATGTAGAGCCAAATCTTGTGAGCCATTTGATATACTGCTGCCGCGCTCCATGTCCCATGATGAAAAATGCAATGTTCACATTTACCTCTTTAAAATCTCATGTGGATCACAGTATTTCGATAGTGGTTGTTCTAGACATATAATGGTGAAGTGAGAATTTGAAGGAATATGTAAGTGTGAATGGTGGTTACGTGACCTATGGTGGTGGTGCAAAAGGAAAAATTAGTAGGTAAAGGAACATTGAGCGTTGAAGGTCTTCCAAACCTCAACTTACCATGTGGAAGGCAACAAAACAAACTTGATCGGCATAAGTCGGTTGTGTGATGATGATCTTCGGGTAAGATTTGACAAGCATTCTTGTGAGGTTTTTGATCATAATAACAAATGTCTTCGGCCGGGTTTAAGATCGTCGATAAGCTGTTACTTGTTCAACCATACCCATTCATGTCAAAAGTAAGTCTTGATGTAGCATCTCGGCACGAAGCTTGGTCACATGAGTTTTCGTAAGCTCGATGAGCTTGTGAGGCATGATCTTTGTCAAAGGATTACCAATTTGGAAAAGAAATTACTCAAAGGTATGTGGATCATGTCGAGAAAGGTAAACAAGTCAGGCTTCACATCTTCCCATCACACAATGCTCCACTTCCGGATGTTTGGAGATGATTCATACGACCCTGGGTCCCATTGAGGTAGAAAGCCTAGGTAGGAAAAATACACCTTTATGCAGTAGATGACTTCTAGATATACTTGGGTAATATTTTTAAGAGAGAAAATCGAGAGCTTTGAGGCTTTCAAAATTTAATACACCCGTGTTATGAACTTGTATGATCTAAAACTCACTAGATTAGATCGGATCATGGCACGAATATGAAAAATCCTTTTCTAATTATTGTGCCTCTAATGGTATATCACATGAATTCTGCTCCCAAAACTCCACAACAAAATGGAGTGGCGGAGAAAGAATAGGACATTACCAAAGAAATGGCTAGAGTAATGTTACATTCAAAAACTTGGCCAAAGGTTTTGAAATTTGAGAGCTTTGAACTTACTGTCATATTGGAAAATAAGTGTTCTTGAGACCGAGTAGCACTATGACACCTTCAAATATTTCTTGGGAAGAAACCTACCTTGAAATATTTTCATGTGTTTGGTTGCGTATGTTATACGCTTTCGATGATAGAGATCAACTTTCCAAGTTTGACTAAAAAGTGATAAATGTGTTTTTATGGGATATTCCACAAATAGTCGAGCATATAGAGTATTTAATCTTGAACTAAGACTATTATGGAATCCATGAATATTGTGTTTGATGATCTAGCTTGGTCTTGGTTTCAAAAGTCTTGAGGAAGATGTTTGGGGATTACGGGTTTGGAGACTTTGATCCTGAATTCAGGCTGAATCAGTAGTTCAGGGACCAGAATACAGATTCAGCAGATCAGGCTGTTCGAGAAGAAAAGTTCGGGCTGTCACCCAATGTTGTTCGGGATGTTGTTCGATGTTGCAACATCGGAGAAACATTGTCTCTATTGACAGGAAAGAAGCTGGAGCTGATTCAAATCAGAAGATGATCAGATCCAGAATGACTGATCAGGAAATCGACATTCCGGCAAGATTGGAGAATCCATCACTCCTCAAGTTATAGGTAATGTAAAGATGGTGTCAACGAGAAAGAAAAGGTAAAGTGGACTACAAGAAACTAGCATGCGTGACCACTCTTGAATTTGATAATATACATGCTTCATGCTTTGTTTCCAGCGTTGAACCTAAGAATGTACAAGAGCCACCAAAGATGAAAAGCGGATAAATGCCATGCAAGAGGAACTAGATCAATTTTCAAAAAT
>CM028380.1:42026876-42109746 GCA_013146195.2 Codonopsis lanceolata
CATTTGAAGAAATACTATTGGTAATTGACTTGCAATATGTAATTCTTTGATCCTTTCTTATAGCAAGTGATAATGGCGAAACTCGATTATGCTTTCGGCCATATTTGGAAGTTGGTGTTCGAGTTGTTTTTATTGCTTTCTCGATTATTCCCTTTGACGAGCATGGGATTGTTCTTGCTCGCCTAAAGGTTGATGTTCGAATTGACTTTTCTATCTCGATTATTCTCTTTTGCGAGCATAAATTGTCTATTCTCGCGAGAAGAGTTGGTGTCCGAGATAATGGTTTTCCCTGTGTATTCGATTATTTTCTTTTCTGAGCATAAAGGGCTTTATGCACATGAAAAGAGTTGGTGTTCGAATAGGGGTGGCGTATTGATTTTTTTTAGCAGAAGTGGTTTTGCTCGAAAGAAGAGTTAAGCAGGTCAAAGCTAAAAGAAGGAAATGGAAGTATTCAATCAACAAGTGAAGCAAGTAACAGAATACTACAAACTTAAAAATAAATTGTTTTGAGGTCAAGGCGCGCAGGCCAAAAACAAAGTTTCATACACTGGTGGTGTTATCTTGACTGGTTGGATCTTGTTCGACTGTTTCTTGATGAGAACCATTGAAAATGGTTACTTCGTCGTCTTCGGCTTGGGTAGAGGCAGCCTCGTTTGTTGCTGGTGGCGCTTGAGATTTCCAAATCTGGGTCATGAGCTCGCTCACATTATTTTCAGCAACAGGAGGAGGAACCCATGGTGGAAGATTCTTCTCAGCATCAGCCTCAGCTAGGGAGTTAAGCTCATCTTCGTTATAAGGCACAAGGGCATGTCCGGGTCGGGCAGGATAGCTAAATATGGGGTTGGTGCCCCATTCAGTGAGTTGCTCAGATCGAATCTCCAGGCCGCTGCATGCAAGTTGCCTTAGGACATGATTGATGCCCTGAAGAAAGAACGAGTATGCTTCAGCCTCCACTAAGTTGGCAAATTCCGCAGAATCTTTGAACTCTTCGATGGCAGCCCGTTTTCGTTCCTCGCCCAAGTGGGAATCCACTGCTCGAAGTTTATCTTCTAGCTCGGCAATTAAGGTATTGGCAGCCTCCAGGTCAGCTTGGCAAGATCGAAGTTCTTTGCGTACACATGTTATATTGTTCAGGGCTGTCTCCTCGGATTTTTAGGAGAGGTTTAGCTGGGATTCCAGAGCTTTCTTCTCGGCCTCGAGCTGAGAGAGTTTAGTTACCTTGCCGGTGAGGTTTTCCTCGGTACTTTTCAGCTCGGCTCGG
This sequence comes from Codonopsis lanceolata, assembly GCA_013146195.2. Classification (NCBI taxonomy): domain Eukaryota; kingdom Viridiplantae; phylum Streptophyta; class Magnoliopsida; order Asterales; family Campanulaceae; genus Codonopsis; species Codonopsis lanceolata. The sequence continues at coordinate 42,028,138 of CM028380.1, forward strand.
ATGGAATTGACTTTCTCCTCTAGTTGATTCTTCTCATTGGTTAGAGCAGCGTTGGCGTTGAGATTGTTCACCAAGCGCTCATACATGAGGATAGACTTGTTGGCAATCTGTAAGAAAAGATGTTATTAGGAATTGGAAAGTGTTGTGGAATGAGGGGTTGCGAGAAGAAAATTTTACCTCAGTCATGCACATTCCCATTTCTCCGATCAGGACGGAGCTCGCTTGGTCGCAACTCTTTTTCTGGACTCTGCTGTGATGGAGTCGCTTCATCAGTCCAAGGCCTGCAGTGGCTTGAAATCCACTACGCTTGTTGATGTTGATGTTGTTGAGGTCAGGTACACTGGCAAGTTCATTGATGAGAGCAGCGGCTTTCTTCTGGTCATCGGGCATTAGGAAATTTTCCTTTTGCCAGGATGGGATGAAGGGAGTATCTTCCTCGACTGCAGCCTTGTCTGCTCGGCGTCTTGTCCTCCTCGGACTTTCACTTGGCTTGACAATGACAACGGGCGAAGGGGCTCTTTCAGCTCTTTGTACGGCAGGAATCGGCATAGCAGTTGTTGTGGGTTGGCTGAGCTCAGGCTGGTTGCGTTTGGTCCCGCGGCTGGAAGTATTGGCGGGGACAGTTGGAAGATTGGCAGAAGGTTGGGTCGAAAGATGCTTAGCTCTTTTGTTTGAGCTTTTCTTGGCAGCTTGCAGAAATTTATTGACGTCGGTCAATTGCTTCATGTCTGCACAAGTTAAAACAAGCGTTAAAAATGTGAGGAAAGCAAAGGTTTGCAAGATTATTGAAAGAAAAGAAAATGCAGTGACAATGTTAACCAGTGAGAGCGAAAGAAGGTCTGCAAATAGTTCCAGTGCGAGCACATTCCTCGCATTCATTAGGGAACTTCTTCCCATGGCACGGACCCCAGTAAGGATGAGGAACTTCCAGATCAATGACAACTCGCGGTTCGATTCTTTCCATGGGCAGGTAGGAGATTCCAGCTAGTCGGAGAAGAGTAAGGTCGGAGGTAAGAGTTCGCCAGTCGAGCACGAAGTCTTGCCCAGCTTGTCCTTTTGCTCCAAGTAAAGTTCTGAAGGCTTTAACTATTCGAGGCGCACCATCCCGGTAAGCATTTTTGTCATGCTCGGGCAGTCCGTAGTCGGAAAGGTAAGGGGTGAAAGGCCAGCCGATACTCGATTCAACGAGTAAAGCCTTTGAGTCCCAACCATCAACTTTGTTGGGTCCTTCGTTGAGAAGTTTGAAGAAATTGTGGTTTGACCGGCTGCTGATACGACCAGATTTTTTGTCGAGGGAGAGGAGAAAGAATTTTCGAAACAAGGTCATGTCGGGCTCAAACCCGAGCAGCCTGCAGGCAACTGTAAAGGATACTAGGAACCTAACGGTAGTCAGGGTCAAATCACATGGAAGAGTGTTGGAATTGTTCAGGAATTCCACAATAAAGGGGTCGAGAGGGAGACGAAGCCCGACCAGGAAAAAGTCAAAATAGAATACCATATTATCCCCTTGGAAGTTGTGGCCTTTGGTGTCAATATCCAAGTCGAAGGCACGAACTCGGTAATGCTGGGGGTTAATTCCTAAGGAATAGAACCAGCTGCTAACCTCTTCTTCGGTATTTAAATCTTCCCATCTTATTGAGGGGGGAGAGTATGGAGTGGTAAGAGCGGAGGAAGTTTGGCTCGGCCCAGGTAATTGACTGTTTGAGCAGGAAGGATTTTCTGCTCGCATAGACTCAGAAGGGTTACGGGAGCCATTGTTCGCCTCTTGCTCGCCAGATTGTGTGGATCTTCGTCAGCGAGGAATCAATGTGGCTTCCTCTTGCTCGGATTCCTCAAAGCTTGAACTTGAGGATGGCGGGGCTTCTGGTGGTGCTCCATGATCGTAACTTCGACCTTCGGTTTCGGATACAGTACCCTCGCTAGACATCCTACAGGAAGAGGAATCGAGAAGCGTGTGTTAATCATTGACCGGGGTAGACACGGTAACATAAGTGAAATTAAGAATGTGGCAAGTAGGTTGTGAGATCAGTGAACAGGGCACCGATCGTAAATTTCTCGATTCCCTTGGATTGGTCCGAAGTGGTTAATAGATACAGGGCACAATGAGTTGAAGATGGGGCTTTAGTGTTTACATGGTTGAGTAATTCGTTAAAATTAAAAAGGGGGTTTAAGCACAATCAGAGCCCTAATACGAGATTGAAAAGAAGGAAATGTGATGGGGAGAATGAAAATGAAAGTGTAAAAGTACCTGATATTAGAGCTAGCTAGGTCTTGATTTCGTGCTTGAAAGCGTTGTTGAAGATTGAAGCTTGATCTTCGCCCTTGATTGAAATTTACAGACTCGTCAACAGTTCTTTTAAGGTTTTTGAGGAGTTTGTGGGTGATAAAAGTTCTAAAGGAAACGGATTCTGCCCTTTTATACTTTCCAAAACTGGCGCTTGAGGGACGCCCATCATTGGGCCTGTCTTTTCACAATTGGCGACAGACGGCTTGGCTTTTTGAGTACGCTTTCTCAAAACGCCTTTTGAATAACCGCCCATTTCAGGTTTTGGCTCCAAGATTATTTGAATCGTGCATTTGAAAAATTTGATTATTATGGAGAATGTTCTTTGAACTTTTGAATTCCTCCTCGTCACGAGCATGAATACTCGGTGGACAAGGAGTAAGGGGCTACTGAACTGCCTGGCTAAATAGGCCCATGTTAGGGGACACGTGCCAGGCATGTGCGTCATCCGAGCAAGCGAGCATGGAGTTGATTTCAACCAAAGAAAATATCAGCGAGTTAGGGGCTTAACCAGCGAGCAAGTTTATGTTGCGAGCATGATTTGCTATGCTCGCTATTACGATGGATGTCGCCAGTTGAGGACAGCTATGTCCGAGCATGAGTTGTTTCCAGTAGAGGACGGTTATGTCCGAAAAACTCTCCACTTAAACCGTTATAATTAATGGAGGAGTTAATGGGGGAGTTAATATGCCCGCCACTTATGCCACAATCATTAGTGGACGGTTAGAGGCAGTTAAGAGCACTTATGGTCAGTTATGCCCTCCGACAACTATAAAAACTCCGAAAAATGAAAGAGAAAGGTACGCACAATCATATTCTCTAGCTAAAACTCTGCCGAATTAATTACTCATTTTCTGAATCTTGTACTGATTCTTACGCTGGAGGGCCTTTGCAGGGAGTGCCCCTGCCTAGTTCACAGTTTTCTATTCTTATTGCAGAGTTGGGCTTTGAAGGATTGAGGATACGTTGAAAGCCAGGTATCCAGATTGGGCCTAAGCAATGCATCCAAAATATTTGGGACGCATCAGCTCTTATACCCAAAATCGAAAAAGAGAAATTTTTGTTTATATAATTTGGACTGAGGAAGTATAAAGCTTAAACTACGCTTGTTCATACTAAGATCGATGCAATTGAACAAAAGCCCCAATGATAAAATTTACTCTCTCCATAAAAGAGTTTCATTTCCTTATTGAAAAATTAACAAAGACAAATCCAAATTATACTTAATATGCACATTTTATCAATTACAATTTTTAAAATTTTGTAACGTTAAGTAAATTCTAATAAATCTTTGGTTAATGACGTTTAATCATAATGGAACTATATATATATATATATATATATATATATATATATATATATATATATATATATATATATATATATAAATTGGTGTCTCAAATCCTTTTGATATTAGGAATGATAAATTGCTATGGATTAGGAGAGTCTAATCTTAATTAGTATAGGATAAACATAGTGAACATGACCCATATAAATATAGGGGGAGGGGTGCGGCATTATGTGGAGATATTCTGGTCGAGTTTGTGAGACACAAATTGGAGACAGACGACACGATACGTGGTTGAGAATCTTGAGGTCTTGGCGGTGTTAGACAAAATAATGTGTGGTTATTTTGGGCTGTGAGAGGTGTGATACTCTCTGGGATCGTGTCAATCCTTGTAACCCTTAGTCGAGGTAGGGTGAGTACATTGGAAACTCTCAAATGTAATTTCGCAACGTTTATAGTGAAGTTGTTACTTGCCTTGGAATAGATTAAACCACGTAAAATCATTTGTTTCCTTTTACTTTATTCCGTTATATTTTTTATTATCTTGTCATTATTCTTCCAAATACGTGGTCTATTATTTTCAACCGATTCGCTTCCGCATTCAAGATAGAAACTTGGAATTCTTAATTCAAGAATTTCTCATTTTTTATAACAAACTGGTATCAGTGCTTTGGGCTAGTCGAAGTTTTGAGACCAAGAGATTGAAGTTTTTTGAAGATGATAGAATTTGAAAATTCTACGCAATTCCAGTTGGAAAAAATTTAATGGAAGTAATAACTTTAGTTTGTGGCAAGTTAAAGTTAAGGATGTGTTGATCCAAGTAGATCAAGAGATTGCTTTGGAAGGAAAGGAAGCAAAAACCGATGATATAAAAAATGAGGTATGGAAGGGTATTGATCAAAAGGCGGCTAGCACTATCCGACGATGTTGCACGGATAATGTTTTTTACAACATTATCTCCGAAAAGTCTGCAAAGGCATCATGAGAGAAGTTAGAGAGTTTCTACATGGAGAAATCAATATGAAACCGACCGGTTGTTCCTAAAGAAGGAATTGTTTAATTTCATGATGGACGAAGGTAGAAATATTCATGATCACTTGAATGCGCTTAACAATATTGATGTTCAAAATTGAGAATGAAGATCAATGTTTAATTTTATTGAAGTTTTTGCCACCATCTTACAAGTATTTAGTTACTACTATTATGCACGGTAAAGACACGCTTACTTTGGGTGAGGTACAAACTTCATTATTAACGGTTGATTCTATGAACATGAGTTTTAGAAATAATAATAATAATGATGCTTTGTATGTAAGAAGAAAAGTTAAACATTTTGATGATTCGTCCGATCAAGGTTCAAGTGGTGGTAAGAAGAATAAGAAGATTTCAAGTAAAAGTGTTGACATTGTAATGAGATATGTCACATTATTCGTAATTGTCAAAAACTCAAGGATGAAGTAAAGAAAGAATTAATTCTAAGGTTAATATTATCACCTTTGATGAGGGTGATATTAACAATTACGAGAATAGTGGTGTTGTACTCAATGTGATTGTTGGTAGGGGTGATAATCTACGGAATGAATGAGGTCTTAATTCCAGTTGTTCTTTTCACATGTATTCTAATAAATATATGTTTTATACTTACAAAAGTGCCAGTGACGATGTATTTTTAGCGGATGATTCTTCTTGCAATATTGAAGGTATTGGAACAATAAAATTCAAGACTCAAGGTGAAGTAAAAACGCTAACGGAAGTTTGTCATGTTCCTAGGTTTAGAATAAATTTAATATCTTTGGATTACTTGTATTTGAAAAGGTGCAATTACATTGCTCGTGATGCAATTGCATTGCTATGGATTAGGAGAGTCTAATCCTAATTAGTATAGGATAAACATAGTGAACATGATCCATATAATTATGGGGGGGGGGTGCGGCATTATGTGGAGATATTCCGGTCGAGTTTGTGCGACATGAATTGAAGACAGACGACACGACACGTGGTCGATAGTCTTGAGGTTTTGGCGGTGTTAGACAAAATAGTGCGTGACTATTTTGAGCTGTGAGATGTGTGGTATTCTGTGGGATCGTGTCAATCTTTGTAATCCTTCGCCTAGGTAGGGTAAATATATTAAAAACTTTTTGTTGTAATTCCTCATCGATTATAGTAAAATTGTTGTTTATCTTGAAGAGAATTAAACCACTAAAATCATTTGTTCTTTTTTACTTTATTCTATTATATTTTTTATTATCGTACTATTATTCGTCCAAACAGTTGATCTTAATTCAATAAAATTTTCCCCTTTTTCGGTAACGAAAACATCCATCTCCAACAAATAAAGAGCATCATCATCATTCCCAAACCAAATCCAAAAACATCATTATCATCATCTTTGTCATCATTCACCAATCTTTTATGTCCTTTCATGATTATGTCTATCAAGCATGATTGCATTAAAAAAAACACAAAATAGCATGCAACATGTATTTTGTCATTCATCCATAAATATCCATGTCATATTATTTGCACATCCATATCATATTATCCATGTTTATAGTTTTTAATTGCAAAAAAAATAAAAAAACAAAAAAAACAAAAAACAAAAAACGAAAAAAAAACAAACAAACAAACAACATGTGACATATTTCTTTCTACTTATATATATATTTCATGTATCTATTTTTCATGTTATGTGTGCATTTCATACATACATACATACATATATATATGTAGTTTAAAAACTCATTTTGAGATCGAAATGACGAGTTGGGTGTTGAATCCTTTTCTAACTCGTAACTTAACCTCTGAATCCCTACATTCTAGTATATTTGGTTTTTCTCTATTTAATCCTTAAAATAGAGGTGACGAGTCTATTAAATATTTTCTCTTATATTTATGGGGGACCAAATTGCATTTTAAGCCTCTTATTTTGTAGACCAATTTTTTATTTAAAGAGTAATGCTAGATCCACTCAATGAACATTTAAATTTGTGTATATTTTATTGAGGAAAAGAAATAAAATAGGCGTGAATTAGAATTTAAAGTCAACATTCATTGGATCTCTTTCGTAAGGAAAGTGTCAAGCTTGACTAAACAAATTGTCCATCAACCGAAGTAGAGAAAAAGCCGTGCTCAATTTTGGGTACTAAATAATGTGTAATTTTATGTGTCATATTATTAACGTAACTTTTTAATTTATAGTGGAGCCTATAAAATACTCCCTCCGTCCCTAAATTATCGTCCTCCTTTCCTTTTTCGTCCGTCCCAAAATAATTGTCCACTTTGAAACTTACCTTTTTAGAACATCACTTTTACCACTTTACCCTTACTTTTTCACCCTACTTTAATTATGAGCCATATACATATGGACTTTAAAGAAAACTACACATTAAACCAATATTAATAATCCAGTCAAATATGTTTTCTTAAACGGTGCGCCGGATCAATTAGGACAATAAATTAGGGACGGAGGGAGTACCAAATAAAATGATATATTGGAAACCACATCATTTGGTTCATAAATTTCAGTGATCATTAAATGACTCTAGCATTACTCAAAAGACATAGAACGCCGAGCGAGTGTTGAGCATCGGGAGCCCAAACAAACAAATAATCATGCAAATAGCAATCGAGTAATAAAGATAATATATTCAAAGAGAACAGTCACGTTAGAAGAAGACATTACAACTAAAAACTCATTCTCAGTCTTCATCATTTCTATCATCTTCCGTCTAACACTATAACAAAATGACTAATAAATAATTAACCTAAATATTTGTATATATCAGCCCTTGATATCCCGATCAGTAGGTCTCGTCCTGCGATAATTTACGACAAGGAAGGCTCTAATTAATCAAAACCAATTTAGTTGTTCCCAATCCCACAAACTCTCAACAGCAACATCCGCGTTCCTATTATCGATTTCCATGTTACGGTAAGGATTAGAAGCAGAGTCTCCGGAGGAAAAACTTTGTTCCGGTGAGTTCATCGTTTCGATAATTGATGGAAGCTTTGGATGAGTTGCTTGATCTTCTCCATGAATACGATGAGCTTGGACTTGACTCGTTCCTTCACTTGTGGCAACTCCTGATATTGGTCTTCTATCAAAAGCTCTCACGCATTTTGATTTTATGTAAACTCGGCATAAACTCCATTCTTGCCTTAACTGCGTATTTTTAAAATCATAAAACATAAGAACTCAAGTGCATGAAGAAACCTAAACAATTTGTGCAATTAATAAATCATCATATGCACTACATATGTTCCCTTTCCTCTTATAGAAATATCTTGTTTGATTCATGAATTTATTAAAATTATATTACTAGGATGGATATTGCACGTTTTTTAGTAATGTCCATGTGGGAGTGATACTGAGAAACTAAAATAGATATTAAATGAAGGGTAATATTCACAAAAATAAAGAATGTTTTTACCAAAACTACTATTTTCCATTAATGAAAAAAAATCATGCAGAGAAGACGAAAGCTCACTAACAATTAATGAATCAGATTAGTTTGAGCCAAAATATGTAACAGTGAAATATTATCTTTTTCAAATGATTTAGGAAGCGTTAATTGAACCACTCCATAAATGATCATAAATGTCGAGTTCGGGTATAACGTGATCAAGCCGGTCTTGTTTGCTCCCTTCTAGCTTCTGATGAAGATAAAAAGAGATCAGCTCTTCCTCAGTTGGGTAGAATCGAAAACCTGGTGGCACTTCCTCCATCGTTCTCTCTCTCTCTCTCTCTCTCTAGATCTGTTGAACAAACTATTTAGATAACTCTTAAGTTTGAATGAAATTTCATGTGTATTTAAAGAGAGAGGTGTGTATGTGGGGTTTTGAAGTTATTATTGTTCATATCATAGCCATAGGTAAGAAGTGTGTAAAGTTTATGCAAAGCGAGGGAAATTCAGGGCAGGGACGAGTGTGATGAGAAGAATGCGATGGGACTAAGTCACTGAGATTTTCAATTCTACGCGGTCTTGTGGAACCAAAATCTTTGTTTAATTAATGCACTCCTTTTAAGTCCTTGTCTATCTTTTTTTTTTTTTTTGTTCAATTATTAAATAATTATTGTATTTCAAATCTTTTTTTTAAAAAAATATTTTTATCATTTTATCCTTATTTTTTCTACCTATTTTAAATATAATCGCATATTCAATGACATTAAAAGAAATCATACATTTCACTAATATTTATAATCCATTCAATTCGTTTTTCGTAAACGGCGTGTCCGATCAACCTAGACAATATTTTAAAAACGAAGGGAGTAATTACTTTTCAAGTAAAAATCATAATTTGAAAAGGTGCAGTTACATTGCTCATGATGCAATATAATTACATTGCTATGGATTAGGAGAGTCTAATCTTAATTAGTATAGGATAAACATAGTGAACATGATCCATATAATTATGGGGGGTGCGGCATTACGTGGAGATATTCCGGTCGAGTTTGTGAGACATGAATTGAAGACAGACGACACGACACGTGGTCGATAGTCTTGAGGTTTTGGCGGTGTTAGACAAAATAGTGTGTGACTATTTTGGGCTGTGAGATGTGTGGTACTCTGTGGGATCGTGTCAATCTTTGTAATCCTTCGCCTAGGTAGGGTAAGCATATTAAAAACTTTCTGTTGTAATTCTTCATCGATTATAGTGAAGTTGTTGTTTGTATTGAAGGGGATTAAACCACTAAAATCATTTGTTCTCTTTTGCTTTATTTTATTATATTTTTTATTATCTTACCATTATTCGTCCAAATAGTTGATCTTATTATTTTCGACTGATTCGCTTCCGCATTCAAGATAAAAACTTGAAAATTTTAATTTAAAAATTTTCCCCTTTTTATAACTATATATATATATATATATATATATATATATATATATATATACACACACACATCAAAGTAATTAATTCCACGCAATTAACTTTAACATTGGAGGTGGGGCAAAAAAAAAACCTAATCATATGAATATATCTTTATTTGTTTTGCCTTTCGAGCTTCCGCATGTTAAAACACAAAATATAAAACGTGATATATATTGTTGATATTTTTTTAACAATTTAAGCTTTTAGATGAGTTAATTATTTAACAAAAAAAAAGAGTTAATTATTTAACATGATATCATAGCTCATGATTTAGTAAGGACAAAAGTTTAAATCTTCCCGTATATATTTATCTTAAAAATATTGGAATGTGTACATATTTGCCTTTTATAAAAGTGTATTTCTCTCCACATATCCATGTAAGGAAAAGTGTTATAAAAGTGCATTTCTCTCCAGATATGCACGTGAGGAGTGTTAAAGCACAAAAACATAAAGTATGATATAAATTGTTGGTAGTCTCACTAACAGCTTAATTTTTTAGATGAGTCGATTATTTAACACGACCCTCCCTTGTATCAAATAATTAATAAATAAATAAGATTTTAAGTAGTAACGTACGTGGGAGATCCCAAGGATTGAAGTCATAAACATGGAGAAGGGGTATAACGTGATGGAGGTCTTGTCTCCTTCCTTCTAGCTTCTGAGCAAGGTAGAATCAATGAGACCAGCTCTTCCTCTGTTGGATAGAACCTGAAACCCGGTGGCACTCCCACTTCTTCCATGGATCGATCCAACGAATCCCAAGACCTCTCTCTCTCTCTCTCTCTAGAAGCTGGAAGCTTCTCTTTAATTTGTGTAAACAACTTAGCAATATATTATATTCCCTCCGTCCCTAAATAATTGTCCTGTTTGACCTGGCGCACAGTTTAAGAAAAAATAATTGACTTGATTATTTATATTGATTTAATGTGTAGTTTTCATTAATGTCCATGTATATGTGGCCCATAATTAAAGTAGAGTGAAAAAGTAAGGGTAAAGTGGTAAAAGTGATGTTCTAAAAAGGTAAGTTGCAAAGTGGACAATTATTTTGGGACGGACGAAAAAGGAAAGGAGGACGATAATTTAGGGACGGAGGGAGTATGAACTTTGAATATAAGTGTGGGCGGGAGATATATAAATAGTAACTTAAAAACTCCCACCCCACCCTTATTTCCTTTTCAGCTTTTCCATTTGACCCAAATCCCCCGAAAATGGTACTCCTTTTTCATAATTAAATAGCACATCTTTCTTCTTTTTCTTCCCCACGCCGTTTTTTTTTTTTTAAACTTACATTCTAATCTTTCTATTTTTAGAAGTTCTCTTAATAATTTTAAATTTAATTTGATTCTCAATTAATTTAATTGATGAGTACTCTTACTCTTACATGTGTTCTTTAAAGAACACATTACTCTAATATTTATAATATATACACAATTATTTTTATTAATATGTGTATCAAATCAAATAGGATACTCTTTTCAAAATAGAGGGAGTAATTGTGTAATTTTAAAAAAATGTATAAGCAAATAAGGCAACAAGTCTTAAACATTTGGCAAAAAAGAGGTGAGAAAGGGACGGACGCGGTTATGTGGAACAAAAAACTCATTTTTCCCAATTGGCCTATTAAATTAATTTATTTTGTCATGAAGAAGACTTGGTGGAATCATTCAAATCCTCATAAGATCAACCTTTTTCTTAGTTATTATTATGTTTCTCAACATGTAACATTGAAAATGTACGATGTTAATCTATTAATTTAAAATATACCACCCAACGTTCCACTCGAAGTATCAACATTTGAAATATTTAATAACTAAATGATATTCCTTTTGTTTGGGTAAATAGTCTTCATTTCAAAGTTAATTTTTTTTAATAAAATAATATTTTTGGTAGTTTATTAGTAATAAAATAACATTTTTTATGTTTTAATTTTTAAAAATAAACTTTTTAAATAAAACATTCTAAAATAGAATAACGAACTATTTATTCGAAACGGTTAGAACATAATAATGTCATTCCTTTCCTAAGATTGCCCACGTTGGGAGCTTCTTTGTGCTTTTTGTTAAAGAAAAACACTTTGGAAAAACTTTCCGCTATTGTGGACCGGAGCAAAGAGTTATTTTATTTAAGAGTAATACCGCATATGAAATATTGATACATAAACGATTATATCATTTTGATACATAAATTTAAGTACTTATTGAATAGAACTAGCATTATTCCTTTATATATCTTTATTTCAAGATCTATTTTCTTGCCGGAAAATTTAAGTATGAAAAGAAATTAAAAAAATGTAAAGAAAATCAAGGAAAGAAAAAGAAACAAAGTCAAGAAGAAGAAAAAAGTAAATAAAAGAAAATCACGAAACAATCAAGAAAATAAGAAATGATCAAGAAAATAACAAAACAAAATCAAGAAAAATATGAAAAGAACATAAGAAAATTCAAGTATGAGAAGAAATTAAAAAATTAAAAGAAAATCAGGGAAAGAAAAAGAAACAAAGTTAAGAAGAAGAAAAAAGTAAATAAAATAAAATCAAGAAACAATCAAGAAAATAAGAAATGATCAAGAAAATAACAAAACGAAATCAAGAAAAATATGAAAAGAACATAAGAAAATTCAAGTATGAGAAGAAATTAAAAAATGAAAAGAAAATCAAGGAAAGAAAAAGAAACAAAGTCAAGAAGAAGAAAAAAGTAAATAAAATAAAATCAAGAAACAATCAAGAAAATAAGAAATGATCAAGAAAATAACAAAACAAAATCAAGAAAAATATGAAAAGAACATAACAATATTCAAGTATGAGAAGAAATTAAAAACTTAAAAGAAAATCGGGGAAAGAAAAAGAAACAAAGTCAAGAAGAAGAAAAAAGTAAATAAAAGAAAATCAAGAAACAGGATGGAGCAGAAGAACGAGTTATTGCCGGAAAGGAAATGTAAAGCAGGATGGAGCGAGATGAAATGGACGACCCTGGGCATTTCTTTCTGGTTCTTACTATCTATTTTCTTCTTTATTGACCGGATTTCGATGCCGGTGTGGAGATCTGTTCTGTTCCGACCATCGGTAATCGGACAGACACGATTGCAGCTACGATTACAAAGCGGCCGGACGTGAGTCGATCGCGAAGGAGAATCCCGTTGTCAAAGCTGCGAAGATCGTTAGAATTTGAATTGCATATATATAATTTTTCTTAAATTATGTGTTTGGAATTTAGAAATTTCACATGAATTGGGAATCTACGGATCGTCAGATATGGACGCTCGATCTCTGATCATCAAATGGAAACAGAAATGGAAGGTTCTTTAGTTTGAATTTAGTTTGAATTTCATCAAATAGTTAAAGAAGATATTATGATGAAGGTTATCTCAGATTGTTACGATTTTTAGTTTGAATTTAGTTTTTAAAATTTTAATTTATTAAAGAAGTTGATCGTGGGGTAAAATAGGAATTTAGACTTAAACTTAACGTCCTTGTCTAACGGACGTTAGAAAATGGGTTCGCTTGCAACAGAATGAAAGTGGGGTGGCCAAAATAGATGATTCAAACTTTCGGTGGTCGAATTGCAAAAAGGGGTAACGTTGGGTGGCCCATTTGTGTGTTTTGCCTTTTTCGTTAAGCTCATTCTATTTTTTTTCTTAATTTGGTGACTATATTTGACCAATAAAGCCAATAAGGTCACTGGGGGTCATTTCTGTTAGTTAGATGGATGAAAATGTTGAAAAAACGAAAATACGCCTTTTGACCAGGTAGTGTACGTGCACAATCCAAGTCGAATAAAGTTAATGTCGAAGTCTTTAGTCTCATTGTGAGAACTCAATTAATCATCCAACGGCTCTACACTAAAACACATAAGAATACTACAAACTTGAGCTCGTTATATCATTGTCCTTTTAATTGTAGTAGTCTGAACAAACATATTTATTGATTGATATATCAGGGCCAAAAGCCAAAAAAGAGCAAAAATTGTTTAAATACGTCGAACACAAGGATTAAGAAAAATTGTTCAAAAATACGGGCACATGCGCCCAATCTGCTCGACGGAACGAGGATAAACTATTATTCCTGGAGATTAACAACTTCGGCGTCACGAGCTGGGGAAGGAAGACCGTGCTGTTTGACTGCGATAGATTCACCATCAAATTGGTCACGATTGGACTGCTCACCCATAAACTATTTTAACTTAAGCTCAGTATCAAATTCCACATCTACGCCACTCTCCACAGCTTTGATTAGGAAGATGGCATCCTGAGACCAAGGAGTCGGAGGCATACATTCTTCAAATCCGGCTTGAACATCCTTCGCATGGATCATCTTCAACTCGCCTTCATCGAAAGGGATCATTTCGTGTCCCTCCCTCGCGGCATCCCCAGAGAAATGCTCGCCACCCCTGTCTACGATGGTCCCGAGGGTGACCCCCCGAAGAAACAGATATCCGAAGAACATGGCGGACACCTCGCTCATAGTATGGGAGGACCCCTTTGGTGAATTATTCGGAATCCTTGAATTGTTCAAAGGTAGAGGCCCTCACCTCATCAGTTCGCCTTAGCAATCATGGTCGAGGACTCAACTGCTTCCTTCTCGGTCAAGGACCTCGCTTGATCGGCTAGGCCAACCCTTTGTTCGGCTTCATTGGCACGAGTTTCAGCCAACTCTTTCTCCTTGGTCAGAGCACTTATCTTGGCAGAGAACTCCACCAGCTCAGCTGCCTTCTGGGTTTGGTCACTCTCCAGGGATGCCAGGCGAGCTTTGAGGACTTCGATTTCATCTTGGTCAACTCAGGCCCGGGTTTCCAGCTTCTTCACTTCAGTCTCAGCCCGATCAGAGCGCCCACTTAGCGAGTTGACAAAAGAGCACAGCTACACGGAAACAGCAAAAGTGAAAAGTTAGATACAATATATCCACTAAAGAGAAAGAAGAAAAGAAAAGGAAGAATAAATGGAAGACTTTTTACCTCGCTCACGCTCATTCCAATGCGTCCCATCGCCTCATTGGCAGGCAGTGAATTGGCAACCCCGACCATGTCCCTCATCTGGGCTCGGATAACTATCCCTTGCCCGTCCAGGGCAGTCAGACCATCCCAACGGGTCACGTCGATATTTTGCAACGCTGGGACATCCCCGATGTCTTTGCCGAGCTTGATCCTTGCGGCTTGAGTGGTCGGCACGGCGAAGTCATCCTTCAGCCATGGAACTGTCTCCTCACCGGACGAAGAAGATACAGCCTTGGCCTTCATTTTCTTAGCGGTAGGGGAGCGGGCAGATACTTCCTCGAGGCTTCGCTCATCCTCCTCAGGCACATCCTCGATTAATCACCTTTTAGCCGGAGGGGCAGCTGGGGCACTTTCAACGGAGGTAGGCCGAGTTGTGGTGGCAGGAGCTTTCTTTGCCGGGGCCTGAGCTGAAGGTTTGGGCCTTTGAGTCACAATCACTTTGGGCGGTGCTCGGTGAGGAGCCATTGAGGTTGTAGTAGTAGGCACAACTGAAGACCTAGACCCTTGCTCGTCGGTGGGTAGAGTGTAGGCCTTAGTGGGATCGACAGTTGCTTCCCTCAACACGGTTTGGCGAGCAGCACCTCGAGTCTGCTTGGCAGCCCTCCCAGAGATTTGATCTAAATCCACCACCATAATCTAAAGCAGCAAAAAGGTGATAAGTCAAAACTACGAGCAAAAAGACAACGATAAAAAAAATAACAATAAAAGTGATACGTACATATCTATATGTATAAATGTTGTATTTAGATTAAATTTATAAAAGAACATATTTAGTTTAAAAACTCATTTTGAAATCGAAATGACGAGTTGAGTGTCGAATTTCTTCCTAACTTGTAACTTAACCTCCGAACCTCTACATTCTGGTATGTTTGGTTTTTCTCTATTTAATCCTTAAAATAGAGGTGACGAGTCTATTAAATATTTTATCTTATATTTATGGGGGACCAAATTGCAGTTTAAGCCTCTTATTTTGTAGACCGATTTTTTATTTAAAACAATTGCATACATTTTATTGAGGAAAAGAAATAAAATAGGCGTGAATTAGAATTTAAAGTCAACATTCATTGGATCTCTTTCGTAAGGAAAGTGTCAAGCTTGACTAAACAAATTGTCCATCAGCCGAAGTAGAGAAAAACACATAGAACTCCGAGAAGAGTGTTGTGCAATGGGAGCCCAAACAAACAAATAATCATGCAAATAGCAAATCAAGTAGTAAAGAGAATATATTCAAAGAGAACAGTCACGTTAGAAGAAGACATTACAACTAAAAACTCACTCTCATTCTCATCATTTCTAATAAATTATCTCATCTTCCGTCTAACACTATAACAAAATGACTAATAAATAATTAACCTAAATATATGTATATATCAGCCCTTGATATCCCGATCATAAGGTCTTGTCCTGCCATAATTTACGACAAGGAAGGCTCTAATTAATCAAAACCAATTTAGTTGTTCCCAATCCCACAAACTCTCAACAGCAACATCCGCGTTCCTATTATCGATTTCCATGTTACGGTAAGGATTAGAAGCAGAGTCTCCGGAGGAAAAACTTTGTTCCGGTGAGTTCATCGTTTCGATAATTGATGGAAGCTTTGGGTGAGTTGCTTGATCTTCTCCATGAATACGATGAGCTTGGACTTGACTCGTTCCTTCACTTGTGGCAACTCCTGATATTGGTCTTCTATCAAAAGCTCTCACGCATTTTGATTTTATGTAAACTCGGCATAAACTCCATTCTTGCCTTAACTGCGTATTTTTAACATCATAAAACATAAGAACTCAAGTGCATGAAGAAACCTAAACAATTTGTGCAATTAATAAATCATCATATGCACTATATATGTTCCCTTTCCTCTTATAGAAATATCTTGTTTGATTCATGAATTTATTAAAATTATATTACTAGGATGGATATTGCACGTTTTTTAGTAATGTCCATGTGGGAGTGATACTGAGAAACTAAAATATATATTAAACGAAAGGTAAAGTGATAAATGTAACATCCTAAAAAATAATCAACACTTCTGCAAGAACCAAATTTTTTTTTTTTTTAAACAATAAATCCTAACGGATCAATTTGATCTGACTCGGGGAGTATTGTAATATTCACAAAAATAAAGAATGTTTTTACCAAAACTACTATTTTCCATTAATGGAAAAAAAATCATGCGGAGAAGACGAAAGGTCACTAACAATTAATGAATCAGATTAGTTTGAGCCAAAATATGTAACGGTGAAATATTATCTTTTTCAAATGATTTAGGAAGCATTAATTGAACTATATATTTAGCACTACTAAGTAAAAAAAAAAAGTAGACTCCATTTTAGGAAGGGAGTAAGTAATATGTGGATTTGGTAACTTGGTGCTCGTCGTTTGTCTAGACATAAATGGACAGATAAACCATATATATTTAGGAATACTACGTTGTAAACTGGACCACCTGACAACCATATGATGAACAAAGAGGGCATGCAAGTTTAAGTAATTATCTTACCACTGGGGCTGTACAAGTTGATGATGAAGCTTCTCCTTCAATGGCCCTATACTCATTCATCTTCCATTCAGTCTTCTTCCCGGTAGGAGCTCTACCTTGGTAAAAAACCATGGTTTTCTTCACTCCAATGACTCGGTTATTGCCTGACGAGTAAACAACGCCCTGGGTTCCAGTCGCTTTCCAATATCCCAAGTCAGTGAGACGACATGGTCGTCCTCCTTGGGCTTCTTTCTCTTTCATAGGGATAAAGAAAAACCATTGCTCCGGGTCTCCACGACAAAAATCTCCAGCAAATTCTGGTTTAAAAAACAATTTTAGTGAACTAAATTTTCATTTGAAAAACACTCAACTTGATCAAAAAATCAAAACGCGAAAAAAATCTAGGAATGGATGGAGTATGTGTTATCAACATTGAAACTATCCCGATTATTATAAACCTAAACTTAACTTGCTCATCATATGAAAAAGATGCAATTAGGACATTATATAGTCTATTGTTTGTCATGTGATTGGAAAAAAATTCAAACTTTTCAATCAAAGCATGAAATTAATGCGATCAAAATCGAGAGGATATATATTGAGAGTTTAGTTGAATTACTAACTTGGGAGGTCCCAAGGATTATGATCATAAATGTCGAGTTCGGGTATAACGCGATCAAGCCGGTCTTGTTTGCTCCCTTCTAGCTTCTGATGAAGATAAAAAGAGATCAGCTCTTCCTCTGTTGGGTAGAATCGAAAACCTGGTGGCACTTCCTCCATCGTTCTCTCTCTCTCTCTCTCTCTCTCTAGATCTGTTGAAGAAACTATTTAGATAACTCTTAAGTTTGAATGAAATTTCATGTGTATTTAAAGAGAGAGGTGTGTATGTGGGGTTTTGAAGTTATTGTTGTTCATATCATAGCCATAGGTAAGAAGTGTGTAAAGTTTATGCAAAGCGAGGGAAATTCAGGGCAGGGACGAGTGTGATGAGAAGAATGCGATGGGACTAAAGTTTGATCAGAAAAATGAAATCATTATATTTTCCCTTGGTAAGTCTTATGAAAATGTTGTGGAAAACATTTTCCGGTGGTAAACTTTGTGAAAATGTGTTGGAAATCATTTTTTTACAATATCATTTGTATATAATACTCCAATAGGAACTAAACATAAATTTTCACACGAGTTATCAACTCTCCATGTATACTACTTACAAACCTGACCATACTTTGGATAATTTTTGAATGTACGTTGCATAAAGCATAAAATTTCACATTACTCAAAAATACTTACCAAAAGTCTAATTAAGATGTGTACAAAACATTGTGTCCCACATGATGATCATGTTCAAATACTAACAAAATATTACCAAAACTCTAATAATTGTTTTAAAAATAAACCATCATCCAAAGCTTTCTTGTCCTTCAACAACAAAACATAAAACTAGTATCCATGCCACTCTTGGGTCATGAATTTTTTAATCCATTTCCTTCGAAGGTTCTCACTTTTTACCATGAATCCTCTAGCCAAATCCTTGTTGATAATCGGATGATCAAACACCGAACCAAGAAACACTTCATCAAATCATAACCTCTTTGTAGAGATCTTGTGGTCACTTGCTCATCGAAAGTTTTTGATTGCTAACGCAACCTCTCCAAGTTGACTTTGTTGTCATATGAAAAACATTTTAAAATAGAAAATAGACAATGTAGGATGTCCCTGAAAATGTTACGGAAAACTATATATGAATAAATACAAAAAATATATTCTAATATTAATGCACATATTGAATATAAAATAGTGTTGAACTTTAAGTAATTTTTCTTTAGTAACCATTTATCATTAGTGGTGTCAAATCAATGTCTATCTTTTTTCAATCTCACAATTACAAATAATTTTTTTTGATAATTGATATGAAAAAAATGTTTTAAAATAGAAAATAGACAATGGTTAGGATGTCCCTAAATAATATAGGTGATACTAATTTTAGAATGTAGTAAGCATTTACTAAAATTATAACTTATAAATAGTATGCACAAACTTTATTTATATTTCTAAACAATTTATTTGTTGAGTGAAATATTGTGTGTGGAATATGTGCAATTGTGAAAGGGCAGAACATTTGGACGAGTGTGATGAGAAGAATGCGATGGGAAAACTAAGTCTAACTGAGATTTTCAATTCTACGCGGTCTTGTGGAACCAAAATCTTTGTTTAATTAATGCACTCCTTTTAAGTCCTTATTGTCTATCTTTTTTTTTCCTATTATTAAATAATTATTGTATTTCAAAACTTAAAAAAAAACAATTTTATCATTTTATCCTTATTTTTTAAACCTATTTTAAATATAATCGCATACTCAATGACATTAAAAGAAATCATATATTTCACTAATATTTATAATTCAGTCAATTCGTTTTTCGTAAACGGCGTGTCCGATCAACCCGGACAATATTTTAAAAACGGAGGGAGTAATTACTTTTTAGGTAAAAATCATTGTTTGAAAGTCAAACTTTTTAATAAAATGATATTTTTAGTTCATTGGTAATAAAATGTAACTTTTCTATCTTAATTTTTGAAAGTGTACTCTTTAAGTGAAACATCTCAAAATAGAATAGTAGACTTTTTATACGGAACAGATGGAGTATCTTAATTGATCTTGTACATATATTAAAAAGTTAATTGACTTTTTCGCTCCGTGTAAAGAGTTCACCATACTATTTTGAGATGTTTCACTATAAAAGTCAACTTTTAAAAAATTGTGTTTATCATCTCCATAACATTTTAACTAGGGGTGGCAATTTGAAACACGACACGATTGTCTGACATGAACACGACACAGAATTATAGGGTTTGGGCTGAAGCTTATCGGGTTTCGGCCATTATAGGGCCAACACAATAAAAATGGGTTGTTATCCGGCTGGTTTGATAATCACGGTAAGACACGATAACTAAAATATATATGTTTTTAAAATATATTTTTTAAAATTTACTAGGGGTTGTTCAATTCTTTCGAACTATTTTCATGATTATTTCATAGTTTTATCATTTGAACATTTATGACTTTTAAACTAATTGACTATTTATATTGATAAATTTTCAAAATATGTATTAAAAAATAAAAATTATATATTTTATAATATTTATTGGGCTTAATGTGCTTAACGGGCTTGACTAAATAAATCGTATTTTTTTGCTTATCGTGTCGTACCATACTTTTCGTGTTTTTATCGTGTCGTGTTCGGGTTTTAATATTAATTAGGCACGATAAGCTTATCGTGTCGTATTCGTGCTCGTGCTTATCGTGTCGTATTGTTATTGTGCCGGTCCGATAACTGTCCAGTACGACCGATTTGTCACCCCTAATTTTAACATTACCTTCCATATTTGATATTAAAATATTAGTTATCTCCTAATAATTAAAATTTTCAAACATAAACTTGTTGCGAGCAAATATGAAGTATGTTGTTTCTTTGAATCTCTTGTGGATGTGATCATAATTAAAGTGAGAATAATAAATAAAAATATTGTTTAAAATAAAAATTTTAAAGGAAGACAAGTTTTTATTTATTTTGAAATAGATAGGTAAAATAAAGAACCATGACAATTAGAGTTCATGTCTGAAAATTCCAATAATTAAGGAACATATAATTAGCACTAGTATTAATTATAATTACAATAACGCTTAAACATAATTATTTTTGTTAATATTAAATATACTAGATAAAATTTAAATATTATAAAAATTTAAAAAAATAAAATAATAATTTAAATAAAATATTAAAAATAATATAACGAACTCTTCGCTCGAAATATGAGTTTTTAAGAACGGATGAAATAAGGATTTTCATTAGAGAGAGAAAGAGAGGTAAAATTCTTCCCTGCCAAAGAAGGGAGGGGGCTTAATTGGTAGAATTAGAATATTTATTCTTAAGTGTGTAAAAAGAAAAAAAAAGCACCAAATACTTAGATGGAATATATATATATATATATATATATATATATATATATATATATATATATATATATATATATATATATATATATAAATATAGAGAGAGAGAGAGAGAGAGAGAGAGAAAGGAATGAAATCTCACAAATATGTAATATCCATAACATCAATTTTATCACTAAATATGGTTAATTAGTATATACTATAGCATCTATATATATATATATAATAACAACTATTTTCCGCCTAAATGGCACAATGAAACACTTTGTTTTATTACATTTTCTTATTTTTTTATACTAAGCATTTAATTAACAATCATTGAAAATTGGAAACTTTGTTTTGTTCATTTTATATATATATATAATGACAAATGTGATTAGCACTTCCAAATATAACAAGTCACTTTAAAATGCACTTGCCAAAATAGGAAGATATATATAATGACAAATGTAATTTGTTTATCTCAAGATTGCTAGTGGTAACTAGTTACAAAATAAGGATATTATTTACATAGAATACATATACAAGTATTGATAAGTAAATTAAAAAAACATAAGAAGTTGTTAAGAAATTAAAATTCAATTAAGAAAGAATGTTTTTCTCTTTTAAAATTGCAATCTAAAAACTCAACAAACATTGCTTACTCAACAAAATTTCTCTTATATTTATGGGGTCAAGCTTAAACTAAAGAACAAGTAAATAGTGAAATATAAATGACCAATATGGATCTTTAAAGTTTGTCATTCTAATTTAATCAACAAAATTATTTACTCAGACATATGTCTTGAATATAAATACTATGTGAGAGGTACAATGAATTGAGAGTAATCATAGTCTAAATGTCTATTTTATCGTACAATGAATTGAGAGTAATCTATTCTAAATGAATTCTATTGAATTGGACTTAAATATTTGTAGATATAGTTTTGATAATTAAGTACATATATTATCAGTGTCACATCATTTGGGTGACACTATTAATGAAATGGTTTTTGAGTTTGGGACATTTAGGTCATTTCAAGAGAGGGATGACCGTATGAAGTATGAAATTTGAGTTACTTTTCGTTGGTTTATCGTTATTTTAATTTGTTATACATTGATTAATATAGATTATATGAGTTTTGTTATGTGATAGTGATAGTAGTAGTAATTGTACATATTTAATCATAGTGATAGTAATAGTAATTGCACATATTTAATGACAAATATTGTATTTAAAAATTTTTTCTAAATTTTATAAAAAAATTATTTATTTATTGTAATCTCTATTAATAATTTTACTTTTTCTTAATCGTTGCGTTATAATAATTTGTCCAGTTTATGTACATATTGAACTCACAATCTTTATGGTTAATTTTATTTTTTCACTTCATGTTACTTATGTATAATTTGATTAAAAAAATATATATAGCGTGCGTTTAACGCACGGATGTAAAATTAGTTGTGAATAAAAACGACATGCTAGATAGAAAAGGTAAAATTTTAGTAAATTCATAAATAAAAAAGAAGGGAATTTTTTTTGTCTAAATGGATAATCATTTAGGCTAGAGAAAGTATTTTTTGAGGCAAAAACTAAAAGTGTTCACAGTGGTTACACTGGCAATTCGTAATATCGTGTCGTGTTCGTGCCTCACTATCGTATTTTCATGTTATATATCTAATTTGATCATAAATATAACAATAATTATTATTTTTGAATATATTAACAATTTCTTGTCTTTTGTGTCGTGTTTCGTTTCGTATCATGTCGTGTTGGTTCGTGCTATCGTGTCGTGTCAGCCATTGTCACCCCTGCCTTCTATACAATCATCTAAAATTATTTTAAAGACTCTTTAGAAAAGTTTCAACTCCAATTAGCAGGCTCTAAATTAGTCACATCATTTAACTAACAAACTTAACTATCAATATTTTTTTCTTTTTTTATTTATATTTTTCTATCACAATTTGAATAAAATATATATACCTTAAATTTTATATATTATAAAAAATATTTTTTTAATTATTTAAATGAAGTCGTGTTACGCCTTTTAATATTATCAATATACTGTAATTTTAAGTTATAAATAATAAAAAGGGGAATGATAAGTGTAAAAAAAAACACTCACTAATTTAATAGAAATAAGGATTGGAAAAAAATATGAAAGCAGATCATCATAGGAGATGAGAAGATCATCCTATACATAAAGGTTCGTCAATAGGAAAATTGCAGTGTTTGGTAAAACACATCCAATATTTTGAAGGTGAGTTAACTAGCTAATTTTTGGGATATGGTATTTGATATGCACTATGGGTATGGAAAAAAAAAAAAAAAAGCTCTAAAAAGGGTTTAGGGTGATGATATAGGAAAACAATGTGGATGCTCTAATAAGTACACCCTCCGATCTAAATTATTGTAATTTTGACTTTTTACATTCATTCTAATTATTTTTCAAATAAATATTTGACATATATTTCCAATACATATTATATATGAGCTATATGTGCGCATTCTACATATCATATTTTCAAAAAAGTAAATATTTTTATTTATTTATGTCAATATTGCTATATCTTTCCTTTCCAACATTGTAAATTTATATTCGAAGAATTTTTTCAAAATGAATATGTGAAGTTCAGCGCAAACCTGTATGCGCCCATCTCTCTCTCTCTCTCTCTCTCTCTCTCTCTCTCTCTATATATATATATATATATATATATATATATATTATTATTATTATTATTATTGGAATTATTGTCTACTTTGTAGGAAACATTCAAAATTAAATATAGATGAAAGTGCATGTTGGCTATAACCAATTTGTTGATAGTAAAAAGTTAGGTAAGACGGTCATATATATATATATATATATATTTTTATAAATAAATTCTATTTATTCGACTCATCTAATATTAATAATTGTACTATAAGATTAAAATTTCATTTTATAAATTAAAATACGTATAATCGTCCTACTCTTTTATGCCTACTGCTAAGTCACTGGGAAAGTACCGAATCAAAACTCAAGCAGGAGGTGGCTTCGTGGGAGTCTATTTCCAAGATGTTTCTCTTTCTATGGACAAGACTCTTGACAACTTTTCCCCACCAATTAATTCACAACGAGCCAGAGACCATCCTGTAAGCTGGTCAATTATACTCACAAAGTGCCAGACCATCGTCTAAGTAGGTCTATTCACAACCGGGTAATCGAGGTCGGTAATTAATAATTTAATATAGCAGTTTTTGTATTTTAATATGATGTTTCTGTTGTTAAATGTTAATGTGGTTGCGGTCATCGGCTGATCTGTTTTTAAATTTTCTTATTTAAACAGTTTAGGATTTATTATTATATACTTATATAATTGTAATCCTAAAACGTATTTATCATTGATATTAATAAAATTTTAATACTCTGGTATCCTAATCTCTTTCTCTCTCTATTCTCTTTTATTGACGTTGGATTACTATATTAATTCTTTACAAAATCTTCCGATGTGTGCAAGAGTTTTATTTTTTTAGTTTTTTACCTAAACTGGGCAGACAGTTTTTTAGGTTTTATTAAAGTCATTTTTACAACTATTGGAGCTTGAAAGAGCTATAGGCCATTTTTGGAAATTGTAGGGCATTGGGTGAACATTCTGATATCTACGGCGCTGGCTCTTGGAGTACAATGGTCAACCGAACTTGAATAAAACCCTCGTTTTTTTTTTTTCATTTGTCTTTGATCTAAGGTGTGTCATGTGAGGCAGTGGTATATGATGAAGACACGGGCACTAGGGTTTGACATATGATGACAATGAGAAATGAGGGCAGTGGTGGAAGGCTAGAGTTGTATTCTTGACAGCAAAGTAGGGGACCTGCACTACAAGTCTTGAAGACTTGAACTTGCTCCCATAGTCCCATCCTTCTATCCTTCGTGTCAGCCGACCTCTTTTCTAACCAAATTCCTCACGGGTGCTTGAGCGGGCGGGCAGGATGACCTTAATTCATCAAAAGGTCGCACACTGGTCGATCCCATGCACGAATAGCTTATATCTCCTAAAGACAAGTAGCTGAGACCGGTGATCCAAGGGAGCATTGACAATTTGGCAACATGTCTAGGCAGGGAGAGACCAGAGCAGTTAGTCATCAAAATGGATGATATACTCATTCTATACTAGAAAGAATAGCAGGAAATCCTCTAATAACACCTAATTCTCAATACTAGAAAGTCCTACAAAGAAAAACACTTAGAGCATCACTATAGATTTTGATCTAAGGTGTGTCATAGTAGGAAATCCTCTAATAACACCTGATCCTCATTTTTCGGTGTTTGGTAACCTTAGGAAAATGCAGTCAACGTAAAAGGTTTTCCGAGTTAACGGAAAATGAAGGCTTGTTTTCCGGAAAATGACTTACGGATTCATTTTCCGTAAGTCATTTTCCAAATTTCGGGCACTCTCCGCCCCATTTCACAATTGCACTTATTTACTTACACACACAATATTTCACTCAACAAATAAATTGTTTAGCAATATAAATGAAGTTTGTGCATACTATTTATAAATTATAATTTTAATAAATGCTTACTACGTTCTAAAATTAGTGTCACCTATATTATTTATGAACATCCTAACCATTGTCAATTTTCTATTTTAAAACGTTTTTTTTCATATCAATTATCAAAAAAATTATTTATAATTGCGAGATTGAAAAAAGATAGACATTGATTTGACACCACTAATGATAAATTGAGGGTTACTAAAGAAAAATTACTTAAAGTTCAACACTATTTTATATTCAATATGTGCATTAATATTAGAATATATTTTTTTGTATTTATTCATATATAGTTTTCCATAACATTTTCTAGGGACATCCTAAACATTGTCTATTTTCTATTTTAAAATGTTTTTTTTTCATATCAATTATCAAAAAAATTATTTTTATTTGTGAGATTAAAAAAAGATGGACCTTATTAAAAAAGATGGTCCTTATTGATTTTCTAGGGACATCCTAAACATTGTTTATTTTCTATTTTTATTTTTGCATTTATTCATGTATTGTTTTCCGTAATATTTTCCATGTGTTTGTCAAATACCCGTAAATGTTTTCTGACATATTTTCAAAAGATTTACCAAACACCTGAAAATGAAATCTTTTGATTTTCCGGAAATCATTTTCCAAAAATCATTTTCTGGAAATGATTTTCCGTGAAACAAACGGAGCCTTAGTGTAACGTAAAAATAAGGATACTTTACCGAATGAAACGAATATCGGAGCCACACCAAATTATAATAGGACTTTGAATAGAACATGTCTTTGACTTTGACAGTAAACTTATAATATACCAAAGTCGAAAACGACACACTAATATATCAAATTATATTGCAATGTATCATCTGCAAAAACAATTTATAACAAAGCAATATAAATAATAAAATTAGTGCTATAAGTATCTTCGGCTCAACGGAGCCTAACTCGATCTATCTAGGGCTTATGGTTACCTAGGCTCAGATCCCCACTGCCTATACACAAAGTATAGCAGTCCAACCCAGGAGTTCACTACCGAAGGGACAATGTTTCCAAGGATTTCACCCAACTGTGTATACCACCCAGCCTTCCAACAAGAAATCTCACAACTCGAAACCCCCCTCACAAAACTCTCAATCACGAAATCTCAAGCTCACACACACAAAGTGTATACCCAAAGTAGGCTCAAAAGCAGAGAGGAGAGAGAGATATTGCCACTGTGATGTCGTTGTGGTTTTCACCAAACCATTCACTCATACTCATGTACCAGTCCAGAAGGCGGCAAACCACAAGGAGTATATATAGTGCACAAGGGACCAATCAATCATCGAAGAATCTGACCCAAGCAAGAAGACGTGGCTGACTGGAGCAAAGAAGGAAGGAGCTGATGCAATTTTGGGAAATCAAAGATTCTCCCAAAATAGCCATCCATCAGTCGAAAGTCAAAGGGGCAAGGTAAGTGGGTTTGGGTCTTGGGTTGCTGGATTGGGTTTGGAAGTGGGCTACCCGTTTTGGGCCATGCCAACACTCACAATCTCCACCTTGGAACAAGTATCGGGACCATCACTTTGAACTCATGGACACAAGTGGGGTGCATCATAGCCTATCCCGAACTTGATCCAACATAAAGAAGGAAGCAAGAACGGGAGACAGATTTTCATAAAGAAAAACTGTAGAAGGATATGACTCACTTTCCAAATACAAAGTAAGGAAACAGGGACACGAAACATGCATTCAACCACTAGTATCAAAATTCAAAATTTTCAAACACGTTTAAAATTTTAACACAGGTAAGCATTTCGTATTCATATCCGCAGGATTATATTGAGATGGAATTTTTTCTAATAAAATAAAACTCTTTTCAATTAAATCTCTCAAGTAATGAAAACAAACATCGATATGTTTTGTTCTATCATGAAAAATAGGGTTTTTGCAAAGTTGAATTCCTGACTGACTGCCAGAATAAACCACAACTTTTTCCTTTAGAAAACCAATTTCAGTTATCAATCATTTCAACCAAGTCGCTCCTTTCAAAGCTGCAGTTATAGCAACAAACTCAGACTCGGTAGTAGACAATGCAACAATGGGTTGTAATTGAGATTTTCAACTAACACATGAACCACACAAAGTGAACACATAAGAAGTAGTAGACTTCCTACTATCTCTATCATTAGCATGGTTAGAATCCACATAACCTTTTAATACAACACCTTCATTGCATTTGGAGAATTTCAAGCCATAATTCACAGAATAACCAAGATATTTAAGAAGTCATTTGACCGCTTTCCAATGAGGCATACCAGGGTTAGACATGTATCTACTCAAGCAACTAATAGCATAAGCTATATCAGGTCTAGTGCTAACCATAAAATACATAATGGAACCAATCGCATTACAATAAGACACTTTCTCCATTTGCTTTTTATCAAAATCAGTTTGGGGGGCCTGATTTTTACTAAGGATGAAATGTCCTCCTAGAGGCACATCTACAGGTTTAGCATCCTCCATCCTAAATTTACTCAAAATCTTTTGCACATAAGAAATTTGATTAAGAGAAATAGTGGAATTCTTTCTATCCTTAACAATGTTCATTCCCAAATTTTTTTTATCATCTCCTAGATCTTTCATGTCAAAATTCGCACTAAGACAATTTTGCACATTTTCAATTGATTTAATACAAGGACTGATAATTAGCATATCATCAACATAAATCAATAGGAACACAGGAGTAGAAGAGTTGGCTTTAAAATACAAGCAATGATCATAAGAGCTACGAGTGAATTTTAAAGACAACATGCACATATCAAACTTCTTGTTCCACATCCTAGGAGATTGTTTCAAGTCATACAAAGATTTTTTCAATAAACACACATAGTAAGGATTTCTCTTATCAACAAAACCTTCGGGTTGTCTCATGAAAAAAATTTCATCCAAGTCGCCATGTAAAAACGCCGTTTTCACATCCATTTGTTTTAATTCCCAATTAAACTGAGCAACTAAAGCAAGCATGACTCTTACCGTAGTAAATTTGACAACCGGAGCAAAAATTTCTTTGTAATCTATCCCCTCCTTTTGAGTAAATCCTTTAGCAACCAACCGTGATTTAAATCTAACATTCTCATTCTCAGTCTTAACCTTAAACAACCATTTGCAGGCAACAAGAGAACATGTTTTAGGTTTAGGGACCAAGGTCCATGTTTGGTTAACATGCAACGAGTTCATTTCATCTTTCATAGCATTTAACCACTTAGTAAAATGAGAAGACTTTAAAACATCATGGTAAGATTTAGGTTCATCACAATTATCAAGAGAATCAAACACACTAAACACAAAAGATGTCATATGAAAATCATTAAGTCTAGATGATACCCTAACTTCCCGTCTAGGTCGGTCCCTAGCAAGTTGGTAGTCATCTAGAGTTTTCCGGGACATGCATATCCTTTACATTTTCATTATCTTCATTGTGTTCAATTTCAACATTCTCATGATCAATTTCCACACTTTCGGTTGGCACATCATCAATAACATAGGGTTGTTCCACCGCAATTGGAGCCGGGGGAGGGGGAATATCATTAACATGTATAGGTTGAGCAGGAATCAAACAAGGAAATTCAAGTTCATTGAAGACAACATCCCTACTAATTATGGTCTTAAAACCATTTTCCTCTTTTAACCAAAGTCTATACCCCTTCACACCCTCCGGGTACCCTAAAAACACACACCTAGCAGCCCTAGGTTCAAGTTTGTCATGTCTTTGATGTGCATAACCGAACACCCTCATATGCGAGATATCAATCTCTTTGCCCGTAAAGACCGCTTCAAGGCATCTGCCATGCAAAGGCACAGAGGGGGACCTATTGATGATATAGGCGGCAGTTACAACTGCCTCTCCCCAAAAACGTTTGGAGAGACCCGAAGTATTGAGCATAGCTCTCACTCTTTCCAAAAGAGTCATGTTCATATGCTCGACAACACCATTCTGTTGCGGGTTATAGGGAACAGTGTTATGTCGACCAATACCATGAATAGCACAGAATTCATCAAACTCATGACTACAAAATTCTAATAAATTATCGGTCCTAAGCATTTTGATTTTCTTTCCTGTTTGATTTTCAATAAAAACTTTCCATGTTTTAAATTTCTCAAACGACTCAGATTTGTGTCTCATTAAGAAAACCCAGACTTTTCGTGAAAATTCATCAATGATGGATAGAAAATACATATTGCCACCTTGAGCGGGCACAATAGAGGGCCCCCATACATCGGCATGTATGTAGTCATGGAATTTTTTGCTAGAATTCTTTCCTAGGGAAGGGTGTGGAAAACTCACTTTATGATGTTTGCTCTTAACACAAGTATCACAAAAAGGTAAACCAGAAAATTTTTCATTCCCAAAAATACCTGTTTTTTGCAAAATTTCCAACCCTTTATTACTTATGTGACCTAGTCTCTTATGTCACAAAACCGTTTTATCATCCTTAACGATATTAGCATAAATCTCAGAAGTAGACATAGGTAAAGCATGACAAACATATATAAGTTCCGATGTTTTTCACATTTTGCAATAACTAAAGCACCATTTAGTATTTTCATAAAACCCTTACCCCATTTTCCTTCTAAACCATTATCCTTTAATGAGGCACATGAAATCAAATTGCTACATAATTCAGACACATGTCTCACATTTTTCAAAGTTAAAACATAACCAGAATTGCATTTCAAATCAATATCACCAATACCAAGTATATCACACTTTTTCTCATTAGCCAGAGAAACATAACTAACATTAACTTCTCTATAAGTACTAGTAAACAATGATTTCAATGGTGTCATGTGATAAGTGCAATCAGAATCTATAAGTCATTCACTAGCACAAGCAGAATGCACAGAATTCACAACATTATCACAAGAATCCATAACCATAAACACATCAGCGGAAACATTACTACCAGAAGCTAAGTTGCAATCACCTTGGTTTTGCTCGACCTACTTTTGCTTCTCCTTCTATTCTTGCCCGAATTTTGTTTTGGACCTTGATTTTGATTTTGATGAGATTTTCCATTATTCCTATGGAGAGATCTACCTCTAACCATATTAACCTCACTCATACTAGACTTTCCTTTATTGACCTTTAAATCTAACTCCTTACTCTTCAACCCGTTAATCACCGTATCAAATTTTACCTGATCTCTACCATATTTGATCGCAGACTTAACATCAGAGTAAGATTCAGGTATAGCATTTAATAGGACAATAGAAGTATAGTTATATATTTATGTGCTCATCACCCGTTTGCTTTATTTCTTGAACTAATTTGGTAAACGCATCAATATTATCTTCGATATCTTTATTGAGGTCTAATTTAAAACTAAAGAATTTTTCTAAAAGATACGTCTTGTTAGGCAAATTCTTCTCAAAGTAAATTTCCTCAAGTTTATCCCAAAGATTTTTAGCATGCGATTGTTTACCACACTTACGAATCACAGATTCAGTCAAGTTCAAAATAATAGACGAGTAAGCACATTCATCAATTTCAAGTATAGCATCTTCAGATGCATCCTTTTTGAAATTCTGAGTTATAGCAGAAAAACACTTTTCTTTTATCAAAATTCCTTTAATCTTTTGTTGCCAAATTGAAAAATCAGATTTTCCATTAAATAGTTCCAAAGTTTAAGTAGACATAGTCTAAAAATTACAATTTAACGTTTATACCAAAAATCACCGATTTTAATTTTACATGCAACAAAGAAAGGCAAAGGGCAAAAAATTATCCGGAAGCAAAAAATAATAGAACAGACAAGAAACACAATTAATAGGCGAATAATTAAATACCAAAGTCACAAACCCAATTTGGAATAAAGAAGGCTCCCAAAAAATTTGATTCAATCCACCTACGCTCTGATACCACTGTAACGTAAAAATAAGGATACTTTACCGAATCAAACGAACACCGGAGCCACACCAAATTATAATAGGACTTTGAATAGAACCCGTCTTTGACTTTGGCAGTAAACTTACAATATACCAAAGTCGAAAACGACACACTAATATATCAAACTATATTGCAATGTATCACCTGCAAAAATAATTTATAACAAAGCAATATAAATAATAAAATTAGTGCTATGAGTATCCTCGGCTCAACGGAGCCTAACTCGATCTTTCTAGGGCTTATGGTTGCCTAGGCTCAGATCCCCACTGCCTATACACAAAGTATAGCAGTCCAACCCAAGAGTTCACTACCGAAGGGACAATATTTCCAAGGATTTCACCCAACTGTGTATACCACCCAGCCTTCCAACAAGAAATCTCACAACTCGAAAACCCCCTCACAGAACTCTCAATCACAGAAATCTCAAGCTCACATACACAAAGTGTATACCCAAAGTACCGGCTCGAAACAGAGACGCAGAGGGAGAGAGTAATATTGCCACTGTGATGTCGTTGTGGTTTTCACCAAACCATTCACTCATACTCATGTACCAATCCAAAAGGCGGCAAACCACAAGGAGTATATATAGTGCACAAGGGACCAATCAATCACCGAAGAATCCGGCCCGAGAAAGAAGACGCGACTGACTGGAGCAAAGAAGGAAGGAGCTGATGCAATTTTGGGAAATCAAAGATTCTCCCAAAATAGCCATCCATCAGCCGAAAGTCAAAGGGGCAAGGTAAGTGGGTTTGGGTCTTGGGTTGCTGGGTTGGGTTTGGAAGTGGGCTGCCCGTTTTGGGCCATGCCAACACTCACACTTAGCATTATTCTTAGCTAAGAATATCAAAACCAACAATGTGACCTTTATTCTTAATACATCCACCTAGGAAAGAGAATTGAAAATATTCTTAGTAGGAATAAAACAGGTCAGGAAGAATACCCAACGCAGGAGGGGGCGGTGTGGTACACCGCTGCCTTAGACATGACGCGTGCACCATACTCGCGAAGAATCGCATGATAGCCCGTGGGAGGTGGATCCAAGTTGTCTGCAAATTGACTAAAATATGATATTTCATTTAAAAAAAATCCAACCATTTGTAAGACTTGTTTTTTCTTTTTCTTTTTTTTTTAAATCCAATATTTCATTTATGAGAAGTTATTTTGTAGTCGTTGGATGTGGTGGGGGGTCCGGCTGGGGGGGGGGTGTGTTCAACGGTTGTATTTTTTTAAACATTTTTTTATTTTTCTTTTCTTCTTTCTTCCCTATAAATAAACCACCTCAACATTTTTTATTTTCTCTACAACTTCTTCGTTATCTCTTCTATTTCTTCATAATCTTTTCTAAAAAATCACTTTCTCTACATACTTATCTTCTAAATTGATCCAAGATGTACTAATTTTTACCAAAATTATTGAATTCTTCCGATATTGAAGGAAATCAAAATACTCCCCAAAACTCTCGTGTTATGGAGAATATTCAACATTCTCAATTTTCATCTACTCCACAATACCCTCAATACCTACATAATTTTCTAACAATCCAAATTTTTTCAATTATCCAAATTTCTACATGCCTCCAAATTTTGGAAATTTCAAGAATTTTCAAGTTCCTCAAACTATTGGGAATTCATCTGGTAACGTTAATTTTCCTCTGAATTATTGGCAACCTACGGGAAACCAATTTTTCACTCCGCAAGGTACGCCTCGTGCAATTTCTCAACCTTGTGTATCTTCAAATGACTCACGTCTAACAAGTGTAGATGGGACTTCGTCCGATAATTTTTCAGCAATGCCGTCATCGATTTCCAAGACGTAAATCAATTTAGAAGAAATTGATTTGGACGACGAAGCGGAACCAGTACCAGGAAAAGACAAGGCTAAACGTGTAAAATGAACCAAGAATGAAGATCTTGCGCTTATGGAAGCTGTGCAGACTATTGGTAAATGTCCACTAGCTGGTAATAATAAAAAAAATGTGTGCAATATTGGAAGCGTGTAGCTGATTATTATAACGAACATCGCCAAAGTAATTCGATGTCGAGAGATAAAGCGAAGTTGACACTAAAGTTAGTCAACTAGAATTGCTCCATCAGTGAGAAGCTTCAACGAAATCTTCTATTAAATAACGTTAAAAAAATTTATTTGTTGAGAAGTATAAAAAAATAAAAAATTGAAGTGTAAAGTTAATGAGGTGGTAGTATGACTCAGTTAAGAAGATATTTAGAAGTTATATAATGAGAAGATATATTTTTAAGTGGGTTAAGGAGAGAAAAATTTGAGGGGAAAATAACAATAATGTGGATGCTCTTAGTAGGTTGATACGATTCATTCATTCATTCACAGACAACGCATAACGAGAAAAAAATACCTCTCAAACTATAATTATACATTGAGTTTTTCGATATATATTATTGAGCTTCTCTATGTCAACTTAGGTTTTTAGATGAGTTAGTAACTTCAAATGGTATCAAAGCTCTAATTTGACAAGGTTTTGATTCAAAAATCAGCCTGAATGTCGTTAAGATTCTCTGGCGAAACGTAATCATTGTTGAGCTTGTTTTTAGATGAATTGGTGATTTAAATTTTCATCTTGGTTTTGCATCATGTAATTTTTTGGCCAAGTTTCAAGTGTTGGCTAATTGCATTGAACGAAGTAGACCACTCGAACCATTGCGGAATATTTTTATTAGAAGTTAATTCCATGTTTAGGGCTCGTTTGTTGTGGCTGATGGCTTATGACTTATGACTGATAGCTTAAGCTGGTAGCTGAATAACTTTTGGCTGATTGCATGATAGACTGTTTGTTACAGCTGTTGAAAAGCTGCTTATGAGTCGTTATAATTATTTGTTAAAAAAAAAACTTGAAAATTAGTATTCATATTTTTATGTATATTTCATAAAAGAATGAAATGAAGACAATCAAATATTTAGTAATGAATAGTTGTATTCATGTTTAAAAAAAATCAAAAAAACTTAAAATTTTGGCTTTTTGGCTTTTGGCTTTTCAATGCATAAATGATGTTGTTACTTTTTGGGCATAAGTTGAAACAAATACTTTAAATATAACTTTTCAAAAGCCAAAAGTCAAAAATCACTCAAAATGAGCTGTAACAAACGAGCACTTAGTCTCACCAAGACTTGCGTCATTCGTGGCATATGGTTAAAGTTGAAGTCCAAAAAAAGTCAGTCCATACACAAGTCTTTGCATCCAAAAATAAAGGAGAAATCGTATGTATGCATCATTCTTTGCATGTAGGAAACTAGGAATTGAAAACGACTGTTTGTCTTCCTATACAAGGAATTAGGGTCATCCATATTCATTATTCCATACCAAGATTAGCGCTAGGTGTTTATTTTTTTAAATATCTAAGAAATGTGTCCTATTTGATTATTTCTCTGGAAAGTTTATTTAAGGTTAAAGGTAAAAATTTAGGATCCAATTTTGAAAAAGAATGAATTCGTTTTACGAATTACGATCTGTAAAATTATAAGAGACCTATTTTTAAGTTAATTGTCTATTGTGTCCTACTTGTTTGTAAGATATATAAAAGTAAATTGACCCCATTAATTGACTTCACAAGTAATAAATTGAGGAATATTATAAAATAACATAAAGTCAAACATTTTTTAAAAATTTATGTATATTCAATATGATAATTACTCTTTTTGTCAACCCAAAGAATTCATATATAAAAGTCTAATAATTAAGAGATATATAATTAACACTATTGTCTGTCATAATTATAATAATATTTTAGCATAATTAATTTGTTAATATTAAATGTGAAGATAAAGTTAAAATGTCGTGGAAATTACCAAAATAAATTTTAAAAATGAACTTTTTTAATAAAATATCTCAAAATAATTAATATAATTGGCTATTTACCTAGACCAGAGGAATAGTATTTAAGAACGTAGGGTGTAATAGTCAACAAGCGCCAAATAGTTTGACGGATGCTCACACAATGTCACTGTGTGCATAATGCACGGTGCATCACGATACACAAATCATGCATCGTGATGCATAAAATAAGACATTTTCATGCATCGCGGGGTATGATTTTATGTATCACGATGCATGGCGTGCTTCTTTCGATTTATATCGGGGTGTAAAGCAGTTCAAAACTTTTAAAAGTGGATTGACCCGTAATATTTCCTATTTATTAATAAAAATTATAGTTTCATGGTTTGGCCCCTTCAAAATAAAATACTCACTTCGTCCCATAATATTATATTTTTTTCATTATTTCAATTACTTTTATTTAAATAAAGTCGTGTCATGTTTTTTAAAAAGAAAATAACAACAAGTATAAAAAATTTAAAATTTATATATATTCAATATGATGATTACTCTCTTTGTTCTACCCAAACTATTATTATTATTATTATTATTATTATTATTATTATTATTGTTTTGGAGGAAACGTTAAAAATTAAATATAGATGAAAGTGCCTATTACCAATTTGCTGATTTGTTGTTTCATTCCAACTGCCAAGTCACTTGGAGAGTATGGAATTAAAGTTCCTAGATGTTCTGTAAGGGTAAAATAGGCATGACCTATTTTATCTTGTTTTCACTTTTCTTGGTCAAAGAAGAATTTTAATTTAGTCAATGTTTATTTTAGGTGTTAGATTTTGTTTAGATTATTTTTGGTAGATTGATTTGTTTTTTATAGGAAAATCTTTCAAAAGATTTTGGGTATATTAGTTAGGTAACTAAATCTTTGCAAATAATTTAGTTATTAGAGGTATCATAATAGGAAACATAATCTTTTGTAATATTGTGCTAATCTCTTATCCAGTTGGAGAAGGTTTCCTTGTGCCGTGTTCTTGCAGGTTTGTGCCCTATATATGCAGGCGTGATTTTCTGGTTTGAGATTGCGCTGTAAGCTTACAAGACTGAAACTACGCAGCAAGACCGAGAGAGAAAGATTTAGAGAGCTATACGCTGAGTGTGTGGTGAGAGCTGAAAAGTGAGAAGATTAGAAGCCATACATTCAGAGTAGTCTTGGTAGAGTTTTTCGAAGCAGTTCATCCATATGAACTGAAGTGTTTTGAAGCTTCTGCTGCTGCTATAAAAAACAGTTTCTATGAACCTTGAAGAACTGTTTTGTGTTGCTTCTTTTTCTGTCTTTTGGAAGTAGATCTTCCTTCTTTCTTCCCACGTTTGGTTTAGTGTTTATGTGGGATTTTTGGTTCTCCAAGATACGATATCTTGTGAGAATCTTTGTAAGGTTTTTCATTGAAAAACAATGTTGATTTTAGTAAATTTTGTGTGGCCTTGAGGCTTGATCTACAAGTTTGATACTTGTAGATTGTTTTGAGTTATTTTCTGTCTACTATAATCTGCTTGATTCAATATCTGAAATCAAAACTTCCGCTGCTATTTTCTGTGATATACTTTCTGTTCACATTGTCATTGTCATTGTTGCAACATTCACTGCAACATTGACAATCACATCGTCCCATATTGAGGATCCGTGGCATCACGTTCTTTCATGTTCTCTTTCTATTCTATGGACAAATCTCTTACAAGTATTCCCCCACCAAATAATTCACAAAGTGACACAGCTGAAACCATCCTCCAAGTCTAAACTGGTCAATTATATTCACAACGGAACTGAATAACAATTTCGTTTTTTTCTTCCAGTTGTCTTCAATCTAAGGTCTCGTGTTTGATATATATGCATGATGACAATGAGAAATGAGGGTATTATTCAACAGAAGAGCAATGGTGCAACTGGCGCGACCGGTGGGGCGGATTGTTGATTAGTGTTGGAAAAATTATGTTTAAGGAATGAAATTGTGTATTTTGTGACACGAATTTCTTCACTTGTCATTTGTGTAATGACAAAGGTAATTGTGAAATCGTGTTTTAATCCGTGAGAACATCAAAATCATATATTTATTTGTCCAATTTGGTGTTTGGATGAATAAGTTACGATTGATTAAAGTGTGGTTATTGAAAGTGAGTTTATCCCACATTGGAAGATTAACAAAAACTTGAGTGATTTATATACAAGTGTCTTGTAAGATAGAAGTAAGTTTGTATTGAATAGAGGTTCTCTTTCGCACGCTTGCGCAGAGGGTGCAAGTCATAGTCCAGTTTAACCTTCGGGATACCGTACTCATGTGCGAGCATTGGAGCCAGTTTAACCTTTGGGATACCCATGTGCGAGCGCGTCCCGTGGCATTAGAGCTTAAAGTCTACCTGACAATTACAATACAAAGTAGTAACAATACATAGTCCAGTTTAACCTTCGGGATACCGTACTCATGTGCGAGCGCGTCCCGCGAACTACCTCCATTGGAGCCAGTTTAACCTTTGGGATACCCATGTGCGAGCGCGTCCCGCGGCATTAGAGCTTAAAGTCTACCTGACAATTACAATACAAAGTAGTAACTATTTTTCAACTGTTTCAATTCTGTATTTGATTTTATAATTGTTTTTCCCTATCTAACAATTAGTAGGTCTTCGGTAAATCATGGTATGTTTCACTTAAAGAATCTACTTTCAAAAATTAAGACATGAAAATGTTATTTTATTACTAATGACCTACTAAAAGTGACAATTTCTTAAAAATTTTCAAACGGAGACTCTTTGTCCGAACGAAAGGAGTAGTTTTTATTTATAATACAAAGTGATACTTCTAATGCCAAAAGTATCATTTTTAATGTCAAAAGTGACACTTTTAAGATCAAAATATGATACTTTTAAGTATCAAAAGTGACACTTTACAAGAAAAATATGATAATTTTCATTAAAAATTCAAAGTGACATTTACATG
Organism: Codonopsis lanceolata; assembly: GCA_013146195.2. Taxonomy (NCBI): domain Eukaryota; kingdom Viridiplantae; phylum Streptophyta; class Magnoliopsida; order Asterales; family Campanulaceae; genus Codonopsis; species Codonopsis lanceolata. The sequence continues at coordinate 42,066,209 of CM028380.1, forward strand.
ATCAAAAGTGATATCTTTAATGACAAAAGTGACACTTTTATTAACAAAAGTGATTTTTAAAAATGATAATTTTCATTTGTATTGTTGAGGCTTTCAAGGGTAGCGCTGTAATTTTTAAATTTGTGATTCATTTAACATAAATATTGAATCACTGCATTTGCAACGGCAAAATTGGCTCATAGACAAGGATCAAATGCAATGATGCCTCGTGACCTTGAATCGTTTGCCATGACTCTTGACTTGTCTTGGTCTCCTCTTTTTATCCATAAAGGTCTTACTGTTTACATTTGCTTGGATTATCTAACCCGTGGGCGTTGGATTTTCATCACATGGTTCTTGTGGGTACAATTAGCTCTATTGGAACTTGGAAGTTAAAGCCTTGCTGGTTGGACCAAAGCATGGGCGGCTCTAACTCTACGAGCATGGACAACAAAGCTCTTTATTTGGGGAGCTTAAGTTTTATTTTTTTCTATTTTATTACGAAAATGATATTAAGCTCCTCACTTAAGCTTCCAAATAAAAATACTCTTCCAATAATGCACAAACTCCAACACTTTTACATACCCCATCATTTTTATCTTTAATAATTTATTATTTTTATTGAAAAATTGCTAGAAATTTGAAAAATTCATAGAAATTTTTTCTGATATCCAAATTAAACAAACCAAGTCTCTATATGTAGGTAAAAATGTTTACTTTAATACATGAAAAAAAAAATATTAAAAAAATATATATTTTATGTCTGAAAATTGACAAAAAAAAAAGAAATAGAGGAAAACAAAATGATGATGTGGAATGTGGAAAGAGGAAGTGGCAGGAAGGGGCAGAAGTGGGCAGGTTGGTGTCGGAAGCCACTCTCCCAGAGCATGCGTTTTGATGCCTTTTAGCAAAAGACGATGTCGTTTTTTTTTGTGTTAAGCTCGGGAGCTTCTTTTGCTCCCAAATTAACTTTTTGCTTGTTAAGCATTTTTTAGAATCATTTGTTGTTTCAAAAAAAATCCCAAACAATCCCTTAAGCACCACTTAAACTCCATTGTTGTTTATGGTCTAAGGCCATTAGGTCGATCATTTTAGACCCCGATATATAGGGGTAAAATTTTGATCAGTCCTTTTTTCAAAGTTTATAACCCCAAAAATCTTTACAAAATATTTAATCGTAAAAGACCATTTTTCGAAATATTATTCTGAAAATGTTATCGTCTTCTTCAACAGCTCCGGCAACACACTTTGGATTCGAAAATCACCATTGTTGCACAACAAAACCTGATCAGGTCGCGAGGGTCGAGGGGGCAACGCCCCTTCGTGGGGTTTCGGAGGCAACGCTCCCAAAAGGTAAATGACTTTTCTGAATCATTAACTACGAAACTTTAATGAAAATATATTGGGTTGGAGAATTTTCACAGTAGGGACGAAGGCGAATGAGGATGAATATAAGAAGGCTTATGACGAAGGAGAAGGGAGAAGAAGACTGATGACATGATCTGTTTTATTATGATTTTGAACCGCGTGCAATTAAACTAGGCAGTTGAACTATTTTGAATCGCGGTGCAAAAATATCGGATTAAATTGATGAATCACGGTATAATTAGACTACTCAATTAAACTATTGAACTGCAGTACAAAAAATAATGTAATAAAATTGATGAATCATAGTATAAACATTGATGAATCGCAATACAATTATACTACACAATTAAACTATTGAATTGCGATGCAAAAATTAATACAATAAAATTGATGAACCGTAGTATAATTAAACTAAACAGTTAAACTATTGAACAGTGGTGTAAAATTAATGCAATAAAATTGATGAATATTGGTGCAATTTAACTATTGAACCGTTATGCAAAAAATAATGCAATAAAATTGACGAACCGCGATGTAATTAAACTAGGCAATTAAACTATGGAACCGTGATGCAAAAAATAATGCAATAAAATTGATGAACCGCGATGCAAAAATAATGAAATCGTAGCGCGTCTATGGTTCATTAAGTGTACCATAGTCATTTTGCCACTAAAAGTGACTCTTTCCGATTAAAAAACAAAGGGGTGTACTTTAGTGATTAGAAAATTTAAAAAGTGGACCGACCCGCAATTTTTTCTAGATTCTATGGGGTGGCTTACTGATCGAGTTAATATTTCATCAAATGTGAGGTCTCAAATTTGATTTCTTCTCAAATTTATTTTTGAAAAAAAAAATGTAGAAAACTCTCGACAACATGACAATATTTTGACTAACCGTCTCCTTATTCATATTATTTCTATTTTTCTCAAAAGACTTATAAATCTTAAAATTATACATAGAAAATTAATTTGAACTTGATTCAATTAGTATTGCACAAATAAAAGATGGTCACCGTACGAGAGTCTCGACATCCATAATCTCGAAAGATTTAGTCTATTCGTAGATTAGATCATTTAACTTGTGCAGCGGTGCACCAAGTTCTCTAGACTAGGACTATATATGATTAGTCTTCTCAATTGTTTGATCCATAATTAGTTTGGTTTTAATAAGGATATATTATATTCAAAACGTTGATCAGCTAACCTTTAAAATTTGGCATACTCTGACCGAATTTTGCTATGTAGTAACTAGTAATGTTATTGGGTTTCTTATAAATGTCTTTAATTCTTATTTCTGAATAGTTTTGACTTTTTGTTGGTAACTTGGTATTATATTCCCTTCATCCCAAAAAATATTCATTCAAAATAAAAATAAAAAATACTTTGATGTACTTTTCACTAAAAAATATAAAAACATTCATTCCAATTTTGATATTTTGGGTGAGAATGTAACATTTCAATATGTGGGTTTGTAATTGTTTGTTTGGGTTTTGATTTGATTGTTTTGGTAATAAGTAATTCGGTAGCATTTGTAATTTATGGCTTTAGATCTCCTGTCCCAGATTGGTGTCTCATTTTATGTCACACCAATCAAATGCTGCCACGTGTTTAGTTATTTTTAACCACAATAAAAGCCTCCTTATCCCTTCCGTCATCTATAATGCTAACATGACTAACCCTTCGTTCCGTTAATCAGGTAGGGTAAATAAACATTGGAAAATCCTATTACTGTGGCGGTGAAAACTCAGCCGTTCTTCCACCTTTACAGATTAACGATCAATGCAACCACCACCAGCCTCCCTCGCCCTTGCCATGGAGCTGTCCAATTGAATCCCAAAATCAGTGACATAATTGAATCTCATAAATCGGTTATGCAAACTCTCCATCTCTCTCTCTCTCTCTCCCTCCCTCCCTTTCCTTCTCTCTGTAGGGCTGCTCCCAATCGAACCTAAAAATTCAACCTCTCTACGCTATGGACATAAATAATGCTTTCGGTGGTAATCTTCCATCATGCCGTCAGTTGGACTTTGAAGGGGTAGGGGATTCACCAAGAAAATATGTTAGCTTTGATAAAATATTTGACTGTGTATCAGAAAAATATTGAGGATATAAATATTGAAAAAATTCACATGAAAATGTCGAAGGAAGATATTTCGCAGATTGGGATGAATTTTGAAACAGAACAAGCTGCTCATAAATTTTATAACGATTACGCAAAGAAAGCGGGGTTTGGTACTCGAGTAAGTAAAGCACACAAAGACGGAAGTGGCAAGATATTAGATAGTATATTTTGTTGCAATCGTGAAGGCCATCGGGGAAAAGATAAGCGAGAAGCCAATGTAAAAGTTCATCGTTCTGAGACGAGATGTGGTTGTCGAGCCATGATGAAAGTTAACTGTCGAATGAATGGTAAGTATCAAGTAACTAATTTTGTTGCTGATCATGTTCATTGTCTAACTACTCCAAGTAAGACTTATTTATATCGATCCCATCGAAATATTGCTCCTGCTCAAGCAGCTGAAGCAAATATGGTTGATAGCTCGGGAATTCGTCCTAAGGAAGCTTATGAATATATGTCGAGACAAGTTGGTGGACGTGAGAATCTTGGGTTTATTCCACTAGATTACAAAAATTATTTAAGATCTAAACGAACTGTGGAAATGAAGGTAGGTGATACTGGAGGTGTACTAGAGTACTTGCAAAGAAAGAAGACAGAGGATCCGAATTTCTTTTATGTGATACAAGTTGATGAGAATGACTTGATCACAAACATATTTTGGGCGGATGCTATGATGATGGCAAATTATTCTTGTTTTGGTGATGTGGTTTTCTTTGATACAACTTACAGAAAGCATAAAGACGGACGACCAATTGCATTATTTGTTGGGGTAAATCATCACAAGCAGACTATTACTTTTGGTGTTGCTTTGTTGTATGATGAAACTCACGAAACTTTTATATGGTTATTTTTCACTTTTGCAAAGGCTATGTCGGGAAAAAAAACCTAAGACTATTCTAACCGATCAAGGTTCATGAATAGTTAAAGGATTAGCTTCAGAATGGCCTGAAGTGTTTCATCGTCTATGTATTTGACATATATATCAGAATGCGGCCATGAGTCTGAGTGTTGTATTTGGAAGGTTTAAAGACTTTGCAAAATATTTTAGCAGCTGCATATATGATTATGATGAAGAGGAGGAATTTATAGGAGCATGGAATGTGATGCTTCATAAATATAATCTCTATGAGAATGAATGGTTGAACCGTTTGTTCAAGATAAAAGAAAAATGGGCATTAGTTTATGGTCGACAAACTTTCTGTGCAGACATGACTACCACTCAGCGAAGTGAGAGTATGAACAGTGTGATAAAAAGGTATGTTAGTTATAAGCATGACTTATTGCAATTTTTCCATCATTTTGAGAGATTAATTAATGAACGTCGGTGTGAAGAATCCACTGCTGATTTTCGAGAGTATAGCTCTATTCCATCTATTTCATTCCCAGTGGAAATTTTGAAGCATGCCGCGACTGTGTACAAATTAGAAGCATTCAAGTGGGTTCAAGGAGAATTGTGTAAGGTACATGATTGCTATATGCACAGTTTAGATGAGTCTGAGACAATTGCCAAATATAATATTACTCCTTATCGTAAGAATTATCACCATATTGTCACATATGATTTATCAGAAGACACCATTTCATGTAGTTGTAAGAAGTTTGAATTCTTGGGAATTTTATGTTCACCAGCATTGAAAGTTCTTAATTCGAAAAATGTGGTTAAGATTCCTGAGCAATACATATTAAAAAGGTGGACAAAAAGAGCAAAGAAAGGGATTGTGGTCACCAACTCTGCGAGTCCTATAGTCGAAGGAGATCCAAAGGCAATGATGGCAATACGTTACAAAAATTTGTGTCGATTGTATACTCAGTTGGTAACTAGAGCTTCGGGAAATGAACGTTCATATGAAATTGCTAAATGTGGCATTGAGACTTTGATGGAACGAGTGGACTTGAGTTTGGATAAAGTGAATGAAAAGCCTCCTGAGCAACATTCAAAGACCCATGTTGATGATGATACTCTTGGTGATGGTGGCATTCCTAAAGTGAAAGGAATTAAACCAAAGTCGTCGGGTGCTAGTAAATCTAGCAAGAGGCCAAAAGGGGCTTTAGAGAGGGCCATTAGAAAGAATAAGTCTAAAGGAAAAAATAAGCCTGCCTTAAGAAATAATAATATGGATTTTGTTTCCGATGTTGTTGAAGAAGATGAAGAATCGAGATTTAATCAGGTGTGTTTTCTAATCCTAATATAGCATTCTATTGTTTATATAAATTAACTTTATAATGTAGTCTTAAAAAATTGTCTTCTAATTATTTTTTTCATCTTCATAATAGCTACTTTTAAAATCACTTAATCACTTAATCGTTTATCGTTTTTTTTGTTAACTTTAGCAACAACAAAGCGCCATTGATATATTCTATGTCAAAAGTTCCATGATTGGGTCAGTATCACCTCAATTACCACCCTCAATACATGGTGTTCTACCTCACTTTCCACCATTAATACATCCACCGCTCACACATGTAATCTTTTCTCCGATGATGATAAGGTGTTTGTTCACTGTTTTGTTAAGTCACACTTTCTTACACTAAACAACCCATAACATTTCTTTTTTGTGATAGTTCACTCAACCACAAATGTACCAAGATGATTACTTTGCAAGAAATCATCAACATGTTGGCACAAACATGTTAAGCATACCACCACAAGGATACCAAGGATGGGTTGCTTTGAAAAGATCCAACCCAAATATGGAAAAGGAGTGACAATTCAAGCACCTTTTGACTGACTAGACTTGAGAGATTTATTTTTTTAGCAAAACATGAGATGGATTTGATTAATGTTTTGGTTTGAACAATGTAATTTATTGGTGTTCTTAAACTTTTTGACTTCAAACGAGTTCATGCAAGGGCTAATTTTGTTCTACGTTATTGCTTTGTGGCCTTTTAGAGATTATTTTACTATATTTGGATACATTTTTGTTGCAATTAAGTTTTTGCAAGCAACTGAGATTACAGTTTTGATGGAATTACATCTGTGTACTGGAATTAAGTTTTAGGCATAGGACATTTCTCTGCTGCAGCGTACTGGAATTACATATGTGTTCAGTACTCGTAGTTGCAGCATATTTTCCAGCTTCATTACTACGTCATGGTATTGTCTCGCAATTGTGTCAAAGTGCGGATCTACACCTTGATATTCACGAAGTCTTGTAACCGCTTTATTGTAGGCAAGAGAGGCTTCCTCAGTAGCTTCAAGCAAAAATTTCCTTATTTTATGCAGCGCGGGAATTGATTCCTGAGTATAAGTCTCAAGAAGGAGAATATGCTCCAGTACTCTCAATTTTTCGCACATGGTCTCACACCTCTTGCAGAGCCAAGTTTTTTGCAACTCATCATATTTATGTTGATGTTGCAACTTCAAATCTTTGACTAGCTTAATAAGCACACCTAATATCTGCTCTAAGACGTTGTAATATTCTGCAAATTTTCTGTCCGCAGAATAAAGATCTTCGCACAAAGTTGCTTCTTCCCTCGCAATCTCCTCAATCATTAATTTTACCCTTTTTGGAAGCCGAGCACTTGAATTTTGATTACCAGTTGATGAGTCGATGTCATCTATGAAAGCGTCAGCTAACTTGTCACATTTTGCCTTTAAACGGCTCTCAATCTCGCAAATAAGTGGCATTTGGTACTCAGCCATATCATTAGGCAATGGTGCTTGTTGGACCTGAGTTTGCCACTGATAAGTAGGTGTTATTCCAAGGAATCGGTTAGGAACACCACCAATATCGGGCTCTCCGGCGTCTGTGGCACTGGCAAGACAAACGTTGCTAGATGCGCCGGTGCGTTTAAATGCTAGTATAATTAGTAGAGTTAGAACTTGAGCTTATTGTGACACTCGTACTTGTACTATCAAGGGAGGTTCTTGACATTGCACTCCATTTCTCAATTTCTTCCTCATGAATCTCACCATCTTTTGAAATCAGTGGAAGCTGCAACATCTGAGCTGCTTCTGCAACAACCAGTCTATGCTTAAGCGCCTCATAAACCTGGGCAGAGGTCTTGAGGCCAAGCTGTGGGTAGAGGTAACCTAGTGAAATGGATGTACTTTGTCAACTATTGCAAATGGATGAACAAGTCATAACCCTTCTCAAATATTTTTTCTTAGATGGAATGAAAGAGGTACAATTTCAAATAATTCTTTCAATGTGTAGCACTGTGCTCCAAAATTTTATTCTACTTGCCTTCTAGGATTAGTGGTGTAAGCTGTCATGTTGGTACCAGCAACAGGAACAGAAAATGGTCTTGTTAGCATTTTCTTGGAATGTTGTCCTATGTCTCGCTTATTGTGGTTCTTGAAATGTTTTGTGTGTTCTAATTATGTCAATTCCTACTTCACTATTCATAGGAGAGTATAATAGTCTAGGAACAATTAAAATCTACCTAGAGTAAGAGTACTAGGTATGAATTATTTGATCTACATTTTCATTCAGTCTTGTGATCTAATCTGCTTTCTCTTTTGGTGGTATTCATCCGATTATTGACTACTATCAAAAAGTACTGGCTGGTTAAGCAGGTGCTATGTTTATGCTAATCTTTGTTTTTTTTTCTTTTGGGCAAGGTTTTGAAGGAAGGGACTCTAAATTGGCAGCAATCATCACTCTTGGGTCTTCACTTGACTACACTACTTCAAAATCATCACTGAAACTTCTCTTACCCCTAGTAAACATCATGTACCGTGAATTCATTCCCTGCAACTGGTATCATTGAATGCTTCGACGTATCAAAACGAAGCTGACTTTAGTTCTCTCTGCTATTCAATATGATACCAAATTTGTTGATGTTGTTTCAAGTATATCAGTAGTGCTTTTCATATTAGCCATTTTACTGACTGCTATGTGATCTATCTTTGTTGCATATTTGATTCTGCAAAAAATGAACATTTATTTAAGGATAACACATAGCAAATGCAACAATGATATCCCAGTAGCCAACTTGGCATCTATTGATTTCCATTTCCAGCTTCTTCGACCCACACCCACCATCAGGTCGCTCTGCCTCATTGATAAATTAGTTTTGTCTTGTTATGAGATAAAAACTCACTTGCTGCTAGCATGCTTTCTCATCTCTCTCTTTATGTGATTGTGCTGGGCACATATGGTTTAGGTGGTTAATAGCCTTTTTTAGCAAAATATTAAAACACAACCACCAAAATGGGAACACCAATCTAGTCAGAAAGAAAGACAAGCAAAAACAAACTCATTATTCCCTTTGTAGATTTGGCAATGAGAGTAAAACCTCCACAAACATCCCACACTTCGAAACAATTAGCAAAAGACGATAAAATGAAAAAGGATGTACATAATAAAAGTATGGAACTGTTATTTCTAAATAAATAATAGAAATTGTGTTGATGTATAAAACAGTCATGTATGCAATCCTATGTCATAAGGTCTACGTGGACAATCAATAAACTGTGGAGCAGTAACAAAGTAAATCAGCCTTCATCCTCAACTTATTACTCTAATTACAGTTATGTCCCGAATGAAAGAATGTATTAACTTCCAAACAAGCAGATGTTCAAAGGTAAATATGACGTCTGTGGTCTAGGTTTATGCGAAGTAACCTAGTGAAACCAGCCTGAAGTGATCACTCATACTACATGTGTCTCACGAGGAGAGCATACATGGCTTGCTCTTATCCGAGCCACTATAGGAGTAACCTTTGTTTTCTCCTAGGAAGAAATACTCCACGAACAACACCTTCATCCTTTCAGATTACCTTGATTAGGGCTTTACCAGGGAGCTCACTCAAAGTGCACACACTAGCAAGGTGACATATAGTCATCAAAAGACGATAAAATGAAAAAGGATGTACATAATAAATTGACCCTCCTCCTTTATCCGGGCTTGGGACCGGCTGCATAAACGCAGGCAGAGTTACCAATTTAAGATAAGTTAATATATATGCATAAATGCATTGAGGGAAATCGCATGTAAAAATGAAAAATAACAATGAAAAAGGTGCAAACTCAAGGTTACTAGTTCCAGAATTGATTCAGTATGAAAAATGACATGGACATACCATCATAATCGCAAATTTGCACAGCATAAGGAAAAAGGTGAAAACTCAACTACACAGTCAACCACATGTATTCAACAAAAGCCAATTCATTTTCCTATGCATCTTAGCATTGTTGAAATTAGAGAACAGTGTAATAGTTTAGAATTGCTACCAAGACAAGAGTTTCCTGCAATCAAATTAGTGAATTGCATCAAGATGTGGAAAAACATGAACTCAATCATCTGGATGGTAGAGCTTTATGACTAGGCTGAATATAGGCTAACTCGAGACATTAATGATATCAACTGTTGTATCAATCTCATCTCAATCTTCATACCATGGTGACTTATCTAACATGACTACAAAAGAATCAAATGAGGCTTTGTCAAGTAGATGATATATTATGGCTGACTCCGAATAAGAACTTCGGAACTATCATATGATTCAGTATGATAGTTTCATAAAACTAAAGTGTAATTCATCTGAAAATTGGCTACACAATTTTAACTGAAGATTGAATAATAACAAATAATACCCATAAAACAATCTTTAATTTGAAGATTAGAAGGCCTATACATATATAAAAAAAAAAAAGAAACAGAGTATAAGAGCTTACAGAAAAATAATTGCAGATCTTGTTGGTTGTTCCAAGACATCAATATCAGGAACCAAATTGAATCTTGAAATCTATCGCATAGTTTTATGCATCCCCACAGAGAGAAAAGAATTGAACAGAGAAAAAGTAGGACCGATTTCGTTTCAATTGAGCACTTCCATGGTAGATCGGCAAGGGCAAGAGAAGTTGAATTTTTAGGTTCGACCGGGAGTAGCCCCTGAGAGAGGAGAGGGAGGGAGAGAGAGAGAGAGAGATAGAGAGTTTGCAGAACCGATTTACACAACTGATTTTGGGATTAAATTGGACAGCTCCATGGCAAGGGCAAGGGAGGCTGGTGGTTGTTGTGTTGTTCGTTAATCTGCAAAGGTAGAGGAAGGCTGAGTTTTCACCGCCACAATTTGACTGTGTAGTGTGTATAAGAAAATACTGATTAACGGAACGAAGGGTTAGTCATGTTAGCGTTATATAAGACGGTAGGGATAAGGAGGCTTTTATTATGGTTAAAAATAACTAAACACGTGGCAGCATTTGATTGGTATGACAGAAAATGAGACACCAATCTGGGACAGGAGATCCGAAGCCGTAATTTATTTATATATATATAACTATATTTTTTTAGTTAATCACATATTTACACCACTTTAGTAGGCGTTGGAAAAAAAAACTGTTCTCTTTCCTTTATTAAGTTATAATGGCTAGTAAAAATGATAAGTTTGATCATTTGGAAATTAGGAAAATAAAACTTTCCAATTACCAAACAATATTGACTTTCGTTCTTTATATTTAAGTTGCTTCTACTCTTAGAATTAAGTGACTCCTCTTTATAAATAACTTTGTGAAGCACCCCGACTCCCAATCTCTATACGAGCCTCGGGTCGAGGTGTTTCAGTTGACATCAGAGCAAAAGAAGTTATCCGATCTTTGGGAACTCCGCTTGTGAAGTGTGGCGAAGTGTGACTCTCCGCCCAAAGGCTTCATGAGGAAAGGGGCTACCCATGAGAGGTGGAGCCGTCCGTGAAGTATTATGGTAGGTATCTTTTGTGGCCACACAAAGGAGGAAAGGGCTACCCATGAGAGGTGGAGCCGCCACTTCGTAACGTTTCACTTTGTATCTCAAAATGCTAGAAGATTATATTTTAAATAAATAAAAAGTTGAATAGTTATAAAACTAAGTGAATTAAGCCTTAATTTTGTTTGCACTTATGATTTAGGTAGAGCCGTCGTGGGCCAAAATAAGGGAGACCAGATTTTGCAGACAAGGCTAAACTGTCTAGTAACCTTGATAATTGTGTCAACTCAAAACAACCCTAATAACTGGGAGAACTTTTGGCAATTTTATCAAAATTGAAAGATCAGTGCCATTCGCATGTGGGAAAAAAGATCTAGTCCAAATTGAGTCTCAAAATTATTGTCATCTTTTCCTTTTTTATTCATCCTAAAAAATTGTCTTGTTTCTAAGAGCAGTTCCAATGGGAGCAAGGAAAAAGTTTATACACCATGTAAACCCGTTGAAGATACAATGATACCATAGTGGGAAGCCTACGTGGCATTGCATAGCCTAAATCGGTTGTTATTTTACAACCGATTGATAAACTTGTTCTCTATGATGCACAAATACTTTCCCCAGGCGGCGTATCACATATCGGATACATTCCGGATACGGATACGCTCCGGATACTCTAGATATGCCCCTAGATACGTCCAGGGGGTGAATTGTCACTTTTTCAAAGTTTGGATACACGAACCGGATACGTATACCCAAATCCGGACACGTCTATTCAAAAACGCAGTCGTTTTGTCTTGAAAAATAGGGGATGAATCAAATTCTTAATTCACTTAACCTAACATATCGACTATTCAACTAAGAGAGAGAGACGAAAAAATCAACCCCAACATACCTCATACGCGACTGGGCTCCTCCCCTCTCGCCGACTCGTCGTCTCGCGTCGCCTCTACCCTTTAGCTCGAGCCCTAGCCGCCGCTGCTTAAAGCCTTCGACGAGTCGAAGCCTTCTTCTTCTCTTCGAGGTAAGTGAACAATTTCTGAATTTCTAACCCTAGTTTGGTTCTTCTCTTCAAAGCCTTCTTCTCATCTTCTCTGTCGTCAAATTTTGAACCTATTGACTATTGATTGATTTGTGTGTATGATTGTATCTATCATAGAGCCATCAAAATGGATCAAACCCGTTGGGTTGGTCCGCCCCACCATATTAAAAAGGTGGGTTGGGTTTTAAAAGTATGACCCCGCCAAAAGGCGGGCTTTTTGGGGTTAAACCCAAACGAGGCATGGGTTAAGCGGGCGGGGGCGGGGTGGGTTGGTCCGCCAAATTTCACATATTATATTATATATAAGTAATTAATTAATTAATTAATTAATATCCAATCATGCATCACTAATCTCATTGTCTATCTCTCTAGTCCACACGCGCACACACATGTGAACACAAATAAAAGGTGATATATTCATTCCAGGATATTTTGAATATTGCAAAGAGCCAGTATGTTTAATTGGCTCTGTATTTTCTATATCGTTATTAACTTCTATTTTCTTTTTCACGGTCATGAGAATATTTTGCTACTGCTTGATAGATGAAATACTAGTTTATCTAACCCAAGTTCATTTGTGCATTGTATATCTACTCCCTAGATTCATGTATTGTTCAATTAGTCAAAATTTACTCTTTCTTTCTGACTAACATCTCCACTTCTGTCAAAATTTCTTCAATTTGAGGGTTAGCTCGCCCCGCCCCGCAACCCAAGGTGGGTTGGGTTAGGTCAATGTTTTTCTAGTCCGCTATTTTCGCGGGTTGGTCCGTCCCACTGATCCGTTTTGACGGCTCTAATCTATCATCTATTTAGAGCATTTTACTATTTATTTGTAATAGTAAAATATCTACATATCTATTTACTATTTTTGTGTGATTTTAGACTTTTTAGTTGTGTGATTGATTGATTTATGTTCAATTTTCAAACATATATTTATATTTTGGGTGTTAAATATTTATATTTTGGATGTTGAATATTTATTTCATGGTGCTTATGTTAAATATTTATATTTTGGTCCTTATAGTTTGAATATTTACATTTTGATCCTTATAGTTTGAATATTTGCATATTACCCACACGTATCTATATCCTATATTTTTTTAAATCCCCTATCTCGTATTTGCGAATCTGCATCCGCATATCCGTATTCATGCAACCTTGCTTATTTTCTCACCATTTTTCGGTGACCCCACTTCTTCTGTCTTCATTTGTTGCAATATTTTTAATTCTTTTAGTAGTGAATCCATGTTATAAAGCTTGTATAGATTTATGTATAGTGGTGAATAGATTTTATAGAGAAAATGTTTATAAGCTAATGAGGTGACATGATGTGGCGGGATGGATAAATCGCTTGAAGGATTTATTGTTGTGGATGCCCTAAGTTTTCTTTTTAAAACATAAATTTTACCCTTTTATCCTTAGTTTTGCTTCTACTTTAATTATGAGTCACATGCATATGAGTTTTAAAGAAAATTACATATTATATCATTATTAATAATCAAGTCAATTATTTTTCTTAATTCGTGTGGGAGTATTTTGGAACTAAAATATTACAAACTCTTCCATTTTCTAGGTTGATAAGATTCATTCATTTGTGTAGACCTCAGTTCAACGACAAAAAATTCTCAAACTGTTCGGTTTTTATAAATAATATTGAACATCTCTCTATTAGTTTAAATTTTTAAATAAATTGGTTACTTAAAATGATATCAAAGCTTTTATTTGACAAGATATTAAGTTCAAGTCATCGTGAATGTTGTTGAGATGCCTTTGTGAAGTGTATTCATTCTTGAGCTCACTTTTGGATGAGTTGGTAATTTACTAATTTACAACAACCACCTCAAACCATTTTCTTTTTTTTGAAGATCAACCATCATCCAAGTCCAACCATATTTAAATTCGGTAAAAAGTTAGATAAGACGGTTGTAAAATCTTAATATTTTATCTATTATTTTATCTATTTTGATTTTTATAAATAAACGGATTTGGTACCACTAATGTTATATTTGATTAAACATTTATTACTTTTTTATTATATATTAGTAGTGATTGACTTTTAAATATTATATTTAATTGAAAATATGGAAATTGGATTGTAAGATTTTACTTGTTTCGGATAGAATTGTAAAAAGTCTTGGTTATCAAGACTTGAGTGGGACCGGTTTTTGATCAATATGAAGAGGAATGAGCTTCTTCTAAGGCCTTATTTGGGTTATGCATATCCAACTTTGAAAATTTGGTTAGCTATATTTATAGCTTTGGTGACTTAATCAATTTGATGATATTTATCTCCTATAACTAATATAAATAAGCATGTTAACAACACGTTGATTATCTCTTATATTTTCCCCACCTTGACCGTACCAAACGAAGAGCAACAATGAGTATGTGTTTTGTAATTTTAAGATATAATCGATTATTCCGATACCGTATTATTTGTGGGTTTGACTTGAGATTTATCATAAAAGGCTTTTGGTGTATTTTATTGGTAGATATTATATTCTTTTGAAATAAGGGAAACTATGCAGTAATGATTTTGTATTAGTTTAATTACGTGATTGTCTTTTAAATATTTATGTTTGATTCGTACTCCTGCTATTGAAACGTGTTTATTGTTATCGGTAAACATTTGATATTGGTTTGACTTTGAAATAATTTAATGTTAATAATCAATGTGTTTTCTTGAGAAACTGCTATTTAAAACTATCTGGTCAGATATTTATTATCTGAAATGGTTTAGTGATACTGATCGGTGAAACAGCCATGAATAATCTGGATACTGTTATTGGGACTCAGGTTATTGAGTGTCCTTGTTATGAATAATCTTATTCTGGCTTAAGCTGATTAGTATACTGAATTGTTACTTGTGATCAGTATTTATTTGATAACACCCGGTATCATTCTTGGATTAATAATCTTTGGTCCATATTTTTATATTCATGGATTTGGTATTTGAATCATATGTTTTGTTCTATTCTATGGTGCTGTGTACCCCCTTTTGTTACTGGACTCACAAGCTCACTCCCTACAGTTTCTGGTTGTGCAATTGAGATTTAATTGGGATTTGGATAGCTGTTGTGTGCTCGAGGTTTATCGAAGCGCTCGATTTTGGTATAAAATATTTATGTATTTTATTTGGATTTTATCAGAAATTGTAATAAAAATCGTTTATATCAAATATTGATATTTTTTAGGAAATACTATTTATTTGTCTATTCCGCTACGAGTTACGTGCTTTAATTTGAGTTATTTTGGACCGAGTTTGTTGTGAGTTGGTTCACGCCTCGAGGTGGTTTTTGAGGCATGACAACGATCTTATAAATATTTTTTGTAAGACGGATTATCTTTACTCGATTATTCGTGTGTTGTTGGATTAAGCTGTGGGGGTGGAGCCTCATCTTATGAATTAAAATACGTAAGACAATTTTATAGAAGAATTACTCTTCATATTTTGATACATTATCATTTTCTTCTTCATCTTCCATCATGGAATTTTTTGGCCAAGATTCGAATGTTGGCTTATCGCATTGAACAAAGTAGACGACACCGTTCCAAACATATTGCATAAATTAATTAGTGGCATTAGTCAAATATGACCATTTGACTCGGTTAATAAACATATATAGCCTTTGACCAATTGGTTTACACTGGTTTATCAATAAATCAGTGTAAACCACTGTAAACCACTTGGTCGACTTGATAAACCAGTTGTCGACCAGTGTAAACCTTGGATAAACCAGTGGTCGACCAGTGTAAACCTTGGTCGACAACTGGTTTATCCGTCGACCAGTGGATAAACCAGAAATTTTCGTATGTTGAGCGGTGAATTTTTACTGGTTTACCGATAAACCAGTCGTAGTTTATCAGTGGTTTATCAATAAATCAGGCCATAAAAAAGTATTTTTTTTTAAGTGAGGCTACAAATGACCAAGTCATCTTTGACTTGGCCATTTTTGTAAATGCCCCCATAAATTACGTGAATTTGTCTATTAGAAGTTAATCTCACGCTTAGTCTCACCACGACTTGCGTCATTCCTGGCCTATATGGTTAAGTTGAAGTCAAAAAGAAGTCTGCACGTAAGTCTTTGCATCTAAAATCAAAAGGTAGAAACTTAAGAAATATCTTATGGGAATTTTTTGTAAAATGATTTTTTTTACTCGATTTATTATGTATTGATTGGCTAAGTTGTGAAAGAGTGAAATTTCGTATTATAAATTAGGATTTATAAGATGATATTACATGAGACCTATTTAAAACAAAACAAAAAAATCGTTATGCATAATTGTTTGCTTGCGGGAAAACGTCCTTCTTTTATCTTTTTATATAAGGAATGACTTTCTTGTACAGGTCTAGTTTTAACTATCTCATCCATACCAAGATAAGTGCCTCGTGTTTATTTTTTTGAGAATAGGTCTTTTGTAAAATCGTTTTATGGGTCTTAATTCGTAACATGAAGTTTCGCTTTCTCATAGTTCTATCCACCAACATATGGTGGGTCAAATAAAAATGATTCATCTTACAAAAAATATCAGTAAGACCGTCTTACGCAAAGTATTTGTCTTTTTTTTAAACTATTAGAGATGTACAACAATGGAACTAATTAGATCCACATATACTACCCAATTCATTAAAAATAAATATAAAAATTCATTTGATACTCATAAGCTACTCAAACAAAAAAACGCATACAACAGTTTGGTACAAACCTCAATAATCTATCATACATCACTATCTTTATCTCCAATAATTTTAAAATTTGAAAAAATTCATTTAGTGTCCAAATGAGTCAAACCAAGTCTCTATTTATAAAGAAAAATGTGTACTTTAAAAAAAATTGAATGGCAAAAAGGCCAAAATCAAAGAAAAATAAAAAGAAAATATTAAAGACCCACCTGTTTAAAGAGAGCGAGAGAGAGAGAGAGAGAGAGAGAAATGAGATGGATAGAGCACTAGACCTTTGTGAATGATGGATAAAGCTTTTTGGTAGTAAGGAGGGAGAGTAGAAGGTGGGGAAGGCTTGCATGGTTGAGGAGGTGATGTAGACTTAGAAATTTTATCTGAATAAAGGACGTAATAGTCAAATTTACTCGATGGTTCCTACAGCAAGGTCACCTTCGAGAGAGCGAGAGAACATGGTTGGGAGCGAAGAGGAGTGGGTTGTTGATTTCGGAAAAGTAGGAGTCTCAGCCCTAGAGACGGAAGATGAAAAAATCATAAATGATATCACTTTGATTGAGGTGTGGTACTCCGTTGTACAACAAAACACCTCTTTTATTCCCATTTGATCTGTCGTTAAACCCCCTCTTACAATTTTTTGGTTTATTGATAATATCCAATTCCAAAAGGAATAATGAAATATCAATGAAAATTCATAGGTTTGCAATGATTTTATACTCCCTCTGTTTAAGGTAAAGAATCCGTTTGAAAGTCAAGTTTTTTTAAGAAAATGATACTTTTAGTTGTTCATTAGTAATAAAATGACACTTTTATGCCTTAATTTTTTTAAAATAAACTCTTTAAGTGAAACATTTCAAAATGAAATAGTGAACTTTTTGAATGAAACGCAGGGAGTAAATGTTTTCTATAATGCAACCAATCAACAAAGAAGTCTCACCTCTTGGCCTTGGGAGAGTTTGAAAGAGACCGACCGACGATCAAGTCAACTATAGACCATCATCACGTAAGACATTTGATGACTTATTGATTATTTGGTCCTTTCAATTCATAGATGTAGAACATAATTTCAGTGTTCTAATACTCCCCACCTAACGCGCTAGGTGTCTCTCCACCGCCATGAATTTCTTAGTCGCCGCCCAATCAGCCAAGTCGGCGCCTACGCCAAACCCCGCCGACCTTAATTTATTTTTATAGCTTTGATTTTGTGGTGTGCGGTAACCGGAGAAGGAAGAGAGGCGAACTGGAGAAAGAAATGGGAGTGGTAATGGTGGGGAAGAGATGGAGGTAGAAAGAAAAGGAGTTTGATTTTGTAGATATTCGGTGGGCTGAGAGAGGGGATAGATTAAAAGGTTAGATCTATGAGGAAAGAGATTGGAGGATGAAAAAATGAGGAGAGTCGGTCTGGCGGAGGGAGAGAGAAGAAAAAAAAAGGAATAAAAATAGGTTGCCGGTCTGTCAGATAGAGAGAAGAAAGAAGAAAGAAGAAAAAAAAGATGAAGAAGAAGGGGGCTATCTCGAGACTCAGAATTTAGAATGAAGAGGGACTAGGGATGATAGGTTAGACTGTGGGTTGTAGGGACAGTAGGTAGGTGGAGTTATTTTTTTTAATTTTTTTTTAGTTCTAAACTTAGCTGGTTTATTGATTTAGGGTTGTTGGGAATTGGGATTAGTGGTTGATTTGTATATTTTTGTTCATTTTACAAATATAGACAAGTGTTTGATAAAATGACAAACATAAATAATAATAATAATAATATTGTAATCAGTGTGTTTGATCTTTGATGTATATAATCAAAAAAAATAGTAATTATACCTTAATCCTAAGCCTCGATTGCACCCTGACTAGTCCCCTAGGTCCTAGGCGTTAGGCCCTAGTGTACCGCCTAACGATTTTTAGAACCTTGCATAATTCTATGAATGAGGGTAGGTAAATTATATTATAAGTTCGAGCTTGTAATATTTTTATGAATTTTTTTGTTGGAGCTATGTTGGATAGTTAATTTGATAAAAATTTGACATGTTATTACTTAAAACAATAAATTACAATCTAATGATATAAAAATATATGTAAATTTGATCCAACAATACTAATACTAAAGATCGAAGGAATATAACAAGCTCCAATCTTGTAATATCACTCCAGATTGTATTACCGAATCTCACTGAAAAGTTAGTGAGCTACACAAAAATAAAGGAAACTTGAGGAAAAAGTGAGTTCGACAACTCATCAATCATTTATATACATCTTGACCCCTCGTACTCTTCACAAAGTCTCTCTTTAATATCTTTTGACAACTTCAATTAAAGGATATATCATTTGCATCGGAATTTATTATAATTGTTGGTCCCAAAGTAGGCTCAATCTAGGCTAGAAGGGGGGGGGGTTGAATAGCCTAGATGTGTTTTTATAAAAACTTTTTCGTAAACACTTCTTAAGGATTTTTGAAAGGTTTGAATAGAAGTGTTAAGGCAGCGGAAACAAGATAGAATCTGAACTATAAAGAGTGCTGATAAAGTAGTACAGATTCTGAAGCAATTTAGCACCAACAGTTATAGAGAAATATAAGAACAGTTTTGAACAGCACACAGGAATTTGAAGTGGTTCGTACTGTGAATAGTACTACATCCACTACCAAAGTGGTTACCTTTTGATTTTAAAAGTGCACTTGTTTATCCACTAGGTTTATGAGTAAGATCACTAATGGATCGTGTACAAAATGAGTTTTTAACCAAGTGTATAAAGGTGAGAGAGACAATCAATGATTAATTGTTCTCTACACGTGCATAATTAAAGAACAGTTTTAAAGACAAACAAAATGAAGCTGAAACGAATTTAAGATAGCAGATCTGCAGCTTCAGAGAGTTTGGTGAAGTGTTAGTCCTTGTCCTTTGATCTCTTGAATGCTTGAGTGTTGAAGATGAAGCTTGAGAGTTTTTAATGCGCAAGAGTTGTTTCTTCAGGTCTTCAAAACTTGAATAAATACCAGGAAGAGATCTTTGGACCGTTGGACAGAGACAGGGTGAGCTGTGTCCAACGTTCATTTGCATTGAATGCAATTCGGCGCTTTGGAAGATGTAGCAGCCACAGTCATCAGAGATGCAGTGTGCAAAGAGGACATTCCCAATTTGAGTAAGGTTTCAGATTGCGAGGCTGCGGCTTGGAAAGTCTTCTTAGCCAAAAGCAGTAATGTCTTCGTCTTGAGTCGAGAGGCAGATGCAGACGGTTGTCAGCATGCAGAGTTGACTTCTTGAAAGTGAAATCTGATGAGGACATAATGACTAGATATTTTCAAAAATATTTTGTTGAGTGTACACGTGTCGAACATTTCGTGATTGGCAATTTTGATTTTCCGGCTTTGAGCAGACTTCAAAGTCTGCTGGTCCTTCGAGGCTGCTGAAGAGGCTGTCAAAACCGCGCCTAATACTAACACTTAAACAGTTCTAAACAAAACATTGATTCTAAGACAGTTGTCACACTAATCGATGCATGCACCTTTTAGCCACTGTGCAATAGAATCCGGGAATGACTCAACCAAATCTAAAATTAGGAATCAACAATCTCCTCCTATTTGGTTGATGTCATCATCTCAGCTACTAGCAGACTTTGAATCATGCACTGAGAAAATAACATGTCTTAAAAAAAAAATTATTAAGAGCAGACATGCCTCTCAGAACAGAAGTCTTAGTAGAGAGATAGCTGCTAGACTAAGTACTTACAAGAAAAGCATTAAGATCAAGTACTAAGTAAAGCAGAGTTTAAATCTATGAGATAAGCATGCATGCAATTATGTAAAGATTTAAACGCGACGTTTAAATAGAGCAGATAATAACAGTATAAAGCAATTTAAACTTTGAAAGAAACTTAAGTCATCTGTGATTAAACAAGCTGTTTAAACAGCAGAAGTTTTGGCAAAACAACATAGGTTTAAAAAAGATATTGAACTAAGTACCAACAAATTCAGAATAGATGAGGTTGAGTGCGTCGACGTTCTAAGTAGTCTCCAACCCAGACTCTTATTCTGTCATTCAGGCGTTCTCGGAGTCGGTTCTGTTCTTCAATCAGGGCTTGATTCAAAAAGTGAGTAGCTCTCTCCTCCCTGATGGCACCAACCCTACGTTGTTCAGCAGCAGCAGCCCTTGCATCGGCTTCTTCGACCAGGCGAAGATTGGTGAAATCAGCAACCTCCCTTCGACTAAGAATTGCTCGAGCTATCCCGGTTTTGAGCTCATTGAAGAGGCCACGAATACTGATTTGCTGAGAGTGCAGCATGCCTATCAGAGCAGCCTGTTGATCTTGAACCAGGAATCGGTGAGTAGTGAAAGCTTGAGCAGTGTCGTTCACCAGTTGATCGACAATCTTGCCGATGTCAAAGATCGTGGCATGAGTAGCGTTGAGGCCATAGCTGAGCACCTCGATTTGCTGGGCCATAGTTGAGACCGTGCTGTTGAGCTGAGCGAGCTGGTCGTGGTTTGCTCGAAGAAGATCAAGAAGGGCAGGATCAGCAGCGTTGGGAGGTAGAGATGGGTTGAGGTTGATGGAAATATGGCTTGTTGAAGGATGATGAGCAGGGTTTGGAGAGGAGGCAGATGAAGCAGGGTTGTTAGCAGAGGTTGTAGGTGGAGGAGAAAAGGGTTTGGAATCAACTTCAATGTCAGTGGCTAGGCTGCTGACAGAAAAGTGAGAAGCAGAAGAGGAAGAGGATGCTTCTAAGAGGTAGGAAGGAAAATGATAGTCGGGTAGAAGAATGAAGTTAGGAGGGGAAGTAGAAGGGTAGAGAAGGTCAGAAATAGAAGAGAAGTCAAACAGAAAGGAATGGGTGGCAGAAGAGATGGAAGGAAAGAGAATCTGGTAAAGGTCAGAAGAGATAGAGATAGGGGTGATGTATTGAGAGATAGGAGGGAAGATTTCGGGTAGAAAGGAGGTTTGGTAAAGCAGAGTAGAGATGTTAGGGGCAAGAGGTGAGAAGTGGTCGGGCATAGAGAAGGAAGGAGAGGTGGTAGAGGGAGAAGAGTTTGTGAGAACTGGTACGATGGCTAGTGAGGATTCGGGATTAACGATGGAGATGGGTTTTGGAGAAGATGGCGGAGAAGGGATAGTGTCTCTAGGTGGAGAAGGTGGAGAAGGTGGAGAAGGGGGTGTTGGAGCCACAGACTTCTTGCGAAGTCTGCGTTTCGTCTTCTTAGGAGCAGGTGACGAAGGCTCCTCCTCAAAAGCCAGGGTCAAGAGAAGTAGGAGAGGAAGCGCGAGACGGCTCAACAGTGGGCTCCTCCCCAACAGCAGCCGGGGCTGTTGAAGATGAAAGGGAAGGGGAGGAAGAAGTAATTGGAGAGGAAGGTGGAACGAAGGGGATGAAAGGTTCGGAGGGTTCAACGCGTTTGGTTTTACGCTTGCGAGGACGGAGGGGAGCAGCATCAGGTTCAGCAGACTCTTCAGGCACGGGAGTGGGAGCAGATGGAGCAGCGGTCTTCTTTCTCCTTTTAACTTGGGGGCCAGCAGGGTTAGCAGCAGCAGTGCTTGAAGAGGAAGCAACTTTCCTCTTTTAGGGGCCGGCTCCTCCTCAGCAGAAGAGATCTTCTTCTTTTTGAGAGTGGAGGGAGCAGGATCAGCAGTCTTGTTGGAGCATCCTTCAGCAGCAGCCTCCTTGGATAGCTTCTTGCTCAGCTGCTTGGCCATGAGAGCATCCACGGTAGTCTCAGGATTGATTCTGATAACTTTAAGTGGAGGGGGGTTCAGGGCATGGATGATGACGAGTGGGTGAAGGCCCTGCTGAACTCTCTTCTCGTTCTTCAGTTTCTGATAGTTGATGATGAAGGTGCTGGTGAATTGGATGGACTTCTGAACTTTCTTCTTCTCGAAGGCCATAAGGCGAGTGTGAAACTGAGTGTTGGCCCGAAGAAGACGGTTGATAAACCGGACAAAAGGCCGCTCGCTGGAGGAACCCGATCGCTTCCACAAAGATCGCATAGCAGCTCAAATAAAATCTGAGCCCAGTTGAGTCGAAGGTTCAGGATGACAGCAGAAGTGTACTCCAGCTGGTCTGAAGTCATGATGTCGTGGGTGCCATTCTTGAAGATCATTTTTTGTCAACACGATGGTCGATGAAGTAGACGCCATCTTCAAACAAGGTTCTCTTCATCTTAGCAAGCAGCTTCCTTTGGAGTATTCTCCCCACGCATATATGACCGCAAGAGCCTTTTCTGCCTCGTGAGAGAGGTAGGACCATCGAACTCCTACGCCGATAATCTTGGCGATTCGTGAAGCAGTGATAGTGACGTTGACGGTTCTGACGACAGCCGTGATGGAAGACCGTGAGTCATTTATAATAGCCTTCTGGTAGAATTCTTCAGCTAGCAGATAGTCGAAATCCTCATCCTCCAAAGATGAACAAGTGGCGAATGCCGATCGTTCAGTCAGTCGCCCACTACCTTAACTCCAGAGGCATAAGCACGAAGCAGATGGTTCGCCAATGCACATCCCCGGGTGATACATGGTTGGGGCGTAGTTGGAATCTCAACCAGATGGATTTTGAGCCTGCTCAGAACATCGATGCGAGAAGTTCAGCCTAAAAGCATTTCGAAAATTAGGGCAAAAACTCAAGAACTCAAAATATAAGCAAAGCAAAGTGAAGCATTAAGCCCTAGAAATTTCTCGACAACTACATGAAGTACCACATACATGCCAAATGTAACCCGTAATACTAAAATCGACAGCTCGAGAACAATTATAAGTAGATATTACCAAGAATGAACAAGATAATTTGAAGTTCTAAGAGATATGGAAGCAAAGGAGTTACATGAACAAATAATAATGGCGTAGTTACAGATGAAGAGAGCATAACGTAGCTTACACCGAGATTACCGAGTTAGGGTTAGAAATTTCTTACCATTTCCGAAGATTTGCAGAAGAAGAAGACGAAAATAAGATGAATCTGCAGAATCGACTAACGAATAGGAAGGAGGAAGCAGAAAATCGTAGAGAGAAGAAAGCTTTAGAGAGAGAGAATAGCAAGAGACGGTTTTGGTAAAATGAGCTTTTTGGCGGTTGAGGGTTTATAAAAGAAAGGACGTGCCGTCAGTCATAGAGACTTGTGAAATGTCATTAAGTCAGACGCCTTTTTGATGACAAGACTTAATGAATGACGGCTTTTAGGAAAGAGAAAAATGCCTTTTCATAAATTTACTCAACCAAATTTGAAATTAGTCCCTCAATATTTTTATAAACGACCCTCTAAAACTTAAAGTTTAGAAAGCTTACCATTTTCTCCCAAAGTGACTTTAATAAATTCTTGATTTTACTTTATAAATGTAATAAGTTTTAGAGAAATTTTTTCGCTTAAAAATTTTCAAGTCGCTTAAAAGAGATTTTCAAGTCGCTTAAAATTTAAAAAATTAATTTTGAAATTTCCAAATATTATAATGAAAATTAATTTTAAATTAAAAAAATTTAAGCGGTCAAGCATACCAAGCTCTCCCCTTAGATAAGCAAACCTGTCTGCTTCTAGAGCTTTGGTGAAGATGTCTGCCAGTTGATGGTCAGTTGAAATATACTTCATGCTAATGTTTCTCTTTTCTACATTGTCCCTTAGAAAGTGATATCGAACATCGATATGCTTCGCTTTGGAGTGCATCACGGATTGTAGGTGATAGAGATTGCCGAGGTGTTATCACACATGATTGGGCGCCGCTACTTTGATGTCGTAGTCTACCAACTGCTGTTTGATCCATAGCAGTTGACAGCAGCCTACCGCCAGCCTATGTATTCTGCTTCTGTGGTGGAGTTTGAAACGGATGCTTGTTTCTTGCTAGCCCAAGAGACAAGTCTGTCTCCTAGAAATTGACAAGTTCCACTGGTGCTTTTTCTGTCAATTTGGCAACCAGCATAGTCGGCATCTGAGTAACCAACCAAGTTGAAAGAAGATTCCTTGGATACCGTATACCTAAGTTGGTGGTATCCGATACGCACTTAATGATTCTTTTAGCTGCAAGAAGATGTGACTCACGAGGATCTGCTTGAAATCTAGCACACACCCCAACAGCATACACTATGTCAGGTCTGGCGGTAAGGTAAAGCAGAGATCCGATTATCCCCCTATAGTGGGTGATATCAACTTTCTTTCCTTGTAAGTCTTTTGTAAGTTTGCATTTGGCAGCCATTGGTGTATCAAATGTGTTTGCTGTTTCCAATCCAAATTTTTGACAAGATCTTTAGCATACTTGGATTGGCCGATGAATATTCCTTTGTTAGATTGTTGGATTTGAAGACCCAAGAAGAATGTGAGTTCTCCCATCATGCTCATTTGAAATTTGCCACCATGAGCGCTTTCAATCGCTTGCACGCCTTCTCATTGGTGATCCGAAAATGATATCATCAACGTAAATTTGTACCAGCAGAGAATGTCCTTTGTGCTTGAGAATAAAGAGAGTGGTGTCGATCTTGCCTCGCACAAATCCTTGTTCTACCAAGAATTTGGATAAGGTTTCATACCAGGCCCGAGGAGCTTGCTTAAGACCATAGAGAGCCTTCTTAAGCTTGTAAACATGAGTCTCTTTTCCTTTCTCCACAAAGCCCGGAGGTTGAGCAACGTAGACCGTTTCTTGAAGATCACCATTAAGAAATGCGCTCTTGACATCCATTTGGTACAAAGACAAAGTCCTTGTATGTAGCATAGGCTAAGAAGATTCTCGATAGCTTCCAATCTTGCTTCGAGCAAACGCGTTTCATCATAGTCGATACCTTCTTCTTGGCGATATCCTTGTGCAACAAGTCTTGCTTTGTTTCTCACTATGTTCCCATCCTCATCCTTCTTGTTTCTGAATACCCATTTTGTGCCAATGACAAGATGATCGTGCTTGGGACTAGCTTCCATACTTGGCATCGCTCAAATTGTCAAGTTCTTCTTGCATGGCTTCCACCAACTTGGATCTTGAAGAGCTTCTTCGATCTTCTTTGGCTCTTCTTCGAAACGAATGCAAAGACGTAACATACATTCATTCTTGAGGATCTTCGGTTCGCACTCCAACATGAATGTCACCAATGATTTGAGAGATTGGATGGTCTTTACATGTTCTTGTGACAAATAGAATGTGATGAGTTGCCGCTGCTTTCTTCATGACAAGGTTCAAGGAGGGCTAGAAGGAAGATCACCGTGTCTTGACAAGTGTTTTGTTCAGAATTTGGTTCATAGGTGAGTTGAGGAATAGGATTTTCAGGTTGAGAAACAAAGGGTTCTTGGTTTGAGTCTTCTTGAGCAGAGTTGAAGTCTTCTGGTGACCCGTTTGATAATAAATGATGGTCAGGAATATTTGATTGAGTTGCTGATGATGGATTAGGTATATGAGAGGTTGATGGTTGGGAGGTACCTGTCTCAATGTTAACAAAGTCATCAGCAACATTTGGAGCCACGTGTGGCTCTAATAAATCAAATTCATCAAACGAGACATGAACAGATTCAACTATTTTTAATGATCGTTTGTTGAAAACCCTGTAAGCTTTGGAGTGTAAAGCATAACCCAAAAATACACCTTCATCGGCTTTATGATCAAATTTGCCTCTGTAGTCATTACCATTGTAGACTACAAAACATTTGCAGCCGAAGATTTTAAAAAATCCAATGTTTGGGGTTTTACCTCTCCAAAGTTCATAGGGTGTTTTACCGTGAAATTTGTTGATCAATGATCTGTTCTGAGTGAAGCGTGTTGACTCGCCGCCTGTATGTTTGGGCAACTTTGCTTCAAAGAAGCATAGTTTTAGCAGCCTTCGATAAGTGTTCTGCTTTTTCCTTCTCGCAACACCATTTTGCCGCGTGTCCTTACACAGAGAAGTTGTGACCAATGTCGTGATCGCCACAAGATTTTGCTATTCCATTGTTGGTGAACTCCGCATCATTGTCCGATCGAACGCCACCGATTTCATCGAAGCTTCGCTTGCGCCTCGAACAATGCTGTAAGTAGATCGTATGTGTGATCTTTCGAAGACATCATCTCTGTCCAAGTGTATCTGGTGTAATCATCAACTACTACAAGCGTGTATCTGTGACCACCATAGCTGATAGTAGTGACTGGTCCGAAGAGATCCATGTGTAGCAGTTGAAGAGGTCTTGTCGTTGAGAGTCCTGGTTTGCTTTTGAATGACGTTTTTGAGAGCTTTCCCAGTTGGCACGCTTTGCACGCACGATCATGATCAGCAGAGACCTTTGGCAATCCTTTAACTAGACCTTCTTTGGATAGCTTAGCCAGATATTTGAAGTTCAAATGGCTGAGTCTTTTATGCCACAGCCAGCCTTTGTCTTGAGCAGAGTTTGCCACAAGACATAGATTGGCGGCTTTGCCATAGGCATTCAAATCTATCACATAGACATTTCCTTGTCTGTGTCCAGTAACCAAGATTGAGCAGGAGACTGGATCCTTGATATCGCATTTGTTTGAAGAGAATTGATAGATAAGCCCTTTGTCACAAAATTGAGAAATACTCAGGAGATTATGTTTCAAGCCTTCTACTAAAGAGACTTTTCCAATTGAGAGATTTCCTCGAATAATGGATCCATAACCAATTGTTCTTCCTTTAGCATTGTCTCCAAAGATGACTGGAGGACCTTCTCGCTTCGTAGATGTTAGCGAGAAGGCAGATTCTCCTGGCCATGTGTCTTGAGCACCGCCTAGATACCATACATCTTTCTTTTCTCGAATCGAATCACCATGAAGCACACCCGAGATGTAAAGGTAAGAAAATCATGGTCCCCTTTTATTTTTCTTATGGGTCCAAATGGTTAGCGTATTTTGGAACCCATACTTGCCTCGATTTTTGGAATAGGGGATCCAAAGAAGCTTCATGATGGATTTCAGCAGACATTCATGGACCAAGTGGCCAAAACACTTACAAAATGTACAATGATGAAAATTACAGAAGTCTACATGATCATGATGGGTGTTGTAAGTCTTTGGAACATTTTTTATAACAACAGCTTTTGAACTAGCAGACTTGTTGATAGCAGGCTTAGGAGCATCTGTATGAGGCTTCTTGAGTCTGTATACATCAGTCTTTGCTTTAGCAGAAGAAAGTTTGCTGGTAGTAGACTTTGATACCTCATGCATCTTTCCTTTAAGTTTGGTATCAACATTCTCGTAGCAAGAGCACCATCCGTAGTATCGTTGATGAATCGATAGGTTTGAGCGCACTTTCGTAGGCCCCGAAACAGCCTTTGCTTTCACGTAAGTGCCGGTGGAGGGCCGTTGTAAGTCTGCTCCACCTTTAGCAGATTTATCTCCAGCAGATGATTGTTTTGCTTTCAAAGCTTCACTGTTTTTGATAATTTGAACCTTAGGGTATTTATAAGGAGTAGCAGAATATCCAATTCCTTCTTTACCCTTGTTAGGTTTCTGATATTGTACAGGAATATTACTATTCACTGTAAGATGTTCATTTTCCTGTTCAGAGGTTGCACCAAAAGTATTTTCGAGAATCCTAGCCGCATTTATCTGCGTTGAGGGCTTCTGATCTCCGAGAATTTGATCAAAGACTGCCGTTGAATTATTCCATGAGTTGATGGTCTTTTGCAACTCATCTTTCTCAGCAGATATCTCTTTGGCATGATCAATGAGGCAGCAACCTTTTCATTGAGAAACTTGTTCTCTTCTTTTAACTTGATATTTTCCTGCTGGACTCCATGGAGAGTTTTTAACTCGGTTTCCAAAGATGGATTTCGCCTCCTTCTCATGACTTTTAGCTAACTTAACATAGACCTTCCTAAATTCATTGAATTCCTCTAGCATGTCTTGTGCATCCTTGAGGATGTCTTCTTTAGAAGGATCTTCAGGAGATTGTTCTATGTTAGCTTGAAAAGGAGAGTATTTAACTTCACTATCTGAGTCATAGGTGGGAGGTGACTCTAGAGCAACCAGGCAAATGTGTGCCTGCTGAGGTGAGTCATCACTATCATCCTCGTCAGAATCAGTTTCAAACCAAGTGGATACATGGTTTTCTTCTAAGTCCTCACTTAAGACCTCTATGTTTAGAAAATGATTTAGAAGGTCTCCTTTTATAGGCTTCATATTTAGGCTTAGGACATTTAGAAGCAAAGTGACCAGGTTTCCTGCAATTGTAGCAAACTAACTCATTGTTGTGTGAGTTTTCAGCAGACTTTCTGAATGTCTGCTGGTTTGCTTCTTTCTTTTTGTTAAGTTTTGAGAACTTTTGAAACTTCTTAACGAACATGGCAAATTGCTCGTCAGAAAGAATTTCATTCTCATTTGAAGAAGTAGATGGTTTATTTTCTTGGGCATGAATTTCCTGAGAAATAGCAGAGAAGGAAGGAAGTTTGAAATGTTTGTCCTGTTCTTGAGCTTGAAGTAATTCTTGCTCATAGACCGTTAAACTCGCATACAAACTTCTGAGGTGCATGGAGTTCAAGTCTTTGGACTCTTTTATTGCAGTGGTTTTTACATGCCACAAACTTCCTAAAGAAGCTAAAAATCTCATATTTACTTCTTTAATACTATATTCTTTTCCTAAAGAGTAAAAGCTGTTTACTACCTCACAGAATCTGTCGTAGGCTTGCCGTAGAGTCTCCTTAGGATGTTTTCTGAATGAATCGAATTGTTGAATATAGTTGTACTTCCTGTTGTCTTTGGTGGGTAGATCTCCTTCAAGATATTCCACCAAGGCTTCCCACATTTCCTTGGCAGTTTTGCATCTGATGATCTGTTGATATGTGCTTGTGTCGACGAGCCGATATAATATGAATAGCCTTCTTTGCCGAGTTCAACGAGTCTCCTTTCTTCGTCTCGTCCATTCGCTCATGGATTTAGGTATCTCAGAGGACCACCGGCTACTTCAAGTAGGTTGGGTTTCATTGGAATATAAGGACCTGTTAGAACACATTGCCACAACCGATTGTCAATAGAGTTCATATATCTCATAACCTTATCTTTCCATACTTCGAAATGGCCTTCGTCCAATATTGGGACGTGGCTGGTATTTGAAGTAGGCAGCATATAGTGAGCCATAGGATCTATTCTCAAGAGGTTAAGCTTGGAAAAATGAATTTTCAAAGAATTAAGCTCTGATACCAATTGTTGGTCCCAAAATAGGCTCAATCTAGGCTAGAAGGGGGGGTTGAATAGCCTAGTTGTGTTTTTATGAAACTTTTCTTAAACACTTCTTGAAGATTTTTGAAAGGTTTGAATAGAAGTGTTAAGAGAGCGGAAACAAGGTAGAATCTGAACTATAAAGAGTGCTGATAAAGTAGTACAGATTCTGAAGAAATTAAGCACCAACAGTTATAGAGAATGATAAGAACAGTTTGAACAACACATAGGAATTTGAAGTGGTTCGTACTGTGAATAGTACTACATCCACTACCAAAGTGGTTAGCTTTGGATTTTAAAAGTGCACTTGTTTATCCACTAGATTTATGAGTAAGATCACTAATGGATCGTGTACAAAATAAGTTTTTAACCAAGTGTATAAAGGTGAGAGAGACAATCAATGATTAATTGTTCTCTTCACGTGCAGAATTAAAGAACAGTTTAAAGACAAACTAAATGAAGCTGAAACAAATGTAATATGGTAGATCTGCAGCTTCAGAAAGTTTGGTGAAGTGTTAGTCTTTGTCCTTTGATCTCTTGAATGCTTGAGTGTTGAAGATGAAGCTTGAGAGTTTAATGCGCAAGAGTTATATCTTCAGATCTTCAAAACTTGAATAAATACTAGGAAGAGATCTATGGACCGTTGGACTGAGACAGGGTGAGCTGTGTCCAACGTTCTTTTGCATTGAATGCAATTCGACGCTTTGGAGGATGTAACAGCCACATTCATCAGAGAAGCAATGTGCAGAGAGGACATTCCCAATTTGAGTAAGGTTTCAGATTGCCGGCTCTGCAGCTAGGAAAGTCTTCTTAGCCAAAACGGGTAATGTCTTCAGTCTTCAGGATTCAGAGACAGTCTGAACAGTTGTCATCATGTAGAGTTGACTTCTTGAAAGTGAAATCCGATGAAGACAAAATGACTAGGTATTTTCGAAAATATTTTGTTGAGTGTACACGTGTCGAATATTTCGTGATTTGGCAAATTTGATTTTCCGGCTTTGAGCAGTCTTCAAAGTCTGCTGTTCTTCCAAGGCTGCTGAAGAGGCTAGCAAAACCGCGCCCAAGACTAACACTAAGACAGTTCTAAACAAATTGATTCTAAGACAGTTGACACACCAATTGGTACGCAGACCTTTTAGCCACTATATAATAGAATCAGGGAATGACTCAACCAAATCTAGAAATAGGAATCAACAGGGGCACCAGCAGTGGTGGCATCAGCAGTTGTGCTTGAAGAAGGTTTCTTTTTCTGCTTTGCAGCTGACTCCTCCTCAATAGTAGAACTCTTACGCTTGGACCTAGTTGAAGGAGCTGGGTTTGCGGATGCAGCTGCGGTAGAGGGTTTTCTTGAGCAGCCTTCTGAAGCAGCTTCCTTTTGAAGATTCTTGTCGAGCTGCTTTGCCATGAAGGCATCCACCGTTGTTTCGGGGTTAATCTTGAGAATCACCAGAGGAGGCGGATTGAGAGAATGAACCATCATTAGAGGGGGAAGCCCTTGCTGTTCCCGCTTCTCATTTTGAAACTTGTGGTTACTGATGATGAATGTACTGGTGAACTGGATGGCCTTCTTAACTTGTCTCTTCTCAAAGTTCAGCAAGCGATTTGAGAAGGACATGTTGGAGCGAATAAGCACGTTGATAAGACCCACTAAGGGCCTCTTCTGCTTGATGGATGCTTGAACAGCATCGATAGCATCACAAAGCAACTCGAAGAGTATTTGAGCCCAGTTTAGTCGGATGTTGAGGATGACTGCAGCTGTGTACTCAAGCTAGTCAGCAGTCATTATATCATGCGTCCCATTCTTGAAGATCAAACTCTTGTCGAAGAGATGGCTGATCTAGTAAACATCATCTTCGAATAGTGTGCGCTTCATCTTGGCATGAGGTTCCTTTGGAGTGTTCTCTCCGCGCATGTATGACCAAGCTTGCTCCTTTTCAGCAGCCATGAGAGAGGTAGGACCATTGAATTCGATGCCTAGGATTTTGGCAATCCTGGAAGCAGTGAGTGTAATAGAGATTGAGGTTCTGGACTCATTGATGTGTGTCTTTTCAAAGAACTCCTCTATCAAATGGTTGCTATAATCCTTGTCCTCCATCATAAAAAGGGACAGAATCCCCAACTGGTTGAGGTCGTCAACAATCTTGACATCCGATGCGTAAGCACGCACAGATGGTTCATCGATGCACATCCCAGTATGGTACATCGTTGGGGGCAGATTGGGAATAGAAGAGTCAGAGCGTGGATCCTGTTCAGGAACAGCGGCAGAGGAGGAAGTTCCAGCCTAAGAATTCAAGACGAAAAATTAGGGCAAGAACTTGAGAAATGCGAGAAATTCGTGGTCTGAGCAAGATACTGCGCTAGAGCCCAGAGATTTACGAATTTCTACATGTATTTTCATACACATGCATTTTAACAGACAAAATGTATGCATATGATGAAAATGTATGAGAGTTAAGCAAGAATCTGTAACTAAACCAAGAAATTAAAGAAATCTTATGAAATATAAAGAGATTCTGTGAGATAGGCAAGAAAATTTCATGAACAGTTAACAATGGCCGATTCACATTACATAGATAATTTTAACGAAAAATTACGACCTGGATAAGAATCCTGGGTTAGATTTGTCTTACCATTGAAGGATAGTCCAGATGGATTATAGAAATATGGAGATATTGCAGCAGAATATACTGATACGAAGCGAGGGAAAAAGATGAGGGTTGTAGAGAGAGAAGAGAAAAGGACAGTTTGAAAGATAAAAGTTTTGGAAAAGTGATTTTGAAATTGGCAATTGAGAGGTTTCTTAATGAAAAGGCGTGAAATCAGTCATCCGAACCAATGATGTGACTTTAACTCAGATGGCTGATACTTGAAATGACTTAATGACTGATGGCTAAGGGCAGTCATAAAGTGATTTTTCAAAGAATATCTCAACCAATTTTTAAAATCAGTCGTTGAGATTTTCATAACCCTTTAAAACTATAAGTTAGAAGACTTACCTTTGTCTTCGAGTAATTAGCGGAATTACTGTTTTCACAATAAGTCTGCTTAAGAAAATTTGTCAAGTCTGCTCAAAACTTTCTAAAATGAAACAAGTTAACCTTTTAGTTAAAATTATGCAGTTGTGTCAAGCATACCAAGCTCTCCCCTTAGATAAGCAAACCTGTCTGCTTCCAATGCTTTGGTGAAGATATCTGCTAGTTGGTGTTTAGTAGAGATGTACTTCATACTTATGTTTCTCTTTTCAACATTATCCCTAAGGAAGTGATATCAAACATTGATATGCTTTGTCTTGGAATGCATCATGGGATTATAAGTAATAGAGATTGATGAGGTATTGTCACACATAATTGGGCGATCTGCTACTTTGATGTCATAGTCCACCAGCTGTTGCTTGATCCAAAGCAATTGACAACAACAGCTTCCAGCAGCGATGTATTCTGCTTCAATGGTGGAGTTGGAAACTGATGCTTATTTCTTACTAGCCCATGATACAAGTTTGTCGCCTATAAATTGACAAGTTCCACTTGTGCTTTTCCTGTCTACTTGGCATCCAGTATAATCTGCATCTGAGTAGCCAACTAAGTTGAAGGAGGATTCTCTTGGATGCCAGATACCTAGGTTGGTGGTATCTGATACATATTTGATGATTCTCTTGGCTGCTAGAAGATGTGACTCACGAGGGTCTGCTTGAAATCTAGCACATACCCCAACAACATACACTATGTCAGGTCTGCTGGCGGTAAGATAAAGCAGAGATTCGATGATTCCTCTGTAGAGAGTGGTGTCAACTTTTTTTCCTTGTAAGTCTTTTGATAATTTGCATTTAGCAGACATTGGAGTGTCAAAAGTGTTGGCCATTTCCAATCCGTATTTTTTGACCAGTTCCTTAGCATACTTGGATTGGCTTATGAAAATCCCTTTGTTGGATTGTTGGATTTGAAGACCTAAGAAGAATGTGAGTTCTACCATCATGCTCATCTGAAACTTTCCAGTCATGAGAGTCTCAAATATTTTCCATAGCTTCTCATTTGTAGAACCAAAGATGATATCATCGACATATATTTGCACCAGAAGTGAATGACCTTTGTGCTTGAGAATGAAGAGAGTAGTGTCAATCTTTCCTCGCACAAATCATTGTTCCATTAAGAACTTGTATAGTGTTTCATACCAGGCACGAGAAGCTTGCTTAAGATC
Organism: Codonopsis lanceolata; assembly: GCA_013146195.2. Classification (NCBI taxonomy): domain Eukaryota; kingdom Viridiplantae; phylum Streptophyta; class Magnoliopsida; order Asterales; family Campanulaceae; genus Codonopsis; species Codonopsis lanceolata. The sequence continues at coordinate 42,100,296 of CM028380.1, forward strand.
ATAGAGGGCCTTCTTAAGCTTGTAAACATGAGTCTCTTTCCCTTTTTCCATGAAACCTGAAGGCTGAGTAACATATACAGTTTCTTGAAGGTCACCATTGAGGAAAGCACTCTTGACGTCCATTTGATATAGCACAAAGTCCTTGTATGTAGCATAGGCCAAGAAGATTCTGATAGCTTCCAACCTTGCTACTGGAGTAAAAGTTTCATCATAGTCGATTCCTTCTTCTTGGCGATATCCTTGTGCAACAAGTCTTGCTTTGTTTCTAATAATGTTCCCATCTTCATCCTTCTTGTTTCTGAACACCCATTTTGTGCCTATGATAGCGTGACCGGCTGGTCTTGGGACTATCTTCCACACTTGACATCTTTCGAACTGCTGAAGTTCCTCTTACATAGCTTCTAGCCAACTTGGATCTTGTAAGGCTTCATCAATCTTTTTAGGCACTTCTTCTGAAACAAATGTAGCATAGAACATGTATTCATTTCTTAAAGATCTTCTAGTCTGCACACCTACATGAATGTCACCAATGATTTGAGAAATAAGGTGATCTTTGCATATTCTTGTGACAGTAGGGATATGATTCACTGCTGGTTCTTCATTAAGATATTCAGGAGGAGGACTAGGAGGAAAGTCAGTTGTTTCTTAAGGGATGTGTTGTTCAGAATTGGATTCATAGGTATGTTGAAGGATAGGATTTTGAGGTTCAGAAGCGATGGGCTTTGGATTAGGATTATCATTGTTGATTCTTATGTTAAATTTATATCCGATCAGTACATTACATTAGTTTTATACTTCAGTGGCTAATCGGGCTGCGTATCGATTAGCGTGGCAACTGTGTATAGAATTTTGCCGTGTATAGTTTTTATAGGACTTTTTCAGGTTTAGCGGAAGACCCTTTCTCAGCTTCACCGGAAGACCTGCTCAAAGCTTAAGATCGGTAGACCTCGTGTCCAGCTGATCTGCTTCTACGTGTCCTCTCCAAATAGAAGCTAGTGGATTAATTCAAACTTATTTCCATATATTATTTGAATTAATCCAAGTCATTCCCCGACATGTCAAGCCGAAAGCAACTTTCCGAAAAGCAGAATACTTTTCGCCCCGAAAAGTGAAAGCGAAAAGCATCCCCTACTTTCGCTTCATCTCTCGATCTAACACCAAATCGCCCACCTTTTCAAGATCTCGTAAATGATTATCTCGCTCTAGATATCTGTGAAGACGAAAATCCTTGATCGACCCCATGCATTTAATGCATTTTTGAATAGAGTCGTTGAAGTCTTCGCCCTTCCAACGGATTCTTTTGAAATGCACCGCTATAAATACCGCCATTGAAAATCGGAACAAAGAGACAACCGCATGTAATCAATCGAACACTTAAAGAATTGCTCAATCCACGAAACTCCAAGTCTTTCGCCAAGGCATTCAATAGATCCTTAACAGATCTAGAAGTCCTCGTCAACAACAAGAAGCTGCTCATCAACATTTATTGCTTTATACTTCTTGTTGTTAACTTCCATTAACTATACTTCTGCACGAATTAAATATCTTGTATTTACAGATATTTAATTCCCTAGACCCAAACACAAGTCAATATTTTGTACACGATCCATTAGGGATATTCTTTGTAATTGATCTAAGTGGAAAACATAGTGCACAATTTAAATCCAAGGTTGATCGCCTTGGTGGTGGACGTAGCACTCATTATAGTGTGAACCATCCCAAAATACTTGTGTTATTTCCTACCGTCTGTCTATTTATTTGAACGCTTAGTTTCATTGTTTATATTATCCATTTCAGAGTAACTAAAGTAATTTGTAAAAGGTCTACCGGTAGTCCTTATCAGCAGACCTGGAACAATTTTCTTGAAGGTCTTCCGCTACTTGATTCTTTTCATAGATTGCAAGTAACTTTCAAGGAACTTACTTAAAAGTTTTTAAAGTGTTAATAAGCTATTCAACCCCCCCTTCTAGCTTATTATTGTGCTCATTGGGACCCACAATTGGTATCAGAGCCTTACTCTTCGAAAACAAGTTTTTCCAAGATTAAACTCTTGAGAGATACGACATAATGGCACAAACACACTATATGCCGCTTACATCTAATGCTAACCACGTCCCAATATTGGACGAAGGTCATTTTGATGTATGGAAGGATAAAGTAATGAGATTCATGAACTCTATTGACAACAAGTTATGGAAATGTGTCACCGCAGTCAACATGTACCAATGAAGGCAAATCTTCTAGCCTCCATCGCGGGAACCCCGAAGTTCCAAAAGAAGAATCGAATGGACAGAGGACGATAGAAAAGCTGGTAGAACTTGACAAAGAAAGCAATCAATATAATCACCAGCTCTCTAGACATAAGCACCTACCAAGTGATTCGATGTACAACCTGCGAAGAGATGTGGGAAGCTCTTGTAGAATACTTGGAAGGAGACCAAGACACAAGAGACAAATGTAAAATATACATACATCCAGCTTTGATTCTTTCAAAAAGGATCCTAAGGAAACCTTGAGACAAGCATACGATCGATTCAGTGAGGTAATAAATAGTTGCTTTTCTCTTGGTAAAACGTATGACAAAAAGGAAATGAACATGAGGTTTCTAGGCTCTCTAGGTAGCTTATGGCATGTGAAGACCACTGCTATGAAAGAATCTAAGAACTTAAACGAGATGACTCTTCGTAGTCTCTACGCAAGTTTAAAGGTTTATGAACTTGAAGTTAATCAAGCTCTAGAGCAAGACAAACAGTTCAGAATTGTGTCTCTGCCAGCCATGGTCCAAGAAGAAATCATTGTTGAAAACAAACCTTCTACTTCTTCCAGTGAAAATGATTTTTATCCGATGAACAATTTGCTATGTTTGTTAAACGTTTTCAAAAATTTGCAAAATATGGAAGGAAGAACACTCACCAACAACCTTTCAGGAAGATTGGTGAAAGCTCATCTAAGGAAGAGCTTGTGTGTTATAACTGTAGAAAACCTGGTCATTTTGCCTCAAAATGTCCTAAGCCAAAATTTGAAGCATACCGAAAACCCACTTTTAGAAAATTTCAAAAACAAAAAGGTATGTTGGCTGAAGACATAGAAGACAAACAGGTTGCTTCATGGTTTGAGACTGATTCAGAAGAGGAGGAAGAGGATTGTGAGCAAGCTAACATATGCTTAATAGCTCATGATTCATGTCCTACCTATGACTCTGAAAATGAAGTTGTAGTTTCACCAAGTCCTTTGGACAAAAATGAAACCAACAGTGATAGTTTCAGTAAGGAAGAACTTCTCAAGGATAATCAGGATATGCTTGAAGAATTTAATTCCTTTAGAGTAGCCTATGTTAAACTGGCCAAGAACTGTGAGAAACTCACAAAGAAATCTTTGATGGCAAATGAGATTCAAACTCTCAATAGCTATCAACAAGAGAGTATCAAACTGAAGGAAGAAAACAAATTTCTCCATGACAAAATTGACTGTCTGACTGAGCACATCAAAGGACTTGACCTAGAGAAAATTGCCTTGCAAAAGACAATTGACTCATGGAATAGCTCCAAGGATGCATTTGAAGAAATCCTTTCAAGCCAAAAATCTAGCAATGATAAAACAGGCATAGGATATTCTGATGTGTCTCTACCGACAATCTCTTCAGTCAAAGAGAAAGGTGAATCCTCCGAAACTGCTAATGATATATCTTTCTCTAAACAGACATTTGGAAATATAGGGAAACAAGGCCTTGGTTACTCAAGTGTCCCTTATGTTTACCCTAAAGCTCAGAAAGGAAAAGCCAAAATGAATGATTCAAATGAGAAACCTGAGAAGGTAACGGTAGAGAAAGTGAAGTCTACCGGCAACGACTATGCCAAGGCAAAGTCTGTTGACGGTAGATCTACTAAACCTCTACCAGTAACTATCAAGTTTATCTATGAAACAGCAAAGCGCTTTACTTGAAGGTAAACTTAAAGGTATTCTACCGAATCCTCCTAAAAGGTTTTCAACAAAAGCTAAAGCTAAGTCCGTTGGTAACCTACCTAGGAAGATTCGAAAGAAACCAATTAAGTCTACCGTCAACAAGCAAGTGAACCAAAATGAATGTCAAGAAAAGGAATGATCATAAGCACTCTTCGGTTGAAGACTCTAACAGTTCTCTATGGACTTTCCATTTATGTCATTCTTGCCATTGCTTAGGCCATCCGGCACCGAATGCCTGCTAAGGTTCACCCAAGATCCGAGAGACCTAGTTCTCTCAAGGTCAAGGTGTATGGGTTGCAAAAGGTTGCTAATCCTTAGGACCCATATAAAGGGTACCTTGTTTTGCTTTAACTCTTTTACAGAATGCTTCATGGCTATAGAATCGGAAAACAAAGACATCCGGTACCTAGACAAGGGTCGCTCAAGGCACATGACCGGGAATGTAAGTCTTCTTTAGATATAGCTGAAGCAAAAGGACCCACTGGTTATTTTCTGAGACAATGCAAGAGGAAAGACAATTGGATATGGCTCAATTACTAGAGGAAGTCTCTCCATCAACAAAGTTTCTCTAGTAAGTGGTTTAAAGCACAATCTTACGAGCATATCACAATTCGCGACAAAGGACTTCTATGCCAATTCAATTCAAACCAATGCCTCATCAAAGACCGTGAATCATGCTCCACAATACTGATCGGCAATAGACAAGGAAACGTCTATGTCGTGGACTTAAATCTTCTAGGGAGATTCTCAAACCTGTGTCTGGTAGCCAACAATGTTCGTGACAACAAATGGCTATGGCACAAGCTGCCTCGATCACCTCAACTTCAAGCACCTCTCCAAGCTTTCCAAAAATGGGCTTGTCAAAGGTCTACCTACGGTGTCTGCCGATCATGACGAAGTTGTAAAGCTTGTCAACTAGGAAAACTTTCCAAGTCTTCCTTCAAAAGAAAGTCTGTTTTATCAACAAACGCACCTCTTGACTCTCGCATATGGATCTCTTTGGACCTATTACTACAACCAGATTTCGGAGACAAGTACACACTTGTAGTAGTTGATGACTACTCTAGATTCACTTGGATTGAAACTATGACATCTAAAGATGAAACGTATGATCTAGTCACTGCACTTTTTAGAAGACTTCAAACTCAAAAGCTTGAAGACATTTGTGACATAAGATCGACAACGACACTTGAATTCAAAAACAATGGTGTAGAAAAATCGTGATGACCATGGATCGGCCACAACTTCTCTGTTAGGTACTCCTCAACAAAATGGTGTAGCCGAACGGAAGAACGTAACACCGATTGAAGCGGCTAGAACAATGCGGCGAAGCTAAACTTCAGTATTTGGCGGCACTTGCTTGTTTTACCTAATAGATCCACTGTAAACAAGTTTCATAATAAAACTCCATATGAAATATGGAGAGGAAGATCCCCAAACATTGGATTTCTTAAAATCTTCTACAGTAAATGTTTTATTCTTTATAATGGAAAAGAGTATAGAGGAAAATTTGATGCAAAATCGATTAAGGAATTTTTTCTGGTATTCCAAACATTCAAAAGCATTTCGCATTTTCAAGAAATCTAACTTAAAAAATCTTAGAATCACGTGCATGTTTCTTTTGATGAATATGACTTGTTAGAGCCTAGAATGGTTCGAACGTTGCTAATGATTCCGATAATGATGAGATAGGTACAAATACAACATCTACTTCCAATCCTTATCGAAAACCAATCGGCTACAGATCCCACCAATATCGGTAACCCTTCACCGGTAGAAGAGACCTCTACCGATACCGATAACAATTCATCTGTTGACCCCGAACCCATCTCTTCTATTTTACCCAAGCACCTTTACAGATCTCTCATCCTTCTTATTCACCGTAAAATGAAAGTTTTGAAGACTCTATTTCTTCCGAACTGATTTTGGTGAATCTCCTTCTCAACCAACTCCAATTTTAAGGGAAGAATCACAGTGATCTTCCTCCAACTGTTATTGAAGCAAGAGATCATCCCATTTCTCAAATCATTGGTGATCTCAATACAGGAGTTCGCATTTAAACGAGAAATAAGGTTCGAGAAGAAACTTTGTTTTATGCATTTGTATCTCGAACTCGAACCAAAGAAGATTGATGAAGCTTATCGAAGATCATAACTGGATTGAAGCTATGCAAGAAGAGCTGAACCAGCTTTGAAAGATGTAAGGTGTGGAGCTTAGTTCAAAGACCGACCGATCATCAGTCAGTCATCGGCACCAAGTGGGTATTCGAAATAAAAGAGATGAAGATGGAAATGTCACCGTAAACAAAGCTAGATTGGTTGCTCGTGGCTACCGATGAGAAGAAGGAATTGACTTTGATGAAACATTTGCTCCTGCTGGTTGCTAGACTAGAAGCAATCGAATCTTTCTAGCTTATGCCTCGCTCATGGACTTCAAAGTGTATCGATGGATGTTAAGAGTGCCTTTCTACGAATGGTGATCTTCAAGAAACCGTATACGTGGAATGCCTCCCGTGAGGATTTGTCATCTCGCACAACTCGACCACGCCTACCGACTCAAGAAAAAGCTCTCTACCTGAAGCAAGCCTCCTAGAGCTTGGTATGAAACTCTATCCAAGTTCTTAATTGAACAAGGATTCGTGAGAGGAAGAATCGACACTACTTTATTCATCCTCAAGCACAAAGGCCATTCTTTCTCGGTACAAATCTATGTGGACGACATCATCTTTGGATCAACTAACCAAAGCCTCGCGGCAAAAGATTCGAGAAGCCGATGCAAAGCAAGTTCGAGATGAGCATGATGGGTGAACTTACCTATTTTCTATGCTGACCAGATACAACAAACTTCGACGGAATCTTCATCACCAAACCAAATATGCAAAGGAACTAATCAAGAAGTTTGGTCTTGATTCAGCCAAAGGATTTGAAACTCCAATGTCACCGACCGCCATCTTGACAAAGATGAAAAGGGAAAGCAAGAGAACATGACCAAGTACCGAGGAATAATAGGTTCACTTCTTTACCTTAATGCTAGTAGACCCGACATTATGTTTGTCGTGTTTGTGTTTGTGCTAAATTTCAGTGCAGATCCAAAGGAGTCACATTTGCTTGCCGCCAAACGATCATCGAGATATGTTTCAAAAACAACAAATCTAGGCATCTGGTATTCAAAATCCAACAACTTCAATCTAGTTGGATACTTAGATGCGCATTATGCAACAAAGTGAGCGTAAGAAGCACCAGTGGACTTGTCAATTTCTAGGAAACAGATTGTCTCATGGTCTTGCAAGAAACAAGGATCGGCAAACTCAACCACCGAAGCGTAATACATTGTCAGAAGCAAATGTTGCTTTCAACCGCTATGGATGAAGCAACAACTAGTGGACTACAACATCAAGACCGAACCGCCCAATCATGTGTGACAACACATCGCCTATCTCGCCTCCAAAAATCCAGTGATGCATTCAAAGACAAAGCACATTGATATTCGCTTATCATTTTCTCAAAGATCATGTGGAAAAAGGTAACATCGGCCCCGAATATGTTCCAACCGAGCATCAATTAGCGTGACATTCTCACAAAACCACCGATGCCACCAGTGTTTGCTTATTTAAGGAGAAATCTTGGTATGATTGATCCTACCGTTAATTTTTAATATTTTGTTAATATTTCTTTCATACCTAGACCCAAGATAGACTAATCTGAAGACGAAGTTCTCCTTTACCTAAGACCTAAAGGTTAGTACTCTTACTTAGTCTATTTTTGCTAAAGAGGTTTCTAAAGCATAAAGTGGGGGTCAAGGACAAAATTTGGTACTTAAGAAAATATCTTAAGTTCCCCGCTTTTCAAACTGATATTTTCTCGCTTTAAATAGTCCCCGAACCGTCATTTCCAAACTTTACGAAACCCTCCGAACGTAAATCTTCTCTCTCTCTCTCTAAGTAACTACTTTCAAAATTCAAGTTCTTTTCTTGTTTCTTCTTCTCATCTTCAACAATGGTACGCTTCTCTACTCTACTCGTAATTTTCTATGTACTGTTTCCTCATTTCATTCTTAACCTAAAATCCTTTTGGAATTCAAACGGTCATTTTCGAGTTTATACGCTGATTCGCCATTTTTTTCTTACAAACTTGAATACTAACAATGCTTTTGTTTATTCATTGTTCATTCTTATGAAAACTTCTCGTTATGCTTTTCTGTGTGGTTTCTCTAAACATTCTAGGGTTTCAAGATTTTGCTTCGAAAATTTGAATTTTGGAAAACTTTGAAATTCCTACTTGTTTAGATGTCTAGATGAAAAGCCCTAATTTTATGTTGCTTTTCTTTCGTGCAAGAACCTCAAAATCAAAGCGCCGACAAATTGAAGGCTTATGACCTCGAAATGTCATTCCTCCCAATCGAACATAAACCTTCCAGATATCCCATCTATCCCGCCTCATGACATTATTGTCGCTTGGACCCAAAGCTATACATTCCGCATGTGCATCGACCTTCAATAATCAACTCTATACCGCCTGGCCAAAGCTTGCGAGGATATGGACGCCTGATTCTCGCCTCTTCTCGCCTCAACGACAAAACTACAAGATCTTCCCCGCGTAAGAATTTTATCAACGAATGGAGCTCATGAACTGCATCGCTTCTTCGTGGGTGGATTCGAGGCCGTCCCCATCTCTCGCCACCGCTAAATCTATTTCCACCATCATCTGCGACATTACTTAGGAGCTCTTTTTCAAGAACCATGGCCGAGGCTTTACATGCCTGGAAGCCATGAGGGGAGCAGACACCTCCGGAGCCACAAGGGAAGATGTTCAAATTTGTTCCTCTTGACGTTTATTGCACCCACCACCTTTTAGACAAGGGGCCTTATTCAAGAGTGGAGCACATGACATGTTTATCGGCCAACAGATCAACCCGACTGTCAGATTTCTACAGCTTAACGCCTCAACTGGGGCTCATCATTTTCGACGAGCTAAAGCAAGGGTGGAGAAAGCTAAGAACAACCCCACTTGCAAACGCCTTCGTCAGTCGATCAATGCCCTTGAGGATGATGTTAACATCAACTCTTCGAAAGAAGATGAGTTGTATACAAGGGCCAAGGAGAAGCAAGCATGTACTGCTTTTTCAAGAATACACTCGAATACGAGAACAAGCGCCGGATGCGTAAAGTCTCACGGCCTTCTCTTGAAAAGTGGCTGCTTCCCAGACCTATCTTGGTCACCCGCCTAATATGGAAGACATAGCATGGCTAGCAAGACCTTCCAAAAAAAGCTAAATTTGACGGGCGTGGCCACGACCTCCATCTAAAGGCCAAAGGCCCTGTCGATGAGGCACGCAGCCGCTAAGTCCGCAATAGCAGGCAAAGCCAAGAAGACAAGGCCTAAATGGCATTCTCCAACTGCAAGAGGAGCAGTCAAATGGATCGAAGGGAGATGAAGGAAGCCGTAAGAAGGCACCACAGCCACCTGAAGCCATTCCTCTCTCCATCTAC
>CM028380.1:42109846-42169688 GCA_013146195.2 Codonopsis lanceolata
CGATGAGCAGGTCGCCGAGCCCTAATGCTAAAAACCATTTGTATTACATCATGTCCCTCCCCAGGCTACTGTATCTATCGAGAACTCGTTTGGCGAGGGCATTATGTATACCCATTGTAGAGTCAATGGGTTTTGTCGAGCATATGTGTTAACGGCTAGCTCGGTGTCTCTGAAAACCATTTCATGTTCGACCATTCCTTCCATAACGTTGTCGGCCGAATTGCTCAAGTAGTTGATTGCATTTTTCAATTGTGTGATACTCTGAGCCTCGTTCTCGAATGGTGTTGACCACTGGTCTCGTTATCCGGCCGTTGTTGCCCCCTGCAGCCCCTGGCCCGGGGCGCGATTATTTGGCTCTCTCGCCACGAACCTCTGATCACCCTCGTTTATAACCCGTTGTATAGCTCTTTTGAGCTGTATGCATTCTTCCGTGACGTGGCCGATCTCATTGTGAAAATTGCATCTCTTCCTTGGGTTTCGGGTATCGAGGGGTGACTTCATGGGGAAGGGGGGGTCGTATCTTGTTTTTCGTCAAGAAGACATCCATGATGTGCTCCCTTGATGCATTGAGAGGGGTGAAGTCCTCTAGCTCGTTGTCTCGCCTTGGGCCCCTGATTTCACCAATGAATTTCGCACCTCTTTCTTCCTCTCTCCTCTTTGCTGGGTGGACCTCGTCTTGCCGAGCCCTTCCTTGGTCTTTTCCTTTGTAGCCTTTGTCTGTGGTGAGCGTCTGGTCGGCAACATTAGCTATGCTCGGAGGGGATGTGACTGCTCATGAGTTTGTTATGGTAGGGGGCTGCTCGCCATCCAGTAGAGCCACTCTTTGAGCCGTTAGGAACATTTCTCTGATCGTGTCCCGAGGTCTCATGAGGAGCTCGGTTCGGCAGTATCAGGGATGTCAGGGATTTGGTCTAGGACCTCTTTAAAGCGGGTCATGTACGAGAACACTGTCTGTCCATTTTTTTATTTTACGCTGCACAGACCTGTCTCGATTTTTGGGAGGGCGCCTACCGAGGTGAACTTTTTCAGAAAGGCCCCTTTGAAGTCATCCCAACAGGTGATAGAGTCATGGGCTAACCCATTATACCACTGTTGGGCCTGCTTCTTTAGGGTTCCCGCGAACACTAGGCACCATATGTCGTTGAGCCTGGTCGCGATGATCATTTTTAACTCAAACCATGACACATGATCCAAGGTCGTCATGGTACCAGTGTAATCTTCGAAGTATGGAATCTTTACTTTAGAGGGCACCACTACTTCCCTGATCTGCTTTATGAAAGGCCCTCCTATTTTCTTGATGGCCGCTGCTTGCTCTGAAGGTTCTCCGAAGCTTCTAGCTTTTCCATCCATGCTCTTATCTCGACATTCGTCATTGGTCTGTCGCCCTGTGCCGAGCCTACCGCTTATGTAGGGATGCCGTTGGCCCCCCTGTCCGCCTAAGGTACCTCGACCTCTTCTTCGGCAGCGTTTCTTATTGGGGACCCCAGGCGAGCTTCTTTTGCGAGTTGGCGGGATGGATGTCGGGATCTGGAGAGACCTTTGTTGGTCGAAGGCGGCCTTGAGTTGAGACTCTCCTTCCTCACTTGTGGCCGGGACGATTTTACGTATCGGGGGAACCTTAGGCGAAGTGGATGCTTTCGTCTAGATCCTCGCCGCCACTCTTTTTTAGAGCCTTGACTTTACGTTGGTGGTGAATTTAGCCCTTTTGGGTTTTACGGTTCCCACCCTTTGCCAGATTGAGTTAGGGCGAGCTGGGGTACTATGCACGTTGATCACGGGCTCGGCCAGAATACATCTTCACAGATGTATCATATATTTTATCTTCACGTTCCCACCATTTGCCGTAGTTCGTGCATCTTGGCCTCAGCCTCCTGTATCTTGGTGTACAGGGCTCGCTGATGCTCCCAATATGCGTATTCTTGGTCTATTTGTTCTGAAATGCCTTCTTTGTTTTGGCTTGAGGTCGTTCTCCTCCTGTGGGCTCTTGAAGACTCAATTTCGGTGAAGCGACTGGGGGTCGACATCTCTCTGTTCTTGTCGCTAGAGAGCCGTTTTTCCATTGCGAGTCTTCTTTGGGCTCTCGCCGACACTTCGGGTACCGAGGTGCCAGAGTCCTGTCTCGTTGAGAGAGCAGGGCCCCTCGCGCCTCTTCCCTCGTTGTGTTCCGCGGGCTCTTTTTCAAGGTGGTTAGATGTGGCAGGGGTGACATTCTTGGAGGCTTGCTTATTTGATTTTACCATCCCTTCTCGTTTGTGGACACATTGTGATTGAGAAAATTAGTCGTTTCCCGGCAACGGAACCAAACTGATCATGCGATTTTTGTGGTGATCTTGTCTTGTTGTCCACATATGAAACAGGAATGGCAAAGTCTTTGCATGGTCGTCCTTGTCACTTCCGGCCTACTGCACCTGAGATAAGCAATTGCGTTAACGTCGGTATGAGTCGGGGTAGTCCGACTGGAACCCTCCAGTGTGAGAATCAGATTTCTGGTGGAAATGAGTAATAAATGTGCCGTAGTAATAAATGGTCCGATGAGGGGTTGTGATAAGAGAGTTTTGATATCTCAAATTGTACCTACCTTTCCAATTAATGAATGTCCCCTATTTATACATGATTCTCCTGATGACGTGGCGGCTTCTTATTGGGGAACAGGTTGCGGCGGATATTAAATGCACTGGTGGCTTTGTTAGAAATAAGTGGGCTGACCGCTGTCAGGGGTTGGTGGTTGCGTGTAGCGGCTTTACCGGGTCTGGGGAAGCTTCTTTGTCAGACCTGGTGATCATTGACCTAACGTCGAGGCTGAGCGGTCTAAGGATAGTGGACTATTCTTTGTCGAGGTTGAAGAATCTTTGGAAGCTACCTGTTCTTGAGGCCGGGCGTTGGAAGCCACGGGTTTTGCTTGCCCCTTGTCTCCAGCGAGATCGCGTCGTCTCGACGGTATTGGCTTGGCTGCTTTGCTGAATCTGCTAGTGGTTTTCATAGTGGGGCCCGTAATTATGTCGAGGATGATTTCCTCGGTTTCATCCTTTCATTTATATAAAAACTTTTGAAATTAACATCTCTTTCTAAACAATGTGGGATGCCTCTCTTCTATTGGTTATAACATAAAAATAATAATAGTAGTAGTATTTTAACTAAATAGTTTTGAAACCAACATCTCTTTTTAAACAATGTGTGATACATCTCTTGTATCGATAATAACATTAAAAAAAATTATCTAAAGAATTTTATAACAAATATTTGTTTCTAAATAATGTGGATCTTTTTGTAACCAATGTGAGATACATTATCTAAAAACATTTTAAATCAATATCACTTTCCTAACCAGTGTGAAATACATATTTTTATATTATTATTAAGCATTTTATAAAAAAGACTTTTATTATCTATATCACTCTTTAACCAATGTGGAATACATTTTATTATTTGGTAAGAGTAGTGGAATTTTTTTATCTAAAAAATATAAAACTAATATCTCTTTCTATATAATGAGATACATTTATTATCTTCTCTTTTATTGATGATAAAAGAAGAAGACTTTTTATTTAAAGACTTTTAAAATAAACATCATTTTTTAACCAATATAAGATTTATCTTTTTTTATTGGTAATGACAGTAACTTAAAACCAACATCAGTTTATAATATATATATATATATATATATATATTATATTGCTAATAATAGTAAAAGTCTTATATATAATTTAAAATAATTTAAAATCAATATCATTTTTTAACCAATGTAAGATATACATCTTTTATTGGTAATAATGGTAGAAGTCTTTTATCAAAAGACTTTGAAAACCAACATCATTTTCTAATCAATATATGATACATCTATTCAATTAGTAATTAATAATATTAGTTTTAAAATAATATCAATTTCTAACTAATGTGAGATACCTCTCTTCTATTGGTAATAATAGTAAAATATTTTGTAACCAATGTGATATACATATCTTATAAAAATGAAAGTCTTTAGTCTAAAAACTTTCAAATCTAACATTTTCTTTATAAACAATGTGTTATACATCTCTATTATTGTTAATAAGATAATATAATTTAAAATAAACATCATTTTCTAATCAAAGTGAGATATACATCTTCTATTGGTAATAATGATTGAAGTCTTTTATCAAATGACTTTGAAAACTAACATTACTTTCCAACCAATATATGATACATGTGTTCTATTGGTACATAATAATAGTATTTTTAAAACTAACATTAATTTCTAACGAATGTGGGATACATCTTTTCTATCGTTGAAAAATTAGTGTTTCTAGTGAAAGAAATTGTGCAACTTGAGGCACGGATTTATTTACGTGTCATTTGTTTGTGAGTGAAGGTAATTGCACAAATATGTTCTGCTCGGTGAGAGCATCAAAATGATATATTTATTTGCCCAAATCGAGTTCTGGATGAATAAGATTTCAAGACTTAAAGTATAATACTTGTTAAAAAAATAGTGTTTAACAAATATGAGATGCATTCTTCAATAGTAATAATAATAGTCTTTTATATAAAAAACTTTTGAAATCAACATCTCTTTCTAAACAATGTGGGATACATCTCTTCTATTAGTTATAACATAAAAATAATAATAGTAGTATTATTTTATCTAAAGAGTTTTGAAACTAATATCTCTTTGTAAACAATGTGTGATACATATCTTGTATTGATAATAACAAAAAAAATTCTTTTATCTATGAATTTTATAATTAATATATGTTTCTAAATAATGTGGATCTCTTTTTAACCAATGTGAGATACATTATCTAAAAACATTTTAAACTAATATCATTTTCCTAACCAATGTGAAATACATATTTTTTTCTATTGGTATTAAGTGTTTTATAAAAAGAATTTTAATACCTACATCACTCTCTAACCAATATAGAATACATCTCATCATTTTGTAATAGTAGTAGAAGTTTTTTCTCTAAAAAATATCTAAAACCAACATCGCTTTCTATACAATGAGATACATCTCTTCTCTTCTCTCTTATTGATGATAAAAGTAGAAATCTTTTTATTTAAAGACTTTTAAAATTAACATTACTTTTTAACCAATGTAAGATTTATCTCTTTTATTGGTAATAATAGTATTTTAAAACCAACATCAATTTATAACAAATGTGTGATATATATCTTCTATTGCTAATAAGAGTAAGTCTTTTATATAATCTAAAATAATAAAAAATCAACATCATTTTTTAACCAATGTGAGATATACATCTTCCATTGGTAATAATGATAGAAATTTTTTATCAAAAGATTTTGAAAACCAACATTACTTTCTAACCAATGTATGATGCATCTCTTCAATTGGTAATTAATAATAATATTTTTAAAACAAACATCAATTTCTAACCAATGTGGGATACATCTGTTCTATTGGTAATAATGATAGAATATTTTGTAACCAATGTGATATATATATCTCTTGTAAAAGTGAAAATTTTTAGTCTAAAGACTTTAAAATCTAACATTTTCTTTTTAAACTATGTGTTATATATATCTTTTATTGGTAATAATATAAAATAATTTAAAATCAACATCATTTTCTAACCAATGTGAGATATACATTTTCTATTGGCAATAATGGTAGAAGTCTTTTAACAAATGACTTATAAAACCAACATCACTTTCTAACCAATATATGATACATTTGTTCTATTGATACTTAATAATATTATTTTTAAAATCAACATCAATTTCTAACAAATGTGGGATACATCTCTTCTATTGTTGAAAAATTAGTGTTTTATAGTGAAAAAAATTGTGCAACTTGAGGCACAAATTTCTTTATGTGTCATTTGTTTGTTGGCAAAGGTAATTACGCAAATGTGTTCTACTCGGTGAGAGTATCGAAATGATTTTTTTTTTGTCCAAATCGAGTTTTGGATGAATAAGATATCAAGACTTAAAGTATAATACTTGTTAAAAAATTAGTGTTTTTAATTAATGAAAGAAATTGTGCAACTTGATGCATAAATTTCTTTACGTGTCATTTGTTTGTTGGCGAATGTAATTACACAAATGTGTTCTACTCGGTGAGAGCATCGAAATGATATATTTATTTGTTCAAATCGAGTTTTGGATGAATAAGATATCAAAACTTAAAGTATAATATTTGTTAAAACAATAGTGTTTTTAGCAAGGTTCTAAAAATTGTTAGGCGGCCACTAGGTGGCACACTAGCGCTTAGGGAACTAGTCGAGGCGTAATCGGGGCCTAGAATTAAGAGATAATTACCATTTTTTTTTTGATAATTTACATTAAAGATCAAACACATTGACTACAAATTTAATTTTTTTTTATATTTGTCATTTTATCAAACACTTGTTTTTATTTGTAAAATGAACAAAAATATACAAACTGTTGAATCTTGCACTTAAAAAGATTTGCTTAAAAACATTCCACTTGATTGTTAGCTAAGAAATTAATATTATATTTGGTTAGCCGCATATTATTTTTGTCAGCCAATTATCATAAGCTGATCTCTACGTACTTAAGTACCAGTTTACCTTTCCTTATTTGATTGATCATACACTTGTACTAACTTTTTCCTACTTTGTGTTTGTGGTAGATATCCTGCAATATAATATCCCTCAAGATCCTTTGAGATCTTGCCTCTGCCAAAACACATTTTTCAAATTCAAATGTGTTCCTAACGGGTTGCTTTTGAAGATTATCTATAAATACCCACTGGAAGCATTTTGTGAAGACAACAATTTTTGAAGTCAAGAAACCTTCTACTCTAAATCTCTCAGACGTTGTCTTCAAGAAAACTTTAGCTAGATATTTTTTCATTGAATATTTCTCTCTAGTTATTGTTTAGGCAAATACAGAGTATTTCATTTCAAATCATTTAGAACTCAGTCAGTTTGTCTCACGAGTTTGATTGTTTCTCAATCATTCTCCCCAAACACTGGTCTTTTGTTGTACACTGATCCATTAGAGATCAAATAGATTTTTAATAAAATTAGTGCACTTCAAAAATCCAAGTCTGACCAACTTGGTAGCGGACGTAGCAGTTTATCTGTGAACCACTTTAACTGATTTGTCAACTGTCTCTTATACTCTTGCAAACTGACTCAACACTTAAGAAGTTCTTCAACAAATTAAGTGTCAGTCAGTTAACAACAATCATTTGCTCAATTGTTCAGTTAGTTTGTACTTCAACTTCTTCTCATATACATTGATCAGTTTTGGAAGAAAATTTTCTTTTAAAACAGTTGTGTCAGCCAGCTGACCAACACTCATCATCTTAAGGATTTTCAAAACGTCAGCTAGCTGATCAACTTCTCAACTGACTGACAAAATCAGTTTTCCGCTGTCAATCTTTAAGCTTTACAAATCAACCCCCAAAAGTTTTTAAAGGTTATTCACCCCCCCTCTAGCCTTAACTATTGCCATCTGGACTGACACAAACCTACCATTAATTTCAATTCTCAACAACCCCAAAGTAAGAACTAATATATGTATATATATATATATATATATTACTCCACCTACCTACTGCGCCTACAACTCACAGTCTAACATATCCTCCCCAATCCCTTCTTATTCTAAATTATGAGTGTCAAGATAGCCCCTTCTTCTTCATTTATTTTTAATTCTTTTTCTATCCTTCTGGTAGACCGACAACTATTTTTTCGTTCTTTCTTTTTTTTCTTCTCTCTCTCTCTCTCCGGCAGACCGACTCTCCTCATTTTTTCATCCTCCAATCTCTTTCCTCATAGATCTAACCCTTTAATCTATCCCTTCTCTCATCCCATCGAATATCCACAAAATCAAACCCCTTATCTTTCTACCTCCCTCTCTGCCTCACCATTACCACTCCCCCTTCCTTCTTCAGTTCACCCCCCTTCCTTTCCTGATCACCGCATGTCACAAAATCAAAGCTAAAAAAATAAATTAAGGATGGCAAGATTTGGCGTAGGCACCGACTTGGTCGATTAGGCGGCGACTAAGAAAGTCGTGGCGGTGGAGAGGGGTCTAGGCGGAGTTAGGTAGGGAGTTTTAATACACTGGTTTTTAGTGAAAGAAATTGTGCAACTTGAGGCTCAAATTTATTGACGTGTCATTTGTTTGTTGGTAAAAGTAATTTTGCAAATGCGTCCTACTCGGTAAGAGCATCAAAATGATATATTTATTTGTCAAAATCAAGTTTTGGATGAATAAGATATGAAAACTTAAAGTATGGTGTTAGAAGTGAGTCATTAGAAATAATGTCTCACCTTGAGAAGTTTTATCCCATATTGGTTAGAAGTAATGTTAGTTGTAAATTTTTTTAAATATAAGTCTTCTACTATGGATAATAGAAGAAGTTATATATACTAATACTAATACCCCTTATCATACTGATTATTATTATGTATTACTAGATCTTTGTGACCGTGCCTATGACACGATGCCAGTATATTTGATTTCGTCAATTGAAACGCCAACGTCTAAATAGAAGGTGCGATTTTTTAAAAATATTATAGTTGAGGAATATGTTACTTCAAGTGGTAGTTGAGGGGGGTTATTTGTAAGGAGTTATATGTAACTGACTTATGAACATTTGATTTTACAACGGAATCTACCCCCATGGTTAGATAGTCTCAGTCAATCAATTGAGTTCTATTGTGATATTATATTAATGTAAGGTTGATTATTGTAAAGGGTAATGGTTTAGAAAATTAATCTCTCAGGGTGTAACTGTTTATAATATTAATTGTATGGGGTGACTTTGTAACATGGTGAGAGAAAATAAAGAGTTAAAAGTGGGTAACTACTCTCACACATGTGAATGTGAAAGTGAATCTCAATCATTAAATTTTTTAAAATAATTTAATCGCAACCTCTAAATAGCTTTAGTCAATTGCATATATATAAAAATGAGCTCTATTGTAATATAGATGGGCGTCCATATTACCCATATAGTTATTTACGATGAAAGAGTATTACAGTGTACTATGATGTATTCTCATCGTCGGCAACAACCTCCAACGGCCACGACCACCGCCAGCGACAACTGTGATGTATTATAGTGGTCCTTATAATATGGGTGTATACACTATTGGCCATTTTTCGATTTCATGCCAACATGGTCGTTTGGTTTTTGGATGGAATAATAACTGAAGTCCAAAAGTGAAAAAGAAAAGGTAAGTTAGTAATTCATTTAGGTGATGAAAAAAATTTCGTTACCCGTTTTGCAAATAGGCCAAGTTTGGTACGTTTTTTTTTCTTTTTTCGTTAATTTATGTGTTTCCTTTTCTTTTTTCCATTTTAAACTCAAATCCACCGAACATAATTCACAAGTCATTACGGCCTCCCTACCGATCATAGCCACCATATCCAAAAACTCTGTCCCACAAGCCTTCCAACCAGAACATTCAGATCTCATTCTAACTAAATAGTAGGAGTACATGTGATGTGCTTCGAATTCATGTGATATACAAGTTAATTTCTAAAGCAAGTCATGTCTCTTCTATTCATGCATGTGTTTGTATATATGCACTTATATGATAGGTTATGAGAGGTAACTATACTTCCACGGCTATATCTTAATTGACACTGCTCACTAATCTTAATGAATAGATTAAGTGTTTAAATTTCACCAAAAACATTCTTGTACTTAGTACTCTTAACATAGAGGTCGGATGCAGGGCCGGTCCTAAGTTTTGAGAGGCTCATGGCCAAAAAAAAAAAGTGGGGGGCCCTTTATAAAAATGAAATCATTTAAAGTATTGGGAAAAAGAAAAGTAGAAAGTTTATAGGAAGAATTAAACTCAAAATCTCTAACAATCTATCAAGTATGTTAACCATTGAATCATCTATTCTCCACTAAACTAATCAACACGCTATAACTTAAATACAGTTCACAGACTAAAAAAGTAACAAACTAAAAAAAATGACAACCTAGGACCTCTACCATAAATCATGGACATCTTAACCACCGAGTGAAATTAATCAATTGTAAACATTTTTGACACCCCTTAGGGCCGGCCCTGGTCGGATGTTTAAGTTTCACAAAGGCACTGTTTTTGTTGAAGCCTCACCAAAAACACCATTTAGTAGTGTTTACTTCTCTTAAAAGAGAGATCAAGTGTTTAAACTCCACCATAGGCTCTTTGGTACTTCATTAATCTTAACATACAGATCGGGTGTTCAACGCCTCAGCAGTGACACAATTTTGTTCTAGCTTCACCAATGACACTATATATAGTCATCATTGAAGTTTTTCAATGCATTAAATAATAATAATAATAATAATAATAATAATAATAATAATAATAATAATAATAATAATAATAATAATAATAATAATAATAATAATAATAATAATATAAGGTTTGAGATAAGGTGTACGTCCCCTCTAATCTATAAAAATAAAATAATAATAATAATAACAGTAGTCTTTTATAACAACTTTTTACGAATCATAATTCGTAAGATGAAATCTCACTCTACAACTTAGTCAACCAACACACGTTAGATCAAGTCAGAGAGATTTGTTGAGAATGCATTAGTTTATTTTTAATTTTACATATTTGCTCATGTGAGACTTAGTATAAAATTAGGTAAGTTAGTTAATTTCTTATCTTTCTCCTAATAGGATTATATTTCTTGTTTTCTGTTTCCTTTTCCTTTTGAACTAGATTATGTGCCCGTGTCTATGGCACGGCACCAGTATGGAATGATGTCAGTATAAGACGGTGTTAGTATTCAAATAAATCAATATAATAAATAAATTATATATATATATATATATATATATATATATATATATATATATATATATATATATATATATATATATATAAAGCTAGAATATAACTATTTCATCAAATAGATTTAATAGCTCATTTTACATGAAGGAAAAAAGAAGAAAGAAGGAGTACAAAGTTTAAAAAGAGAACAAAAAAAAAAAGCCTGAAAAGGATGGAAGAAAGCCGATTAAAATAAAAACGTAGGAAGAAAAACGTGAATAGGAAACAGTTAGATTAGCTTAAGATAAAAACAGTTTAGATGAGATTTAAGAAGAAAATCGTGAATAGGAAACGGTTAGATTAGGTTGAGATAAAAAAAAGTTTAGATGAGATTTATATATGAGATAAAAACAATTTAGATTAGACTAGAAATCTTCTTGATAGTCCTGATTTAGGGGGACACATGTGCCAGGCGGAATAAATTACAGCCGTTTGATATAAGTAAAAATAATCAATCTCAGTCGCTCTTTATCCCACTGAGCTGTATTGTATTATAGATTATTAGTTAATGACTAGAAAACCAAAAAAATTTAAAGTTTTCACAAGGATGTTTTACAATGAAGATTTATCAAAAGGTGGTAAAGTGGCACAACCATAATACTCATCACCAACTTAAATATATATATATATATATATATATATATTATTTGGGTCAATAATTCATTAATTCTGTCTTACTTTTCCAATTTTCCTGCATAATTCTGCTTTACTTTTATGTTACTTACTTTGTACTTACAGACCCAAGTTCTATGGATTTCACTTCAAGTTTTTCAATCAATTTAATCACTTAATTTCCAATTCCTATCTTATCAATTTAATCCCTTATTCCCCCACTCTTAATCTCTTATCTTATTGTTTATTAGTAGCCGAGATTCGCAAAGAGTTGATCCAGATTACGAGTAATCATAAGTTATAGAATAAGTAATTTATTTTCATCACTTGTTAATTATTTTTTATTTTTTTAGGGCCTAATTTTAGATAGAAGAAACACACAATTGAGCCACCCAACTTTACCCCATTTGGAAATTCGACCACCGAAAGTTTGAAATATCTATTTTAGCCATCCAACTTTATCCAATTGCAAGCGAACCCATTTACTAACAGACGTTATATTAGGACCTTAAATTAAGGGGCAAAATAGGAAAAAAAATATTAAAAATATCAAAATTAATTTTATTTACTTGAAAGATGTAAAAAGACCAAAAACCCCACAATCTAATACCTAATTTTCAATTTTTGCCATTAAACAAACCCAGATAATCCAAATCTAAACCCAAATCAATCTAATACCTAATTGATGTTTTTCTCTCCCCATTCCAGTTCGCATCAGTCACAACACACACCCACCGACATCACTTTCTCTCTTGTTTGTCATCATCAATTCTGTTGGGCTCCATCTTCGCCTCCACAACCCATTGCTGCCGATGCAACTTCAATCCTAGCCCTAGGTTGATAAGCGCCCATCTTCACGTGGCCTTAACCAAATATTGTTTCTCTCTCTTCCTCCATTCACATGCCCATTTGTATTGAATCCATGTGGAAAATTGAGAGTCGTCCCGGTGTTCGCCGTTGAGCGTCCAGCTTTAGGCGAGCCACCCTGCGTTTCTCGGGATCGATTAGCTAAAGGGAAAGCCAACCCACTTCCTTTCGCAAGTCCTTTGTCAGGGAAGTTCTTCATAGCACCCACTCTCACTCTCTCATCCTCCCTCCTCCAGATCTGTTCCGTCGTCGATGACGACGACACAACCCCCGTCCCCGAGCCAGACAACGCTGATGGCTCATTCTCATCTCCCAGTTCGTTCTTTCTCAAAACAAAGTCCCAAATCCGGTCGAGCCTCTCCTCACCCACATCCAGCCTTCTACTCACCTAGATCTAGCAGAGCCCTTTAATTTCATGTATATTCAACTCCTGTTCCATCCACAGTCACACCATCTCTTCTCGAATCGACATCTTCATCTTCAGTCAACACCTCCACCTCCATCTTCATCTTCAGTCTAGTGACTTGTTTTAAGGATTGTTTGAATAGAGGGTTTAGAAGAGAGATGGAGTCGAAAGAAAGAAGAAGAGGTATTGGTACTACAGGTAGCGTGATTTAAGGAGAAGGGAGGTTGGGAACAGAGATGGCGAGTGGCGGAGGCACGGTGGGGGATTGAAAGAGGTGGGGTGAAATGGATTCGGTGGAGAGAGAATGGGGATGAACATGATGAGGAGGAGATTTCCATTGAAATAAACACAAATTTTGTGCTAAATTAATAGCAGTATATAACAAAAATAAAAAATTGTATTTTTTCATTTTCAGTTAGACCCCTTTAGATTTTTAATAGGTAAAAAATAATATTTAGAAAGGTAAAATAGATATTTGACATAACTTAACTGCTAAATCTAACGTCCATTCAAAAAATGGACTTGCTTGCAACTGGACTAAAGTTGGATGACCAAAATAAATATTTTAAACTTTTAGTGACCGAATTACAAAATAGGGTAAAATTGACTGGCTCAACTGTGTGTTTTGCCTTTTAAATATTAGACAAGGTCCTCAAAATGTCGGGACCGCCCTGCTCTCCCTCTTAATTAAAACATAAATGTGTCATTTGGTAGTCAGGATTCTAGATAGGATTAATAAGCCGAGCTGCTTGATGTTTGGTACGCAATAGGTGGTTGAGACTAATAGCACGAGTTATCCGGATAAAGTCATTATCCTCTCACTATTAATACCAAGGGGGAGGGTGGTATTATTAGCGCCCTCACTAAAAAAAATTGGAATTAACATTTGTAATCTCAAAACTACCCCCGATATACAAGTGAGGATTAATAACGAGGGCACTAATAGTACTGAGATTAATAATACTGTTTATCATTGTTCGACTACCAAACAAGTCCAAAGAGGAACAAATCCCTCATTTAGATATTTAGTATACAGGAGGATGCAATATTCGATTTTTTCTGGAAAATCGATTATAAGTTATAACTCTCCTAGCCATTTCCTGCTTTGCTTCATTTGACCCCATGCTTCGTTAGAAAACAAATGGAGTCTGCGATGTGGAAATCAGAGTCTTTGATGTAGGCATTGCAGTCTTTTTGGAGGAAGAAGGATTAGACCCCAGTTTGACTGTTAGAGCATGACCAACGCAAGCTTCCTAAACATGCTTCCAAATTGGAAGTGAGCAGAAAGCAATGGCAACTCTTCCAATTCCTCTTCCTAAGCTGACATGGAAGAGAAAGAATTTATTTTCTTCCAAAATTGGAAGCCAGCCAAAAAAGAGGAAGACCACTCGCGGGGCAGGAGGTGGGCGTCACACACAGCTTGGCGCGTGTTCTTCACGCGCGCTCTGGAGAGTTGGACGGGAATCTCGGGTGGGGTCCACGGCTGGAAACTCTTCCAGTTGTCAGAATTGTTTGAATTTTGTTTTCTTTTTTTTTTTTTAAAAATAAAGGTTGGAAACTGTTGTGAACAACTATTTTTTTTTTCAAAATTAATTTGCCTTTTATTTTTTTAAAACTAGCTGTTTGCATTTTATTTTATTTTTTCAATAATTTTTTTTCTTTTTTTTTCTTTCTTCCCTATAAATACACCACTTCAACCCTCTTCATTTTCTCCACAACTTCTTTATTCTCTCTTCAATTTCTTCATAATCCTTTCTAAAAATTCACTTTCTCTACAAACTTAGCTTCAAAATACACCTAACTCTCGTTTTTATGTAATTTTAATTATTGAATTGTAATTTTAATTTTAAGTTTTTTTTGTTTTTATGTAATTTTTAAGTATTTATCTTTATGTAACTTTATCATTATGTATTTCACTTCAATTTTAACATTTTATGTAATTTTCTATTTATGTTATTTTACGAGTCATGTATAATATATATTTTATTGATAATTTATTAATTAAATTATAAATTATTTAAATTGTGAGTAATAGTATTATTTATAAATTAATTAATGTCATTATTTATAATTTATGTAATTTATTTGTTTGAGAAATATAAAAATAAGATTGAAGTGTAAAGTTAATTTGTGGGGACCCAACTAAGAAGATGTATAAGAAGATTAGCGGAAAGATATATTCTTAAATGGAATAAGAAGAAAAACGCAGATAATGGCCCTGGGGCCAGAAGATGATATTGGAAGTGTGCATTGGAGATGCTCTTAACATTGCAGAACGACGTTCTTACCAAGGTTGGGCCTCAAAAGTCAAAAGGGATCAACATACCAGTGGGGTCGGTGAGAAAAGAGACGACCTCTGCCGCTTTTTCATCTCTGTCATGTTTGTTTTTAGTTTGAGTGTGTGTAGAGAGAGGGAGAGGGACATACTCCATTGCTCGCAATTCGTCCACTACCTGAAGTTTCCCCTTCGGATGTTGTGGCAAAGATGAACGAGGGATTGAAATCGGGGAAAGTTGGTAATGGAAAATTTATCTCAAGGAAGAGCTGCCTAGTAGTAGACTGCATTACTCTGCGTCTAATAGGAGTCCACCGATTATTGGGATGGTTGAAGAGGGATTTAAGGTCGGGGATTGAAAGGTGGGGAGTGATGGAGGGGAGTGGAAAGGTTTGGGATTATTAATGAAGAGAGAGAGATAGAGGGGACATTTAAAGAATGAAAAAAAGAAGAAATCTGTTAGAAAGACCGTGCATGAATAAGGTGTGTGAGAAACAAAAGAAAATTAATTGTTTGCGAAGTTGAAAAGGGGAGACATTAAATGAGGTGAGAGACAATGGATTGTAGAATTGATTAGATAGAATATAATTTTGTACATGGGCCAAATTTTTGTATTGTGATGCTTAATTTGGACGGGGTTTTTTGCTTGTGTTTTTTATTTATTAATAGTATCGTCGTTACTTTACACTAAAAGTGTATTTTTTTCAATTGAATAAAAAGAAATAGACTGGAGAGGTTATAATTTCTAAAAAGTACTGGCCCAATTATTAGGGGTGTGCAGGATTTTTTCATAATCGGACCAAACCAATCAAAATTGGACCGGACCAATATTTTGGATTGGTCCTGGATCTGAATTTTCATAAAACCGAACATTTGGGTTGGTCCTTGCTTCTGAACTAAAAAACACGTAACCGACGAACCGATCCAATATTTTATTTTATTATATATATATATATATATATATATATATACTATATATACTAATTCCTAATACTTTCTTTGTTCTACTTTTTTATTTGGTATTTGGTACTCTTATATCATTTTGTTTCCATAGGTTTGTTATGTTATATAGTTTATGAGTTCGATATTTTTAATTGTTGAATGTATTTTTATCGAAGATTTTTAATTTTTTAATGAAGTTTCAATCTTAAAATTTTTATTATGTTTTATGTACTGCTAAGTCAAAAGTAAATCAAAACTCATAGCAGGAGGTGGCTTCGTGGGAGTCTATTTTTTTTTGAGAACAAGATGTTTCTCTTTCTATGGACAAGACTCTTGACAACTTTTCCCCACCAATTAATTCACAACGAGCCAGAGACCATCCTGTAAGCTGGTCAATTATACTCACAAAGTGCCAGACCATCGTCTAAGTAGGTCTGATTCACAACCGGGTAATCGAGGTCGGTAATTAATAATTTAATATAGCAGTTTTTGTATTTTAATATGATGTTTCTGTTGTTAAATGTTAATGTGGTTGCGGTCATCGGCTGATCTGTTTTTAAATTTTCTTATTTAAACAGTTTAGGATTTATTATTATATACTTATATAATTGTAACCCTAAAACGTATTTATCATTGATATTAATAAAATTTTAATACTCTGGTATCCTAATCTCTTCTCTCTCTATTCTCTTTTATTGACGTTGGATTACTATATTAATTCTTTACAAAATCTTCCGATGTGTGCAAGGAGTTTTATTTTTTACGAAGACTTTCACCTAAACTGGTGAGACAGTTTTTTAGGTTTTATTAAAGTCATTTTACAACTATTGGAGCTTGACCAAGAGGCTATAGGCTTTCTACATTAAGTTGGAAATGTGTAGGGCATTGGGTGAACATTCTGATATCTACGGCGCTGGCATCTTGAGTACAAATGGTCAACCGAACTTGAATAAAGACCCTCGTTTTTTTTTTTTCATTTGTCTTTGATCTAAGGTGTGTCATGTGAGGCAGTGGTATATGATGAAGACACGGGCACTAGGGTTTGACATATGATGACAATGAGAAATGAAGGCAGTGGTGGAAGGCTAGAGTTGTATTCTTGACAGCAAAGTAGGGGACCTGCACTACAAGTCTTGAAGATTTGAACTTGCTCCCATAGTCCCATCCTTCTATCCTTCGTGTCAGCCGACCTCTTTTCTAACCAAATTCCTCACGGGTGCTTGAGCGGGGGGCAGGATGACCTTAATTCATCAAAAGGTCGCACACTGGTCGATCCCATGCACGAATAGCTTATATCTCCTAAAGACAAGTAGCTGAGACCGGTGATCCAAGGGAGCATTGACAATTTGGCAACATGTCTAGGCATGGAGAGACCAGAGCAGTTAGTCATCAAAATGGATGATATACTCATTCTATACTAGAAAGAATAGTAGGAAATCCTCTAATAACACCTAATTCTCAATACTAGAAAGTCCTACAAAGAAAAACACTTAGAGCATCACTATAGATTTTGATCTAAGGTGTGTCATAGTAGGAAATCCTCTAATAACACTGATCCTCATTTTTCTATTGCTGAGAACCTTAGGAAAACGCAAATAACTAAAAGATTTTCCGAGTTAAACGGAAAATGAAGGTTTTCGAAAATGACTTACGGATTCATTTTCCGGTCATTTTCCAAATGTTCGGCACTCTCCGCCCCATTTCACAATTGCACTTATTTACTTACACACATAATATTTCACTCAACAAATAAATTGTTTGGGGCAATATAAATGAAGTCGGGTTGTGCATACTATTTATAAATTATCGAATTTTAATAAATGCTTACTACGTTCTAAAATTAGTGTCACCTATGATCGTTATCGAACATCCTAACCCATTGTCAATATTTCTAATTTTAAAACGGGTTTCGACTCGTTTCATATCAATTATCAAAAAAATCCATACAACCCACCCATTGTCGGGCCTATGTCTTGCTCCTACGGAACCAAGATTGAAAAGATAGAAATCATTGATTTGACACAAACACTAATGATAAATTGAGATTACCTCGAAAGAAAATTAAAAGTTCAACACTAGGGTTAGGCTTATCCGATTCAATATGTGCATTAATATTAGAATATATTTTTTTGTATTTATTCATATATAGTTTTCCATAACATTTTCTAGGGACATCCTAAACATTGTCTATTTTCTATTTTAAAATGTTTTTTTTTCATATCAATTATCAAAAAGATTATTTTTATTTGTGAGATTAAAAAAAGATGGACCTTATCAAAAAAGATGGTCCTTATTGATTTTCTGGGGACATCCTAAACATTGTTTATTTTCTATTTTTATTTTTGCATTTATTCATGTATTGTTTTCCGTAATATTTTCCATGTGTTTGTCAAATACCCGTAAATGTTTTCTGACATATTTTCAAAAGATTTACCAAACACCTGAAAATGAAATCTTTTGATTTTCCGGAAATCATTTTCCAAAAATCATTTTCTGGAAATGATTTTCCGTGAAACAAACGGAGCCTTAGTGTAACGTAAAAATAAGGATACTTTACCGAATGAAACGAATATCGGAGCCACACCAAATTATAATAGGACTTTGAATAGAAAATGTCTTTGACTTTGGCAGTAAACTTACAATATACCAAAGTCGAAAACGACACACTAATATATCAAATTATATTGCAATGTATCACCTGCAAAAACAATTTATAACAAAGCAATATAAATAATAAAATTAGTGCTATGAGTATCTTCGGCTCAACGAGCCTAACTCGATCTATCTAGGGCTTATGGTTACCTAGGCTCAGATCCCCACTGCCTATACACAAAGTATAGCAGTCCAACCCAAGAGTTCACTACCGAAGGGACAATGTTTCCAAGGATTTCACCCAACTGTGTATACCACCCAGCCTTCCAACAAGAAATCTCACAACTCGAAACCCCACCCCCCCTCACAAAACTCTCAATCACAGAAATCTCAAGCTCACACACACAAAGTGTATACCCAAAGTACCGGCTCAAAACAGAGACGCAGAGGGAGAGAGAGATATTGCCACTGTGATGTCGTTGTGGTTTTCACCAAACCATTCACTCATACTCATGTACCAGTCCAGAAGGCGGCAAACCACAAGGAGTATATATAGTGCTCAAGGGGACCAATCAAGGACATCGAAGAATCGACCCAAGCAAGAAGACGGGTGATTGAGCAAAGAAGGAAGGAGGCGATGCAATTTTGGGAAATCAAAGATTCTCCCAAAATAGCCATCCATCACGAAAGTCAAAGGGCAAGGTAAATGGGTTTGGGTCTTGGGTTGCGGATTGGGTTTGGTGAAGTGGGCTGCCCGCTTTGGGCCATGCCAACACTCACAATCTCCACCTTGGAACAAGTATCGGGACCATCACTTTGAACTCATGGACACAAGTGGGGTGCATCATAGCCTATCCCGAACTTGATCCAACACAAAGAAGGAACCAAGAACGGAGACGATTTTCACAAAGAAAAACTATAGAAGGAACATGACTCACTTTCCAAACACAAAGTAGGAAACAGGACACGAAACATGCATTCAACCACCAGTATCAAAATTCAAAATTTTCAAACACGTTTGAAATTTTAACACAGGTAAGCATTTCGTATTCATATCCGCAGGATTATACTGAGATGGAATTTTTTCTAATAAAATAAAACCCTTTTCAATTAAATCTCTCAAGTAATGAAAACGAACATCGATATGTTTTGTTCTATCATGAAAAACAGAGTTTTTGCAAAGTTGAATTCTCGACCGATCGAATAAACCACAACTTTTTCCTTTAGAAAACCAATTTCGCTTATCAATCCTTTCAACCAAGTCGCTTCTTTAAAAGCTTCAGCTTATAGCAACAAACTCGACTTGTAGTAGACAATGCAACAATGGGTTGTAATTGAGATTTTCAACTAACACAAGAACCACACAAAGTGAACACATAAGAAGTAGTAGACTTCCTACTATCTCTATCATTAGCATAGTTAGAATCCACATAACCTTTCAATACAACACCTTCATTGCATTTGGAGAATTTCAAGCCATAATTCACAGAATAACCAAGATATTTAAGAAGCCATTTGACTGCTTCCCAATGAGGCATACCAGGGTTAGACATGTATCTACTCAAGCAACTAATAGCATAAGCTATATCAGGTCTAGTAAGATACATAATGGAACCAATCGCATTAGAATAAGGCACTTTCTCCATTTGTTTTTTATCAAAATCAGTTTGGGGGCTGGATTTTTACTAAGGATGAAATGTCCTCTTAGAGGCACATCTACAGGTTTAGCATCCTCCATCCTAAATTTACTCAAAATCTTTTGCACATAAGAAATTTGATTAAAAGAAATAGTGGAATTCTTTCTATCCCTAACAATGTTCATTCCCAAAATCTTTTTAGCATCTCCTAGATCTTTCATGTCAAAATTCGCACTAAGACAATTTTGCACATTTTCAATTGATTTAATACAAGGACTGATAATTAGCATATCATCAACATAAATCAATAGGAACACAGGAGTAGAAGAGTTGGCTTTAAAATACAAGCAATGATCATAAGAGCTACAAGTGAATTTTAAAGACAACATACACATATCAAACTTCTTGTTCCACATCCTAGGAGATTGTTTCAAGCCATACAACGATTTTTTCAATAAACACACATAGTCAGGATTTCTCTTATCGACAAAACCTTCTGGTTGTCTCATGAAAATTTTTCCATCCAAGTCACCATGTAAAAACGCCGTTTTCACATCCATTTGGTTTAATTCCCAATTAAACTGAGCAACTAAAGCAAGCATGACTCTTACCGTAGTAAATTTGACAACCGAGCAAAAATTTCTTTGTAATCTATCCCTCCTTTTGAGTAAATCCTTTAGCAACCAACCGTGCTTTAAATCTAACACTCTCATTCTCAGTCTTAACCTTAAACAACCATTTGCAAGCAACAAGAGAACATGTTTTAGGTTTAGGGACCAAGGTCCATGTTTGGTTAACATGCAACGAGTTCATTTCATCTTTCATAGCATTTAACCACTTAGTAGAATGAGAAGACTTTAAAGCATCATGGTAAGATTTAGGTTCATCACAATTGTCAAGAGAATCAAACACACTAAACACAAAAGATGTCATATGAAAATCATTAAGTCTAGATGGTATCCTAACTTCCCGTCTAGGTCGGTCCCTAGCAAGTTGGTAGTCATCTAGAGTTTTCCCGACATGCTATCCTCTACATTTTCATTATCTTCATTGTGTTCAATTTCAACATTCTCATGATCAATTTCCACACTTTCGGTTGGCACATCATCAATAACATAGGGTTGCTCCACCGCAATTGGAGCCGGGGAGGGAACATCATTAACAGGTATAGGTTGAGCAGGAATCAAGCAAGGAAATTCAAGTTCATTGAAGACAACATCCCTACTAATTATGGTCTTAAAACCATTTTCCTCTTTTAACCAAAGTCTATACCCCTTCACACCCTCCGGGTACCCTAAAAACACACACCTAGCAGCCCTAGGTTCAAGTTTGTCATGTCTTTGATGTGCATAAGCCGCACAACCGAACACCCTCATATGCGAGATATCAATCTCTTTGCCCGTAAAGACCGCTTCAAGGCATCTACCATGCAAAGGCACGAGGGGGGACCTATTGATGATATAGGCGGTAGTTACAACTGCCTCTCCCCAAAAACGCTTTGAGAGACCAAGTATTGAGCATAGCTCTCACTCTTTCCAAAAGAGTCATGTTCATACGCTCGGCAACACCATTCTGTTGCGGGTTATAGGGAACAGTTTTATGTCGACCAATACCATGAATAGCACATAATTCATCAAACTCATGATTACAGAATTCTAATCCATTATCGGTCCTAAGCATTTTGATTTTCTTTCCTGTTTGATTTTCAATAAAAACTTTCCAAGTTTTAAATTTCTCAAACGACTCAGATTTGTGTCTCATTAAGAAAACCTAGACTTTTCGTGAAAAGTCATCAATGATGGATAGAAAATACCTATTGCCACCTTGAGTGGGCACACTAGAGGGCCCCCATACATCGGCATGTATGTAGTCAAGGAATTTCTTGCTAGAATGCTTTCCTAGGGAAGGGGGTGGAAAACTCACTTTATGATGTTTGCTCTTAACACAAGTATCACAAAAAGGTAAACCAGAAAATTTTTCATTCCCAAAAACACCAGTTTTTTGCAAAATTTCTAACCCTTTATTACTTATGTGACCTAGTCTCTTATGCCACAAAATCGTTTTATCTTCCTTAACGACATTAGCATAAATCTCAGAAGTAGACATAGGTAAAGCATGACAAACATATAAGTTCCGACGTTTTTCACATTTTGCAATAACTAAAGAACCCTTTAGTATTTTCATAACACCCTTACCCCATTTTCCTTCTAAACCATCATCCTCTAACGAGGCACATGAAATCAAATTGCTACATAATTCAGGCACATGTCTCACATTTTTCAAAGTTAAAACATAACCAGAATTGCATTTCAAATCAATATCACCAATACCAAGTATATCACACTTTTTCTCATTAGCCAGAGAAACAGAACCAACATTAACTTCTCTATAAGTAGTAAACAATGATTTCAATGGTGTCATGTGATAAGTGCAACGAATCTATAAGTCATTCACTAGCACAAGCTGCATGCATGAATTCACAACATTATCACAAGAATCCATAACCATAAACACATCAGCGGAAACATTACTACCAGAAGCTAAGTTGCAATCACCTTGGTTTTGCTCGACCTAATTTTGCTTCTCCTTCTATTCTTGCCCGAATTTTGTTTTGGACCTTGATTTTGATTTTGATGAGATTTTCCATTATTCCTATGGAGAGATCTACCTCTAACCATATTAACCTCACTCATACTAGACTTCCCTTTATTGACCTTTAAATCTAACTCCTTACTCTTCAACCCGTTAATCACCGTATCAAGTTTTACCTGGTCTCTACCATATTTGATCGCAGACTTAACATCGAGTAAGATTCGTGTATAGCATTTAATAGGACAATAGAAGTATAGTTATATATTTATGTGCTCATCACCCGCTTGCTTTATTTCTTGAACTAATTTGGTAAACGCATCAATATTATCTTCGATATCTTTATTGAGGTCTAATTTAAAACTAAAGAATTTTTCTAAAAGATACGTCTTGTTAGGCAAATTCTTCTCAAAGTAAATTTCCTCAAGTTTATCCCAAAGATTTTTAGCATGCGATTGTTTACCACACTTACGAATCACAGATTCAGTCAAATTCAAAATAATAGACGAGTAAGCATATTCATCAATTTCAAGTATAGCATCTTCGATGCATCCTTTTGAAATTTCGAGTTATAGCGTAAAAACACTTTTCTTTTATCAAAATTCCTTTCATCTTTTGTTGCCAAATTGAAAAATCGATTTTCCATTAAATAGTTCCAAAGTTTAAGTAGACATAGTCTAAAAATTACAATTTAACGTTTATACCAAAAATCACCGATTTTAATTTTACATGCAACAAAGAAAGGCAAAGGGCAAAAAATTATCCTAAGCAAAAAATAATAGAAGCACAAGAAACACAATTAATAGGCGAATAATTAAATACCAAAGTCACAAACCCAATTTGGAATAAAGAAGGCTCCCAAAATTTTGATTCAATCAACCTGGCTCTGATACCACTGTAACGTAAAAATAAGGATACTTTACTGAATCAAACGAACACCGGAGCCACACCAAATTATAATAGGACTTTGAATAGAACCCGTCTTTGACTTTGGCAAGAAACTTACAATATACCAAAGTCGAAAAACGACACACTAATATATCAAACTATATTGCAATGTATCACCGCAAAAATAATTTATAACAAAGCAATATAAATAATAAAATTAGTGCTATGAGTATCCTCGGCTCAACGGAGCCTAACTCGATCTGTCTAGGGCTTATGGTTGCCTAGGCTCAGATCCCCACTGCCTATACACAAAGTATAGCAGTCCAACCCAAGAGTTCACTACCGAAGGGACAATGTTTCCAAGGATTTCACCCAACCTGTATACCACCCACCTTCCAACAAGAAATCTCACAACTCGAAAACCCCCTCACGTAACTCTCAATCACGAAATCTCAAGCTCACACACACAAAGTGTATACCCAAAGTACCGGCTCGAAACAGAGACGCAGAGGGAGAGAGTAATATTGCCACTGTGATGTCGTTGTGGTTTTCACCAAACCATTCACTCATACTCATGTACCAATCCAAAAGGCGGCAAACCACAAGGAGTATATATAGTGCACAAGGGACCAATCAATCACCGAAGAATCCGGCCCAAGAAAGAAGACGCGACTGACTGGAGCAAAGAAGGAAGGAGTTGATGCAATTTTGGGAAATCAAAGATTCTCCCAAAATAGCCATCCATCGCCGAAAGTCAAAGGGGCAAGGTAAGTGGGTTTGGGTCTTGGGTTGCTGGGTTGGGTTTGGAAGTGGGCTGCCCGTTTTGGGCCATGCCAACACTCACACTTAGCATTATTCTTAGCTAAGAATATCAAAACCAACAATGTGACCTTTATTCTTAATACATCCACCTAGGAAAGAGAATTGAAAATATTCTTAGTAGGAATAAAACAGGTTAGGAAGAATACCCAACGCAGGAGGGGGCGGTGTGGTACACCGCTGCCTTAGACATGACGCGTGCACCATACTCGCGAAGAATCGCATGATAGCCCGTGGGAGGTGGATCCAAGTTGTCTGCAAATTGACTAAAATATGATATTTCATTTAAAAAAAATCCAACCATTTGTAAGACTTGTTTTTTCTTTTCTTTTTTTTTTAAAATCCAATATTTCATTTATGAGAAGTTATTTTGTAGTCGTTGGATGTGTGGGGGTCCTACTGGGGGTGTGTTCAACGGTTGTATTTTTTTAAACATTTTTTTATTTTTCTTTTCTTCTTTCTTCCCTATAAATAAACCATCTCAACATTTTTTATTTTCTCTACAACTTCTTCGTTATCTCTTCTATTTCTTCATTATCTTTTCTAAAAAATCACTTTCTCTACATACTTATCTTCTAAATTGATCCAAGATGTACTAATTTTTACCAAAATTATTGAATTCTTCCGATATTGAAGAAAATCAAAATACTCCCCAAAACTCTCGTGTTATGGAGAATATTCAACATTCTCAATTTTCATCTACTCCACAATACCCTCAATACCTACATAATTTTCTAACAATCCAAATGTTTTCAATTATCCAAATTTCTACATGCCTCCAAATTTTGGAAATTTCAAGAATTTTCAAGTTCCTCAAACTATTGAGAATTCATCTGGTAACGTTAATTTTCCTCTGAATTATTGGCAACCTACGGGAAACCAATTTTTCACTCCGCAAGGTACGCCTTGTGCAATTTCTCAACCTTGTGTATCTTCAAATGACTCACGTCTAACAAGTGTAGATGGGACTTCGTCCGATAATTTTTCAGCAATGTCGTCATCGGTTTCCAAGACGTAAATCAATTTAGAAGAAATTGATTTGGACGACGAAGCGGAACAAGTACCAGGAAAAGACAAGGCTAAACGTGTAAAATGAACCAAGAATGAAGATCTTGCGCTTATGGAAGCCGTGCACTATTGGTAAATGTCCACTAGTCGGTAATAATAAAAAAAGTGTGCAATATTGGAAGCGTGTCGATTATAACGAACACGCCCAAGTAATTCGATGTCGAGATAAAGCGAAGTTGACACTAAAGTTAGTCAACTAGAATTGCTCCATCGTGAGAAGCTTCAACGAAATCTTCTATTAAATAACGTTAAAAAAATTTATTTGTTGAGAAGTATAAAAAAATAAAAAATTGAAGTGTAAAGTTAATGAGGTGGTAGTAGGACTCAGTTAAGAAGATATTTAGAAGTTATATAATGGGAAGATATATTTTTAAGTGGGTTAAGAAGAGAAAAATTTGAGGGGAAAATAACAATAATGTGGATGCTCTTAGTAGGTTGATACGATTCATTCATTCATTCACAGACAACGCATAACGAGAAAAAAATACCTCTCAAACTATAATTATACATTGAGTTTTTCGATATATATTATTGAGCTTCTTATGTCAACTTAGGTTTTTAGATGAGTTAGTAACTTCAAATGGTATCAAAGCTCTAATTTGACAAGGTTTTGATTCAAAAATCAGCCTGAATGTCGTTAAGATTCTCTGGCGAAACGTAATCATTGTTGAGCTTGTTTTTAGATGAATTGGTGATTTAAATTTTCATCTTGGTTTTGCATCATGTAATTTTTTGGCCAAGTTTCAAGTGTTGGCTAATTGCATTGAACGAAGTAGACCACTCGAACCATTGCGGAATATTTTTATTAGAAGTTAATTCCATGTTTAGGGCTCGCTTGTTGTGGTGATGGCTTATGACTTATGATCGATAGCTTAAGCCGTAGAAATGAATAACTTTTGGTGATTGCATGATAGACGTTTGTTACAAATTGTTGAAAAGTCGCTTATGAGTCGTTATAATTATTTGTTAAAAAAAAAACTTGAAAATTAGTATTCATATTTTTATGTATATTTCATAAAAGAATGAAATGAAGACAATCAAATATTTAGTAATGAATAGTTGTATTCATGTTTAAAAAAAATCAAAAAAACTTAAAATTTTGGCTTTTTGGCTTTTGGCTTTTCAATGCATAAATGATGTTGTACCTTACTTATTGGCTTTTGGCTTATAAGTTGAAACAAATACTTTAAATATAACTTTTCAAAAGTCAAAAGCCAAAAATCACTCCAAATAAACTGGAACAAACGAGCACTTAGTCATTCGTGGCATATGGTTAAAGTTGAAGTCCAAAAAAAGTCAGTCCATACACAAGTCTTTGCATCCAAAAATAAAAGAGAAATCGTATGTATGCATCATTCTTTGCATGTAGGAAACTAGGAATTGAAAACGACTGTTTGTCTTCCTATACAAGGAATTAGGGTCATCCATATTCATTATTCCATACCAAGATTAGCGCTTGGTGTTTATTTTTTTAAATATCTAAGAAATGTGTCCTATTTGATTATTTCTCTGGAAAGTTTATTTAAGGTTAAAGGTAAAAATTTAGGATCCAATTTTGAAAAAGAATGAATTCGTTTTACGAATTACGATTTGTAAAATTATAAGAGACCTATTTTTAAGTTAATTGTCTATTGTGTCCTACTTGTTTGTAAGATATATAAACGTAAATTGACCCCATTAATTGACTTCACAAGTAATAAATTGAGGAATATTATAAAATAACATAAAGTCAAACATTTTTTAAAAATTTATGTATATTCAATATGATAATTACTCTTTTTGTCAACCCAAAGAATTCATATTTAAAAATCTAATAATTAAGAGATATATAATTAACACTATTGTCTGTCATAATTATAATAATACTTTAGCATAATCAATTTGTTAATATTAAATGTGAAGGTAAAGTTAAAATGTAGTGGAAATTACAAAAATAAATTTTAAAAATGAACTTTTTTAATAAAATATTTCAAAATAATTAATATAATTGGCTATTTACCTAGACCAGAGGAATAGTATTTAAGAACGTAGGGTGTAATAGTCAACAAGCGCCAAATAGTTTGACGGATGCTCACACAATGTCACTGTGTGCATAATGCACGGTGCATCACGATACACAAATCATGCATCGTGATGCATAAATAAGACATTTTCATGCATCGCGGGGTATGATTTTATGTATCACGATGCATGGCGTGCTTCTTTCGATTTATATCGGGGTGTAAAGCAGTTCAAAACTTTTAAAAGTGGATTGACCCGTAATATTTCCTATTTATTAATAAAAATTATAGTTTCATGGTTTGGCCCCTTCAAAATAAAATACTCACTTCGTCCCATAATATTATATTTTTTTTATTATTTCAATTACTTTTATTTAAATGAAGTCGTGTCATGTTTTTTAAAAGAAAATAACAACAAGTATAAAAAATTTAAAATTTATATATATTCAATATGATGATTACTCTCTTTATTCTACCCAAACTATTATTATTATTATTATTATTATTATTATTGTTGTTGTTGTTGTTGTTGTTGTTGTTGTTGTT
Source organism: Codonopsis lanceolata (assembly GCA_013146195.2). NCBI lineage: Eukaryota > Viridiplantae > Streptophyta > Magnoliopsida > Asterales > Campanulaceae > Codonopsis > Codonopsis lanceolata. The sequence goes on from CM028380.1 coordinate 42,137,851, forward strand.
GAAAGTGCCTGTAGGAACGCGATGCCACGGAATCTCAATATGGGATGATGTTACTGTCAATGTTGCAGTGAATGTTGCAACAACGGCAGTAACAATGTGAACTGAAAGTGTGTAAAATTTGCAGCGGAAGTTTTGTTTTGAGATTTGAAGTTTAACACACTTAGTAAGACAAAAATCACACAAAAACAATCTACAAGAATCAATCTTGTAGATCGGCCTCAAGGCAACAAATATATTAAAAACCAAAAGCTGTTTTTGACTCTAAACAAAAACACAAAATTCCCACAAGATATACAATCTTGGAGAATCACAAAACCCACATAAACACTAAACCAAACGTGGGAAGAAAGAACCAAAAAAAAACGAAAACGACTTCCAAGACAATCACTAAAACCGGAAGCACAAAACACCAACTTCAGAAACACAAGGCGGTGTTCTGCAGCAGGATTGTTTCGGCAATCTTGAACAATGGTTGATCTCTTCTCTCTAATTCAGCATATAAGAAATCGGGATCAATTCTCTCTTTTACGCTCACTCTTCTCGAAACTACGCCTATATGCTCTCGGTTACGTCTCTCGCACCCAATGAAGCTCGGCATCTCCTATATATACAGCTGCAGCAACTTGTCGTCCAAGACTCCAAGGGATTACGCAATAAACATGGCAAGACACGAAACCAACTAGGAAAGAGATTTAGATGTGAAAGCAGACAAGATTATCTTTCCTAAATTGATACCTTTAATAACTAAACACTTATGCAAGGATTTTGTTACCAAAAATATCACCTACTTCTAAATAAAAAATCCTACTAAAATCCTAACACAAAAATACCAAAATAAATCCTATTATGACCAAGAGAGTGAGGGCAAGATATATTAGGCAATGCCTAAAATACCCTTACAATCACCCCCTTTGTCAGAGCATTCTTGGTCAAATCCACACAACCCGCAAGAAGAGCTTGAAGAAATATGGAAGAGATATCGAATTAACTAACATCGGTCATCATCAACACTAATTACATGAACCTCAAAATATGTTAATCCTAATTATTACTGAGACCGAATAGAGAGTATGTTTATCCAACCATCATTGTCGGTTTCAAGCATTACAAAGAACCACAATCATATATCGAGAATCAACCACAAAGAAACCACCAAAAATCATTCGGGGTACATCATCACCACCACCGCATCACCACCAAATTGATGTGTTGCTTCACTAGCTCCGGCTCTTGTTGCGGCCTCACCCCTATTTGACTAGAATGGTGCTCCGGCCAGAGGAATCTTTGCACCCAAAGTCCTAAGAAAAACGATGAGCATCAAGATGTGAAAGCTGGTCTTGAATCGGTTGTAGTTGCTTTGTTGGATGAAAACAACCGACATAGGTCGATAGGAGGGGTAAAGAGAGTGGATGTGGCCTTTGGATGTTGCTTGAATGTTGCAACATCCGGAGTAACAACAACAGAGGCTGGAGTAGGTGTAGTAGGATCGGGAAGAGTAGAATCGGGAAGAGATGTATGGAGTTGATTGAAGAGGCAAATTGACAAGCCTATCTCCCTTTAACAGGTTTGGACGAAAAGTGAAGGGGCTCAAGAAGCAGGTGACAAGCGAGTGGAGGAGGGAGGTTTATACCCTTGAGAGAGAAGAACACGATATATGAGAGAGGGAAAGATAAGAGATCTCTTGTCACCACTGTTTCAGCCATGGACACAATCTTCCTAAACATATACCAAGATCAAGCGGCTTTTGAGAGCCAATAAGATCTGAAATTTTAGCATGCTCTTAAGTGACAACATTTGTGTTTTTAGAGGGAGACCGGTTGCCTGACAAAGAAACTTTGTGCAAGAAGCATAGAGAGGATATCGAGAAGTACTAACATGGATTCCTTTGGTTGGCCATAGGAAATACGACCACCCGACAGGTTCACCAATACACAAGTTGAGGTCAACCTCAAAGTCAAGAACACGAGAAGAATGCATACCAAACATGGAATTTATGACTTTCGAAGAAAAGGAGTACCACCTACCACGCACATAAACCTTTTCAAAACTAGAGTCACATGCATCAACAATACGTTTTTCAGTTGGAGTAAAATTCATGAATAATTTCTCGACAATAAGGAGCAGCAGAGGAAATGGATAGCATAAGGCGGCTCGAGAAAAATAAGATGACAAATTATAAGACTCTAACAAGGAATCCAACACATTCCTCTCATCAATGATATTACGAGAAATATTGTACCTTTTGGATGCAGATTGAGATATAAAAGAAGATGAGAGAGGAGTACCAAGCGGCTTCTTTCGGCGATGTTGCAACAATCGGTGCAACATTGAGTCGAACAGATCGTCTCCTTGATGATTTCACCGGAGATTTTGCGAGAATCTTCACTCACAGCGGAGAACCTTTCGAGTCGAATAGTTCGATCGAACTATCATCGAATTCGGAAGAAGAGGATGGACTAGGCACGGTTGGTGGAGGAGCCGAGGGTGATGGTCGAAACGACGCACGAGCTTGGCGAAGACGAGTTAAATTCGAACAACCTCTTCATCATTTGTAGGCGATCCAACCTTTGATTTTCCCTTACGAAGAGGAGGGATTCGAGGGAACACGACCCTAGGAGATGGAATCGGATAATTTTCATCCTCATCCGGTTCTTGAGCAGGAGGAGAGGGAGGAGTTCTTTGGTGACGAGTGTCTTCATGAGATTGGGGTATCGAACACGTAGGAGGAGCGAAATCCTCATCTTAGAGTCACTTGCTAGACTTACGGGTTCCTTGAAAACACCGGCCTCAACTTTGTGTTTTTTGCGCAGCAGAATGTCGGGGGAGGGATCATCGTAGTTCGCCGAATACCACGTTGGCGCTTTGACCGCCGAGAACTTGGGTTGCCAATTGATGAAAAGCCGACAAATCTCCGGGGTTGTCTACATCAATAGCATTGCCTTTCTCTCTGGAAGAATAAGCGTAAGAGGCTCGGGAATTTGTTGATATACAACAATAGCCTTTGAAAAATCTTCTTCAGCGCGAAATTTTTCCTCACCGATGGCCTCGATGTTGCAACATTCGACCTTGACAACTTAGGGCTTTTGGAAGATGAAGCCATTTATGATTTGGGAGAAGAACTCGGAATGATTTTGACAAAATCTTTGAGAGATGAGCAGAGATGGGCGAGGTCACGGAAAAGATTTTGATGAGATATAGAGGCGAAGGAATGCGTGCGTTCTGTAAAGGTTTTTCACTAAACATGCCACTAATTACAAATTAGCCGTTGGTAATTAATCAGGGAACCGAACCGACGCGAACTCCACCGAGCATTCAAAATTTAAACCACACAAGCCGACCAACTTGATGTAAGTAAGACACGAAGCTTCTTTGTTTGAGACATGAGAGTTAACCAAGCAATATGAGGTACAATCGATTTCAAAAACCATTTTTTAAACGATCGATATTTTTGGGAATACACGTAAACATACTTAACTAGAGTTGAGACTCCACAAAGCATATAATCACAGATATTCAGCCCAGTTCTCAACATGAAGACACAAAGACAAGAGAGTAGACAACCACATAAAATCATGACTTTGAGAACAAACAACGGGCTTTAAACATAATGGACAGACATTAAGGCAGTGATACCTTGCACCTATATGACCTAAACAAGATATGCCTAAAATATGCAAAACAAAAAACCGAAAGAATGCATATACACACAAGTGAGATGTCTAGATCAGTTGATTGCAGTTCCCAATGTTGCAACAATGGAAATCACATTCACCAAAAAATCTGTGATTTTATGTTTGAATTTTTCAGTTCTTCTTTCACCAATTAACACAATTTCTCCCAAAACATTATAGGTACTTTATTTCCCTATAAAAACAGGCTTTACTTTATTTCAAGCCAAATACACCACTAGGAACCTTTCACACTATTTACCAAGGGTGGCGACTTTGCATTCGATCGACCCATGAGATTCGAAAATCCACAGTCCCAAAAGAAAGGAAGCCACAACCTTGTTCATAGGTAGCTCTTTTCCGTTAGGTAGCTTTCACACTTTCTCAAATCAGAGGAGTCAATTTAGTCAAGATCAACCCATGCAAGTCGAAACCTCATGGTACATTGACAAATTGCAGCATCCTAAAACTTTTGAAAGGTAGCTCTTTCCTTTGTGGTGTAACTGAGAGTTTTCTTCTCAAATACAAAACCAGTCTTGGGAGAAGGTGAGAAGAAAAAAAATGACAACATAATCACAAAAGATTTGAATGAATCTTTACACATGCTCAAAGGTACTAACAACAATCAGATTTGATCTAGTGTGCCCTCCTAGACATCAATGCAATATGCCTAAAAATTTTTTTTTTTTTTTTTTTTTTTAAGTGAGTGATTACATGGCACACATACCGAGAGATTTCCTAAGATTTATGAATCTCTCAAAATCTAGACTCTTAGTAAAGATATCAGCCAAATTATTATCTGTACCAACATGTTCAATGCACACAATGCCTTGTTCAACTAAGTCTCTAATAAAATGGTGTCTTATATCTATGTGCTTTGTTCTTGAGTGTTGAACAGGGTTTTTAGCTATGCTTATAGCACTTGTGTTGTCACAATACATAGTTAAGATGTCACTGTGCAATCCATAATCTTTAATCATTTGTTTCATCCACAAAAGTTGTGTGCATGCACTACCAGCAGCTATATATTCAGATTCAGCTGTTGATAGAGCCACACAATTTTGTTTCTTGCTAAACCAAGAAATCAGATTGTTTCCCAAATAAAAGCATCCTCCGAAGTACTTCTCATGTCATCAATGATCACCGAACCCAACAGATTGGTGTTTGTGTGCTTAGTATACCACAAACCCATGCCAAAGGTCTCACCAACATATCGAATGATTCTTTTGACAGCTTTTAGGTGAGAAACCTTGGGGTTTGCTTGATACCTTGCACACAAACACACACTATGCATGATATCTGGACGAGTGGCGCTTAAATACAAAGAAACTTCCTATCATACTTCTATACAAGGTAGGATCAACACATTCTGATTTTTCATCTTTATTAAGTTTGTTGGATGTGCCCATAGGGGTCTTTTTATGTTTTCCATTCTCAAGATCGAATTTCTTCACCAAGTTTAGAGAATACTTGGCTTGAGAAATGAACATCCCTTCATGTGTTTGTTTGATCTGAATGCCTAAGAAATATGTCAGTTCACCTACCATGCTCATTTCAAAAGTGGATGTCATGCAATGCACAAATTCTTTTTCTAAGGATTTGGAGGTGGATCCAAACACGATGTCATCAACATAAATTTGAGCAATCAAAATATGTTGATTTTGTTTCTGAATAAACAATGTTTTATCCACCTCTCCCCTTTTAAACCCACTTTGCAAAAGGTGATCTGTAAGTCTACCATACCAAGCTCTAGGAGCTTGTTTGAGACCATACAAAGCCTTTTTCAGTTTGAACACATAGTTGGGTTTATGGGGGTCCTCAAACCCTTTTGGTTGTTCTACAAAAACTTCTTCCTCAAGTATCCCATTCAAAAAAGCACTCTTCACATCCATTTGTTGAAGAGTAATGTCAAGGAAACAGGCAATAGCCAGAAGTAGACGGATAGACTCAATACGGGCTACAGGTGCAAAGGTTTCATCAAAGTCCACCCCCTCAACCTGTGTATACCCTTGAGCTACCAATCTAGCTTTATTCCTCATTATTTCTCCCACTTCATTCGTTTTGTTCTTGAAAATCCATTTAGTTCCAATAACATTAATTGAAGTGGGTCTGGGAACTAGATGCCACACATCATTTTTTGAAAATTGATCTAGTTCCTCTTGCATGGCATTTATCCAGTTTTCATCTTTAAGGGCCTCTTGTACATTCTTAGGTTCAACAGTGGAAACAAAGCATGAAGCATGTATATTATCAAATTCAAGAGTGGTCATGCATGCTAGTTTCTTGTAGTCCACTTTACCTTTCTTTCTAGTCGACACACCATCTCTTACATTACCTATTATTTGAGTGAGTGGATGATTTCTCTGAATCTTGCTGGGAATGTCGATTTCCTGATCAGCTATTCTGGACTGATCATCTTCCTGATTTGAATCAGTTCCAGCTCCTTCGTTTCCTGTCGATTCTGTAGACAATGTTTCTCCCGATGTTGCAACATCAGGAACAACATCCGGAACAACATTGGGTGACAGCTCCTGAACTTTTTCGTCCGAACAACCTGTATCTGCTGAATCTGTATTCCTGCTCCCTGAACTACTGGATTCAGCACTGAATTCAGGATCAAAGTCTCCAAACTCCAGAATCCCTGAAACATCTTCCTCAGCACTTTTGAAACCAAGACCAGTTAGATCATCAAACACAATATTCATGGATTCCATAATAGTCTTAGTTCGAAGATTAAATACTCTATATGCTCGACTATTTGTGGAATATCCCATAAAAACACATTTATCACTTTTAGAGTCAAACTTGGAAAGTTGATCTCTATCATTGAGCAGATAACATACGCACCCAAAAACATGAAAATATTTCAAGGTAGGTTTCTTCCCAAGAAATATTTCATAAGGTGTCATAGTGCTACCTGGTCTCAAGAAGACCCTATTTCCAATATGACATGCAGTGTTCAAAGCTTCAGCCCAAAACCTTTTGGCCAAGTTTTTCGAATGTAACATTACTCTAGCCATTTCTTGCAGTGTCCTATTCTTTCTCTCCGCCACTCCATTTTGTTGTGGAGTTTTGGGAGCAGAGAATTCATGTGATATACCATTAGAGGCACAATAATTAGAAAAGGATGCATTTTCATATTCCGTGCCATGATCTGATCTAATCCTAGTAAGTTTTAGATCATACAAGTTCATAACACGGGTGTACCAAATTTTGAAAGCCTCAAAAGTTTCTGATTTCTCTCTTAAAAATATTACCCAAGTATATCTAGAGAAGTCATCTACACAGACAAAGGTGTACTTTTTCCTACCTAGGCTTTCTACCTCAATGGGACCCATAAGGTCAGTATGGATCATCTCCAAACATCTGGAAGTGGAGCATTGTGAGATAGGAAGATGTGAAGCCTGGACTTGTTTACCTTTCTGACATGATCCACATACCTTTGAGTAATTTCTTTCCAAATTTGGTAATCCTTTGACAGCATCATGCCTCACAAGCTCATCGAGCTTACGAAAACTCATGTGACCAAGTTTACGGTGCCGAGATCTGTTAAATCAAGACTTACCTTTTGACATGAATGGGTATGGTTGAACAAGTAACAGTTATCAGATGATCTTAAACCTGTCAGAAGACATTTGTTATTATGATCAAAAACCTCACAAGAATGCTTGTCAAACCTTACCTGAAGATCATCATCACACAACTGACTTATGCTGATCAGGTTTGTCTTAAGGCCTTCCACATGGTAAACGTTTTTGAGGTTTGGAAGACCTTCAACGTTCAATGTTCCTTTACCTACAATCTTCCCTTTTGCACCACCACCATAGGTCACAGAACCACCATTCACGCTTACATATTCCTTCAAATTCTCAGCTTCACCTGTCATATGTCTAGAACAACCACTATCGAAATACCAGGATCCAGCTACATGAGATTTTAAAGAGGTAAATGTAACATTGCATTTTTCATCATGGGACATGGAGGCGCCAGGGCAGATATCAAATGGCTCACAGTATTTGGCTCTACATTTTTCATCACATGTTTTTTGAACCCACATTTTTTTGACTGTTTTGGGTTGAGGTTTTTGGAAAGAATTATGATTTGCCCTTGAATGAGGCTTCCAATGTTTCTGCCAATGTTGCTGCATTGGCTGGCGCATTGGCTGCTTCATCCTGTTCTGCCAAGGAGCTTTTCCAAAGAATTCTTGCCTTTTTTCATTCTCATACATTGCCCTTTTTAGAAAGCAAAAAGGCTGTATGTGACCAGGCTTATGGCAGAAGTGACAAACATAATTTTTCCTTCTTGGTCTTGTTTTTTCACAGAAAACATTTTCAGGAAAGCTTTCATCGTTTTTGGTTCCTGAAGTTCCTTCTCCTTCTTTCACAAACACTTTAGGGACAAAACCTATACCTGATCTGGAAGAGTTACCAGAATTTAGCAGATCGTCAACCTTCTGTTTGCTTGAATTCCACTTGGTCAATGTTGCTTCGCTTGAGCAAGTTGCTCCTTTAGATGCTCAATTTCCACATCCTTTCTACTTAGGACTCCTTCAAGCCTGATTATGCATTCTTTTGATCCTCGTTGGCCTTTTTCGCCAGCTTCATTCGCCTTACCAAGTAGTGTGACTTGATGAGCCCTTTTCTCCCAATCTTTGTACAGCTCCTTGTACCCTTCCAGCAGATCTGAATCTGTATGTCCGTCATCCTCTGCAACTGTGGAATTAAAACAGAAAAAACGTTTCTGTTTACGCACAATGTTTCTCCCGATGTTACTCCCGATGTTGCAACATCGGGTGAGACATTTGCTGAACCAACCGCACTATCTCGAATCGAATCATAAACTGCATTCAAGGTGATAAGATCACCTGGATCTTCTCCATCACTATCACTTAGAGTTGCAGAAAAATTCAATCCTTTCTTTCTTAAAGTGTTAGCACATTGGTTTGCATAGTGTCCAAAACCTTGACATTCTCTACATTGGATAGAATCAAGATTCTTACCATTGTAGGATGACTTAGAAGCAAAAGGATTTGTGAAGGGTTTTTCAGGAGTTTGAAAGGATTGTTCTTTGGGAACAAATTTCACGTAATCAGTTTGAAATTTATTTTTGAGTTTGATGATGGAGTTCTGCTTTTGACTTTTATTTTTCAAAAATTTTTGAATTTAGTAGTCAATAAAGCAATTGATTCTTCTCCAAAATCGACTCATCAATGTCTTTTGAATTTCAAGCGAGATCACATGACGTATCAATTGGTGCGAGCATAGCAATGTTTTTCCCAAGTGGGTGTAGAAGATGATGAGACACCTTTGCCTTTGTTTTTTAATTGATCGTTTAGATTCAACTCAAAGTTTTGAAGAATTCCAGCCAATCTTTCAAAACTCATCTTGTCAATATCATGTGCTTCTTCAATAGCACATATCTTGACATTGAATCTTTCAGGCAAAGTCCTCATCATCTTACTGACAAGACGCTCATTAGTAATGGGATCTCCTAAGGCTAAGGCAGAATTTGATAGATCAAGAAGTCTTCCATAATAAGTCATTATGTCCTCAGACTCTTGCATCCTTGTGTTTTCAAACTGAGTCGTTAACATTCTTAGCTTTGAGGAACGAACACTGGCAGGTCCTTCACATAAGGTTTGAAGGGCCTCCCACACATCTTTGGCAGATTCGTAATTTGCTATTACTCTAAATGTATTTGCATCTAAGGCCTTATAAATAGCAGACAAAGCTTTTGAGTTAAAAGACGCTGTGTTCCTATCATCGTTGGACCACTCAGACTCATTAGTGACTTTGACATCACCATCGAATCAACAGCTTTTGGGAGGACTCCAACCATTCAACACAAGAAGCCACGCTCTTTCATCAATTGATTTGATGAAGATACGCATCTTGACTTTCCATATAGAATAATTAGCATTAGTAAGTGTAGGGGGACGAACCACATTCTCATATTGAGAATCCATCGCGTCTATAAACAGAATCGACTCTTAGTGATATCAAGAGTAGGCTCTGATACCAATTGTTGGAACGCGATGCCACGGATTCTCGATATGGGATGATGTTACTGTCAATGTTGCAGTGAATGTTGCAACAATGGCAGTAACAATGTGAACTGAAAGTGTGTAACAGAAATTTGCAGCGGAAGTTTTGTTTTGAGATTTGAATTTTAACACACTTAGTAAGACTAAAAATCACACAAAAAACAATCTACAAGAATCAATCTTGTAGATCAGCCTCAAGGCAACAAATATATTAAAAACCAAAACTGTTTTTGACTCTAAACAAAAACACAAAATTCCCACAAGATATACAATCTTGGAGAATCACAAAACCCACATAAACACTAAACCAAACGTGGGAAGAAAGAACCAAAAGAAAAAAAAACTTTCCAAGACAATCACTAAAGCTGGAAGCACAAAACACCAACTTCAGAAACACAAGGCGTGTTCTGAAGAAATAAACGCAGCAGATTGTTTCGGCAATCTTCAACAATGGTTGATCTCTTCTCTCTAATTCAGCATATAAGAAATGGGATCAATTCTCTCTTTTCTCGCTCACAGCTCTTCTCGAAACTACGCCTATATGCTCTCGCCTCTCTCTGCACACCCCATGAAGCCGCTGCTCGGCATCTCCTATATATACAGCAGCAACTTGTCGTCCAAGACTCCAAGGGATTCTGCAATAAACATGGCAAGACACGAAACCAACTAGGAAAGAGATTTAGATGTGAAACAGACAAGATTATCTTTCCTAAATTGATACCTTTAATAACAAAACACTTATGCAAGGATTTTGTTACTAAAAATATCACCTACTTCTAAATAAAAAATCCTACTAAAATCCTAACACAAAAATACCAAAATAAATCCTATTATGACCAAGAGAGTGAGGACAAGATATATTAGGCAATGCCTAAAACACCCTTACAAGAAAATAAAAGAAAATCAGAGGCCTTTTATCTCTTTGCAGTTGTAGACATGATTCTTATGATAAAATAAATATCAAAAAGAAAAGAATAAAAGAATTGAGGATAAAGTGAGGTTGTGCTGCTATTCAGTTCAAGAACCAAAAAGGACAAGGCATATCGCTTGTGGAATAACGTCTCAAGTAACATAGAAGCAGCTTGTACGTACGTCTAATTGTAGCTTCAAGGAATTAGAAGCAGCTTCTCTGGAGAAACAGGAAATTAAAGATTAACTGGCCTATCCACTTGTGCCATATTTTGGTGTCCCATGCGGATCTCTTCCCACACTGTAAACATCCTCCATTGTTTCAGCTTCTATGGGCAACACTTCTAATGTCTAAAGAGAAAGTGAATACAAAAAGAGAATCAGCATATTTGACGTCAAGGGAAACCAGCCTTAAAGATATAGCAACAAGAATATATACCCTGACTGCACTACAACAATTAAGAGATCACAAAGGGGGACATTTAACAGGGTCGAACCCAGAAATATCGCTGCATTAGTCCTCAAATTGACATTGTCAGTAAGTCGGTGCCAATCAACCAGCATATTTCAGAGCATGCTCAAGCGATTTGATCTACCACAGTACCGCATGAAGAAAATCACTAGAATGTTCTCCTGTTCCATTACAATTTTTCTTTCTTTACGAATTTCCCCATATTATCTTCAGAAAAAAAAACTGTTTCGGGTATCATGGAAACAAATTGTACTCACATGCATCTTTTCTCACATTTCGATATTCTTCCTATTTTTACTTACTATTTCCACAGTCACATGAATGACAAGTAATGAGAATTCATACAATATACGATGTTGAAGATGTGAAAAATTTTTAAATATAAGAAATTTAATGTTTTTTATAGGTAAGTGTGACCCCTTGTAGGTATGGGAATTGGAACCAATGACTTAAGGTCTTTGCCTGAGTGCCCTTGTCATCTCTCCAAGAAATTTAATGTTAAGGTTGGTGATTTTCCAGGACAAAGAACGATTTTGTTAGAGCAACTTTTTCAGCAATACAATTCTGCTCTTCGAGGTCCAAGAGGTAAAAAAAATACAGATAGATTAATGTGTTTGTGGGCTTCAACAACCGAATGATTTCTGTGGTTTGTTCACGGTTTTTTTCGGGATACAAAGATCGCCTTAAAACAAAGTGTGCAAATAAAAAACAGACAAAAAAGCAGCCTTCTGACAGAACAAGATCCAGATTGTTGAACATGGGTTATGGGGAAGTGTTTGAAAGAGAGACAGCTGTATCTATCTATTAATTTTTTATCCCTCGACTTCTAAGGCTCCAATTATCATTTTACTAGTCATGCTCTGGTAGAATCACTCTTTTGTTCCGATAACGTGCAATCTCTGATTAAAAGGTATCACTATTTCTAATGAGGACTCCTTTCATGGATTGTGAGAAGAATAAACATTATAAATGAAAGACTATACTCCACCATTTCAAGGAAGAGCACACACCTTAGAAGCCTGCTGAAGAGCCTGGAGAGTTTCTTGAGCACGCTTTCGCTTCACTGTCACCCCTTCCGTTTCTCGCAGCAACTCTTCCACAAGGTTATCTCTGTTTTAGTAAAAGAAGCAGAAAAAAAATCTCAATTCGCAAGCTCATGTAGCCAAACTGGCTTAAATACATTTAGCATGGTGATTATAATGATTTTTTGTTTGGTTTAAGGTCAATTTTCAAACCAAGCACTGGACCAAATACTTCACCTGTACAGCTTTCTTATCAAAACGTTGTGCAGCTCTCTCTTTGTGTGATTGACCTGGATATAAAATCAGTCAAAGAATAAGAGTCCATCTAAAACAGATACTCCCTTTGTTCCACTAAAAGAGTCCAAATTTGAGAAATATAGCCGATTTTGCATGAATATCCTTTATCCTAAGAGCCAAAGTAGTTTTCATAGTTGGACTGAATTTAACTATTAGTTTTATCATTCAAACAACTTATAGAATGCCGCCTGCAGCAAAACCCGAGGATTGACTACATCGTAAAGGTGACTAGATGAAAAGTAAAAGGTTAACTACCTGAATGACAATGCATCTTGAAGGAGCTAAAGTAAAGCTTACAGTAATCATGTTCGGAACAACAGTTGACATAAAAAAATAGAGGCTAGAGAGTCAAAAAGCCTCCAAAACCTACTAAATAAAGGATTCTAAACTGCTCAACTGACAGCATGTTTTGGAAAATTTAATCTGCTTTTGTCTAAAAGTAATACCAATCTTTTCTAAGGGGAAAACAACAGAACAGCCAAGGGATGGTTGGCATTTCTGTTAAAAGAGAGTATGAATCAACTGAGTAATTCACTGTGAATTACTTATCAATAAAAAGGAAAAGAGTCGTTCACTGTGATTTGAAGAACAATGATGCATAAAACTTTGAGTTATCAAGGAAAAAAAATACAGGACAATCTGTATGAGATCCCAATAGAAAAGTAATAACAAAAAGCACTCACCAAAAAGTGCATAATTGCTTTCGGAACAGAATCCTCAATTTTCTTTCTTACGATGACATAATATGATCCCAATAGCTTTTTGGTAACAGCAAGTCCAACAGCTTCTTGCTCGGAATGCATTTCTGATGACCTTAACATTGTAGGAGGCTGGAAGTAATCATATTACCACATTCAATACAGAAATTACAGAAAAAAGTGAAAACCAAGAAAACAACTTATCCAAATAAAGTGATTTTAGTATGAAATATGGGATAGCACACCTCTCTCAGATGTATCATAGATGAGGCATGCTCAGCTTGGTAAACAGGCTCACTTTCACCATTGCTTCTGGAAATCTCTCTTACTGGATTATGGTTCTCCCTTCCACGGAAAAATGATGAAACCCAGTTTGAACCATTTGTACGTCCTAGTAAGTAATCAACATTTATTCTTTCAGTACACAAGAAAAAAAGTGGGGAAAAAAGGAAGGTCAAGACCTCAAATTCTACTGGTGAAGAAAACTGATGTAGGCCGGGATACAAATATCTTGTTCTACGGTGTGCAGCAATTAGTAAGGCGGTATATATATGAAAGAAATGGTTTGTGTCGCCTTTGCATGCTTATTTACAGTTTGGTGATCAGGCACACGCATCACCATGGACCATACGAAGGTTATGATACTAAATGTCATAAATAAGAAGTAGCATAACCTCCCTACAGACATTTCTGTTCTCTTGTTCAAGTACCTCATTAATGAAAGAAAGCATACTTGTAATACAACAAACTTATATAGAATCTTACCAGATGCTCCATTTACCCCCATATCTGCGACTGAACGAACTCCCTATTTGTGGGCAAGATCAAGCAACAAGAGAAAATGGTGGTTTTGATGTCAGCAGTAGAATTTCATATCCAGGAACTTTTTATGCTGTAATCAAATTGATAGGAAAAAAATCAACCCAAGCATAAATGGATAAGATGGTAAACCTCGTCATTAATAATTCCATTTGCTTGAGACCTAGCAACGATGACTCTAGATACTGGGCTTCTTTCAGAAGATTGTCCTGCATCAGAATCTAATCCATCCTGTCGAAAATATGCAACTTGAACTAAGACTACCATGGACATCATCAAACAGACTTTGAATAAAAAGCAAGATGTATTGTAAAACTTCCATAGTAATAGGACCATCATACCCTTGGTCTAGGCATTGGTGTAGACATCCTAGACGATCTGACGTGCCGCAAAGCAGCTTCCACAGCATTACTTCCGCCAATAAAATTAGGATGTGACGTATTTATATAGTCTATCTGCAATTGAGAATATAAAATTTGCTTCTTAATGATTCATGCTTTTGGCTTTTGGCCAAAAATAAAGATAAAAATTGAAAAGCTCAAATACATTTTGATTATGCACAAAAACAAGGTCATGTGGAACATTTACCTAGTTAAAATCATTTTCTTATCTTTTTTTTTTTTTGATAAGTTAGTTAAGATCATTTTCTTATCTCAATGACAAGATGATAGGTACAATAGCATCATCATCTTATTTTACTTAAAATGATGATTATAGCCAGAAATTGAGATTTCTTCATACCTAATAAACTTGAATGCCTAAGCATGTAAATGAATTCACTTGATCAAAACATGAGTTATGAGTCTCAAATGCACGTCCAATGTTGTGCAATTGAATGGAATTAATCATAAAAGGTTGGGGTCAATTTTTGGATGAAAGTAAACACCTTGATAGCGATAATAATGAATTAATTAAACTAAAGCTCTTTCTTTGGCCTAATTATCGATTAGAAGATTTTGCTTGTATGAATCGCTATTGGTTTGATACCAATAATGGCAGCCGTTTCAGTATGTTAAGGATATATATGTATCCACGATTAAAACTTCGGTCATGGTACATTTTTCCTATATAGCCTGTACCATATATGTTATATTGCATATATCCTGACTCATCATTCTGCTACTTTGGTCAAGCTAAAAGACCATATATGATATGTCCAAATAAACAAATAAATAAATAATATAAAACCTATTAGTTTAACATACTTCCATGTCAATTATGTGTCCAATCATCGTCTGTGAAGGTTCAAGGCCCTCTAGCAAGAACTTTCCTACAACTTCATCTATGCGCTTTCTGAGAAGAGGAAACCGCTGCAGTTCACTCACCAGAATGCTGTGGCTCATCTGAAATAAAGCCCACAAGATTCAAGCATTGACTGGTGCAAATAATATGTAACTTAAATTCGCTACCCATAAAACTGATATAAATGAGTGCGCACCTTAAGTAATTCATTGTAAACAAGCCTAGCACACTGAAGGCTTGGATCTAATAACCGAGCAATTTGTCTTCGGATCAGAACTTGAAATGGAACCTATATTTCGAGAGAGAAAAAGCATCATCAGTAAAAAAACATTTGATACATAGGATATATATATATAACAAAATCTGTCTCTGTTTAAATCTGTGTTGAGTTGGGTGCTCGAAGATAAACAAACAAAAAAAAAAGAATGCCCACCTCTGGGACAAATAAAGCAGACCTAGGACCAGTGGCATTGTGGATTGCAGTGCGGATGTCTTCATCAGTTAAACCCTCAAATGGATCCACCTCCTGCAAGACAAACCATATTGCATGACTCTAAGCAGGAACTCTACTATTTCATATCTTAGATTCCTATCATTCATAACATCTGCAAATAAACATTAGTGTGGAATAAGGACTATCAAGATGAAGATATACGAAGTGTATAACGGCAACATATTATCTATCCACCATAAGCTGGTTCATTTCCCTTTGTCCACCTAAAATATTGTCACATCTTGCTCTTGGTTACTTTTTAAGGATGAAGAAATATATTTGATTTTCTCTCCTACTCTATATTTAACATTTGGGTGTTGAATAGAACTTGCATTGAAATGGAATCTTAATTCTGACAGAAAGGATATGCTCTGACATAGAGCTTACTATCAAACTGATAAAAAATCAATTCTTAAAAATATAATAATACTAAGAGCATCTCCGATGGAGATGTTTTTATTTAATGTTCCTTGTGGGTCCGTTGCCACATACCCCATTTGATAACACGCCTCTCCAATAACAAAACTCTCCAATGGATATGTTCTTAAAACTCATTCCTTATGAAGAAATATATTTGATTTTCTCTCCTACTCTATTTAACATTTGGGTGTTGTATAGAACTTGCTTTGAAATGGAATCTTAATTCTGACAGAAAGGGTATGCTTTGACATAGAGCTTACTATCAAGCTGATAAAAAATCAATTCTTAAAAATATAATAATAATACTAAGAGCATCTCCGATGGAGATGTTTTTATTTAATGTTCCTTGTGCGTCCCGTTGCCACATACCCCATTTTGATAACACGCCTCTCTAATAACAAAACTCTCCAATGGATATGTTCTTAAAACTCATTCCTTATGGGGCCCATTGTCAAATCATCCACTTTACCTTTACGCTTCTTTATTTTTATATTTTTCAAACAAATGAATTCATAAATAGTTTTAATTGATATATTGCATATTATAAATACTTGGTAAAATTAAATAATATTTACAATTTTAATTAATATATTGCGTATTACAAATACTTCGTACAAACAAATACATGGGTAAAAAACTAAAAAATATAGCCATTTTACACTGGGTGGCTTGGTGGTGGTGGTGGTAGTAGTAGACTTCAAACCCATTCAACTTCTCCCTCAATACTTCTCAACAAATTCAAGAAGAAACTCTGACATCGAATTCTTAGAAGAGACAAAGTCAGTACCAAACATCAACTTTGACCCATGCAAACAAGTTTTCAAACAACAGATAATGGTCGAATACATCTGAAGCATACTGTTTAGGCCATGAGAAAGCGTAACATTTATAAGCGTGGGTAAAAAACCAAGATGCATTAGAATAATAGTAAAAGCATTCATACAGAAATGTGCAAAGACAGAAGGTAAACATGCGTACCTCCAAACGATCTACAAAGATTGACTGGAAGATGTAAAGAATTCGGGCTCCACCATACACCTCAGAGGTCAACTTCTCTTCATTTCTCCCCTCCACCATTGATGCAAAACCTGTTAATGGGGTATGTATCTTTGAGTCTCAAATAACAGCTCAAGTTTCATTTCTGATAAACGATTTGAGTTTGAATTCCTTATTGAAATGACTATACTGGAGAGGCACTAGCCAGGAAATGAATATAACTGGTCAAAGGCTTTTTACCTTCAGAATATTTTGAAAGAATATTCAGAACTAGAGCTCCCTGACCAGACTGTAAATTTTAAAAATTGAATAGAAATTAGCACTATCAAAAACTTATAATTTTTTTTTGATAAAGTTACAAATAAATGATTATATTAGATGACAAGTTATAAAAATTACCACACAAATTCTGAGAGACGGAAACAAAATTGAAAATAAGTGAAAGATAAATTGAAGGAGTAAAAACTACTACCCCCACATTAACGTAAAAACTTGTATAATAAGAATCTTAATAAAAAAGAAAAAACCGCCGCTGAATATAAGTATCAAGGGTACTAGAACCTTCGAAATGATTATATTAGATGACAAGTTTATATGGATCTCGAAACTTAAACATAAGCCTAATAATATACCAAGCCGAAAGCCAAGAAGAGAAAATCAATGAATGCAACATAGATCTCTACATACTTTTGTTTCTTCCATATGCCCATAGCTAGAAAGCTCTTTGGCGACTGAAAGTATCTTTGACCTGATTCGTGACTTTAATCCTGGAAGTACTTTGTAGATATGTTGCACTAAAATCTGCAAAAAATTAAATGTCACAATTTATGCAAAGCAAGGAATTGAGTTATCACAAAGTCACTCAAGATTTGTACTTGATTCAACTTCTTGGCCAATTGAGGAACGCCACAGCGATCTGCAATACTATTATAAACCTGCCTAACAGCATCAAGAAACAATCAGAGGGGGAGAGAAAGAGGGCCATTAGTCATTTATGAAAGAGCATTTAATAAAGTAAGTCATACTGGATGATTCCGGAAGAATGACTCTTCCGAGGCTAGTGCATCCTTGATACTGCGATTG
Organism: Codonopsis lanceolata; assembly: GCA_013146195.2. Taxonomy (NCBI): domain Eukaryota; kingdom Viridiplantae; phylum Streptophyta; class Magnoliopsida; order Asterales; family Campanulaceae; genus Codonopsis; species Codonopsis lanceolata. The sequence continues at coordinate 42,156,013 of CM028380.1, forward strand.
AGCATGACCTCCTGTGCAAGAAGTAGCCATGTCACAAGTGTTCTCTAACTTCCTTGATCAATTTTCCATTAAAAAAAGCATTAATATTTATCTTGCTAACCAATCTTCAAACAGTTAGCATCATAAATGCATATAATATAACCATTTTTGTTCAAGTTACATCTACCTTCTTAAGATACAACACCCATCAACTCGTCATCTATGATGGCAACATTAAGTGAAGATCAAAAGTAACTGATGATCAAAGCAGCTGAATTAACTTAGGAAAAGTACAACAGATTGCAAACAAAAGACATGTAGGTGGATCAAAAAGGTGATTTCCGTAATATAAGAGATTTCTAAGCTGTTATGCAAAGTTCTTATAAAGACTCTGCAAAGGTAATAGCTTCAGTTAATGTAATAAATTTACAAATTATTTTTAAAAAAAAATTATGTGAAAATAGGGTGCCAAGCTAAAGGTGGAAGGAGGCCATGTTGTTACAACTTCCCACAATAATTTGCATATATAGGAAAAAGAGAGATGAGAGGGAGGGAAAAAGAGGGAGAGAGAAGATATAGCTACCTCTAAATAACTCCATGTAATGATCAAAACTGTTCAAAAACTTAACTAATTACTGTGATAAGATTTTTTGTTTTTCATTCATAGGTGAGTATGGGCATATTAATAGCCACCTACTAACAATTAACACCAACAATTTTCCATGAACTTATAGGTGGGCCTATAGTTGGCCTAGTTAACCTAAGTGTTGTTTGGGCTAGTGGATGGGATGCATCACATATCAGGCTCTCGGGCTCGGGCCTTGATGGATAAAGTAAATAATGGAAACGTTCCGACAAATTTACTATGAAAATGATTGGGCCTGGCCATGTAAACAAATTAACCTTCCATTGCAAATAATTCCCCAATTATGAATCGGAAGATACAATACTCCATTATTCAGAACTTACCTCTATGGTTACAGGACACTTGAACATAAGCATCATCATTCATCTTAACTATGAAGGATTTAAATAAAAATGTACAAGAAATTCCGAAAAAGTTCAAAGCTCCGGATTTAAAAAATTTTAAACTTCAGGCTAACAAAAGAGTTTGAACTCCACAAACCCTAAATAGGAGTGTTACCGCTAAGTCACTTAGGATGCCAGGACAATGACTAGCCAAGGACCTACTCTTCATTTACTTGCTGGAAGTGGCTATTTTCAATGATTACGCATCTTAACCAGAATTGCAAGATAACATGGTGATTAAACTAAACAATGGCCCCTTTAACGTTTTGTTGAAGGATGCATCTCTAATCCTCATATGTGATATATTAGCTCAAACCTCTTAAGTAATTTCTAGTGTGTAGCAAAACAGTAGGTGCAGGCATCCATGCCACAAAATTAATCAAAAAGATAAACTTGGAAAGTGGATTGAAATATTACTTATTTCAGCAACAAAGTCATGGAATTTGGACCAAATGCAACTTTCGCCGGCAACAAAACTGAATCAAGAATGATTAAAAACTCGAACAACAAATGTGTATATATTGTTTCATAAATTTTATATTTATTCACTTATAATATAAGGCATGAACTTAGGAAAACATTGTGCTACTAAAACAACTGCAGAGTCGTTAGCATCAGAGATAAAAGGCACTGATAAATATTATTTAACGAGTCTATAAATACTGAGCTCATGTGCAGAAAAAATAATAATTCCATATTGACATGTAGTTTCAAAGGGCTGCGGTGATAAAAAGTTGAAGCTCATTTTTCAAAAAGATTACCTGTTGACTACGATTGACAACACCAACATAACCAAGACGAAGGGGAATCACTTTTCCAAGTAAATAATTGCAGGCATCGGTACCTCTGTCCATGATATCTAACTAAGATTATGGAGAAGGAAGTAAAATCAGAATGACTCATTAGCAAATGGCAGAAACTTGCAGATAAGAACATGGAATAACTGAGAATCAAGCAACAAAATTAAATGGGCAATTTGACATTAATTATACCTTTGTAATTACACCAATTGTTCGATTACCTGCCAAAGGGAGTTAAATAGCATTAGGATGAAAGCGTATGTATCTTTTTGACTGCTACAGCCAACATTCAATAATATACCTTACAGAAAACACAGGTTAATTATAATGTCTTGGAAACATTTACCATCCGGATCAGCAATTCCTGCTATCTGAAGAGCATCTGAATTTGCTAAATCTGAATTAGCAGGTGTCACAGCTAATATCAGACAACTTGGTTGCCTGATATAGAACAGTATCAGAGTACGGATCCGGGACTCAATATCAGATGGTTGGTCACCTACTGGAACCTTGGTCATTCCAGGCAAATCCACCAATGTTATGTCGAGAACATTTGGCGAATAGATTGTCAGACGAATCTGTTTGTTTGAAACTCCTTTATTCTCTCCCGCTTCCCTCTCAGTTTCAGCCTGGGAAACTTGAACTATGTCAGTGCATATGTAAAGAAAACCCATGAACAAACCAGTTCCAGAATAAGACGACAAAGAAAGAACATTCTATACAAAGAATAACAAAGCATTGTGAAGCGGGAATATACGACTTTAAAAGAATCTTATCAAATCTTCATCCAAAAATGCCAAGTTGACATTCAACAGTAAACATATGACTTCTTTTTCTCCCTGGTCAAAAGGAGGAGTTATTTGGGTTTCCCAACATGTTTTTTTTTCTATGTTTGGTCGGTACAACGGTTTGTTCGGGCGAGCTCACGCATCCCTCTGCTTAATCTACCTCTCCAGGCAAGTCCACCATCCGCATGGTTTCCTAACATGTTTGATCCAAAAGAATATTCCCCCATCCCAAAAATATATAGTCTCGCTTTCTATTTTTGTTTGTGCCAGAAAAACAGTATCATTTCCAACATTTTAACATTTATACTAGCATTATTTATCAAAAAATATTCTTTTAATGACATTTTCTAATACATATCAAAAAGTTTGACTTGTCAAGTAGGAATATCTTTTTCGGGACAGAGGAAGATTATCACAACAGATATGTTCTTATAGACCACAACGAAAACAAGCAATTATTTTAGGATTTAAATGGATTTTCATGAATATCATTAATTTTGAGCATGAAAATAATTCTTTTTCTTTTCTTTCTTAATTAATAATTGAAAAAATACAGAAATTATCTTAAATATACGTTTATGAAGAAAGAATAAACTTAAAATTTTCTAAAATTTTATAGGGACATCCAATAAGAATTAACTCAAGTTTGCAATAGGACTTCTCAAGTGAGACATTATTAGTAAGCGTCAAGACTACACTCTACAGTTGTAACTGTAGAAGCAGTATTATAGTCTTCCAAACAATAATCTAAAAGGAAAAAAATATGAGTCGAGAGGGATACAAATTGTTTGTCCAACTTTTAGTCCATCACATGCTACACCAAAAGTTGGGACAAAAAAGTTAGTTTGTTTCTCAGTCATTATTACTCCTTCCAATCCAAAATTAGTATCTAATATTGGTCTTTTTAGGGAATGAAATTAAGAAAGTTACTTCATATACATAATTACCCTTAATTCCCATGAATTAGTAACTTCATTAGAAAAAAAAAAATTTGAAGATTTTTATAAATAAACCCCCCCCCCATTTTGGGACGGTGGGAGTATTATGCTTTCGACCTTTCCCAATTACTTTAAAAAAAATTTGAAACCGCTTCTGATTGATAACAAAGAAGTCAATTACGCCAAAATTCAACACAAATACCAGAATTTCACCACGAATTTCCGAAAAATCAAAGAACTTCTTCCCGGGAAGGTGCCGAAACTCGCCGTACTCCTCATCACCCTCAGTTCGCACCAACTGCAAAAGCAACGGCCTGCGAGTACAAATATCATTACCCCTAGGCAAGAAGTCACGGCCGACCAAAGCTTCTAACACGCTCGATTTGCCGCTGCTTTGACTGCCTACAACCGCCACCTGAGGCAATTCGATCTCCGACAACGACTCTCCAGCCACCGATAATATGTCTTGGAGCTTGTTCACTACTGGAATCACAGCGGCTCCTAGTGGTAGGATTGAGTTTGGGTCAATGTTTGACATGTCTTGGGACTTGGGAATTTGAGAATTTTTAAGGAGATTTATAAACCCTAATTTTATGTAAGAACTGAACAATTGAAAGCTTGAGAATTTTTAAGCTTAAGCCCCTGCTTGTCGCTCAAGAGAGGACTTCCTGTGCTTGGAATTGGATTGATTTCGGGTTCGTTGTGCTTTTTCTTCAAGAAACAACTCTCAATACCGTTAACGCACGTGCTCCGCACCTGTCGAAAGTTTTTTGGATATAAATTAAGTTTTTTTTCTCCTAAAAGATTATCATATTTAACTAGACACACTTTTTTTAATGAATAATGAATAATATAATAAGTGTCAAAAACAGGTGACACGACATTTGTACATTATCGGAATACAAAAATCTTGCTCCAATATAAAATTATTCACAAAAGAAAAGTCTAACGGAGTGATGAGTAATCTGTCTCTACACATCAAAGAAATATGATACACAAAAGATTGTCTTTCAACTAAACCAACGAAGCTTCGACGTTCGTGATGGACAATTTGTCTCTACACATTAGAGAAATATGGAACGCAAAAGATTGTCTTTCAACTGAACTAACGAGGCTTTAACGTCGTCGAACGCTCTCCTATTCCTTTCTTTTCAAATGGTTCACCAAATACATAACGGAACTAGACACTTTAAGAAAATAATTAACTATATGGAGATGTTATTTGCATTACTATTTTACTAGTTTTTGCACTCATGCGTTAAATGTACCGCATATTTTTTTTTCCAACTGAACTATGCATAAGCAAAAATGAATAAGAAATAGATCAATGGAAGTGATTTCAGCTGTCCAAGAAATGTTTCAGATATAATTAATTTGTTTCTAAGAAATGAAGAGTAAAAACTAAATATAAAGAGGTTTCGTAAATTCAATTTTTTTTTACTAATCAATAAATTAGTCAAGCACCTCCCACCTCCTTCATCGGTGGCACCCTTGCCCTTCCATATCCCTCTCTCGTCGTGGCATCCACACACTCCCAATCCCACAACGCATGCTTATCTCCACCAGAATCAACTTCTCTGCTTGTGATTACGACGTGGAGTTTGTTGCTTCACGTGTCAGGTAAAGTCGGAAAAAGCAGTCGGTGGAAGAAGTGGAAGAAACAATCATAACTCTAACAGAATTCGGAGAGGAGAGAGGGACACAGACAACCGGTAAAGAGGAGACTGCCACAATATAGTGAGAGAAGGAAAGAGAGGGTTGCGAAGGAGAGAAAATTGGGGAAGTTGGACAACCGCTGTTCACACATGTGAACTCTAAACTTGATCTAGGCCGTTGGATCTTGATGAAAAAATCAATCTCAGCCTCTGAATAGCTTTTCCCAATTGTACATGTGTTTTTGGATATGTATTGTAATATAGATTTATCTGCTATATCATTATTATTATTTTCGCATTATATAATTAATTACATATTTGGAAAAATTTACCCCTTAACTTTCATGAGTATGTTTACTTAGTTTATGTGTGTATGGCAAAAATTTATGAGTCATTAGTTGTTATTTAGTTACTAAATCCTTACTTCGATTATATTGTGTTGTCTATTGTTTTGATCTCCATTAGAGTCTTAATAGAGCTTGTTCTTGCATTGTAGATCATTCATGAAGCATTTAACATGTCCATAATCATGTATGTTTATGTGTTTAAGCATTGATTCAATTGTTACTTTCTTATTGCATGTTTTATACTTTGTTTTGAGACTTTCCTAGGGTGCTTCGGGTGAGTTTCGGACCCATTTTTGAGTGTGAAATCATCCTTTGATGCTTGGGTTTGGATTACGACTCATTTAGGATGAATTTGGAAGCATTTTGGTTCAGGAGGCTGAGCGGTTGCTCAGCATTTTGGCTGCGCGAGCGCACAAAATCCAAAGAGTGCCATATTTTGAAAAAGGACTGGCGCCGCCATTAAAATGACGAAGCTAGCGCCAGACAAAGATCCCTCGTTTCGATTTTTGAAGGTTTTGTCCAATGTAACCCCACTTAAACAATTCCTAAACACCTCCTAAACCTCCCTAATCATCTTCAATCATATCCTAACTTGATTACATATCTCTAAGTGTGTTTTGAGTGGATGTAATGGAGGGATTAACATCACAAAAATCTATTTTAAAGCTCCACATAGTAGTGACACTTGTCCCACTACCATTTTAACTCAACAAAACCACAAATCAACCTTGGAGCTTCCCATTTGTTGCATCCCCTTCCAAAAACGTTAGAAAGAGAGTTCTTGAGAGCTTGCTAGGGTTCTTGAAGGTTTCCCCTTGGATTTCATAGCTCCTTTCCTCCATTGTTGAAGCCAAGCCATAGGATTAAAGAGCTTGAAGAGTAGAACACTTCCAACCGAATAGTTTCTCCATTTGATTTCTTGTGTGTGGTTTACAAGTAAGTTAATCTTCTTCTTCTTGGTTTTGGTACTTATTGACCCTAAGGAAACAAAACCTATGCTTTTTGAGGTCAATGAGTATACATGCTTGCCTTATATGCTTTCAACTTATGTTTTGAACTCATGAACTTGTTAGAAGTATATGTAGGATGGTTTTATGACTTTGGAAACATGTTTTTACCTTACATCTTGTGTATTTAGGATTGTGAGCATGTTAAGTAATATTTACATGTTTACTTGAAAATGATGTTATATGAAAGTATCCTATTTGTGACTTCCATGGGTTGTTGGTAATTGATATGTGTTCTAGCCTATGATTGAACCCTATATTGAAGAAGAATCACATTGTAGTGCTTGGTTAGCTTATAACCTAGTTGGGCTTAGTTATGGACTTAGGTTGGTGTGGGAAGCACATAGCTCCTAATCCCTAAAATTGGGAATGTGTAGTAAAAATTTAACGGAGTCGACCCTAGGGAAGATTGGAACATGTTGGACACTACCTTTAATCCCTACGAAGTTTGGACACCATATGGTCGAGTTTACTGACTTATGAGTTGGGTATATTTATGCGTAATTAAGGTCGTTTGTGATTATTTGATTATGAGCAATTAATTGCCTTAATATGATTAACGGTTGAGATTGTAAGTCCAGATGGCAACAGTTAAGGCTAGAGGGGGGGTGAATAGCCTTTAAAAACTTTGAGGATTAATTTGTGAATCTTAAAAGATTGGCAGCGGAAAACTTAATCTTGTCAATAATCAAGAATTGGTCGGTTAGTCGACACTTTGAAATTGTTAAGTGAAGAAAGTTGGTCATTGGGCGACACAACTTTTCAAGAGAAATCTGTTTTAATGTTTGATCACTGAATATAGCGAGGAAACTTGAACACAAGTTAACTGAACAAGTAAACAAACAATTGTTGTTAACTGGCTGACACTTAATCAGTTGAATAACTTCTTAAGTGTTAAGTCAGTTAGCAAGAATATAAGAAATGGCTGACAAATCAGTTGAAGTGGTTCACAGATAAACTGCTACGTCCACTACCAAGTTGGTCAGACTTTGATTTTTGAAGTGCACTAATTTTATTAAAAATCTAATTGATCTCTAATGGATCAGTGTACAACAAAAGACCGGTGTTTGGGAGAATGATTGAGGAACAATCAAACTCGTGAGACAAACTGACTGAGTTCTAAATAATTTGAAATGAAATACTCAGTGTTTTGCCTAAACAATAACTAGAGAGAAATTTTTAAAGAGAAGTATCTAGTTAAAGTTTTTCGTGAAGACGAAGTCTGAGAGATTGTGAGTAGAAGGTTTCTTGACTTCAAAAACTGTTAAGATTCTTGTCTTCACCAATGCTTCCAATGGGTATTTATAGATAATCTTTGCAAGCAACCCGTTAGGAACACATTTGAATTTGAAAATGTGTTATGGCAGAGGCAAGATCTCAAAGGATCTTGTGAGATATTATATGGCAGGACATCTACCAAAAACACAAAGTGGGAAAGAGTTAGTACACGTGTATGATTAAACAAATAAGGAAAGATAAACTCATGTATTGAGTACGTAGAGATCAGCTATTATAATTGGCTGACAAAAATGATGTGCGGCTGACCAAATATGATATCAATTTCTTGGCTGACAATCAAGTGGAATGTTTTTTAAGCAAATCTTTTTAATTTCAAGATTCAACAATCTCCTCCTATTTGCTTAAAACCATTCACTTGAAAGCAGAAAGCCAAAAATTTTAAAGTTCCTGCAAAATTTATGTTAGTACCACAAGCAAACAATATAATGAGAAGTAGCTGATAATTTTAAGAACAATGCCCAAAGTAAGGTACAAGTAAAACGAGGGATTAAAAGGTTTGTTCAGAGATAAGAGAGAGATGAAATATCCGAAGGGCTGATGTGGATCCTTAAGTTGTTTTGGACTGCTTCAACTGATGGACCAACTTCCGCCTTTCCAAGATTGTTCCGCTCGCTTGAATTTCTCCTTCGCCATCTTGGATGGGGTTCGCTTGAGCCACTTGCTTCGTGCTTCTGGTTCTTTTTCGCCAAAGATTTTCGACCGCAATGTCGCCAGTGTCACCGGCCGATCGTGCATCGCTTTAGTCGATCCCTCGAGAATCGGTTTTCGACCATGTAAGCATCGCCGAGCTCGAGCTTCTTCTCTCCTCTGAATGGTTTGAAGCATAGCAGCCTTCAAAGATTGAAAACACGATTGGACCACTCTTGTTGGTAGAGTAAGAGAGTCCTCCAGTCATCCATATGAGCTTCACGAGGAGCACCAGCGAATGGCGGCCTCGGTGGTGATGATCTGGGTGAGGTTCGGAAGCAGAGGCAACTTCTCTTTGAAGTGTAGCAAGCGATGTGTCGACGGGTAAAGGCCGACTTCATATGCGGATGATGAGTATATAAAAGATCGAGCTTAGGCTGCAGACATAGAACTCGAGGCGGCGAAGGCTGGAGCAGTGGTTGAGAGGGTTCATGCTCATTTGAGAATAACTGATGGGTGTGAATATCAGCATCCTCGTGGTCAGGGGGAAAGAAAACATCCATGGGGTAGGCCGGGATTTGGGCTTCGGCTCGAGGTGAAGGGGTAGGCATGTCTTCGGGAAAGACAATCTTTGTGCAGGATGAAGCAAAGCTTTTGAAATAATTTTGCGTTGATGTCTAACTTTCCTCTTGGCTAACCGAGAGGAGTGAAGAGACTCGTCCTCAGAAGTGGATTTGGAGGAGTCAGAAGATGAGTCCATGAAGGTCTGGTCCATAGATTTTTCAGGGGAAAGGGAACCAAGATCATCTTCTAGGTAAGGTTCAGGAGCAGTAGGCTTGAAGATAGACACTGGGCTGACAGAAAGAGTGTGGGATGTGTGAAGAGAGGTCGCGTAACAAACAAGCGGTGGGGGCTTGGTTTGGGTGAGAGGGTATGTCGGTGTGGGAAGAGGAAGAAGCAGCCGGTGTCACCGAAGAGATAAGGATAGCAGCTGAGACCACAGGTGCAACTGACACAGGGGGAAGTGAGGTAGGGATGGTATCAGTTAAGGGAGGAATGGAAGTAGTGACTGACATGAGAGGGACTGATAGAGGAATGGCTGATATTTCTGGAGCAGAAGAGGGAGTGGCTGACACGGGTGGAACAAGTTGAGGCATGGCTGACATAGATTGATCAAGAGTGGGAGTAACTGACACGAGAGATAGAGGCGAGAAGATAGCTTTGAATTGGTTGAGGAACCGACAACGCAGCCGATGGAAGAGTAGCGGAAGAGGAACCGGTTGAAGAGTTGAATGGGGGAAAGTGGGGAAAGTGGGAAGAGCTACAGTTGAGGTTGGAATGGAAGATGAGGCATCAGTGGTTGGAGTGAAGGATGGAAGAGAGATAGGTTGTAGAGTTGAGGTGGAGATGGCTAAGGGTGCAGCTGAGGTAACAACTGGAATGGTTGTAGCTGACACAACAAATGGAACAGCTGAAGGAGTGACATATTGAAGAGTAGGAATGGATTCGGTGATCAATGGGGCTGGTTGACTTGACATAGCATCTGGAAAAGCTGTGTCCATGGAAGCTCCTCCTGGCATGGAGGCCATCCGTCTGTGTAATTCAATGTAGGCTAGATTTGCAGCATTTACTGCATCCTGAACATATTTATTGGCAGCTCTCTGGATCCTAGCTAACTTGTCTGGCTCAACAGAAGGTTGTTCCCAGTCCTGGTTAAGTTCATCATCTTCAGGCAGTGCTGGTCGGCCAACTAGGAAAGGATCATTTGGGGGGAGAGCTGGAAGATTATGGACTTTACTATAAATGGTCCAGGCCAGATAAACAAGCTCATCTTGGACAAATCTATCGTTTGAAAGATAGAATCTGTTCCAGAGCAGAGGGAGAGGATCAAAGTACTTTCCATAATTTGCTACTAAGTCTTCTTGACTAAGATTTGGGGTGGCAGGATACAAAACATAAGGTCTCCTTTTCAAATTGTGGTCGATGTATTTGACTGGGTTGACAGGGGGCTTGTCAGTTTTCTTCTCCTCATGGAAGGAGAGAAGAAACTGAACAAAGTATGGTAAATGATCTATGGGAAAGACCCAGTTTGGAGGAATTGGAACAGGATTTGCTTGGTAATAGGAATGTCTAGGATGAAAGGTAGGATTCCTAATTGGAGGGAAAAACTTGATGGGAGCAGTGTTTGGGGAATTAGGATCAGAAGGGGGAGAGATGGGAGCAGGATCAGCTGCAGTAGAGGGAGAGAAAGGGACAAAGGTACCTGGATTCAGCTCAGGATTCCTTCTTTGTCTCTTTGTAGCGATATCATTGCCGGTGTCGATTCTCCTCCTCGGTTGCCTTTTCAAGAATTGACCTCGGCATATCATTTGGTGACCACGTCTTGACCGACCAATCCTTGGCCGACCACCCGACCGACCCTGAGGTTTGAACTCTCGTTGGCTGAACACTTGGCTGTGCAACTTCAGCTTGCTGACCATCATCAGCTGGCTGACTGGATGATACAGCAGTAAGGGCTTGGGTCCTTGTCCTTCTTGGTCTCCTGCTAGACTGAGCTGGTTGAGCCTCCTGACCAAATCTGCTAGAAATACTAGCTCTCCTGACATCAGCAGCAACATACTTCTTGATCTTGACTGGTTCAAGATCACCAACATTGATGAATATGTGCTGAAGAGCTGGTATGGATCGAAGGAACTGATTTATGATCAGGTGATGAGTCAGTCTTGGATTTCCAGTTTCCATGTTGTCTTTGTACTTGGCAATATTCACCTTCACACATTCTACCAGAATGGCTCCCCAATTCATTTCACAATTCTCCACAATTCCTTCCATAAGGAGCATTTGGGCCTCAGTAATCTTGTCATGACCCCCAGACTTGTTTATCAGGCATTTATCTATCAACGTGCTGGGCATAGTGGAGTGGAGCAAGCGATGCTTGTGCACTGTCATATGCAAGCTCAAGCGGAACTTCACCCTCATGGTAATCCACCGCTTCTTGGGTTTCATCGAGAATGGTGTAGGTTGTGAGCCGCCATCATAGAGGCCGGAAAGCGAAGCGGCGATGATGGTCTCCGAGTCGAACACAAGCGGAACACCTCGATATTACCTATGAGAGAAAAAGGATCAGCTGGGTTTTCATCCATTCCCATAAAAAATTCCTCGATCGGTTAGCATTTGTAGGTTCGATTCTTTGAATGATAGTAGAGGCATTAACCCATTTGCGGTGACAAGATAAATCAACTCTAGCCCTAGAGGTTCTTCATTCAGAGAAACGACATCAAGAAGGCATCCAATAGCTGTATTTAAAGCCATCTCCTGAAACAATTAACAGAGAGGTTAAGAACTTTTAAAAGCAAAAGAAAGAAGAAGGACTTGAGAGAAATAGAGAGTACCGAAAGATTTTAAAGTTAAAAAAGTGTTTGAAAGCTTTTGATTTGACCAAGTTGGGCGTTGTATGCTCGATGCTCGATACCACACTCTATTCGGAATGCTTTATGGGTATCAATGGAGTTTCCACCAATATACTTAGACTTTTAGGGTTTTGAAGAAGAAGGATTTTAGAGAGAAAAGGTAAGAGAAAAGTGAGACAGTGAGTGGGTTTTTAAAAGGAGATAAGATAAGTCTGGACTTCTTATAGTGGGTTTTAAAAGCGAAGATATGGAGTGTAGTGATAAAGTACACAGAATTTTGGTTTTTGTGATAAAAATAGCAATTTATGACAGATAGTTATTATCACAATGATGAGCCGTTTTTGTGAAAACACATCATTTCAACCGCCAGAGTTGGTGGGATAATGGAAAGGTCATTTTTGCTTTTCAAGAAAGTTTCGCGAGTTCCAAGGAAAATAAATGGCGGGAAATAAATGAGGAATTTAAAATAAATTAGAGATTAAGTCTTAGCTGAGATACGATCAGCCTCGACTTAAGGCTTAGAGACTACCTGGACAGTGACTGTTAATCACTATGTGATTAGCTGAGAAATATGTCAGCTGGACAATTTGTCAGCTAATAAGTGTCAGCTGTGAATATTTATCAGCTACTGGCTGACATTTTTATAACAGATCAATCAAGGAATGAAGAGTAGTTTTGTCAGCTTAAATATTGTCAGCTGAGAAGCTTTGTTGTACAAGAGCTTCATGTGTCAGCTACTTGCTGACAAATATTTCCTTGAGCTACTGGCTGACCATTTGCTTGCTGATATAAATTCTCAGCTTTGATGCACAAAAATTGAAGTATACCCTGCATAAGTTAGTCAAGCCAAATGCATCTTTCTATAACATTATAAACATTCCTAATTCTCCTCTTAAAAATTCAAATCTGTCAGCTTTCAGGGCTTTTGTAAAAATGTCAGCTAATTGAAATTCAGTAGGAACATATTCTAACTGAACATTTCCTTTTTCAACATGATCTTTTAAAAAATGATATCTGATGTCTATGTGCTTGGTTTTAGAATGCATGACAGGGTTTTTAGAGACTGATATAGCAGAAGTATTATCACAAAAATGGACAAGTTCTATGGGCATTTCATAGTCCAAGAATCGCCAAGCTTCTTTGTTTCATCCAAAGGATTCGAGAACAACTTCCAGCCTTTCCAAAGAAGAATATATTCGGCTTCAGCTTGTTGAAGTGGAAACCGAAGCTTGCTTTTTTACATGCCCATGAAACCGAGCCTGCTTCAAGGAACCGACATGTTCCATCGCTTTTATTAACTCTCGCAGCCGCAAGGTCAGATCCGAATATCCTGTTAGATTAAAAGAAGAGTCTCTCGATACCAAATGCCAAACTTTTCAAGATCAATCAAATATCTAATGATTCTTTTTGCCGCAATCATATGAGATTCCTTAGATTAGCTTGAAAACGAGCACATATACATACAAAGAAACATGATATCATCGTCGCTTGGTCCGTTAAATGAAAGAGATCCAACTATACCTCTCGTACTCTTGTATTAATCGGCTTACCCTTTTCATCAAGAATTAGATGACATTCAACTCCCATTGGAGTGTTTCTTTGAATTGGCTTCTTGAAGATTATACTCTTGATCGCCTCTAGTATATTTAGATTGATGAATAAAGATTCCCTTCCTCGCTTGCTTGATTTGCAAAACCTAAGAAGTATGTTAGTTCTCCCATCATACTCATCTCAAACTTTCCTTTCATAAGATGCTCAAATCTCTTGCACAAAATTTCATTAGTAGATCCAAAAATA
>CM028380.1:42169788-42235140 GCA_013146195.2 Codonopsis lanceolata
AAAATTGAAGGAAAAATGCGATTTGCACAAATTGTTCATTGAAGATATAAAATTTCTTACACAAGATACAAGTGAAATGAATCCCAATGCGCGTGTTACATGAACGCATGTGATGTCCTAAAGGAGCAGTGGCGTAATATGGGGTATGAAATTTAGTTAAATTTCGATTTTTTTAATGTTTTTATGTAATTTTAAGTTATCATGTTTTATGTAATTTTAATTATTCACGTTTTTATGTAATTTTAAATTTTTAATGTTTTTTATGTAATTTTAAGTAATCATGTTTTTTATGTAATTTTAATTATTCACGTTTTTATGTAATTTTAAATTTTTAATGTTTTTATTTTAAATAATCATGTTTTATGTATTTTAATTATTCATGTTTTAATTGTAATTTTAATGTTTTTATGTAATTTTAAGTTATCATGTTTTTATTTTAATTATTCGTTTTTTATGTATTTTAATTATTTTTATGTAATTTTAAGTAATCATGTTTTTATGTAATTTTAATTATTCGTTTTTATGTAATTTTAAATTTTTAATGTTTTTATGTAATTTTAAGTAATCATGTTTTTATGTAATTTTAATTATTCACGTTTTTATGTAATTTTAAATTTTTAATGTTTTTATGTAATTTTAAGTAATCATGTTTTTATGTAATTTTAATTATTCATGTTTTCCTGAAAATGTTTTATGTAATTAAGTAAGCCGATAGCCGTTGTAAACTAGCCGTTGTAAACTAGCCGTTGTAAACCAATGTTCTATATATAGAGGATTAGTATTTTTACTCTTCAAACTACAAACCTTTGTCTTGCATTTTACCACACAAAAATGTCTTCTACTACCCTACCACAAATAGTGATGACTCGGAAAACTCAGATGAAGGCAATATTCTCGAAGGTGAAGAAATGATGCATGCGCTAGTTGAACACCACAAACGCAGTTGATGGAACAAATGAAAGCGCAAATGGACGAAGAGAAAGGAGAAGGAGGTATTTAGATCGAAATCGTGAAATCGGACACCTCAACTTGTCGATGATTACTTCTCTTCTCGACCATTGTATCCCGATAACATTTTCCTCGCCGACGCTTTCCGAATGCGTAGAAACTTATTCCTTCGGTTAGTTATCCGTGCATTGGAGAATCATTCATCATATTTTCAATTGAGGTTCGATGCAACAAAAAGAATGGGTCTGCATCACCACTTCAAAAATGCACGCGTATCCGTCAATTGGCTTATGGTGATGCACCATCTAGACGAGTATCTCCGAATGGGTGAGACAACTGCCATTAATTGCCTGAAAAACTTTTGTCGATGTGTTGTTGAATTGTTTGGAGGTCAATACTTGAGAAGACCAAATGCCGATGATACACAACGTCTTCTTCAAATGCACGAGCAAAGGCACGAATTTCCAGGTATGTTAGGAAGTCTTGATTGTATGCATTGGGAATGGAAAAAGCGTCGCCCATTGCTTGGCAAGGCCAATTTACAAGAGGTCATGCAAAGCCAACAATTGTGCTTGAAGCGATTGCGTCTGCAGATTTATGGATATGGCATGCATTCTTCTGGTCGCGGGTTCTCGTAATGATCTTAATGTGCTATACGAATCACCTTTATTCAATAACGTACTCGAAGGAACTGCACCGCTTATTGAGTTTGAAGTTAATGGCACACATTATTCAAAGGGATACTACCTAACAGATGGAATTTATCCGAATTGGGCTACTTTTGTGAAGAGCTTTTCGTGCCCGACAGATGCTAAAAGAAAGAAATTCAAGGAAAGACAAGAGCGGCAAGAAAAGGCATTAGAAGCGAGCATTTGGAGTGCTCCAATCGAGGTGGGCCATTATAAAAGGTCCTGCTCGATTATGGTATAGAGATAACTTGAAAGAAATTATGCTAACATGCATTATTCTACACAACATGATTGTCGAGGATGAGGGTGATCACGTTACGAATTGGGTCGATGATACAGGAGAGTCCTCTACACAAGCAAACCATGGCTCAACCCAAGCATTCCAAGAATATTTGCAGTGAAATAATGAGCTACGTGATAGCAATCGACATCATGAACTTCGAACTTGGTTGAGCATATATGGGCTCGTTGCGGTGACAATTAGTGATGTCATGCAATTTTAAGAATGTTATGGCTAAATTTCTATATTTGTAATTTTTAAAATTGTTGTTTGTTTGAAGTATTTGTTATTTGTATGAGGTCTTTGTTTTTATGTAATATTTTAATGAAAATAATAAATTAATACCTTTGTTTTATATAAATGTATTTGTTATGCAATATATTAATAAAAAATATAAACGGATTAATTTATTTATATATTGCATATTTGAATATGCAATATATAAATAAATATTATAAACGAAATAATTTATTTATATTGCATATTTGAATATTCAATATATTAATAAAAATTATAAACGAAATAATTTATTTATATAATATATTTGAATATGCAATATATAAATAAATATTATAAACGAAATAATTTATTTATATTGCATATTTGAATATTCAATATATTAATAAAAATTATAAACGAAATAATTTATTTATATTGCATATTTGAATATTCAATATATTAATAAAAATTATAAACGAAATAATATATTTATATTGCATATTTGAATATTCAATATATTAATAAATATTATAAACGAAATAATTTATTTATATTGCATATTTGAATATTCAATATATTAATAAAAATTATAAACGAAATAATTTATTTATATTGCATATTTGAATATTCAATATATTAATAAAAGTATAAACGAAATAATATATTTATATTGCATATTTGAATATTCAATATATTAAAAAAAATTATAAACTAAATAATTTATTTATATTGCATATTTGAATATTCAATATATTAAAAAAATTATAAACGAATTAATTTATTTATATAATATATTTGAATATGAAATATATAAATAAATATTATAAACCAAATAATTTATTTATATTGCATATTTGAATATTCAATATATTAATAAAAATTATAAACGAAATAATTTATTTATATTGCATATTTGAATATTCAATATATTAAAAAAATTATAAACGAATTAATTTATTTATATAATATATTTTAATATGCAATATATAAATAAATATTATAAACGAAATAATTTATTTATATTGCATATTTGAATATTCAATATATTAATAAAAATTATAAACGAAATAATTTATTTATATTATTATTTGAATATTCATATACGTATTAATTAATTTATTTATATAATATTTTTATTATACATAGCAAAGTATAAAAATAAAAGTGTATTTGTAAATAAAAATTATAAACTAAATAATTTATTTCATATGAATTAATTAATTTATTTGATAAAAATAAAAAAAGGTGGTTGATCACATGTAAAAATTGTTGAAGAATCAAAACCAGAAGAAAATTTTTTGAGAGAGAAATTACGAAATGTATAGTTGGTAGTGCAGAATTTGAAATGTAAAGCATTGTGGATCTTGCCCTTAAATGCTAACATTCTTGCCCATTCAGCCCAATTAAATGCCGCCTCATGTCATATCCGCCATTTCGCTTTCACCCTAATTAATGTGTTGTCGCATGGAGAAGTAGCCACATCACCCTTGCAAAGAAATGGGTAACCACATGTTTTATCCGTGGATCCGGATCCTGCCCTCGTTCTAACAAATTTCTCCCTGGATAGTACATGGTTAGACCATAAATAACGCTGGGAGCTAATGCTTTGCTTAAAGGATTCTCTTAAACAACAAATGTTCTTAATGGTGCTTATTTAAGCATAAAGTTGTTCAAGGAGCCAAAGAGGCTCCCGTGCTTAACAAACGAATTCACGCCAAAACGACGTAGCATAGCGAAATTTATACACAAAATACGACCGTTTTGAACAAAGCATCTGACAGCATATCACTGCCCACTTCCAGTAGCCTGCACCTTTTGTCCAAATCTCATTTCCACTTGTCCAAAAGCTATTGGACCAAATTATTTTTCAACCACAACATTTCTTAACCAATTTTCAGCCATAAAAAAGTTTTTCATTCTTTTTTTTCTTCATGAATTAAAGTACACAATTTTACCTATAAATAGAGACTTGGTTTGTATCATTTGGATATAAGAAAAAATTTCTACGATTTTTTCAAGTTTTTAGCCATTTTTGTCTCTTTCATCTCTTTAAATTTGATTTTATAATTAATATTTAATATTGCTATTAAATATTTAGCTATTAATATTTAGTTATAAATTATTTATTTACTGATTTCGAAAATATTTTTATTATTTCAAATATATCAATTTAAGAAATATTTAATAAAATTTTATGAACAAAATTATTGGTTGATATAAGTAAGATATAAAAATATTAAATTAATGGAGATAAAGATGATGATATATGTAAAAGTGTTGAAGTTTGTGTATTGTTGGAAGAGTATTTTTATTAGAAAGCTTAAGTGGGGAGCTTAATGATATTTTTTAATAAAATATAAAAAAATAGAGCTTTAAGCTCCCCAAATGAGGAGCTTTGATGTTCATGCTCTTAATGGTTTCTGCAATTTGGGTTGCTCGTGCCCAAGCCGAACCCAACTCCCTTTTCCTTTTTATTTAGAACTTAATTTGTGTTACGGATTAAAATCTGTAAGACAATGTTACAGAAGACCTACTAATCAACAGTACGCCTCACCCGTCGCCAGTTGCACAATTGCTCTTCTGTTGAATAATACCCTCATTTCTCATTGTCATCATGCATATATATCAAACACGAGACCTTCAACTTCGTCAAAATCCTAGTGCCGAGTCTCCACCTTCGTCACGCAACACACCTTAGATTGAAGACAACTGGAAGAAAAAAACGAAATTGTTATTCAGTTCCGTTGTGAATATAATTGACCAGCTTAGACTTGGAGGATGGTTTCTGTGTCACTGTGTGAATTAATTGGTGGGGGAATACTTGTAAGAGATTTGTCCATAGAATAGAAAGAGAACATCTAGGAACTTTCGACTCCCACGAAGCCAACTCCTACTTGAGTTTTAATTCCATACTCTCCCAGTGACTTGGCAGTTGGAATGAAACAACAAATCAGCAAATTGGTAATAGGCACTTTCATCTATATTTAATTTTTAACGTTTCCTCCAAAACAATAATAATAATAATAATAATAATAATAATAATAGTTTGGGTAGAATAAAGAGAGTAATCATCATATTGAATATATATAAATTTTAAATTTTTTATACTTGTTGTTATTTTCTTTTAAAAAACATGACACGACTTCATTTAAATAAAAGTAATTGAAATAATAAAAAAAATATAATATTATGGGACGAAGTGAGTATTTTATTTTGAAGGGGCCAAACCATGAAACTATAATTTTTATTAATAAATAGGAAATATTACGGGTCAATCCACTTTTAAAAATTTTGAACTGCTTTACACCCTAATATAAACCGAAAGAGAAGCACGCCATGCATCGCGATACACAAAATCATACCTCGCGATGCATGAAAATGTCTTATTTTATGCATCACGATCAGTAGCGGACGCATGAATTTTTTCAACCGGGTGCACAAATTTAATAAAGTTACAAATCATAATTGTCCCCTAAGCGTTTTCATACTTTGAAATTTTTTAATTACATCATCATTTGTGATGTTCGTAAGCAAATATTTTTCAATAAAACATACAAGACAATAATTTATAAATTGATCACAAATTTGGTTTCCGTTTAAAAAATTTCTCTATAATCATTAAAACCAAATTCCTTCAAATCAATCACAATTTGGAAATCTACACAAATAAAAAAAATCTCATAAATAAACTACTTCAACCCCCAAATTAAAATGTTCTAATTTCAGATTAAATAAATATACATTTCCTACCAAGATATTGAACACACAAATTTAGGAAATAAAACAATATTATCAATATATCATCTATCACAAATTCATAAATCACAATTCACAACAATTACATAAATTAAATACTCAATTAGGGCTATTTCAAAATTATGATTATTTCAAATTAGGGCTATTTTAAAATGAGTGTTATTAATTTTTTTAAAATTTAAATCACAATTATAATTTGTTTTTTATTTAGGTGGGGACAAATTGTAGAAATTTGATTCAGGTGGGGGCAAAATGTACAATATACCATATTATTATTTATTTTTTAAAAAAAATCCCTTTGTAGAAAAAACCCCAAGTGGGGGCAACTGCCCCCACACCTTATGCCTTGTGTCCGCCATTGATCACGATGCATGATTTGTGTCTCATGAGGCATTGTGCATTATGCACGCGGTGACATTGTGTGAGCATCCGTCAAACTATTTGGCGCTTGTTGACTATTACACCCTACGTTCTTAAATACTATTCCTCTGGTCTAGGTAAATAGCCAATTATATTAATTATTTTGAGATATTTTATTAAAAGAGTTCACTTTTAAAATTTATTTTTGTAATTTCCACGACATTTTAACTTTACCTTCACATTTAATATTAACAAATTAATTATGCTAAAGTATTACTATAATTATGACAGACAATAGTGTTAATTATATATCTCTTAATTACTAGACTTTTAAATATGAATTCTTTGGGTTGACAAAAAAAGTAATTATCATATTGAATATACATACATTTTTAAAAAATGTTTGACTTTATGTTATTTTATAATATTCCTGAATTAATTACTTGTGAAGTCAATCAATGAGGTCAATTTACTTTTATATATCTTACAAACAAATCTTACAAACAAGTAGGACACAATAGACAATTAACTTAAAAATAGGTCTCCTATAATTTTACAGATCGTAATTCGTAAAACGAATTCATTCTCTTTCAAAGCTAGATCCTAAATTTTTACCTTTAACCTTAAATAAACTTTCCAGAGAAATAGTCAAATAGGACACATTTCTTAGATATTTAAAAAAATAAACACCAAGCGCTAATCTTGGTATGGAATATGGATGACCCTAATTCCTTGTATAGGAAGACAAACAGTCGTTTTCAATTCCTAGTTTCCTACATGCAAAGAATGATGCATACATACGATTTCTCTTTTGTTTTTGGATGCAAAGACTTGTGTATGGACCGACTTTTTTTGACTTCAACTTTAACCATATGCCACGAATGAACCTAAGTCTTGGTGAGACTAAGCGTGGAATTAACTTCTATTTCCTCCGTACTTAAATAATCGTCCTAGTTGACTCGGTGCATAGTTTAAGAAAATATAATTGATTTTATTATTTATATTGGTTTAATATATTGTTTCCTTTAAAGCCCATGTGTATATAGCTCATAATTAAAATAGAGTGAAAAAGTAAGGATAAAGTGGTAAAAGTGATGTTCTAAAAAAGTAAGTTTCAAAATGAACAATTATTTTGGGACGAATGAAAAAAAAAGAACGATAATTTAAGGACGAAGGAAGTAATAAAAATATTCCGCAATGTTTCGAGTGGTCTACTTCGTTCAATGCAATAAGCCTACACTTGAAACTTGGCCAAAAAATTACATGATGCAAAACCAAGATGAAAATTTAAATCACCAATTCAACTAAAAACGAGCTCAACAATGATTACGTTTTCGCCAGAGAATCTTAACGACATTCAGGCTGATTTGAATCAAAACCTTGTTAAATTAGGAGTTCAGATATTCTGTACCACTTATGTGTATCACTGGTGTATCACTTTTCATCTCAATCATTGATTGAGATGCAATAGTTGGAATGCAATGATGGAGATGAAAAGTGGTATACCAATGGTACACATAAGTGGTACAGGAGATCTGAATTCTTAAATTAGAGCTTTGATACCATTTGAAGTTACTAACTCATTTAAAAGCTTAAGTTGACAGAGAAAAACTTAATAATATATATCAAAAAACTCAACGTATAATTATAGTTTGAGAGGTATTTTTTTTCTCGTTGTGCGTTGTCTGTAAATGAATGAATGAATCATATCAACCTACTAAGAGCATCCACATTGTTGTTAGTTTCCCCTCAAATTTTTCTCTCCTTAACCCATTTAAAAATATATCTTCTCATTATATAGCTTCTAAATATTTTTTTAACTGGGTCCTACTATCACCTCATTAACTTTACACTTTAATTTTTATTTTTTTATACTTCTCAACAAATAAATTTATTTAATGTTATTTTATATATTTCATATTTAAATATTCAGTGTAAATAAATAAATTTATAAATTAAGACATAAATTAATTTAAAAATAATAATTAAATTATAAATTATAAAATTTATAATTTAATTAATACATCCCAAATAAAACACATATTATACATAACTCGTAAAATAACATAAATAGAAAATTACATAAACACAAATACTTCAAAATTACATCAAAACAATTCAATAATTATAATTACATAAAAACGTCAATAATTAAACTCTATCATTAATAATGAAACTTACATAAAAACATTCTAATATTGAAAGTTACATAAAAAAATTAATAATGAAAATTACATAAAAACATTCTAATATTGAAAGTTACATAAAAACATTAATAACGAAACTTACATAAAAACATTCTAATTAATATTAAAAGTAGAGTTACATTAAACAACAACACTAAAATTCATACTCTTTCTTCCTCAACTGCAACTTTACTTGCTCACATCCGTGTTGATACATGACAAACTGTGCCAGACTCATGTGAGAGGTATCTTGAGTAAGAAAATCAATGTCTTTCACGAGTCTTTTGCGCTCATTTTTTCTTCTCTTGATCGTTTAACTTCCGCTTGAATTTTTTTAATTTCAAGATCTTTATTTTTTATTTCAAAGTCTTTATTTTTCATTTCAAATTCTTGTTTTTTTTAATTTCCGAGTATTAATCTAACGACAACGTCATTCTAGAAGAAAGCGTATACAACCCATCTACATTTGAAGATGTTTCGACTTTTCCTTTAGCTTTAGCATTCCTCTCTACCGCATTTTGTCCAATCGGACGAGTACGTAAATTGATTTCTTCCACATCTTCAACATCCACACTAGTTTTAGAATGATCGCCTCGAATTCAAACGTTTTAGACTTTTTATTAGTGTGAAACATATCTGTTTGTAGAGAAAATAATACATAATTTTTTTAACACATCCCAAACATGATAAAAAACAAAGTGCTGACCTTTTTTCTTAATGGTATAGCTCCCTTACATTTTTCATCAGAATATCATCGCTCCAACCGTTGTGTTTAGCATTGAGAAACCTATTGTAGATTTCATTGAAGCTTCTCACTGATAGAGTAATTCTAGTTGACTAACTTGGTGTCAACTTCGCTTTATCTCTCGACATCGAATTACTTGGGCGATGTTCGTTGTAATAATCAGCTACACGCTTCTAATATTGCACACTCTTTTGATTATTACCAACTAGTGGACATTGATCAATAGTCTGCACAGCTTCCATAAGCGCAAGATCTTCATTCTTGGTCCAATTTGCACGTTTAGCCTTGTCTTTTCCCGGTACCGATTCCGCTTCATCGTCCAAATCAATTGCTTCTAAATTGATTTACGTCTCGAGAACCGATGACGGCGTTGCTGAAAAATTACCGGACGAAATCCCATCTACACTTGTTAGACGTGAGTCATTTGAAGATATGTAAGGTTGAGAAATTGCATGAGGCGTACTTTGCGGAGTGAAAAATTGGTTTCCCGTAGGTTGCCAATAATTCAGAGGAAAATTAACGTTACCAGATGAATTCCAAATAGTTTGAAGAACTTGAAAATTCTTGAAATTTCCAAAATTTGGAGGCATGTAGAAATTTGGATAATTGAAAACATTTGGATTGTTAGAAAAATTATGTGGGTATTGAGGGTATTGGTGAGTAGATGAAAATTGAGAATGTTGAACATTCTCCAGAACACGATAGTTTTGGGGAGTATTTTGATTTTCTTCAATATCAGAAGAATTCAATAAATTTTGGTAAAAGTTAGTACATCTTGGATCAATTTAGAAGATAAGTATGTAGAGAAAGTGAGTTTTTAGAAGAGATTATGAAGAAATAGAAGAGATAATGAAGAAGTTGTGGAGAAAATAAAAAATGTTGAGGTGGTTTATTTATAATGAAGAAAGAAGAAAAGAAAAATAAAAAAAGGTTTAAAAAAATACAACCGTTGAACACACCCCCAACCGGACCCCCACAACACCCAACGACTACAAAATAATTAAATTCTCATAAACGGTTGGATTTAAAAAAAATGAAAAAAATAAAGTCTCACAAATGGTTGGATTTTTAAAAATGAAATATCATATTTTAGTCAATTGGCAGACAACTTGGACCCACCTCCCACGGGCTGTCATGCGATTCTTCGCGAGTGTGGTGCACGCGCCATGTCTGAAGCAGCGTTGTACCACACAGCCCCCTCTTGCGTTGGGTATTCCTCCTGGTCGGTTTTATTCTTACTAAGAATATTTTCAATTGTCTTTCCTAGGTGAATGTATTAAGAACATAAAGGTCACATTGTTGGTTTTGGTATTCTTAGCTAAGAATAATGCTAAGAATATCAAAATCTATAGTGATGCTCTAAGTGTTTTTCTTTGTAGGACTTTCTATTATTGAGAATTAGGTGTTATTAGAGGATTTCCTATTATTCTTTCTAGTATAGAATGCGTATATCATCCATTTTGATGATTTTTTTAAAAAACTAACTGCTCTGGTCTCCCCATGCCTAGACATGTTGCCAAATTGTCAATGCTCCCTTGGATTACGGGTCTCAGCAACTTGTCTTTAGGAGATATAAGCTATTTGTGCATGGGATCGACCAATGTGCGACCTTTTGATGAATTAAGGTCATCCTACCCGCCCGCTCAAGCACCCGTGAGGAATTTGGTTAGAAAAGAGGTCTATTAGATATTTGCTTTAAAGATCTGCTAGTTTGTTATTTTTAATTTCTTTTTACTCAGTCAATAAGTGGTTGCTATTCTTTAGGAGTAAGTTGTTGTTCTTTAGGAATAAGCTAGTAGTGGTTTAGTGGGTTGTTATCTATTTTGTTTTAAGTACTATAAATGTAGGAGGACTCTGATGAATAAAATACATCCCTTTACAGAATATCATACTTTTATCATCTCTGTTTCATTCAGCTTTCAATTCTAAAATCTTAGGTTACTTGCTTTTTTTTTTTCTTTAACCTTCAATCTGGTATCAGAGCCCCATGGTCTTAAGGGGCCTGTGCAATGGAAGCAGAAAGCAGTTCACAACTAGCTCCCCAAACCTTTGATGGCGAAAATTATCAGATATGGGCAGTGAAGATGGAGGCTTATTTGGAGGCATTGGATCTTTGGGAAGCTGTGGAAGATGATTATGAAGTTCTTCCTCTGCCAAACAATCCCATCATGGCTCAGATCAAAGTGCATAAAGATAGGAAGGTCAGAAAGTCCAAAGCGAAAGCTTGTCTGTATTCTGCTGTTTTTGAAACTATATTCACAAGAATTATGTCCCTCAAAACAGCCAAAGAGGTGTGGGACTATTTGAAGGAAGAATATGCAGGAGATGAAAAGATAAAATGCATGAAGGTGTTGAATTTATTAAGGGATTTTGAGTTGCAAAGGATGAAGGAGTCTGAGACAATCAAAGAGTACTCAGACAGATTGTTGGGCATAGCGAACAAGGTGAGGTTGCTTGGTACTGAACTTTCTGATTCTAGGATTGTTCAAAAAATTCTTGTAACAGTGCCCGAAAGATATGAGGCTTCTTTAACTACGTTGGAGAATACCAAGGATATGTCTAACATTCCCTTGAGTGGTGAATCCCTAACAGCAGCAGACAACTACACTCAAAGAAGGGCCCGAAAAATTTTTATCCACCTTGTAAGCATTGAGGGAAATTAGGTCATCCACCATTCAAATGTTGGAGGAGACCAGACGCAAAGTGCAGTAGCTGCAATCAAATGGGATATGAAGCTGTTATTTGCAAAAACAAAATGGTCACCATACTGGAAACAGAAGCCAAAGTGGCTGATCAAGATGAAGAAGGCGAGTTGTTTGTGGCGACCTGTTTTTCAACTCAAAGTTCTTCAGAATGTTGGTTGTTCGATAGTGGTTGTACAAACCACATGACTTTTGACCGAACACTTTTCAAGGATCTGCAACTCTATGAAGTCACAAAGGTAAAAATTGGGAACGGTGATTATATTGCTGCAAAAGGGAGAGGTACTGTTGCACTTACAACAAGATCATGTACAAAGCTAATTTCAGATGTTTTGTTTGTACCTGATATTTCTCAAAACTTGTTAAGTGTGGGTCAACTGATTGAAAAAGGGTTAAAATCGAGTGTCATTTGAGGACAAGCATTGTCTAATATTTGACACCAATGTTGAAGAAATGTTAAGGATCAAAATGAGAAGTAAAAGTTTCTCATTTGATCCAACAAATGAAGAGCAGATAGCATACTACAATGAGGCCAATACTACGGAGATATGGCATAAGAGGCTTGGCCATTGCCATCTTCAAAGAATGCTGAAAATGAAGAGGGAGGAAATGGTGAGAGGTTTACCGGAAGTGGTTGATAGTGTACCAAATTGTAAGCTTGTCAGTATGGTAAACAACACAGGATGTCATTTCCCAAATCAACTTGGAGAGCCACTCAAAAGTTGCAACTAATTCATACAGATGTTGGAGGTCCTCAAAGAACACCATCTTTACAAGGTAGCTTATATTACATTCTTTTTATTGATGATTTTTCAAGAATGTGCTGGATTTTTTTTTCATGAAATTCAAGTCAGAAGTTGCTAGAGTATTTTGGAGGTTCAAGAGAATGGTGGAAAATCAGAGTGGCTGCAAAATTCAAGTTCTCAGGTCCGACAATGGAAAGGAGTACACTTCAAATAAATTTAATTTTTTTTGTGAAGAAGCTGGCATTGAACATCAGCTCATTGCTCCTTTTACTCCTGAACAAAATGGAGTTAGTGACAGGAGAAATAGATCGTTGATGGAGATGGTCAGATGTATGTTGCATGAGAAAGAACTACCAAAAGAGTTTTGGGCGGAAGCAACAAATACATCAATATTTTTGCAAAATCGCCTTCCCACCAAGGCTATTAAAAATAAAACTCCATTTGAGGTTTGGTTTGGATATAAGCCTTCACTAAACTTTCTTAAAGTTTTTGGTTGTATATGCTTCACTTATGTTCCTCGGGTGAAACGTGACAAGCTTGATAAGAAGGCAATTCTAGGAATCTTTGGGGGTTATAGTTCAGTTTCAAAAGCCTACAAGGTGTATCATCCACAAACAAGAAAGGTTTCTATTACTAGAGATGTTCATTTCAATGAAGATGAGCAAGGGGATTGGAAGAATTTGCAAGAAACAAGTCCGCACTCAACAAATGTAGAAGATCATCCTCCTGATGATCAACAATGGCACGATGAGCTTGAAGATGACCCTCCAATTAGAGGTACGAGGTTGCTTTAGAAATTTATCGAAGGTGTAATGTTACAGTTTGTGAACCAAACAGTCATGAAGAAGCACTCAAAGATCCAAAATGGAAGAGAGCAATGGAGGAAGAATTGTTGATGATTCAGAAAAATGAAACTTGGGAGTTGGTTGACAGGCCGAAAAATAGAAAAGTCATTGGCATAAAATGGGTCTATAGAACAAAGCTTAATGCAGATAGCTCCATCAACAAATACAAGGCTAGGCTTGTAGTTAAAAGGTATGCTCAAATTTACGGTGTTGATTATTCTGACACGTTTGCACCTGTTGCTAGGTTAGACACAATCAGGTTGTTGCTAGCAATGGCTGCACAAAAGGGTTGGGTAGTGTTTCATTTGGATGTCAAATCCGCATTCCTAAATGGTATACTACAAGAAGAAATCTACAATGAGCAGCCAGGAGGATTCGTGAAGCGAGGTGAAGAAGATAAAGTCTACTTGCTAAAAAAGGCTCTATATGGCTTAAAACAAGCTCCGCGAGCCTGGTACAACAAGATAGATGAACATCTGTTTAAACTTGGTTTTATAAAGAGTTTTTCAGAATCCACTCTTTATGTAAAACAGAAGGGAAATGATTCTGTCATGGTGTCCCTTTATGTTGATGATCTTTTGGTGACCGAAAATAATACGAGGTTGGTCGAAGAGTTCAAGGAGGAGATGATGCAGATTTTTGAAATGACTGATCTTGGTCTTATGACCTATTTTCTGGGAATGGAGATTCAACAAATGAGAAATGAGGTGTTCATCTGTCAAAAGAAGTATGCAGCGGAGATACTAAAGAAATTTCAGATGGAAGGTTGCAAATCAATAAGCACGCCAATGAATCAAAAGGAGAGGATGATCAAGGAGGATGGTTCAAAAAGAGTTGATGAAGCTTATTACATAAGCTTGATTGGATGTTTGATGTATCTTACTGCTACAAGGCCCGATATTTTATTTGATGTAAGTCTATTATCTCGTTTTATGCATTGTGCTAATGAAACACATTTAATAGCAGCAAAAAGGGTTCTAAGGTATATAAAAGGTACTGTTGACTATGGTGTAAAGTTTGAGAAATGTCAAAATTTCAAACTGAGTGGGTTCTCGGATAGCGACTGGGCTGGATCCATGGATGATATGAAGAGTACTTCAGGGTATTGCTTCAGCATAGGTTCTGGAGTCTTCTCATGGAGTTCAAAAAAGCAGGAGATTGTCGCTCAATCTACAGCTGAGGCGGAATTTATAACAGCAACAGCAGCAGTAAATCAAGCATTATGGTTGAGGGAAATTTTCTGTGATTTGCACACAGAACAGAAAGATGACACTGAAATTTTTGTTGATAATCAGGCAGCAATTGCAATCTCAAACAATCCAGTGTTTCACGAGAAAACTAAGCATTTCAACATCAAGCTTTACTTCTTGAGGGAGGTGCATTAGAATGGAGAAGTACTATTAGTCTCAGAATCATTTGAGGATTAATTTGAAAATCGGTAAAAACTTGATCTTGGTTGATTTATTTACAAAACCACTTTCAGGCAACAAGTTCGAGCATTTAAGGAAGAAAATTGGAGTTTGCAGCTCTTAAAGCCAGGAGGAGTATTAGATATTTGCTTTAAAGATCTGCAAGTTTGTTATTTTTTAATTTCTTATTACTCAGTCAATAAGTGATTGCTATGGTTGCTATTCTTTAGGAGTAAGTTGCTGTTCTTTAGGAATAAGCTAGTAGTGGTTTAGTGGGTTATTATCTATTTTGTTTTAAGTACTATAAATGTTGGAGGACTCTCATGAATAAAATACACCCCTTTATAGAATATTATACTTTTACCATTTCTCATTCATTCAACTTTCAATTCTAAAATCATCTTAGGTTACCTGCTTTCTTTCTTTTTTCTTTAACCTTCAAGGTCGACTGACTCCAAGGATAGAAGGATGGGACTATGGGAGCAAGTTCAAGTCTTCAAGACTTCAAGACTTCAAGACTTGTAGTGATGGTCCCCTACTTTGCTGTCAAGAATACAACTCTAGCCTTCCACCACTGCCCTCATTTCTCATTGGCATCATATGTCAAACCCTATTCTTCATCATATACCACTGCCTCACATGACACCTTAGATCAAAGACAAATGAAAAAAAAAAAACGAGGGTTTTATTCAAGTTCGGTTGACCATTGTACTCCAAGAGCTAGCGCGCCGTAGATATCAGAATGTTCACCCAATGCCCTACAATTTCCCAAAAATGGCCTATAGCTCTTTCAAGCTCCAATAATTGTAAAAATGACTTTAATAAAACCTAAAAAACTGACTGCACAGTTTAGGTAAAAAACTAAAAAAATAAAACTCTTGCACACATCGGAAGATTTTGTAAAGAATTAATATAGTAATCCAACATCAATAAAAAAGAATAGAGAAAGAAAGAGATAAGGGAAACCAGAGTATTAAAATTTTATTACTTCCTCCGTCTCTAAATTATCGTATTTCTTTCTTTTTTCATCCGTCCCAAAATAATTATCAAGTTTGAAACTTACCTTTTTAGAATATCATTTTTACCACTTTATCCTTACTTTTCACTCTACTTTAATTATGAGCCACGTACACATGAGCTTTAAAGGAAATTACACATTAAACCAATATAAATAATCACGTCAATTGTTTTTTCTTAAACTGTGCGTCGGGTCAATCAGAACGATTATTAAGGGACGAGGGAGTAATATCAATCATAAATACGTTTTAGCGTTACAATTATATAAGTATATAATAACAAATCCTAAACTGTTTAAATAAGAAAATTTAAAAACAGATCAGCAGATGACCGCCACCGCGTTAACAACATAAACATCATTTTAAAATGCAAAAACTGCTATATTAATTACCGACCTCGATTACTCATTTACTCGGTCGTGAATAGACCTACTTAGACGATGGTCTCTGGCACTTTGTGAATATAATTGACCAGCTTACAGGATGGTTTCTGGCTCGTTGTGAATTAATTGGTGGGGAAAAGTTGTCAGAGTCTTGTCCATAGAAAGAGAAACATCTTGGAAATAGACTCCCACGAAGCCACCTCCTGCTTGAGTTTTGATTCGGTACTTTCCCAGTGACTTAGCAGTAGGCATAAAAGAGTCGGTCGATTTTACGTATTTTAATTATTTTAATTTGTAAAACAAAATTTTAATCTTATAGTACAGTCATCAATACTAGACGAGTTGAGTAAATACTCCCTCCGTCCCATGTGTATGTGACCTATAATTAAAATATAGTGAAAAAGTAAGAATAAAGTGGTAAAAGTGATGTTCTAAAAAGATAAGTTTCATACTGGACAATTATTTTGGGACGGACGAAAAATGAAAAAAAAAACGATAATATAAAGACAGAGGAAGTAGAATTTATCTTACAAAATATCCATACGACCATTTTACCTAACTTTTTACCATCAACAAATTGGTTATAGCCAACATGCACTTTCATCTATATTTAATTTTGAATGTTTCCTACAAAGTAGAACAATAATTCCAATAAAAAAAAAAAATATATATATATATATATATATAGAGAGAGAGAGAGAGAGAGAGAGAGAGAGAGAGATGGGTACATATAGGTTTGCGCTGAATTTCACATATTCATTTTGAAAAAATTCTTCGAATATAAATTTACAATGTTGGAAAGGAAAGTTATAGCAATATTGACATAGATAAAAAAAATATTTACTTTTTCAAAATATGATATGTAGAATGCGCACATATAGCTCATATATAATATGTATTTGAAATATATGTCAAATATTTATTTGAAAAATAATTAGTATGAATGTAAAAAGTCAAAATTACAATAATTTAGAACGGAGGGTATACTTGTTAGAGCATCCACATTGTTTTCCTATATCATCACCCTAAACCCTTTTTAGAGTTTTTTTTCCCATACCCATAGTGCATATCAAATACCATATTCCTAAAATTAGCTAGTTAATTCACCTTCAAAATATTGGATGTGTTTTACAAAACACTGTAATTTTCCTATTGACGAACCTTTATGTATAGGATGATCTTCCCATCTCCTATGATGATCTGCTTTCATAATTTTTTTCAATCCTTATTTCTATTAAATTAGTGAGTGATTTTTTTTACACTTATCATTCCCCTTTCTATTATTTATAACTTAAAATTACAGGTATATTGATAATATTAAAAAGCGTAACACGACTTCATTTAAATAAAAGTAATTTAAATAATCAAAAAAATATTCTTTTTATAATATATAAAATTTAAGGTATATATATTTTTATTCAAATTGCGATAGGAAAATATAAATGAAAAAAGGAAAAAATATTGATAGTTAAGTTTGTTAGTTAAATGATGTGACTAATTTAGAGCCTGCTAATTGGAGTTGAAACTTTTTAAAAGAGTCTTTAAAAGAATTTTAGATGATTGTATAGAAGGCAGGGGTGACAATGGCTGACACGACACGATAGCACGAACCAACACGATACGATTATAAAACACGATTACAGAGACAAATGACACGATAAGATCAGCACGACACGATACGACACGAAAGACAAGAAATTGTTAATATATTCAAAAAAATAATTATTGTTATATTTATGATCAAATTAAATATATAACATAAAAACACGATAATGAGGCACGAACACAACACGATATTACGAATTGCCAATTAACCACTGTGAACACTTTTAGTTTTTGCCTCAAAGAATACTTTCTCTAGCCTAAATGATTATCCATTTAGACAAAAAAATTCCCTTCTTTTTTATTTATGAATTTACTAAAATTTACCTTTTCTATCTAGCATGTCGTATTTATTGACAATGCTATAGCAGAGATGCTAATTAAGGTTATTTATATTTAGGGGTGATAAAATAGGTGTTATGGATAATAATGAGTTAGTTTATTATATATGAAAAATCATGAATAATAAACTAACCCATCATTATCCATAACACTCATTTTGTCACCCCTATTTACATTCCACCTTCCAAAATCGAGTGTCTTCTTTTAAAAAGATTTCGTTCTACTAGAAGAGTTCTCTCTCTCTCTCTCTCTCTATATATATATATATATATATATATATATATATATATATATATATATATTATATCCTAATGTGCATTTGTAATGATATTATATGAACAATGAGGGTATTTTATGTATATGTGATACTAAAAGTGCTCCAAAATCATCTTTCTAATTTTTTTTTATTTGCTCATTTTGCGACAGAGGGGTAGTAGACCTATAATTCCTCTTAATTTTAATTAAAAAAATACACTCTCTTTAAAACGTAGGTATTACATATATTGGTATTGCAGTATCCAAATATTCAATTATATACGGACTTATTTTTATTTTGTTATTCATTATTACTACTCCCTCAATTTTAAAATTATTGTCTTTTTTGATTCGACACACTGTTTAAGAAAAAATAATTGATTGTATTATAAATATTAGTTAAATGTGTGGTTTCCTTTAATGTCGGTAGAAAAAATAAGTGTAAAATGGTAAAAATATTTTTTCTAAAAGGGAAAATTTTAAAAAAGGATAATTATTTTAGAACCAACGAAAAATGAAAAAATAACGATAATACTACGAAGGCCAGTTAAGAGTAACTTTTAAAATTTCTGCTAGAATGGTTTAAGGCCCCATTTTCATTAATTCGTGATTTAGTAACTTAGTTTTGTGATTATGAACCTTTTCTATATTTGGTTTAAGCCCCCCATAAATATAAGAGAAATTTTGTCCAATTTTTAAAATTTGGGCTGTGGCCACTTCACCAGACTGGCAGACCCCCTGAATTGACAGTGCCATTGTGCCATGCGTAGTTACGTACCCAGTGACATATTTGTGAGCATTCCAATTTCCATCTAAGTATTTGGTGCTTTTTGACTAATTCTACCAATTAAGCCCCCCTAGGGACCGAAAATCCTTCATCCGTTCTTAAAAACTCACATTTCAAGCGAAGAGTTCGTTATATTATTTTAAATATTTTATTTAAATCATCATTTTATTTTTTTAATTTTTATAATATTTAAATTTTATCTAGTATATTTAATATTAACAAAATTAATTATGCTAAAGCGTTATTGTAATTATAATCAATATTAATGCTAATTATATGTTCCTTAATTATTGGATTTTTCAGACATGAACTCTAATTGTCATGGTTCTTTTTTTTACCTATCTATTTCAAAAAAAAAAAAAACTTGTCTTCCTTAAAATTTTTTATTTTAAACAATATTTTTATTTATTCTTCTCACTTTAATTATGATCACATCCACAAGAGATTCAAAGAAACAACTTTTTTTTTCCTCCTAAGGGGGACATGGGAGATTCAAAGAAACAACATACTTCATATTTCCTCGCAACAAGTTCATGTTTGAAAAAGTTTAATTATTAGGAGATAACTAATATTTTAATATCAAATGTGGAAGGTAATGTTAAAATTAGGGATGACAAATCGATCGTACTTGGCAGTTATCGGGCTGGCACGATAACAATACGACACGATAAGCACGAACACGAATACGACACGATAAGCTTATCGTGCCTAATTAATATTAAAACCCGAACACGATACGATAAAAACACGAAAAACACGGTACGATATGATAAGCAAAAAAATACGATTTATTTAGTCAAGCCCGTTAAGCACATTAAGCCCATAAATATTATAAAATATATAATTTTGATTTTTTAATACATATTTTGAAAATTTATCAATATAAATAGTCAATTAGTTTAAAAGTCATAAATGTTCAAATGATAAAACTATGAAATAATCATGAAAATAGTTTGAAAGAATTGAACAACCCCTAGTAAATTTTAAAAAATATATTTTAAAAACATATATATTTTAGTTATCGTGTCTTACCGTGCTTATCAAACCAGCCGGATAACTACCCATTTTTATTGTGTTTTATCGTGTTGGCCCTATAATGGCCGAAACCCGATAAGCCTCAGCCCAAACCCTATAGTTTCGTGTCGTGTTTCAAATGGCCACCCCTAGTTAAAATGTTATGGAGATGATAGACACAATTTTTTGAAAGTTGATTTTTATAGTGAAACATCTCAAAATAGTATGGTGAACTCTTTACACGGAGTGAAAGTCAATTAACTTTTTAATATATGTACAAGATCAATTAAGATACTCCATTTGTTCCGTGTAAAAAATATACTATTCTATTTTGAGATGTTTCACTTAAAGAGTACACTTTCAAAAATTAAGATAGAAAAGTTACATTTTATTACCAATGAACTAAAAATATCATTTTATTAAAAAGTTTGACTTTCAAACAATGATTTTTTACCTGAAAAGTAATTACTCCCTCTATTTTTACAATATTGTCTGGGTTGATCGGACACGCCGTTTACGAAAAACAAATTGACTGGATTATAAATATTAGTGAAATGCATGATTTTTTTTAATGCTATTGAGTATGCGATTATATTTAAAATAGGTAGAAAAAATAAGGATAAAATGATAGAAATGTTTTTTTTTAAAAAGTTTTGAAATACGATAATTATTTAATAATAGAAAAAAAAAGAAAGATAGACAATAAGGACTTAAAAGGAGGGCATTAATTAAACAAAGATTTTGGTTCCACAAGACCGCGTAGAATTGAAAATCTCAGTGACTTAGTCCCATCGCATTCTTCTCATCACACTCGTCCCTGCCCTGAATTTCCCTCGCTTTGCATAAACTTTACACACTTCTTACCTATGGCTATGATATGAACAACAATAACTTCAAAACCCCACATACACACCTCTCTCTTTAAATACACATGAAATTTCATTCAAACTTAAGAGTTATCTAAATAGTTTGTTCAACAGATCTAGAGAGAGAGAGAGAGAGAGAGAACGATGGAGGAAGTGCCACCAGGTTTTCGATTCTATCCAACAGAGGAAGAGCTGATCTCTTTTTATCTTCATCAGAAGCTAGAAGGGAGCAAACAAGACCAGCTTGATCGCGTTATACCCGAACTCGACATTTATGATCATAATCCTTGGGACCTCCCAAGTTAGTAATTCAACTAAACTCTCAATATATATCCTCTCGATTTTGATCGCATTAATTTCATGCTTTGATTGAAAAGTTTGAATTTTTTTCCAATCAAATGACAAACAATAGACTATATAATGTCCTAATTGCATCTTTTTCATATGATGAGCAAGTTAAGTTTAGGTTTATAATAATCCGGATAGTTTCAATGTTGATAACACATACTCCATCCATTCCTAGATTTTTGTCGTGTTTTGATTTTTTGATCAAGTTGAGTGTTTTTCAAATGAAAATTTAGTTCACTAAAATTGTTTTTTAAACCAGAATTTGCTGGAGATTTTTGTCGTGGAGACCCGGAGCAATGGTTTTTCTTTATCCCTATGAAAGAGAAAGAAGCCCAAGGAGGACGACCATGTCGTCTCACTGACTTGGGATATTGGAAAGCGACTGGATCCCAGGGCGTTGTTTACTCGTCAAGCAATAACCGAGTCATTGGAGTGAAGAAAACCATGGTTTTTTACCAAGGTAGAGCTCCTGCCGGGAAGAAGACTGAATGGAAGATGAATGAGTATAGGGCCATTGAAGGAGAAGCTTCATCATCAACTTGTACAGCCCCAGTGGTAAGATAATTACTTAAACTTGCATGCCCTCTTTGTTCATCATATGGTTGTCAGGTGGTCCAGTTTACAACGTAGTATTCCTAAATATATATGGTTTATCTGTCCATTTATGTCTAGACAAACGACGAGCACCAAGTTACCAAATTCACATATTACTTACTCCCTTCCTAAAATGGAGTCTACTTTTTTTTTTCTTAGTAGTGCTAAATATATAGTTCAATTAATGCTTCCTAAATCATTTGAAAAAGATAATATTTCACCGTTACATATTTTGGCTCAAACTAATCTGATTCATTAATTGTTAGTGACCTTTCGTCTTCTCTGCATGATTTTTTTTCCATTAATGGAAAATAGTAGTTTTGGTAAAAACATTCTTTATTTTTGTGAATATTACAATACTCCCTCCCCTGAGTCAGATCAAATTGATCCGTTAGGATTTATTGTTTTAAAAAAAAAAAAATTGGTTCTTGCAGAAGTGTTGGTTATTTTTTAGGATGTTACATTTATCACTTTACCCTTCATTTAATATATATTTTAGTTTCTCAGTATCACTCCCACATGGACATTACTAAAAAACGTGCAACATCCATCCTAGTAATATAATTTTAATAAATTCATGAATCAAACAAGATATTTCTATAAGAGGAAAGGGAACATATATAGTGCATATGATGATTTATTAATTGCACAAATTGTTTAGGTTTCTTCATGCACTTGAGTTCTTATGTTTTATGATGTTAAAAATACGCAGTTAAGGCAAGAATGGAGTTTATGCCGAGTTTACATAAAATCAAAATGCGTGAGAGCTTTTGATAGAAGACCAATATCAGGAGTTGCCACAAGTGAAGGAACGAGTCAAGTCCAAGCTCATCGTATTCATGGAGAAGATCAAGCAACTCATCCAAAGCTTCCATCAATTATAGAAACAATGAACTCACCGGAACAAAGTTTTTCCTCCGGAGATTCTGCTTCTAATCCTTACCGTAACATGGAAATCGATAATAGGAATGCGGATGTTGCTGTTGAGAGTTTGTGGGATTGGGAACAACTAAATTGGTTTTGATTAATTAGAGCCTTCCTTGTCGTAAATTATGGCAGGACCAGACCTTATGATCGGGATATCAAGGGCTGATATATACATATATTTAGGTTAATTATTTATTAGTCATTTTGTTACAGTGTTAGACGGAAGATGAGATAATTTAGAAATGATGAGAATGAGAGTGAGTTTTTAGTTGTAATGTCTTCTTCTAACGTGACTGTTCTCTTTGAATATATTATCTTTATTACTCGATTGCTATTTGCATGATTATTTGTTTGTTTGGGCTCCCGTTGCACAACACTCTCTCGGCGTTCTATGTCTTTTGAGTAATGTTTGAGCCACTCAATAAGCACTCAAATTTATACACCAAATGATGTGGTTTTCAATATTTCATCTTATTTGACATTTTATGGACTTCAATATAAGTTAAAAAGTTATGTTAACAATATGACACATAAGATGCCATATCATTTAATACTAAAAATTAAATACTATTAGAGTGACCCTAGCATTACCCATGTCTTTTTCTCTACTTCGGTTGATGGACAATTTGTTTAGTTAAGCTTGACACTTTCCTTACGAAAGAGATCCAATGAATGTTGACTTTAAATTCTAATTCACGCCTATTTTATTTCTTTTCCTCAATAAAATGTATGCAATTGTTTTAAATAAAAAATCGGTCTACAAAATAAGAGGCTTAAACTGCAATTTGGTCCCCCATAAATATAAGAGAAAATATTTAACAGACTCGTCACCTTAATTTTAAGGATTAAATTGAGAAAAATCAAATATACCAAAATGTAGGGGTTCAAAGGTTAAGTTACGAGTTACGAAGGGATTCGGCACCCAACTCGTCATTTCGATCTCAAAATGAGTTTTTAAACTAAATATGTTCTTTTATAAATTTAATATAAACACAACATTTATATATATAGATATATGTGCGATAAAGAAAATAATAGAAAACTTGCAACAACTACATTTAAAAATTGCAAATAAAGCTTATATAAATTAGACTATAATAACGACTTATTTTAACAGGTAAACTAGAATGCATGTACTCTATTTTTTCTCGTAGGGCAGCATTCTTTGGAAGACAAATCTGGTTTGTTGGTCGTTGGATGACCGGTAGTTAACTTTGCTGGAGGTCATTACAAGTCTCCGTTAAGTCTCAAGGGGTCAATTTGTAATTTGGGCAAACTAATGGTCTTAGTTACTGAAACTGAACCCTGGAGGAAGGGGAAGGAAACTTCCCTCCCTATTTACTTGAGATTACGGGGAGAAGGCAACAGAGACTCCAAAAACAGATCTGGGTAATTTCTCCTTCGCCATTGTTATCGATAGTTTCTTTCTCTTCATCTTCTTCCAATTTTTTTTATTTTCCTCACTCAAATCAAGTGTTTGGTTCATAAATGACTTCCTCTTCATGATCTAGAAAGGGAAAAACTCCTGCCCACCCTGAATCGAGCCAAGGACGTCGAGAAAATCCTCATTTGTCCCGAAATGATATTCGATATTGGTTTTCGAACGATGACTGGGACAATATCCATCGGGATCAGGATACTCATGTCTCACATCTTTCTAATCCCACTGTAAGTTTCAATTTTTTTCAAACTCATTTGGTTCAATTTTGGGATTTTTGGATGATTGATGATTTTTTTTTTGTTTTGTGTGTGTTTTTTTCGTTCTTTTTTATGATGTACGAATGATGTATGCTAGAATAAAGCTATCAAGCGGGCCGGGCCGGGCCAAGTCCACCGGGCCTCGCTTAACGCTGAATCGGACCGAAATAGTGGCGGGCCTCATAGAACTCAAGCCCAACCCATGCACACTTCGGGCCTCTGTGCCAAAAAAAATTTTATTTAAAAAATGGGAGAATTTCAAGTGGGTACAATTTTAGAAACATGTTTTCATCTAGGACCATCAATTTTTTGGACATTTCATATAACTACAAATTGGTTGCCAAATGACAAAAATGCCATTAATGAAGATCCAGCCCAAACAAGCGTGACTGTTCTTTCCATACGGTTGGAGATCAGAGTTCTTCATAATTACTAAGCGTGATTGTTCTTTTCATAAGTCACAATGCAAGAATGTTGACTTTTTCGTTTGAATGTTTATTAATGAACAGAGGTTTAGTTTAATAATATGACTATACTGTATGGAAAGAACGGAGGTTTTGAAGATCATAATGAACGAGTGCTTTAAGTTTGAACAGGGAGTTATTATGAAGATCGGACCTTAAATAAAAATAAAAAATGCCAAAAAATTAATTCGATGCCGGCATCGAAATCAACCCGATGCCAAAAATCAACTCGTGTCGCATCGAAATCAACGATGCCAAAATCAACCCGATGCCAAAAATCAACTGATGCCAGGCATCAGAAATCAACCTGATGCCAAAAAATCAACCTGATGCCAAAAATCAACCTGATGCCAGGCATCAGAAATCAATCGCAGGCATCAGAAATCAATCGCTAGGCATCAGAAAACCACAGGCATCAGAAAATCAATCGGCATCAGAAACCCATTAATTCACAAATCAAATTCAAAGCTCAAACAATTGATCTAAATCACAAATATGTACACATACAACAACGTATATTAAAGTAACAAGGCGCCTCTGAGCCAGGTAAAGGAAAAAAAATCGATCCGATCGCAAACCACAGTTGACACCTTACAGAATCCATGAGAGAACAAAAAGAAACATTACAGAAACTAACAACCATATATATCAAACAGAGAATTTCTTGTTTTATAAAGGTGAAGGAGAATTAGTTGGGGGACTGGGTAATGAAGGTGGCAGTGAGATTTGTGGTGGATCAAGTAATGGAGGAGGCGGAGAGTTGACGATTGGAGGTGTCACAATATTTTGAGGAGGATGGGAGACCCAAATATAGGCAAAGCCAAAGTTGTAGAGCCCGCGTGGTGGTCCTGGAAGAAACGACCAGAAGGGGCGGTGGAAGAGCGGTGGAACACGGCAGCAAAACCACAGTTGACACCTTACAGTTCCCTGTTGTTCGCGTGGTGGTGCTGGAAGTAACAAGGCAGTTCCCTGAGCCGGTAAAGGAAAAAAATCAGATCCGATCTGCAAACCACAGTTGACACCTTACAGTTCCCTGTTGTTCGCGGCAGCAAAAATCGACCGGAGAAGGAACACGCTGACGGCGACTGGAGAAGGAGGACGGTAGGGATTAATGGAGGGGCTTCAGTTCGCCGGAATCCCTGTTGTTCGCCGAGACGACTGGAGAAGGTGATGGAGGACGGGGCATTATCTGAAATCTTCTTATGCATTAGTGAGAGAGGGAGAGGGGAAGAGAGAGAAACGGCAATGGGGAAAGAGGAAAAGGCTGGGAGTTGAAATAGACGGCCCAAAACACGATGTTATTGAGTGCAAAGGGTAGACATGTATTTTTGCCTCAAAATTGTACCTAAAAGAAATGTGTAAAAAATAGGTGGATTCATTTGAAAAAATGTTTTTAAAAATGTACCGGCTTGTAATTATTCCTTAAAAAAACTCACAAATTAGCTAATAAAAGTTATATAACACATTAAAAGTTCAAAACACACATACTTACTAGTTTAACTTACACAATTACAAAGTTTTTTTTGAAAAAACTTGTAATTCTTTGACATTCTTAATTTTGACCATAAAATATGTAAATATCCATAAGAATTAAAAGTATGGTCAACATCAAGGTTCTAAAAATCGTTAGGCGAGCACTAGACGCCAGACCAGCGCCTAGGCGGGATTTACGCGGGACCTAGGCGGGGCCGAGAAATAAGACATAATATCTGATTTTTAATATATTTTTATTATAACCTAATTATTAAACATAAATTTTTTAAATATCACCTAATAATTTAAAAGTAATAATTACATTATGATGTTAAAATTTAAAAGTAAAAACTAGAAATTTAATATCATCTACGGTTCAAAAGATTACAAAAATAGTCAATAGTTTAATTATCCATAGGTCTGTTGACAATTAAAAATTTACAGAAATAATTTAAATATTTGAAATTTATATTTATTATTATTATTATTATAATATTAAAAACCCAAAATGACATTATTGAGGGCCAAAATTTTTTTATAAACTAAAAAAATAGGAAAAATCAGCAGTTGGCCGCCTAGAGCGCCTAGCCGATTTTTTCGTCGATTTGTCAAATTTCTAGGAGTCGGGGTGGCGCCTAGCGCCTAAGCGCCCGCCTAGGCCGATTTTTAGAACACTAGTCAACATAAAATTAAAAGACCAAGACAAAATAGACATAGTACTAATAGACTTGAAAAGCAAGATAGTCAACCACATAAATCATAGCCTTATTATTCACTATTTAATCAATTACAGACTGATGTTTGTTCAGTCTAGAGTAAGTAGAAACCAAGGGAAAAACTTACATGCAATGCTAAAATAAGTTGTTTGTATAATGTGATTAAGTACTCCCTCCTTTAAAAAATTCATTATTCTATTTTTGGCTGGATATTTCACTTAACAAGTCTACTTTAAAAAATTAAGATATAAAATTGTCATTTTATTACTAATAACTATTAAAAAATTTAATTACTTTTAAAAAAAAAAAATGAATTTTAAACAAGACTCTTTACCGAGAACGAAGAGCGTAATTTTAAATTTGTGACAGTTAAAATGAATTTTTTTCACGATTCAAAATGCAGCTAGGTGAAAAATAACTTTAGGTAATATATATGTTTGCGTGAATATATATATATATATACATGCATATTGATGTAGAATAGATCAAGCAACATAAGTAAAAAAATTCCTTTGATGAAATATGACTTGACCTTAGCTTCAGTGTACAAGGAATCATATAAATAAAGTCATAGTCGTGGGATTATATATGTTGGCAATATCAATAATTTTATAATTGTGTCTTTTAAATTTTCTAAGCATATTCGGGTGTCTCAATTCTACATACGAGATTTGTTACCATATTATTTTTTTCTGATAGTTTTTTTTTCTTTTTAGATTTATGTTTTAGTTTTTAATTTTGTAATTAAGTTTAAGTGTTTTACTTTATGATCGGGTCGGGCCGGGCTTTTTGGGTTTTTTAAGGTTGGGCCAAACGTATCCCGCGGGGCTAGCGGGCCAGGCCAAAAAAGCCCGACTTTTTCGGGCCTTCTAAATTGAGGCCCATGCCCTTGAAAATCGGGTGGGCTGGATCGGGCCTATGGGACAATTTTGACAGCTCTATGGTGGAATAATGTTAGCATGAAGGTATATGTATGAAAAAATACGAAATTATGCTATTTTGTTCATGATGCATGCCTATTTTGATTGTATTTTCGGATATAGAGATATGTTAGTTTAACAAGAATAAAATACAATTATGCAAATGGGTGCAAAAAGATGAGATGTCATTAACTTGTTCTTCATGTGGACATAATATATGCACAATATTCATGCCCAAAGTGGGTAAAAATATGCATATTAAATGTTTGATAAAATGACCCAACGAATTGTAAAATGATGACTATTGCATGCTTGGGGAAAAAAAATGTTCTTAGGACATTTCTACTTATCAGATATCAAGGAAGTGAGATTAAACTCGATCACGTTATATATATATATATATATATATATATATATATATATATATATATATATATATATATATATATATATATATATATATATATATGTATGAAATGCACACATAACATGACAAATAGATACATGAAACATATATAAGTAGAAAGAAATATATCACATGTTGTTTGCTTGTTTGTTTGTTTTTTTTTGTTTTTGCAATTAAAAACTGTAAACATGTATGGATGTACAAATAACATGACATAGATATTTATGGATGAATGACAAAATACATGTTGCATGCTATTTTGTGTTTTTTTTAATGCAA
This sequence comes from Codonopsis lanceolata, assembly GCA_013146195.2. Lineage (NCBI taxonomy): Eukaryota > Viridiplantae > Streptophyta > Magnoliopsida > Asterales > Campanulaceae > Codonopsis > Codonopsis lanceolata. The sequence goes on from CM028380.1 coordinate 42,198,764, forward strand.
TAATCATGCTTGATAGACATAATCATGAAAGGACATAAATGATTGGTGAATGATGACAAAGATGATGATAATGATGTTTTTGGATTTGGTTTGGGAATGATGATGATGATGATGATGATGATGATGCTGTTTATTTTTTGGAGATGGACGTTTTTGTTTTTGGTGTTGTTTTTGATTGATTTTTTTGTTGTATTTTTTGTAGGCTCGGAAGAAGCTTGGGCGGCTTCGAGCCAGTGTAGAAGACGTAGCCACGGTCTATGACTTGCTCCTATTGCAGGCAAAACTTCTGGTGGAACAAACTAGCTTGGCGACATTTTTGAGAGTTGTGGGATCCTTTCACAGCTATATGTCAATACATGAAGTCTTGAGGGAGTATTGATGGCACACCACCCATACATTTCACTTTAGCTGGGGGGAAGCCCCTATGATGCTCTGTGATTTTCCGGCCATCACAGGTATCCCTACTGGAGTTTGTAGGAACTTGACTCTAGATTTCAACCTCAATTCTCAACATGAGGTGGTTGAGGAGTTGCTGGGCTTTGAGCAGAATATAAGAGAATTGACGAGGTGCATATTGCCAGCATGAAAGCCTAGCTTGAAGAGAACGCGAGGTATGTTGATAATGATGACGATGAAGCCGTGGCGCGCGTGACCATGACATTTTTATTCTTCTTTTTGGGGACGACCCTTTTTGCAAATTCGTCTACCACCCTACGTGCATGTATCTATCCTCGGATTCCTCCGAGACTGGTATCAGGTTTTTGAATTTGACTAGGGGCAGCCAGGCCTGGCTAAACTATATTTCTCAATGGACCATGTTTGTCGCAACAGCTCTCCCAACCTTAATGGTTTTTTTTATTGTTTGGGAGGTAATTGCTTAATTTAATTATTTCTGCCTCTTTTCCCTTTTTTTTTTTGATTCATACTTGTCCAATATATGCATTATTTAATTCTTTTTTGTCTTCTTTTTATGTAGTCTGGGCCTATGCATTATTTGGTTTTGCTCTATTCCTACTTCGGTGACGGTCCCAGTCACCTCATTTCTTTGCGGAGTATCTAACTGCCAACCAGGTAAAGACCGAGTGGGGTGCTCCTAAATTTCTAGTGGATCTTGTACGAGAGGAATGCTCATTACCTAGTCAACCTTGTCCCCTAGAGGGGATTATCCGATTTGCATTTGACTGTTCTAGAAATGAGTAGTTGTTGCATCCTGATGGTGTCTATCATGCACGAATCCTTGTATTTGGGGAAGCGGGTGAATAGACAACATTATATTTTTCACGTGGCCCCGGTGAAGCTACCATTGGTGATTGTCCTGGATCTTTTGCTCAACCGGTATTAGTGCATGGCTCGGTATATTTTACCTTCTGAGGCATTCCCTGTTATGCCTTATGCAGAGTTCCTGAGGATGATGCTTCATCCTATCCTAACTACAGCTAGACGAGCATCTGATGTTGTTCATAAACCTGGTCCCTCACTCTCCGTTCCTAACGCCTAGACTGACTATCATGTTCCTACTGGGGATTTTACCAGCGTTCATTATTCTCGTCAAGGGAGACCCGTTGAGGAGGCTTTGCCTGATGTTGATGTCCCAAAGCCGTTTCAGATTCCAGATAAAGCACGCGGAGTATATTATTTCTCTTATTTCTTTTTATTTTTCGTATTTGTCATTATTTCTCTTAAAATGACATGATCTTTCCCCACAGGTGGATGCTCCATCATACCGTAAGGTGGTAAAAGGGTTTTTCGGCCTTGCCCGGTTATATCAACGATCCCGTTAAGCACATTAAGCCCAATAAATATTATAAAATATATAATTTTGATTTTTTAATACATATTTTGAAAATTTATCAATATAAATAATCAATTAGTTTAAAAGTCATAAATGCTCAAATGATAAAACTATGAAATAATCATGAAAATAGTTCGAAAGAATTGAACAACCCCTAGTAAATTTTAAAAAATATATTTTAAAAACATATATATTTTAGTTATCGTGTCTTACCGTGCTTATCAAACCAGCCCGATAATAACTCATTTTTATCGTGTTTTATCGTGCCGTGTTCATGTCGGACAATTGTGTCGTGTTTCAAATTGCCACCCCTAGTTAAAATGTTATGGAGATGATAAACACAATTTTTTGAAAGTTGACTTTTATAGTGAAACATCTCAAAATAGTATGGTGAACTCTTTACACGGAGCGAAAAAGACAATTAACTTTTTAATATATGTACAAGATCAATTAAGATACTCCATCTGTTCCGTGTAAAAAGTCTACTATTCTATTTTGAGATGTTTCACTTAAAGAGTACACTTTCAAAAATTAAGATAGAAAAGTTACATTTTATTACCAATGAACTAAAAATATCATTTTATTAAAAAGTTTGACTTTCAAACGATGATTTTTTACCTGAAAAGTAATTACTCCCTCGTTTTTAAAATATTGTCTGGGTTGATCGGACACGCCGTTTACGAAAAACGAATTGACTGGATTATAAATATTAGTGAAATGTATGATTTCTTTTAATGCCATTGAGTATGCGATTATATATATAAAATAGGTAGAAAAAATAAGGATAAAATGATAAAAATGTTTTTTTTTAAAAAAGTTTTGAAATTAGATAATTATTTAATAATAGGGGAAAAAAAAAAGATAGACAATAAGGACTTAAAAGGAGTGCATTAATTAAACAAAGATTTTGGTTCCACAAGACCGCGTAGAATTGAAAATCTCAGTGACTTAGTCCCATCGCATTCTTCTCATCACACTCGTCCCTGCCCTGAATTTCCCTCGCTTTGCATAAACCTTACACACTTCTTACGTATGGCTATGATATGAACAACAATAACTTCAAAACCCCACATACACACCTCTCTCTTTAAATACACATGAAATTTCATTCAAACTTAAGAGTTATCTAAATAGTTTGTTCAACAGATCTAGAGAGAGAGAGAGAGAGAGAGAGAGAGAGAACGATGGAGGAAGTGCCACCAGGTTTTCGATTCTACCCAACAGAGGAAGAGCTGATCTCTTTTTATCTTCATCAGAAGCTAGAAGGGAGCAAACAAGACCAGCTTGATCGCGTTATACCCGAACTCGACATTTATGATCATAATCCTTGGGACCTCCCAAGTTAGTAATTCAACTAAACTCTCAAATCTCAATATATATCCTCTCGATTTTGATCGCATTAATTTCATGCTTTGATTGAAAAGTTTGATTTTTTTTCCAATCACATGACAAACAATAGACTATATAATGTCCTAATTGATTTTTTCATATGTAGCAAGTTAAGTTTAGGTTTATAATAATCCGATAGTTTCAATGTTGATAACAATACTCCATCCATTCCTAGTTGAGTGTTTTTCAAATGAAAATTTAGTTCACTAAAATTGTTTTTTAAACCAGAATTTGCTGGAGATTTTTGTCGTGGAGACCCGGAGCAATGGTTTTTCTTTATCCCTATGAAAGAGAAAGAAGCCCAAGGAGGACGACCATGTCGTCTCACTGACTTGGGATATTGGAAAGCGACTGGATCCCAGGGCGTTGTTTACTCGTCAAGCAATAACCGAGTCATTGGAGTGAAGAAAACCATGGTTTTTTACCAAGGTAGAGCTCCTACCGGGAAGAAGACTGAATGGAAGATGAATGAGTATAGGGCCATTGAAGGAGAAGCTTCATCATCAACTTGTACAGCCCCAGTAGTAAGATAATTACTTAACTTTTATGTCTAGACAAACGACGAGAACCAAGTTACCAAATCCACATATTACTTACTCCCTTCCTAAAATGGAGTCTACTTTTTTTTTTCTTAGTAGTGCTAAATATATAGTTCAATTAATGCGTCCTAAATCATTTGAAAAGGATAATATTTCACCGTTACATATTTTGGCTCAAACTAATATGATTCATTAATTGTTAGTGAGCTTTCGTCTTCTCCGCATGATTTTTTTTCATTAATGGAAAATAGTAGTTTTGGTAAAAACACTCTTTATTTTTGTGAATATTACAATACTCCCCCCCCCCATTGAATCAGATCAAATTGATCCGTTAGGATTTATTGTTTTTTTTAAAAAAAATTGGTTCTTGTAAAAGTGTTGGTTATTTTTTAGGATGTTACATTTATCACTCCCACATGGACATTAATAAAAAACGCGCAACATCCATCCTAGTAATATAATTTTAATAAGAGTAATGCTAGAGCCAATCAATAAGTACTCAAATTTGTTCATCAAATGATGTGGTTTCCAATGTGTCATCTTATTTGACATTTTATGGGCTCCACTATAAGTTAAAAAATTATGTTAACAATATGACAAGTAAGATGTCAAATCATTTAGTTCCCAAAATTGAGTGCTATTAGAGTGGCCTAGCATTACCCTTTTAATAAATTCATGAATCAAACAAGATATTTCTATAAGAGGAAAGGGAACATATATAGTGTATATGATGATTTATTAATTGCACAAATTGTTTAGGTTTCTTCATGCACTTGAGTTCTTATGTTTTATGATGTTAAAAATACGCAGTTAAAGGCAAGAATGGAGTTTATGCCGAGTTTACATAAAATCAAAATGCGTGAGAGCTTTTGATAGAAGACCAATATCAGGAGTTGCCACAAGTGAAGGAACGAGTCAAGTCCAAGCTCATCGTATTCATGGAGAAGATCAAGCAACTCACCCAAAGCTTCCATCAGATATTGAAACGATGAACTCACCGGAACAAAGTTTTTCTTCCGGAGACTCTGCTTCTAATCCTTACCGTAACATGGAAATCGATAATAGGAACGCGGATGTTGCTGTTGAGAGTTTGTGGGATTGGGAAAAACTAAATTGGTTTTGATTAATTAGAGCCTTCCTTGTCGTAAATTATGGCAGGACAAGACCTTATGATCAGGATATCAAGGGCTGATATATACATATATTTAGGTTAATTATTTATTAGTCATTTTGTTATAGTGTTAGACGGAAGATGAGATAATCTAGAAATGATGAAGAATGAGAGTGAGTTTTTAGTTGTAATGTCTTCTTCTAACGTGACTGTTCGATCTCTTTGAATATATTCTCTTTATTACTCGATTGCTATTTGCATGATTATTTGTTTGTTTGGGCTCCCGTTGCACAACACTCTCTCGGCGTTCAACTTCTTTTGAGTAATGTTAGAGCCACTCAATAAACATCAAATTTGTGCATCAAATGATGTGGTTTCCAATGTGTCATCTTATTTGGTATTTTATGGGCTCCATTATAAGTTAAAAAATTATGTTAACAATATAACACATAAGATACCACATCATTTAGTACCCAAAATTGAGTACTAGCCTGAATTTTCTTGGATAGAGTGAGTGCTTACCCTTAAGAGATTTTGCTTTTTGTCGTAACGTAACTGTGTACCTCAAGTTTTGAGCCAAAACTTTGAGAGGGAATATTGGTTTTCGTTTTCGAGATATTGGAGACGTTCGGGTGGTTTTACCTTTAGTGTTTAGGGGGGTTCCCTCAGAAATCTCAGTGGCCTTAGTCGTTGTCACTCTCTTTGGCTTTCTGAATTCACTATACTTGTTCCCATACCGAGCGCTTTCTTCGAAGGCTCTCTGCGGTTCTGCTCTCATCTACTCTGGTGCGCTTTGGTTCGCCATACAAACTCTCTTTGCAAATCTGTAGTGTGAATTGATGACATAAAATCGAATGGCAACTTGTTAAAAGTAGTGCACAGACTCATATCCTCCAATTCATCATGTGAATGATTGGTGTATCAGTTTCTTGCTTTGCTTTAGTGAGTACTGATATCTATATTACTGATTTTCATTGAGGATATGGTGGGATATCAGTGCTTCCTTTCCCTTGTGGCGCGCCTGACTGATAAGGAACCATTGTTGAGGAATGCAGCTCTGACCTAAGTGGGCATCTTGTCCTCTTGATTTTATATTCTTCATCTTCCGAGTTCAAGGAAAAAAAGAAAAGGAAAAGAAAAGAAAGATGGCCAATGGCGACTGCGCACCACGATGGACGAAGAATAGTGTAGGGTATTAATTGCTCACCAAAACTGAATCAAGAAATTGCTTCACACCTGCCATCGACTCTGATGACTTGATGTATGAGTCTTCACCACCTTTACGAGTTGCCAGTCATTTTCATATCATTTGATTAACAGCACGGAGTTCCTATAAACATAAAGGGAATTCAAGTTGTTGCCAGTCTCCCAAGCCACTATGCAGACCAATTCTAACATTGTCTTCCCTAATAAATTTGTCGTTCTGCAAACTATTGAAGAGGAAGATTCTGATAACGATCACGCCCAATTTGATGTCCTTGATCTTGACACCCCAAGTCTCAGAAGGTCGAAGCGTCGTACGAAGAGTCGTTATCGTAATTATTAGATTTCTCTCTTTGTATTATCTAGGTTTAATTTCTTTTATCAGTTTTTCTCCAAGGTAAGGCTCCTTCGTCCCCCCTTCTTAAGGGTAAGGTTGGTTGTCCCCCTTTTAGCTTGTTTTCCTTTTTTTTCCATTTATAAAAATCTAGCATTTTAATAAAAAAATGGTAATTGGGTTTGCGGCCCGATTATTTAGTCCCGCCCACATGGAAAATATATTTATATTATTTATTGGTTAATTAGTATTCTAATCCAAGTGAGTTTAGGATTGACTTAACTTACAAGAAATATGTTTCTTGTAATAATATAAATAGGGCAACAAAAGGGATAAAACCCTAATCACACTTTGGAGAACACGTCTCCAAGAAGAAGCCGCCCTCCTCTCTCCCCTAAATTCTATCTCACCAAAATACTCCCTCTAGCCTAACCATCAAGAGGTTTGAATTTGCGGTGTGAACCAATATTGATATCCGTGCTCCGTGATATCAATCCGACGAGAGAGACTTGCAGGTTCGTAGATTTTGGCTCACGAAGATCGTAGCTCAAGCGAAATTCTTCCGCTGCGCACAAGGCTCCAGTTAGCATAAAGGTAATTCGTGATTACTGTTTTGTTAGCGAACTTGTTTGATATATGATATGATATATCCTTCATTGGTATCAGAGCCATATTGTTTGATTGCTCGTATCGTTATGCCATGAATTACATGCTCTTGTTTTTGGGTTTTTTAAAAAGTTTTACCCGATAACGACACAAATGGGTTTTATTATTTTATGTGTAAAACTTTAAAATTTTCGAGAAAAATTTATATGTCTGAGTTCCCTACGACGAGGCGAACAACATACTAAATTATCGTTGAATTCCGTTGGGTATTTTTCAAAATATCGCAAACCCAAGTTTTATTGAAAAATGATTTTTTTGAAACTTTGCATGCTGTTTTGACCTATTTATGTTCTGTAAAATCGTGATTTTATGGACTGTACTTGTAGTACTCCGTGAGGGCTTTCCAACGACATATTATATGCTTAATTTGGACTTAAAATGAACGTTTTATGGCCTCGCGAAGTTGGCCCTTCGCAAATCGATTTTTTGGGTTAAAAATTCGACCAAAAACGACCCCCACTCTCGGCCTCGATACACGTGCCATTTTGGGCACTCATTTCGAGATAAAAAAGTACACCAATGGGAAGTACTTGATGAGTAGAGTCCAACGCCACCGGCCGTGTAGTCATCGGACCACCGGAAGGCGGCGCGTGGACGTCAAACGCCGGCCAGGCGCGTGGAGACGACTTGAGGCTGACCAGTCAACCGTTGACTGGTCAACTATCAACCTATTGACTGCCACATCACCTACCACGTCATCGGGAACCCACCCCAGAAAATCCTCTGTGATGACGTCATCAGTGCATGACGTCATCATGCCCCGTCAACTACCACGTAAGCCCTAAGCCCAGTCAGCGTACAGTCAGCTTCAGAAGGAAGCCCACACGCGCAGGTGGCGCATGAGGGCGCGTGCGGCCTTTCTGGAGCTCTGATCGGAAAACGGCCGTCGCGTCTGGCTCTGTTTTGGCCTTCTAAGTCCAATGGTGGCCTCTGTTTTGATCAATTTAGCCTGTAAATATTTGTTTTTGATTTTTCAGTGTATAAAAACATGTTTTCTGATTTTTTAAAAATAGAAAAATAATATTCAGGGGTTGTTTTGTCATTCTGTGACTGTTTAGGGCTGTTTGGGACTGTTCTAGAATTTTTTAAAATTCTTTGTGAATTTTAAGCTATTTTTAAGTCATTTTTAGCATATTTAATTGTCGTTTTGGGCTCTAAAATTGCGATTGGGACTTCACGAGACCCAATAGATTTATTTTCAGTAGTGAAAATATTTATGTACATGATTTGTACTTGATGGATTTGTTCTATCATATTTCTTTTGTTCAAATTATCAATTTATGAATATTTTCATGTTGTGCATGCTTTGGTTGTGATTACGAGCCTCGCGGATTTTCCCTCCTTACGTGTATGATGTGATTATATTTAGTAATTGATTTTTTAAAACAAAAATGAATCAAAATATATATATATATGCTTATGTCTTATTTTTGCAATAAATTGTAGTGAAATGGCTTCTCAGAATGTAATCGCTGACCTTAATAAGGGTGAGAAATTAGATGGCTCTAACTATGGTGTTTGGCAAAGGAAAATCGTGTCCTTGCTAAACGAGCAAGAGGTTCTGGACAACCTTGATACTGTGATGGTAGAACCAGAGATGGGTAACTTGACCATCGCCCAGCATCGCCAGAAAATGCAAGAATTCCTTGACTGGAAAAAGAAAGATCGATGTGCACGCTTTACTATGCTGAGTAGCATGCATAATGATCTGATTGGCGAGTTTGAGGACTGCCCGACTGCTAAACAAATGTGGGACCAAATTAAGCGCATTTATGGGAATACTTCTGCTACAAAGTTAAGGACTTTGACCTACAAGTTTGAAAGCTATAAGATTGACCAGAAACGAAACATTCTTGAACAACTACGTGAGATGTCCGGAATGATTCGTGATCTTAAAGCTGCTGGTTCTATTTTATCTGATGAACAACAAGTTCAAGCGGTGATTCGTTCACTGCCTGATTCTTGGAGTGGTTTGAGGCGTATCTTGACTCATATAGACTCTATTCAGACTTTTGCAGATGTATCTCACCATGTTGAGCTTGAGGCTGAGTGTCATGAAGCGAATCGCGCGATAAGTGTTGCGACTCGTGATCTTGCTCTTGTTTCCCTTGAGGGTCCGCGCAAGCCACACGGGCAACGCAAGAGACAAGCTAAAAGCAAGAAGACTCAGAATTTGGGCCCTAAAAGTGACAAGATTGCTAAACGCCGTAGAGGCAAAAAGAATATTGCTAAGCAGAAGTGCTACAACTGTGGTGCCTTGGGTCATTTTGCTCGGACTTGTCCTGAGCCCAAGAAGGTATCACTTAATCCTATCTCCATGCAAAGTTGTGTTTGCTCTCATGTTTTATTAACTGACTCTCTCCCTGTGTGGATTGTAGACTCAGGCTCAACCAAATATGTGACGAGGGATCGAGAAGGATTTGTAGATTATCGAAAAGTTCCCGTAGGTACAAGAAGAATTTTCATGGGAAACAGTTCGTCTGTTGAAGTCAAAGAAGTTGGCTCATACCAACTTCAATTGCGGAATGGACGCACATTGACTCTTCATGAAGTTCTTTATGCACTGAATTCGACATAATCTACTATCGAGTACAATTGCTAGGACATGGATATTCTTTTAATTTTAGTAATGATCACTTGGATATTTGTTTTGGTGATGAGGTTTTGGGACATGGTTCTTTGTCAGATAATTTCTTTAAATTAGATTTGTTGGATTCCCATAATTCTTCTCTTAATTCTTCTTCTTGCATGGTTTATGATGATTTTAATTCTGAGTTGTGGCATGCTAGACTTGGACATATAGGAAAAGATAGGATGACTAGATTGGCTAGAAGGCCTATCGGGGTCTCTCAAAGAAAGTCAACCTACCCTGTGTGAATCTTGTTTGGCAGGAAAAGCTTGCCGAAAGCCTTTTGGAAAGGCAAAACGAGCCACACATCCATTAGAGTTAGTCTATTCCGACATTTGCGGACCAATGAATGTTAAGGCACGTCATGGAGCTTCCTATTTTCTCACTTTTATCGATGACTACACACGCTATGGTTATGTTTACCTTATTTCACCGCGATGAAGCTCTCAAGTGTTTTGAGCGCCGCAGAGGTTGAGAATCAAAAGGATAAAAGCTTAAAAACTTTTAGAACCGACCGGCCGTGAGTATTTATCTCGATCAATTTAAAGAATTGTGTAAGCAAAGGGAATACACCGACGCTTGATTCCCTAGAACTCCGCAACAAAACGGTGTTGCGAATCGAAGGAATCGAACATTGTTGGAAATGGTTAGGTCGATGATGGCACATGCCAACCTCCCAATTTCGCTTTGGGGGATGCGCTAATGACCGCCGCCACATACTTAACCGAATGCCTTTTAAGTCGGGCCTCACAACCCTTTATGAACTTTGGAAAGGTGAGAAGCCTAAATTGGGGCATCTTCATCCTTGGGGTTGTGCAGGTGTTATGTCCATAGTACTTCCAATAAGTTTGGAAAACTAGGCCTAGAGGAAACAAGTGTGTTTTCATAAGGTATTCAGATACCTCAAAGGGTTATATTATGTACGGTGGAAAACCTAACGAAGGAATGATCAATCGTAGTCGCCAAGAATGTTGATTTCATTGAGAATGATTTCCCACATATAGGTGAAGTTAAGAAAGACTTTGAACTTTTGAGATGGAAGAAGAACACATGATATCTTTTGGCGAAGGTGGGGAATTGCCTCAACCTAATCCTATGGTACAACATGAGGTTGAACCTATGGAAGTCGCCAATGAGAGTCAAGGTGATCTTCATCCGAGTGGGAGTACGGATTCTAGTGAGTCCGATCCTAGAACGAAGAAGTAAACGTGGAAATATACCTCGCCGTCCGATTCGCGATCGAAGAGGAATCTTTCCTAACTACTTCTTTCAATTCTAGTGAGCCTACATCGCTCAAAGAGGCCCTTTCTTTACCTCGCAAACAAGTTGAATGGATGATTGCAATGGAAGATGAAATTTCCTCTATGAAAAGAATCAGTTTGGGAGTTAGTTGATCTTCCGCAAGGTCGCAAGACTATTGGAGCAAGCTATGTCAATTGAGGCAGTAAAGTCATTAGAGATCGCTCGAAAGATTTCTCGATGTTTGTCTCAAGGAGACTTACATTAAGAAAGTTACTCGATCTATGGTCGATACACGGCGATGGCTTGTCCACCCGATCTCTTGGTTGATGACATCCTACTAGTGATGTCCACTTAGATATGAAAAGCAAGCTATGCCCCTAAGAATGAAAGATCGAACGAATGACTAACGAAGAGAATGTCCTTACAAACTGCCATGATGTCTACAACTCCATATGCAAATGCGGTAGGAAGTTTGATGTATGCTATGGTGTGTACTCACCACCTATGCTGCGTAGGGATGTTGAGTTGATTCCAAAGTAATCTCGACCTCAACACCGGATGGCAGTGAAAGAGGGTTCTGTTACTTGGTAGGAACCACAAATTTAACCCCGTGCTACCAAGGTGGTGATTTGAGCTTGAAAGGTTTCACCGACGCTGATTGGGCCGGAGATGTAGATGGTTATAAATCTACTTCGCCACGCTTTCCTCCTTGGTGGTGGAGCTATCTCTTGAGTAGCAAGCGCAACTAGCACCGCCTCTATCTACGATGTAGTCGAGTACATGGCTTGCTCACCGCGTTCAAGAAGCCGTGTGGTTGAGGAGTTTTCTTCAACATCTTGATGTTACGACGCATGCGGATCGCCCCGTAGTCATTGCTTGTGATAGCATGGTCGCTTTAGGTTACACTAAAGATCCCAAGTACCATGGGAAGACGAAACACATTAACATCAAATATCATTTCACTAGAGACATGGTTGAAGAAAAGAAAGTTGTTCTAGAATATATTCCTACTAGAAGCATGTTAACCCCCTATGACTAAACCTCTAGCTAGAGAGATCTTTCAGATCACATGTTGGGTCTAGGGCTTCGAGATTTGACTTTTATTCGAGAACACTTATGATGACATTTGATTATTATTCATTATCGCTTGAATAAATTGCGCTTCATTTTGTTCCTTTTATATGCTAATTGGATACTTTGATATGAAATTGCGTGGCATATATATTTTTGATTAAAAAGATGTCGTGGATATTGAATTGACCCTCTCACACGGTAATTCACCTTGTCTCCGTGTGGGCGAGCAAGTTGAGATAGTAAAAGTCTTTGGTACCTACAAAGGGGGTATGCAAATGACATTACATTTATCGCCTTGGCATACGGCCAAGATGAGACCTTTATAAGGTCGACTTTATATCCCAAGGAAAAGTCCGAATGTGAGATCTTAAAAGAGAGTCACTAGAAGAGTGACGCTTAAGTACTCAGTTAGACGCCGAAAGGCGGCTAGACTAAGGTTCGTATGACGCTTGAGCATGACATGCCTGCTTCGTGTGGGAGTTCCGCCATAGCATACACTTCATACCGTATGTGACTATAATGCGACTTAAGAAAGTGATTGAATGATCCATGCTTCATCATCAGTGAGTTCTAGTGATCAAATCCGCATCACAATTATACCCTATGTGACTTAGAACTATATCATGAACTTGGACGTTGATGATGCTACTTTGGCATGCCGACCGACCAACCAAGCTATGCACATACAGCCCTACTGAGCATTGTGGAAAGCATCACCAAGAGTGATTAATATGAGTGTCTAAGGAAGATAGTATGATATGCATATTTATTTTTGTGTTTCAATGCCATGGCGATCATATTGAACATACGGTTCAAAAGGTTGATCTTGATACACAAACATATTGAGTTTTAAGCACCGCCTGAGGGATCGAGGATGCCTAAATTGATGTATATATACGCCTGGGGGTATAGACGAAGTTTTGTTTTCTAACAAAGACGCTCTATGCCGGGTCGATGGTGATTTGGTATAGCGCCCACCCTTTATCTTTCTCGCATGTCGCACGCTTCACTTCCAAAGATGAAGAGGCAAAGTTTTAACGGGTTTTGATGATACGATGTGGTTAGAGAGGTGAGTCCATGTGTACGAGTGGAGATGTTGGTAATCGGGCTTGCATGTCCGATTATTTAGTCCCGCCCATTATGGAAAATATATTTATATTATTTATTAGTTAGTTAGTATCCTAATCCAAGTGGGTTTAGGATTAACTTAACCTACAAGAAATAGGTTTCTTGTAATAATATAAATAAGGCAACAAAATGGATAAAACCCTAATCACACTTTGGAGAACACGTCTCCAAGAGGAAGCCGCCCTCCTCTCTCCCCTAAATTCTATCTCACCAAAATACTCCCTCTAGCCTAACCATCAAGAGGCTTGGATTTGCGGTGTGAACCAGTATTGATATATGTGCTCCGTGATATCAATCCGACGAGAGAGACTTGTAGGTTCGTAGATTTTGGCTCACGAAGATCGTAGCTCAAGCGAAATTCTTCCCCTGCGCACAAGGCTCCAGTTAGCATAAAGGTAATTCGTGATTACTGTTTTGTTAGCGAACTTGTTTGATATATGATATGATATATCCTTCACAAGTCATTCTGGCACAGCTGAGATTTGGCGAGAAAGAGCCATATCTGGCTAGGAAAAGATGAGTAGAGTCGTATTGCATAGAGTAGTTGCCCGTGTAAGTGACGGGTGAGTGGAGAGCACCATGGTGAGTGCAAGGGAGCGAATGCGTGCAATGCTAACACGGAAGGGGAGAGAAATTATTGTGACTTGGTTGTCTCGAGAGACGATTAGGGTATTGTTTCTATAAAAGTATGTGCCTCAACTTTGGCGAAATTAAACTTGAGAATACGTGTACTTTTGTACGCGGTAGATATTTTCAGAGATTGTCCCGTGGTTTTTTCCCACTAAGCCTTTAGGAGGATTTCCATGTATCCCTTGGTGTACTTTTTTATCGTTATTTTCTTTAACTCATCATAATATCTGATTAATGTTGTTTTTACCTCTAAGTGTCGTTTCAAAAATCCCAGCATCAGAAGAGAATCAAAAGTCTGAAGCCTTTTACCTCCATATTAACAATGTTACTGACATTCTCTGTCTGTCTTTCTATGGTTGATTGTGGGTGTTATCCGAAGCTGAGGGAGTATGTTGATGACACAGAAGATTACATCAACATAATGTTGGATGACAAACAGAACCTGTAATATACCTGAATTTTGGAATAAAAAAAATATTAATTATATTATTAATATTTTAAATTGTTTTGGGCTAACCTTAGTATATTTTGGGCCATTAGTACTTCGATTTGTTTGGGCTTCTGCCCAATTAATAATGAGTTTTTTTCAATTGGGCCTGAGCAAATGGAGACCTTTAGTTTGATAATTAAAAATTAACCTGGTTATTAAAAAAAAAAATTAAATAAATAAATAAATAAATAAATATATATATATATATATATATATATATATATATATATATATATATATATATATATATATATATATATATATATAACCAATGAAGAGTTACAGACGGGAGGTGTATCGACATGGGAACGCCGAAGACAAATCGATCGGCAAAGGACCAGACGGCTTCTCTCGTGTTGAAATAAAAGAACGTGAGAGATGAAGAGATTCAGCCTTTTTTTTCAAACTAGGCACAAAAGAGTGAGAGAACAGGGAAATCTTGAGAGAAGGTTTTATCGAGAAGACGAACGAGAGGGAGACGGCAGAGGAAGACAAGCTTTCGGTTGTGCTGTAAGACTGAATCGAGGTAAACAAACTTCCTTCCGATTTCGAACATCGTTCTTGTCGAAATTTCTTTTGCGTTTGGGTTGAACAATGAAAAGGGAATTAATCAACCATAACACATTATGTATAAAAAAAATAAAATAAAAATTAATGGGTTTCATTTGGTTGTCCTATGGAGTGGTTTGAAACCAGTAGATAGGCTATGGTTTAAGTCACCACTATAATAGAGATAGTCGGTACCTTCGAAATATTCAGATTTGTGGGTTGCCGGCAGTGATAATGTTGGGGAGTAAATGAAAGGCTATAAATTGTTTGAGTGCGTGTTGTGTGTGTTTGGCAAAAGAAAACAAAGGAAAAAGAAAAGAAAAGAAAAGAAACAGAGGAAGAAAAGAAAGAAGCAGAGAAACAGAATGAGCGAATGAAAGAAGAAATAAGGAAGGAAGGAGATACTGTAGGAGGAATGGTATTGATGTTAGGAAATTAATATTTTTAGTAAGTTGAAGTCAACTCTTTTGGTTTCACAAAACATCAAACAATAAGCCATTAAACAATGAGAAATTCATGGCAGGTGGAGTAGTGATTCTTTTTACAGATTCACCCCCCCTAAATTTTGAAGTTTAATTAATAAGTACTCCTAATTGCAGATTCACCCCACTTACTTTGGAGACTGTATTAATAGTCTAGAATTTTAGATTTTTGCCCAAGTTACAAAAGTTGAATTAAACCCTATAAATTTTTTAATAAATTATAAATTTAGGAATTGTTATTTATGTATTATGTTTAAAAGCTATTAGAAGGTCTCTAAATTTAGGATTTTTTATTTTGTATTGTTATGATTTAGATTTGGCTAAGAGCGAGTAGCGGTGCTTTGTACTCGAGCTAATTTTTCGTCGCATCGCTAAGGTAAGAGATTATACATCATTTAGGTTATTTTTGAATTCTTAATTCTAAAATGTTAGGCTTCCGCTATTTTCCTTGGCATTACCTTTCTTTGAAAACGTGTGCCGACCCTGGGTTGTTGTTTTTTTTTTTTTCGAATTTGAAATCCCTTCGTACCCGTTCTTTCGGTATTCTAAATTGTGATATTACTTTATGAATCTCATAATTGTTTGAACTCGATGTGTGACATTTATTCGGTCATCACTAGTATTTGATTTTGTTGGAATTGAAATTATCATATTTTTGAAAAAAAAAAAACTCCGTTATGATCACTAAGATAATTTGAATGACCATTTGGCCTGTTAAGGCGACATTACACCATAGGAACTATGGTGGGGTAATCCGGATATACCATTTTGATTTTGACCATTTTTGGGGTACTTTGATGTTTGGGGTTCTTTGGAGCCACTTTTATTTGGTCAAAAATGACCGCTTATGTGATCATAACAACTTCTTAATTATTTGATATTGATTCTGATTGATTCTTGTGAAATTGTTAATTATTCTTCGATCAATATGTATTTAATCTTGTGGATATCTAGAAAATAATTCCTTTGACATATCCATAATTTCTTTATTCGTTTACAATATTTCGTTTGACTTTTCTTCCCGGTCAACTCCTCCTTAGAAACCGGAGGGGTTGTATATGAACTTACTGGGCTTTTGTTCGCTCACCCTTATCCTAATCCTTTTCTTTCAGGACATAAGTAAAGAATGAGAATATGAACAATTCGGTTCGGTTCGGTCAAATTGAAGAATTTAGAATTTTGGTATCTTATGAATTATTATTAGAATTGTTAATTGGATATTTTTGGGAGATTTATTTTAGACCTATGTTTTATTGTAAGTTAATTTTGTTAAGGGATTTATGTTCAAATACTGGATGTTTAAGAGAAAGGTACATTTTTACGTTTGGGTTGTAGTATGATTTTTGAGGTTTTTGGTGACGTGGCCATTATGTGGACCCTATAGTTGGGCCCAAATTTTGGGGCCGTTACAGTTGGTATCAGAGCTTAGATTTTATATCCAAATGGGTTAGAAAGTAAAATTCATAAGATTTAATCATAGGGTAAGAGTTGGACGATTTTGCATTTGAGGTTATCCAATATTTTTTTTTTGGTACATGATTTACTTAGAGAGATAATAGTGATGTCGACACAACTGATATATATATATTTTGGAATTTGTAGGAAATGGCATATAACAACAGGTAGGACCACCCAGACACCCTGGGGAACAAGACGAGTACAATGCGTGCTGTGATAGTCGAACTGGAAGAAATGAACCAGGTGTTAGTACATGAAAATCAATTGTTAAGAAATGACAATCAACTACTGGCTAATGAGAACCAAGCCCTTAGAGAACAAGCTAGAGAGATGGCGAAGGCATTGAAGCTGGCCCAAGATGCCTTATTTAGGCCTTTTGATGAAATAAACGACACTAGGAGGGCCAATGCAGAAGTAGAGGCAAGACTAAGCAACACAAAATTTTTGGTTAGAAATGCTTGGGATGCGGTTCAAACGACCATAGACATTGGACCGGTTGTAGAAGAAGATCCTGAAGAGGAAGAAGAAGAAGAAGAAGAAGAAGAAGAGAGAGAAGAAGAAGATCCCGAGGAAGAAGAAGAGACGAAGACTCCAGAGATAGTTAATTAGAATTTTTGTTTTGGAATAATTGTTTTAGGTTGGAAAGATGGCCACCTAAGGTCAAATTTGAAAAACATTTTGTTGATTGCGTTTGTTATTGGAACAATGGAGCGCATCTTATGCTCCCAAGTTTATTATTTTGACAGTTAAATAAGATTTGAAATAAATGAAGAAACTTTTGGTATTTATTTTTGAGTGTATGAATGTGAAATTTTTGTATAGGGTACTCCTTAGAACTTGTTAGTGTATACCAAATTGGTCTAAGATGTCATACTGATTGAACTATGCCACTATAAGAATAGTGACCCTAAACTGACGTCTCAACGTTCTATCTCAGTACCTAATGGCACGTGGAGGTCGCGCTGGAGCCCGTGGACGTGGTAGGGGTACTCGAGCTGCTAGGGTCATGCTGGACTCCACTTCAAGAGGTGTGGGGGAAAATAGTGTGTCTGCGCCAAACGTGAACACCAATGGGCCAGAACATACCGCAAGCCAGTCTAATGCGACGGACCAACGCCGATGAACCCTACTCTCCTCAAAATATAGCACAAAGCCACGGTGGGAAACAGAACCAGATAATCCAACACTGGAGCACCGAAATACCTACACCGCATGCAACGCCGGCATCTTCGGGCTACTACTCTACGACTGGCCATCATGGGCCAATGGTAAAAGACCCACTGGACATTTTCCAGAAGAGAGATCCTAAACCTTTCTCAGGCGCTCCAGGTACTGAGAAGCCTGAGGAGTGGATTGAAAGCATGAAGAAAATCTTCAGGACTATGACCCTCACTAGTGAGCAGAAGGTTAACCTTGCCACATTCAAGTTCGTAGGGAAGCATCGGTGGCGATCGGTGATGAGGACCGCTGGCGAGGGACAGAGAGTATACTTGGGAGATGTTCCTGGAAGTTTTCAACAAGAAGTACTTTCCACCAAGTGTACGTGATAGGAAAATAGTGGAGTTTATGAGCTTGGAACAGGGAAAGATGCCTTGGACGAATATGCCGCAAAGTTCACCGAGCTCTCAAGGTATGCTCCGGACCTCTTCGAGAACGATTACCAGAAGGCAAGAAAGTTCGAAAGGGGTCTTAATGGTAAGATTAGTTATCGGTTGGTACCACTACAACTAGCGACTTATGCGGAGGTGGTGGACCGTGCTAGAGTGATTGAACGTGATTCAGAAGCTTACAAGAGGAAAAGAGATGAACACAAGAGGGGAGCCGATGACAATTCGGGTAAGTTCCGTGGTCAACCAAGTGGTCAGGGGAATGTGAGTAATGTGAATAAACGAAGGGCTACCGAAGACAATCGTTTTAGGAGTGGAGCTCAGCCATCTAGAAACCAGTCGTATCATCAGAGTCAGTAGAATCAGGGCCAGAACCGGAACCGAGACGCGAACCCCTTATGTCGTACTTGTGGGGGTAAGTACCAGACACATTCTTGTTATCGGAACTCTGGGGCGTGCTTCAATTGTGGGAAGATGGGGCACTTGGTTAAAGACTTCCCAGAGCCAAACAGAAACACCTTCGTCAAAGGAGCCACAAGTGGGGACAAGGAGAAACCAAAGAGGCATGGCCGTGTGTACGCTATGACTGCTAAGGATGCTCGGGCAACAAACGATGTGGTGACAAGTACCTTGCAATTATGTTCATGTGATGCTTATGTTTTGATTGATCCTGGTGCAACCCACTCTTTTATATCTGTTTCGCTTGCACGTCGAATGAAATTGGCACCCCAGAACTTAGATGAGGTTTTGGTTATTGACACCCCGACGAAAGAATCCATCCCTATCACATTTGTGTTTAGATCATGTTCTCTGAAATTAGGGCATAGAGAAATGCCTATTGATTTGATCCCTTTAGATATGCAAGATTTTGATTTGATTTTAGGGATGGATTGGTTAGCCTCTTATCACGCTAGGGTCAACTGTTTTGAAAAAGAAGTGGTGTTTTGTATTCCGGGTGAACCAGAGTTCAAGTTTAAGGGGTCTAAACCAGTGGTGTTGTCGGGCCTCATTTCATCGTTAAGGGCAAGACGACTCTTAAGAAAAGGATGTCTGAAAGGGTCACCCTAGGGAATTTTCGGATGTTTTCCCGTAAGACCTACCCGGCCTTCCACCGGCCGAGAGGTAGAGTCCACCGGGATCGATCAGGTGGGACGGCGCCCGTCTCTAAGGCACCATACGGGATGGCACCAATGTAATTGAAGGAATTGAAGGAGCAGCGATTACAAGAGCTTGGAAAAGGAGGCGTCGAGGCCAAGCATATCACCTTGGGGCGCTCCAGTGTTGTTCGTGAAGAAGAAGGACGGATCTATGAGGTTGTGGATTGATTACCGCGAGTTGAATCGGGTCACGATGAAAAATAAGTACCCATTGCCTCACATTGACGACTGCTCGATCGATTCTGAGGTGCTCTTATTTCTCCAAGATAGACCTTCGTTCAAAGCTATCATCGCTAAGGGTCGAGAAAGAAGATATTTCAAAAACAGCTTTTAGGACAAGGTATGGGCATTACGAATTTTTGGTTATGCCATTCGGGTTGACGAATGCCCCAGTGCATTTATGGATCTGATGAATAGGGTATTCAAGCAGTTTCTAGATCGATGTGTGATAGTGTTCATTGATGACATCTTGATCTACTCGAAGACTCGGGAGGAGCATGAGCAACATTTAAGAACAGTACTGCAGATTTTAAGGGAAGAGAAGTTGTATGCTAAGTTCAAGAAATGTGAGTTCTGGTTGGAGAAGGTAGCTTTCTTAGGACATGTGGTCTCAAATGAGGGTATTTCAAAGGTGGACCCACCAAAATTGAAGGCTGTAGTACATTGGGAGAGACCCACAGATTCTTGAAGTTCGAAGTTTCTTGGGTCTAGCAGGTATATTATCGTCGGTTTGTTGAGGGTTTTTCAAAGATAGCAGGGCCGTTGTCTCGACTTACGCAGAAAAACACGAAGTTTGTGTGGACAGCTGAATGTGAGACCAGCTTCCAAGAGCTGAAGAATCAATTAGTGTCAGCCCCGATCCTTACTCTACCATCAGGGACAGGAGGATTTGTGGTTTATAGTGACGCATCGCAAAAAGGTTTGGGTTGTGTGCTAATGCAGAATGGAAAAGTAATTGCTTACGCTTCCCGACAGTTGAAGAACTATGAACGAAACTACCCAACACACGACTTAGAACCGGCGGTGGTCTTTGCATTAAAAATCTGGAGGCACTATTTGTATGGCGAGACGTGCGAAATTTACACGGATCATAAGAGTTTGAAGTACATATTCACTCAGAAGGAGTTAAACATGCGGCAACGGAGATGGTTGGAGCTGTTGAAAGATTACGATTGCACAATATTGTATCACCCTGGAAAGGCTAATGTAGTTGCTGACGCCTTGAGTCGGAAGAGTAGGGGAAGTTTGGCGGCTTTGATGACTAAGGAAAAGAGGATATTGGATGATCTTGACTCGATGGGAATTGAAGTCAGGGTTCGTGGTGACGATGGTTTCATGGCACATTTGAGTGTACAACCATCCTTGCTAGGAAGGATTAAAGCGGCACATGCAGTGGATCCAGAGTTAGTAAAGATTTCCTTGGGGTTGGAAGATGGGGATCGGAAAGATTTTCGGCAGGATAAGGACGGCGTTCTTCGTTTTTTGTCAAGAAGTTGTGTTCCATCAAACCCAGAATTGAAAAGGTAGATTTTAGAAGACGCACACAACTCGAGGTTTGCCATACACCCGGGTAGCACGAAGATGTATCGGGATGTACGTGACACCTTTTGGTGGGAGAATATGAAAAGGGATATAGCCGAGTTTGTGAGTAAGTGTCTTGTGTGCCAGCAAGTGAAAACAGAGCATCAGAAACCCGATGGATTGTTACAGTCCTTGCCGATACCTGAGTGGAAGTGAGAGCGTATCACTATGGACTTCGTGGTAGGATTACCCAGAACGTTGAAAGGGTACAATTCAATTTGGGTCATTGTGGATAGATTGACCAAGTCTGCACATTTCTTGGCATTTAAAATCACTGACTCGATGGAAAGGTTGGCGAAATTGTACATCGATGAGATTGTTCGGCTGCATGGAGTACCGGTCTCGATAGTTTCAGATCGTGATGCTAGATTCACCTTGAAGTTTTGGGGTAGCTTACAGAAAGCATTGGGTACAAATTTGAGTATGAGTACAACTTTCCACCCACAAACAGACGGTCAGTCAGAGCGGACAATACAAACTTTGGAAGATATGCTTCGTGCATGCGTTTTGGACTTGCAGGGTAATTGGGATGATCACTTGCCTTTGGTGGAGTTTACCTACAATAACAGTTTTCATGCAAGTATTGGTATGGCACCCTATGAAGCCCTGTATGGACGGAAGTGCAGATCGCCTATCTGTTGGGATGAGGTGGGCGAAAGGAAACTAATAGGACCGGAGTTGGTGCAAGTTACTTCGGAGAAGTTGCAGCTGATTCGAAAACGACTCCTCATAGCTCAGATTCGACAAAAGTCTTATGCAGATAATCGTCGACGCGGACTCGAATTTGAAATGAGGGACCATGTGTTCCTTAAAATCTCACCCACAAGAGGAGTCATGAGATTTGGTATACGGGGAAAGCTTAGTCCAAGATTTGTGGGACCCTTTGAAATACTCGAGCGGGTTGGTGAGGTCGCTTACAGACTAGCCTTGCCACCTACACTATCTGGGGTGCACAACGTATTTCATGTATCTATGCTAAGAAAGTATGTCTCGGATCCGAATCATGTGATTGAGTTCGAACCATTAAAATTTCGGGAAGACCTGAGTTATGATGAGAAGCCAATTCGAATTGTTGACCGGAAAGATCAGGTATTGAGGAGACGAACTATTCCATATGTCAAGATTCAGTGGAGTAATCATACGGAGAGAGAAGCCACATGGGAGCTGGAAGAAGATATGCGAGAGAAGTTCCCTGAACTGTTTGAATACAAATTTGTATTCCAAAACCTTGGTTATTTTGGCGTAAAGTTTAGAGGACTAAACTTTTTTTAAGGGGGTAAGAGTGTAATATACCCGAATTTTGGAATTAAAAAATAATAATTATATTATTAATATTTTAAATTGTTTTGGGCTAACCTTAGTATATTTTGGGCCATTAGTACTTCGATTTGTTTGGGCTTCTGCCCAATTAATAATGAGTTTTTTTGAATTGGGCCTGACCAAATGGAGTCCTTTAGTTTGATAATTAAAAATTAACCTGGTTATTAAAAAATAATATATATATATAAAAAATAAAACCAATGAAGAGTTATAGACGGGAGGTGTATCGACATGGGAACGCCGAAGACAAATCGATCGGCAAAGGACCAGACGGCTTCTCTCGTGTTGAAATAAAAGAAAGTGAGAGATGAAGAGATTCAACCTTTTTTTTTCAAACTAGGCACAGAAAGAGTGAGAGAACTGGGAAATCTTGAGAGAAGGTTTTATCGAGAAGACGAACGAGAGGGAGACGGCAGAGGAAGACAAGCTTTCGGTTGTGCTGTAAGACTGAATCGAGGTAAACAAACTTCCTTCCGATTTCGAACACTTTGCTCCGATATTTTCCTCGTTCTTGTCGAAATTTCTTTTGGGTTTGGGTTGAACAATGAAAAGGGAATTAATCAACCATAACACATTATGTATAAAAAATAATAATAATAAAAATTAATGGGTTTCATTTGGTTGTCCTATGGAGTGGTTTGAAACCAGTAGATGGGCTATGGTTTAAGTCACCACTATAATAGAGATAGTCGGTACCTGCGAAATATTCAGATTTGTGGGTTGCCGGCAGTGATAATGTTGGAGAGTAAATTAAAGGCTATAAATTGTTTGAGTGCGTGTTGTGTGTGTTTGGTTAAAGAAAACAAAGGAAAAAGAAAAGAAAAGAAACAGAGGAAGAAAAGAAAGAAGCAGAGAAACAGAATGAGCGAATGAAAGAAGAAATAAGGAAGGAAGGAGATACTGTAGGAGGAATGATATTGATGTTAGGAAATTAATATTTTTAGTAAGTTGAAGTCAACTCTTTTGGTTTCACAAAACATCAAACAATAAGCCATTAAACAATGAGAAATTCATGGCAGGTGGAGTAGTGATTCTTTTTACAGATTCACCCCCCCTAAATTTTGAAGTTTAATTAATAAGTACTCCTAATTGCATATTCACCCCCTTACTTTGGAGACTGTATTAATAGTCTAGAATTTCAGATTTTTGCCCAAGTTACAAAAGTTGAATTAGACCCTATAAATTTTTTAATAAATTATAAATTTAGAAATTGTTATTTATGTATTATGTTTAAAAGCTATTAGAAGGTCTCTAAATTTAGGATTTTTTATTTTGTATTGTTATGATTTAGATTTGGCTAAGAGCGAGTAGCGGTGCTTTGTACTCGAGCTAATTTTTCGTCGCATCGCTAAGGTAAGGGATTATACATCATTTAGGTTATTTTTGAATTCTTAATTCCAAAATGTTAGGCTTCCGCTATTTTCCTTGGCATTACCTTTCTTTGAAAACGTGTACCGACCCTGGGTTGTTTTTTTTTTTTTTGAATTTGAAATCCCGTTGTACCCGTTCTTTCCTTATTCTAAATTGTGATATTACTTTATGAATCTCATAATTGTTTGAACTCGATGTGTGACATTTATTCGGTCATCACTAGTATTTGATTTTGTTGGAATTGTAATTATCATATTTTTGAAAAAAAAAAAAAACTCTGTTATGATCACTAAGATAATTTGAATGACCATTTGGCCTGTTAAGGCGACATTACACCATAGGAACTATGGTGGGGTAATCCGGATATACCATTTTGATTTTGACCCTTTTTGGGGTACTTTGATGTTTGGGGTTCTTTGGAGCCACTTTTGTTTGGTCAAAAATGACCGCTTATGTGATCATAACAACTTCCTAATTATTTGATATTGATTTTGATTGATTCTTGTGAAATTGTTAATTATTCTTCGATCAATATGTATTTAATCTTGTGGATATCTAGAAAATAATTCCTTTGACATATCCATAATTTCTTTATTCGTTTACAATATTTCGTTTGACTTTTCTTCCCGGTCAACTCCTCCTTAGAAACTGGAGGGGTTGTATATGAACTTACTGAGTTTTTGTTCGCTTCACCCTTCTCCTAATCCTTTTCTTTCAGGTCATAAGTAAAGAATGAGAATATGAACAATTCGGTTCGGTTCGGTCAAATTGAAGAATTTAGAATTTTGGTATCTTATGAATTATTATTAGAATTGTTAATTGGATATTTTTGGGAGATTTATTTTAGACCTATGTTTTATTGTAAGTTAATTTTGTTAAGGGATTTATGTTCAAATACTGGATGTTTAAGAGAAAGGTACATTTTTACGTTTGAGTTGTAGTATGAATTTTTGAGGTTTTGGTGACGTTGCCATTATATGGGCCCTATAGTTGGGCCAAAATTTTGGGGCCGTTACATAACCATCTCCTGCAAATGGGAGTCATGCTAACGACAGCAACTCTAGTGGTCAGTGCATTTGTAGTTGTTGCTGGGATCTTTGGAATGAACATCAAAATTGATATTTTCGACGATGAAATATACGGTATGCGGAGATTCCTATGGACTGTTGGTGGTGGTACAACTGGAACGATTTTCCTATATGTTATTGCAATCGCTTGGTGTAAGCGTAAACGACTGCTGGAATGAGCATGCGGTAATCTGACTCTTGTTAGTGCAACAAGTTGATAAAGTCAAACTGGTTCTTAGACTTATTACTGCTTTATATGTGCAACTCCTGCTTCAATTTTGATTTACATAACTACATGTGAATTTATGACTACTGCATATATTGGTGTATATATAATCTAGTTCTTGCTGGCACTTGCTTTGTGTGTGTGAGCACGCGAAGAAAAGTGCACTGATTTATCTAATTTTATGCACAAAATAATGTGACATCATCTTACTGGCTTCACTTTTTAATCCACAATGGAGCCGCAAGATGTCAAATAAAATGGTACTCCCTCCGTCCCTAAATTATCGTCCTCCTTTCCTTTTTCGTCCGTCCCAAAATAATTGTCCACTTTAAAACTTACCTTTTTAGAACATCATTTTTACCACTTTACCCTTACTTTTTCACTCTACTTTAATTATGGGCCACATACACATGGGCTTTAAAGGAAACTACACATTAAACCAATATAAATAATCAAGTCAATTGTTTTTTCATAAACTATGCGTCGGATCAAACAGGACGATTATTAAGGGACGGAGGGAGTATATAGCATCATAGTATGTCACGTTATTTTGGTGCACAAGATGTCAAATAACATGACATTGAGTTTCATTTTGATTTTGTGAAACATTTCAAAATACTCCCTCTGTTCAATAGAAAACATCAATTATTATATTTTGAGATGTTTTACGCAAAAAAATTCACCTTTTAAAATTACGATTACATTTTGCATAAAATTTTCAACTTTATCCTTCATGTGTTATAAACATCTTGGCTATATTTAAATATTTTGATAATTATTGTTGATTCCTAATTTTAGATTTGGTTGAGTCATTCCCGGATTCTATTGCACAGTGGCTAAAAGGTCTGCGTACCGATTAGTGTGACAATTGTCTTAGAATCAATGTTTTGTTTAGAACTGTTTAAGTGTTAGTATTAGGCGCGGTTTTGACCCTCTTCGACCTCGAAGGACCATCAGACTTTGAAGTCGCCAAAGCCGAAAATCAAAATTGCCAATCACGAAATGTTCGACACGTGTACACTCAACAAAATATTTTCGAAAATATCTAGTCATTATGTCCTTATCAGATTTCACTTTCAAGAAGTCAACTCGCATGCGACAAGCTGTCTCTCGAAAGACCGAAGACATTACATTTTGGCTAAGAAGACTTTCCAAGCTGCGAGCACAATCTGAAACCTTACTCAAATTGGGAATGTCCTCTCGCACTGCATCTCGATGATTTGTGGGCGCTACATCTTCCAAAGCGCCGAATTGCATTCAATGCAAATGAACGTTGGACACAGCTCACCCTGTCTTTGTCCAACGGTCCAAAGATCTCTTCCTGGTATTTATTCAAGTTTTGAAGATCTGAAGAAACAACTTTTGCGCATTAAAAACTCTCAAGCTTCATCTTCAACACTCAAGCATTCAAGAGATCAAAGGACAAGGACTAACACTTCACCAAACTTTCTGAAGCTGCAGATCTGCTATCTTAAATTCGTTTCAACTTCATTTAGTTTGTCTTTAAAACTGTTCTTTAATTCTGCACGTGTAGAGAACAATTAATCATTGATTATCTCTCTCACCTTTATACACTTGGTTAAAAACTCATTTTGTACACGATCCATTAGTGATATTACTCATAAACCTAGTGGATAAACAAGTGCACTTTTAAAATCCAAAGCTAACCACTTTGGTAGTGGATGTAGTACTATTCACAGTACGAACCACTTCAAATTCCTGTGTGCTGTTCAAAACTGTTCTTATATTTCTCTATAACTGTTGGTGCTAAATTGCTTCAGAATATGTACTACTTTATCAGCACTCTTTATAGTTGAGATTCTATCTTGTTTCCGCTGCCTTAACACTTCTATTCAAACCTTTCAAAAATCCTTAAGAAGTGTTTACGAAAAAGTTTTTATAAAAACACATCTAGGCTATTCAACCCCCCCCCTTCTAGCCTAGATTGAGCCTACTTTGGGACCAACAATTGGTATCAGAGCTTCATTCTTTGAAAAAAATCACTTTTCCAAGCTTAATCTCTTGAGAATAGATCCTATGGCTCACTATATGCTGCCTACTTCAAATACTAGCCACGTCCCAATATTGGACGAAGGCCATTTCGAAGTATGGAAAGATAAGGTTATGAGATATATGAACTCTATTGACAATCGGTTGTGGCAATGTGTTCTAATAGGTCCTTATATTCCAATGAAACCCAACCTACTTGCTGAAGTAGCCAGTGGTCCTCCTGAGATACCTAAATCCATGAATGAGTGGACAGACGAAGAAAGGAGGCTCGTTGAACTCGACAGCAAGGCTATTCATATTATATCCAGCTCTGTCGACACAAGCACATATCAACAGATCATCAGATGCAAAACTGCCAAGGAAATGTGGGAAGCCTTGGTGGAATATCTTGAAGGAGATCTACCCACCAGAGACAACAGGAAGTATAACTATATTCAACAATTCGATTCATTCAGAAAGGATCCTAAGGAGACTCTACGGCAAGCCTACGAAAGATTTTGTGAGGTAGTAAATAGTTGTTACTCTTTAAGAAAGGAATATAGTGTTAAAGAAGTAAATATGAGATTTTTAGCTTCTTTAGGAAGTTTGTGGCATGTAAAAACCACTGCAATAAAAGAGTCCAAAGACTTGAACTCCATGCACCTCAGAAGTTTGTATGCGAGTTTAACAGTCTATGAGCAAGAATTACTTCAAGCTCAAGAACATGACAAACATTTTAAACTTCCTTCTTTTTCTGCTATCTCTCAGGAAATTCCTGCTCAAGAAAGTAAACCATCTACTTCTTCTTCAAATGAGAATGAAATTCTCTCTGACGAGCAATTTGCTATGTTCGTTAAGAAGTTTCAAAAGTTCTCAAAATTTAACAAAAAGAAAGAAGCAAACCAACAGACTTTGAAAAGGCTGGCTGAAAACTCACACAAAAATGAGTTAGTTTGCTACAATTGCAGGAAACATGGTCACTTTGCTTCTAAATGTCCTAAGCCTAAATATGAAGCCTATAAAAGGAGACCTTCTAAATCATTTTCTAAACATAGAGGTCTTCTGGCTGAGGACTTAGAAGAAAACCATGTATCCACTTGGTTTGAAACTGATTCTGACGAGGATGATAGTGATGACTCACCTGAGCAGGCACACATTTGCCTGGTTGCTCTAGAGTCACCTCCCACCTATGACTCAGATAGTGAAGTTAAATACTCTCCTTTTCAAGCTAACATAGAACAATCTTCCTGAAGAGCCTTCAAAGAAGAAATTCTCAAGGATGCACAAGACATGCTAGAGGAATTCAATGAATTTAGAAGGCCTATGTTAAGTTAGCTAAAAGTCATGAGAAGCTGGGAACTGAGAAATCCATGCTGGAAACCGAGTTAAAAACTCTCCATGGAGTCCAGCAGGAAAATATCAAGTTAAAAGAAGAGAACAAGTTTCTCAATGAAAAGGTTGTCTGCCTCATTGATCATGCCAAAGAGATATCTGCTGAGAAAGATGAGTTGCAAAAACCATCAACTCATGGAATAATTCAACGGCAGTCTTTGATCAAATTCTTGGAGATCAGAAGACCTCAACAGATAAGTCTGGGCTAGGATTCTCTGAAAATACTCTTGGTGCAACCTCACGAGCAGAAAATGAACATCTTACGGCGAAATAGTAATATTCATGTACAATATCATAAACCTAACAAGGGTAAAGAAGGAATTGGATATTACGCTACTCCTTATAAATACCCTAAGGTTCAAATTATCAAAAACAGTGAAGCTTTGAAAGCAAAACAATCATCTACTGGAGATAAATCTGCTAAAGGTGGAGCAGACTTACAACGGCCCTCCACCAGCACTTCTGTGAAAGCAAAGGCTGCTGTTTCAGGGCCTACGAAAAGTCTGCTCAAACCTATCAGATTCATCAACAGCACTACGATGGTCTTTGCTACTACGAATGTTGATACCAAGCTTAAAGGCAAAATGCATGAGGTATCAAAGTCACTACCGGCAAACATTCTTACGCTAAAGCAAAGGCATTTGGTATCTGACTCAAGAAGCCTCATACAGGATGCTCCTAAGCTTGTTGTCAACAAGTGCTAGTTCAAAAGTCTTTGTTATGAAAAATGTTCAAAAGACATACAACACCCAGCATGATCATGTAGACTTACGTAATTTTCATCACTTGTATTTTGTAAGTGTTTTGGCCACTTTGGT
Source organism: Codonopsis lanceolata (assembly GCA_013146195.2). Taxonomy (NCBI): domain Eukaryota; kingdom Viridiplantae; phylum Streptophyta; class Magnoliopsida; order Asterales; family Campanulaceae; genus Codonopsis; species Codonopsis lanceolata. The sequence continues at coordinate 42,228,008 of CM028380.1, forward strand.
CCATGAATGTCTTGAAATCCATCATGAAGCTTCTTTGGATCCCCTACTCCAAAAATCGAGGCAAGTATGGGTTCCAAAAATCGCTAACCATTTGGACCCATAAGAAAAATAAAGGGGACCATGATTTTCTTACCTTCACATCTCGGGTGTGCTTCATGGCTAACTCAAATTCGAGAAGAAAGATGTATGGTATCTAGGCAATTGCTACTCAAGACACATGATAGAGGAGAATCCTGCCTTCTCTCTAACATTTACGAGGGAAGGCCCTCAGGTCATCTTCGGAGACAATGCTAAAGGAAGAACAATTGGCTATGGATCCATCATTCGAGAAATCTCTCCATTGGAAAAGTCTCTCTAGTAGAAGGCTTGAAACATAATCTCCTGAGTATTTCTCAGTGCGTGACAAAGGGCTTATCTGTCAATTCTCTTCAAACAGATGTGATATCAAGGATCCAATCACTGCTCAACAGTTCTTGGTTCTTGGACATAGACAAGGAAATGTCTATGTGATAGATTTGAATGCCTACGGTAAAGGCGCTAATCTATGTCTTGTGGCAAACTACGCTCGAAGACAAAAATTGGTGTGGCATAAAAGACTTCGATCATTTGAACTTCAAGTATCGGCTAAGCTATCCAAAGAAGGTGCAGTTAAAGGATTGCCAAAGGTCTCTGGCGATCATGATCGTGCGTGCAAAGCGTGTCAAGCTGGGAAAGCTCTCAAAAACATCCTTTAAAAGCAAACCAGGACTCTCAACGACAAGACCTCTTCAACTGCTACACATGGATCTCTTCGGACCAGTCACTACTATTAGCTACGGTGGCTACAGATACACCCTTGTAGTAGTTGACGATTATACCAGATACACTTGGACAGAAATGATGTCTTCTAAAGATCACACATCGAGCTTCTTCGGCCTTATTCGAAGGCGCAAGCGCAAAAACTTCGATGAGATCGGTGGCGTTCGATCGGACAATGATGCGAGTTCACCAACAATGGAATAGCAAAGCTTGTGATGATCACGGCATAGGTCACAACCTGCTGTAAGGACTCCACAACGAATGGTGTTGCGAAAGGAAAAACAGAGAACACTTATCGAGGCTGCTAAAACTATGCTTCTTTGAAGCAAAGTTGCCCAAACACTTACGAAGCGTCAACACAGCTTCACTCGAACGGAGCAGTCGTTGATTAACAAATTTCACGGTAAAACACCCTATGAACTTTGGAGAGGTAAAACCCCAAACATTGGATTTTTAAAATCTTCGGTTGTAAATGTTTTGTAGTCTACAATGGTAATGATTCTGAGAGGCAAATTTGATCATAAAGCCGATGAAGGTGTATTTTTGGGTTATGCTTTACACTCCAAGCTTACGGGGTTTTCAACAAGCGATCATTAAAAATAGTTGAATACATGTTCATGTCTCATTTGATGAATTTGATTTATTAGAGCCACGCGTGGCTCAAATATTCTTGATGACTTTGTTAATGTTGAGGCAGTACCTCCCAACCATCAACCTCTCATATACCTAATCCATCACCGAACTCAATCAAATATTCACGATCATCATTTATTATCAAGCGGGTCATCGAAGACTTCAACCACTTCGAAGACTCATTTCAAGAACCCTCTGTTTTGAACACGAAAATCCTATTCCTCAACTCACCTATGAACCAAACTTGAACCTGACACTCATCAAGACACAACTAATCTTCCTTCTAGCCCTCATGAACCTTGTCATGAAGAAAGCAACGGCAACTCATCACATTCTGGCTGTCACAAGAACATTGTAAAGACCATCAATTTCTCAAATCATTGGTGACATTCATGTTGGAGTACGAACAGAAGATCCTCCAAGAATGAATGTATGTTACGTCTTTGCATTCGTTTCGGAAGAAGAGAAAGAAGATCGAAGAAGCTCTTCAAGATCCAAGTTGGTGGAAGCCATGCAAGAAAGAACTTCAACAATTTGAGCGATGCCAAGTATGGAAGCTAGTCCCAAAGCACGCTAATCATCTTGTCATTGGCACAAAATGGGTGTTCGAAATAAGAAGGATGAGGATGGGAACATAGTTAGAAACAAAGCAAGACTTATTGCTCAAGGATATCGCCAAGAAGAAGGTATTGACTATGATGAAACGTTTGCTCGGTAGCAAGATTGGAAGCTATCGAGAATCTTCTTAGCCTATGCTACATACAAGGACTTTGTCTTTGTATCAAATGGATGTCAAGAGCGCATTTCTAAATGGTGATCTTCAAGAAAGGTCTATGTTGCTCAACCTCCGGGCTTTGTAGAAAGGGAAAAAAACTCATGTTTACAAGCTTAAGAAGGCTCTCTATGAAACTCTATCCAAATTCTTGGCCTTAAACAAGCTCCTTGATGATATTATATTTGGATCGGGCACTGAGAGTATGAAACTCTATTTGAAATTCTTGGTAGAACAAGGATTGGTGGCAGAAGCAAGATACACCACTCTTCATTCTCAAGCACAAAGGATGATTCTCTCTTTGGTAGAACAAATTTACTTCTGGGTCTTCAAATTATATTTGGATCACAATCCAACAAAGGAATGAGAAGGCTTCATCGTGTAGCGATTTGGCTGGCAAGTATGCAAATGAGTATGATGGGAGAACTTGTCAAAAAGTTCTTCTTGGTTGGAAAGCTTCAAATTCAACAATCCAACAAAGGAATATTCACCATGGGCGCTAAATCCAAGCAAAGATCTTGTCAAAAGTTTGGATTGGAAGCTTGAAAACACCTTTGACACCAATTACGCTAAGCAAACTTACAAAAGACTTAAGAAAGAAAGTTGATATCACCCACTATAGGGGGATAATCGGATCTCTGCTCTACCTCACGCCGACCAGACGACATAGTGTATCTTTGTTGGGGTATGTGCTAGATTTCAAGCGGATCCTCGTGAGTCATCTTCTTGCGGCAAAAAAGAATCATTAAATACGTATCGAGATACCACCAACTTAGGTATCGGTATCCAAGGGAATCTTCTTTCAACTTGGTGGGTTACTCGGATCACGAGACTATCTTTGGTTGCCAAATTGACGAGAAAAAGCACGAGTGGAACTTGTCAATTTCTAGGAGGCAGACTTGTTTCTTGGGCTAGCAAGAAACAAGCATCCGTTCAAATTCCACCAGGCGAGTACATAGGCTGGCGGTAGGCTGCTTGTCATGCTATGGATCAAGCAGCGGCGGTTGGTAGACTACGACATCAAAGTAAAGCAGATTTGCGCCTTGATCATGTGTGATAACACCTCGGCAATCTCTATCACCTACAATCCGTAATGCACTCCAAGACAAAGCATATCGATGTTCGATATCACTTTCTAAGGGATAATGTAGAAAAGAGAAACATCGGCATGAAGTATATTTCAACCGACCATCAAGCGCGGACATCTTCACCAAAGCTCTAGAAGCGAGCGGGTTTGCTTATCTTAGGGGAGAGCTTGGTATGCTTGACCCAACTGCTTAATTTTTTTAAAAAAAATTAAAATTAATTTTTCATTATAATATTTTGAAATTTCAAAAATTATTTTTTAAATTTTAAGCAGACTTGAAAATCTCTTTTAAGCAGACTAGAAAATTTTTAAGCGGTAAGAAAATTTCTCTAAAGCGAGACTTATTACATTTATAAAGTAAAATCAAAATTTTTAAAGTCAACGGGAGAAAATGTAAGCTTTCTAAACTTTAAGTTTTAGAGGGTCGTTTATGAAAATATTGAGGGACTGATTTCAAATTTGGTTGAGTAAATTTATGAAAAGGCATCTTTCTCTTTCCTAAAAGCCGTCATTCATTAAGTCTTGTCATCAAAAAGGCGTCGACTTAATGACTTTTCACAAGTCTCTATTTGACGGCACGTCCTTTCTTTATAAACCCTCAGCCGCCAAAAACTCATTTTACCAAAAGCTGTCTCTTGCTATTCTCTCTCTAAAGCTTTCTTCTCTCTACGATTTTACGCTTCCTCCTTCTGTCGTTAGTCGATTCTGCTTGATTCACCTTATTTTCGTCTTCTTACGCAAATCTTCGGAAATGGTAAGAAATTTCTAACCAACTTAGTAATCTCGATGTAAGCTAAGTTATGCTCTCTCATCTGTAACTACGCCATTATTAGCTTGTTCATGTTACTCCTTGCTTCATATCTCTTAGAACTCCAAATTATCTTGTTCATTCTTGGTAATATCTACTTATAATTGTTCTCGGTATCGATTTTAATACGGGTTATATTTGGCATGTGTGGTACTTCATGTATTGTCGAAATTTCTAGGGCTTAATGCTTCGCTTTGCTTATATTTTGAGTTCTTGAGTTTTGCCCTAATTTTACGAAATGCTTTTAAGGCTGGAACTTCTCTGCATCGTGTTCTGAGCAGGCTCAAAATCCATCGGTTGAGATTCCAATTCTGCTGACCATGTATCACGAGGGATGTGCATTGTGAACCATGCGTTCGTGCTTATGCCTCACGGAGTTAAGGTAGTGGGCGACTGAACGATCCGGCATGCCCTTGTTCATCTTTGGAGGATGAGGATTTCAGCTATCACGCTAGGCGAAGAATTCTACGAGGCTATTATAAATGACTCACGGTCTTCCATCACGGTGTCGTCGAGCGAGTCAGCGTCACTATCATTGCTTCAGAATCGCCAAGATTATCGGCGTAGAGTTCGATGGTCCTACCTCTCTCCTGACCTTGAAAAGGCTCTTGCTGGTCATATATGCGTGGGGAGAATACTCCAAAAAGGCTGTTTGCCAAGATGAAGAGAACCTTGTTTGAAGATGGCGTCTACTTCATCGGCCATGTTTTGACAAAAATTGATCTTCAAATGGCACCACGACATCATGACTTGAACCCGGTAGGTACACTTACTGTTGTCATCTGAAACCTTCACTCAAGCGGGCTCGAGATTTTATTTGAGCTGCTATGCGATCTTTGTGGAAGCGATCGAGGTTCCACCAGCGAGCGGCCTTTTGTCGGTTTATCAACCGTCTTCTTCGAACACTCGGTTTCACACTCGCCTTATGGCCGAGAAGAAGAAAGTTAGAAGTCCATCAATTCACGGCACCTTCATCATCAACTATCGAGCGAAGAAGCGAAGAGAGTTCGGCGGGGCCTTCACCCAATCGTCATCATCCATGCCACGAACCCCCTCCACTTAAGTTATCGAATCAATCACGAGACTACAGTGGATGCTCTCATAGCCAAGCGGTGAGCAAGAAGCTATCCAAGGAGGCTGCTGGCGAAGGATGCTCAACAAGGCTGGCGATCTGCTCCTCCACTCTCAAAAGAAGAAGAAGATCTCTTCTGGCGAGGAGGAGCCAGGTCCCTAAAGAGGAAAGTTGCTTCCTCTTCAAGCCTTCTTCTTTGCTAACCTGTGGCGCCCCGAGTTAAAGGAGAAAGAAGACCGTTGCTCCATCTGCTCCCACTCCGTGCTGAAGAGTCTGGCGAACGATCTTTGCTCCCTCAGTCCTCGCAGCGTAAAACCAAGCAGCGTTGAACCCTCAGAACCTTTCATCCTTCGTTCCACCTTCCTCTCAATTACTTCTTCCTCCCCTTCCTTTCATCTTCATGGCCATTTGCTGTTGAAGGCCCAACTGAGCCGTCTTACGCCCTTCTCTCCTACTTCTCTTGACCTGTGCATTCTGAGGAGGAGCCTTCGTCTGCTCCTAAGAAGAAGAAACGCGAGACTTCGCAGAGAACGTGGCTCCAACACCTCTTCTCCACCTTCTCCACCTAGAGACACTATCCCTTCTCCGCCATCTTCTCGAACCCATCTCCATCGTTAATCCGAATCCTCGCTAGCCATCGTACAGTTCTCACAAACTCTTCTCCTCTACTCCTCTCCTTCTTCTACATGCCCGACCACTTCTCACCTCTTGCCCAACATCTCTACTCTACGCTGCAAACCTCCTTTCTACGAAATCTTCCCTCCTATCTCTCAATACATCACCCCTATCTCTATCTCTTGACCTTTACCAAATTCTCTTTCCTTCCATCTCTTACGCCACCCATTCCTACGTTTGACTTCTCTTCTATTTCGACCTTCTCTACCCTTCTTCCCCTCTAACTTCATTCTTCTACCCGACTATCCTTTTCCTTCCTACCTCTTAGAAGCATCCTCTTCCTCTTACGCTTCTCACTTTCCGCCAGCCTAGCCACCGACATGAAGTTGATTCCAAACCCTCTTCTCCTCCACCTACAACCTCTCAAGCACAACCCCGCTTCATCCGGCCTCTCCAAACCCTCGCTCATCATCCTTCAACAAGCCATATTTCCATCAACCTCAACCCATCTCTACCTCCCAACGCCGATCCCGCCTCTTCTTGATCTTCTTCGAGCAAACCACGAATCACCGCTACCAACAACACTGCCTCAACTATGTCCCAAGAAATCGAGGTGCTCGCCTATGGCCTCAACGCTACTCATGCCACGATCTTTGACATCGGGCAAGATTGTCGATCAACCGGTGAACGACATCGCCAAGCTTTCACTACTCACCTGGTTCCCCGGTTCAAGATCAACAAGTCGCCTCGATAGGCATGCCTACACTCTCAAAGAATCAAGACTGCGGGCTCTTCAATGAGCCTAAACCGGATAGCTCGAGCAATTCTAGTCGAAGGGAGGTTGCCGATTTCACCAATCTTCGCCCTGGTCGGAAGTTCGACGCAAGGCCGTCCGAACAACGTAGGTCTGGTGCCATCGTGGAGAGAGAGCTACTCACTTTTTGAATCAAGCCCTGATTGAAGAACGTAACCGACTCCGAGAACGCCTCGAATGACAATAAGAGTCCTGGTTGGAGACTACTTAGAACGCCGACGCACTCAACCTCATCTATTCTCGAATTTGTTGGTACTTATCAATATCTTTTTAAACCTATGTTGCTTAAAACTTCGCTGCTTAAACAAATTTTGTTTAATCACGTATGACTTAAGTTTCTTTCAAAGTTTAAATTGCTTTATATCGTTATTATTCGCTTTATTTAAACTTCGCTTAAATCTTTACATAATTGCATGCATGCTTATCTCATAGATTTAAACTCGCTTTACTTAGTACTTGATCTTAATGCTTTTCTTGTAAGTACTTAGTCTAGCAGCCTATCTCTACTAAGACTTCTCGTTCGAGAGGCATGTC
>CM028380.1:42235240-42302740 GCA_013146195.2 Codonopsis lanceolata
GTTTGGATGCTTGGTGCTTACGTGGAAGATATATATTAATTACGTTTTGGATTTCGTACAATTTCGAGGGTTTTCGGTGGCGTTGGCCATTATGTGGGTCCATGTAGTCGAGCCTAAATTATGGGGCGTTACGGTTGGTATCGAGCTTAGGCTTGAGATCCGATAGGTCTTTATAAATTGAAAAAATATAGTTTAAATTAGAAATTGATGGTAGTATGGAATAATGATTCTTTTATGTCATTGTTACCTAGTAGCATTAAGTTGTGATAATAGTTTTAAGTGATGATTTTATATAAGTAAGAAGAATATTATTTTCTTGGGACTAATACGATCTTGCTTATTTGTAGGTGGTGCGTACAAGGACCACGTCTAGAAAGTCAGTAGCATCTCCTTTGGCGATTGCGAGGAGAAAGGTAGAGAGGGTAAACAGTAGGATGGCTCGAGTTCGGGCAGCGCTCCACCAAGTGAGACTAGAAGAGGAGCAAAGGAGGGCGCATCTGCGAGCACATATGCAATCCGTTAGGGAGACTAAAACCATTGTCGATCAGGCTTTTAACAAGGTTGTAGAGGCTACGACACTCACTCGCCAAGTGTATGTCGGGCTTGAGAATGCGAGGTTCGCATAGAGCAGAGCTTGGGATAGATTGATGATGGCGGAAGATGATGCTCGGAAGAAGAGGCATGGGCAGCCCTAAACCCCATAGATGTTGACCCCGAGCTTGTAGTTGAGGCTAATGTGGAACCAGTTGATGAAGCAATCGCCAATGTACCAGCACAAGCAGGTGACGTTGATAATGAGGATGAAGACCCAAGTGAGGTTGAGGACTCAAGTGAGGATGAAAATCCAAGTGAGGTTGAAGACCCAAGTGAGAATCAGGGTCCAAGTGAGTGAGGATACTAGTTGACATGTTAGTTTTATATAGTCATCATAATAGTTACTTTTGTTTTAGATGCCTATATTTGTTTTCTTTTGGAAATACATGGAACAATTGGTTCGAACTAAGGAAATTTGAACAATGGATAAAGTTTTGAGAAAGTATTTTAACTTTTGTTTGATTGTTTGATGTGGTTTGACCTGATTTGATATTAGTATCCTGTTATGATGTGTATACATAAGAATAATAATGCCTTAATAAAAAATTGACACTGGATGTAAAATGTATACCTTGCCCTTAATAAGCTACACTAATAACATATGACATATAGTGTAGTATGAACATTGGTCATCATTTGACACCTCAATATTTTTGAATCAGAACGACATGGCACGAGGTGCACGAGGAGGAGGTCGTCGCGGTAACTGCGGCCGTGGACGTGGACGCGGTAGGATGGGTTGAGGTAGTACCGTTGCTGAGGATTCTGCCTCAGAGATTGGTGAGAACATGAATGGACCTCAAACTAATCCCATCTCTAATGTTCCTAATGCAATAGACACCAATTTCATAGCTCTTCTTCAAGGACTTAGCCACGTCCTTGCTGCGGGGATTGGACAAGTGAACCCCAACCACAACCACCACCCCAACCGCAGCCAGCACCTCAGCCTAAACCAGTGGCTAAAGACCCACTGGATATCTTCCAGAAGAGAAATCCTAAGCCTTTCTCAGGTGCTCCAGGTACAGAGAAGCATGAGGATTGGATTGAAGGCATAAAGAAGATCTTCAGGACGATGACTCTCACTAGTGAGCAAAAGGTTAACCTTGCCACATTCAAGTTTATAGGGGAGGCTGATCAGTGGTGGCAGTCGGTGATGAGAACTGCTGAGGCAGATGGGACGGGAGATTATACTTGGGAGATGTTCTTGGAAGCTTTCAAAATAATTGAGTTTATGAGCTTGGAGCGCCAAAGATGACTTTGGATAGGAAAATAATTGAGTTTATGAGCGAATATCAGGAAAGATTTGCAAAGTTTAAGCACCGAGCTATCTTTGCAAAGTTCACCGCTCGACCTCTTCAAAAATGATTAGCGGACCTCTTCAAAAATGATTAGCAGAAGGCAAGGAAGTTCGAAAGGGGTCTTAATCGCAAAATTGGTTAACGGTTGATACCACTACAGTTAGCGACTTATGCAGAAGTGGTAGACCATGCCAGGGTGATTGAACGTGATGCGGAAACTTACCAGGGGAAGAGAGATGAGCACAAGAGGGGAATTGATGGTAACTCGAGCAAGTTCCGTAGTCAACCAAGTGGTCAAGGGAATGTGAGCAATGTGAATAAATGAAGGGCTACTAAAGATAACCATTTTAGGAGTGGAGCTCAGTCATTTAGGAATCAGCCGCAAAATCAGAATCAGCATAACCAGAATCAACATAATCAGGGCCAAAACCAGAACCGAGACGCGAACCCCTTATGTCGTACTTGTGGGGGTAAGCACCAGACACATTCTTGTTATTAGAACTCTGGGGCATGCTTCAATTGTGAGAAGATGAGGCACTTGGTTAAAGATTGCCCAGAGCCAAACAAGAACACCTTCGTCAAATGAGCCACAGGTGGAGACAAGGAAAAACCAAAGGCGCATGGGCGTATGTATGCTATGACTGCTAAGGACGCTCGGGCAACAAATGATGTGGTGACAGGTACCATGCAATTACATTCTAGTAATGTTTGTGTTTTGATTGATCCCGGTGCCACCCACTCTTTTATATCTATCTCACTTGCATGTCGAATGAAATTGGTACCCCAGAACTTAGATGAGAATTTGATTATTGACACCCCGACGAAAGAATCCATCCCTATTACTTCAGTATTTAGATCCCGTTCTTTGAAAATAGAGCATAGAGAAATGCCTATTGATTTGATTCTGTTAGACATGCAAGATTTTGATTTGATTTTAGGGATGGATTGGTTAGTCTCTTATCATGCTAGAGTTAACTGTTTTGAAAAAGAAGTGGTGTTTTGTATTTCGGGTGAATCAGAGTTCCAGTTTAAGGGGTCTAAACCAGTGGTTTTTCCGGGCCTCATTTCATCGTTAAGGGCGAGGCAACTCTTGAGAAAAGGATATCAGCGTTACTTAGCGTCCATCATCGATACCAGTAAAGAAGGGGTCACCATAGAATCACTTTCAGTGGTTAGAGAATTTTCGGATGTTTTCCCAGAAGACCCACCTGGCCTTCCACCAGACCGAGAAGTAGAGTTTGGGATTGATTTGCTGCCCGGGACGGCGCCCATCTCTAAGGCACCATATAGGATGGCACCAACAGAATTAAAGGAATTGAAGGAGCAGTTACAGGAACTACTGGAAAAAGTACTGATCAGGCCAAGCGTATCGCCTTGGGGTGCTCCAGTATTGTTTGTGAAGAAGAATGACGGGTCTATGAGGCTATGTATTGATTACCGCGAGTTAAATCGAGTCACGGTGAAAAATAAGTACCCGTTGCCTCGCATTGACGATCTATTTGATCAGTTACAAGGTGCTCATTATTTCTCTTAGATAGATCTTCGTTCAGGCTATCATCAACTATGGGTCAAGAAAGATGATATTTCAAAAACAGCCTTTAGGACAAGGTATGGGCACTACGAGTTTTTGGTTATGCCATTCAGGTTGACGAATGCCCCAGCTGCATTTATGGATTTGATGAATAGGGTGTTCAGGCATTTTCTTGATCGATGTGTAATAGTATTCATTGATGACATCTTGATCTACTCGAAGACCCGGGAGGAGCATGAGCAACATTTGAGAACAGTACTGCAAATTTTAAGGGAAGAGAAATTGTATGTTAAGTTCAAAAAATGTGAATTATGGTTGGAGAAAGTATCCTTCTTGGGACATGTGGTCTCAAAGGAGGGCATTTCTGTGGACCTAGCCAAAATAGAGGTCGTGGTGAATTGGGAGAGACCCACAACTGTTACTGAAGTTCGAAGCTTCTTGGGTTTAGCAGGGTATTATCGTCGGTTTGTTGAGGGCTTTTCAAAAATAGTAGGGCCGTTGTCTCGACTTACGCAGAAAAATACGAAGTTTGTATGAACAGCCAAGTGTGAGACCAGCTTTCAAGAGTTGAAGAATCGACTAGTGTCAGCCCCAATCCTTGCTTTACCATCAGGGACGGGAGGATTTGTAGTTTAAAGTGATGCATCGCAAAAAGGTCTGGATTGTGTGCTAATGCAGAATGGGAAGGTAATTGCTTACGCTTCCCGATAGTTGAAGAACTATGAACGGAACCACCCAACACACGACTTAGAACTTGTAACGGTGGTCTTCACGTTAAATATTTAGAGGCATTATTTGTATGGCGAGACATGCGAAATTTACACGGATCATAAGAGTTTGAAGTACATATTCACTCAGAAAGAGTTGAACATGCGGCAGCGGAGATGGTTGGAGTTATTAAAAGAATATGATTGCACGATATTGTATCACCCTGGAAAGGCAAATGTAGTGGCTGACGCCTTGAGTCGCAAGAATAGGGGAAGTTTGGCAGCTTTGTTAACTAAGGAAAAGAGGATCTTGGACGATCTCGACTCGATGGGAATTAAAGTTAGGGTTCGCAGTGGCAATGGTTTCTTGGCACACTTGAGTGTACAACCATCCTTGTTAGAAAAGATTAAAGCTGCACAGGCTGTGGATCCGGAGTTAGTAAAGATTTCCTTGGGTTTGGAAGATGGTGATCAGAAAGATTTTCGGCAAGATAATGATGGTGTCCTTCATTTTGGGTCATGAATTTGTGTTCTATCAGATCCAGAATTGAAAAGACAGATTTTAAAAGATGCGCACAACTCAAGGTTTACCATACACCTGGGTAGTACAAAGATGTATCGGGACGTGCGTGGCACCTTCTGGTGGGAGAATATGAAAATGGAGATGGCCGAGTTTGTAAGCAATTGTCTTGTTTGCCAGCAAGTGAAGACAGAGCATCAAAAACCTGGTGGATTGTTGCAGTCTTTGCCGATACTTGAGTGGAAGGGGGAGCATATCACTATGGACTTCGTGGTAGGGTTACCCAGAACGTTAAAGGGGTATAATTTAATTTGGGTCATCGTGGATAGATTGACCAAGTCCTCACATTTCCTAGCATTTAAAATTACGGATTCAATAGAAAGGTTGGCGAAGTTGTACATCGATGAGATTGTTCGTCTGCATGGCGTACTGGTCTCGATAGTGTCGGATCATGATGCTAGATTCACCTCGAAGTTTTGGAGTAGCCTACAGAAAACATTGGGTACAAATTTGAGTATGAGTATAGCTTTTCACCCACAAACAGACGATCAGTCAGAACAGACTATACAAACTTTGGAAGATATGCTTCGGGCATGTGTGTTGGATTTGCAAGGTAATTGGGATGATCACTTGCCTTTGGTGGATTTTACCTACAATAACAGTTTTCATACAAGTATTGGTATGGCACCCTATGAAGCCCTGTATGGACGAAGGTGCAGTCGTCCATCTGTTGGGATGAAGTGGGAGAAAGGAAACTAATAGGACCGGAGTTGGTGCAAGTTACTTCGGAGAAAGTGCAGCTGATTCGAAAACGACTTATTATAGCTCAGAGCCGACAGAAGTCTTATGCAGACAATCGTCGACGCGGGCTCGAATTTGAAACAGGGGACCATGTATTCCTTAAAATCTCACCCACAAGAGGGGTCATGAGGTTTGGCATTCGGGGAAAGATTAGTCCAAGGTTTGTGGGACCCTTTGAAATACTCGAGCGGGTTGGTGAGGTCGCTTACAGACTAGCCTTGTCGCCTACTCTATCTGGAGTGCACAACGTATTTCATGTGTCTATGCTAAGGAAGTATGTCTCGGATCCGAACCATGTGATTGAGTATGAACCATTAAAATTTCGGGAAGACCTAAGTTATGATGAGGAGTCAGTCCGAATTGTAGACCGGAAAGATCAGGTATTGAGGAAACAAGCTATTCCCTATGTCAAGATCCAATGGAGTAATCATACCGAGAGAGAAGCCACATGGGAGATGGAAAAAGATATGCGTGAGAAGTTCCCTGAGCTTTTTGAATAAAATTTGTATTCCAAAACCTTGGTTACTTTGGCGTAAAGTTTAGAGGACTAAACTTTTTTTAAAGGGGTAAGAGTATAATATACCCAAATTTTTGGAATAAAAATATTAATTATATTATTAATATTGTAAATTTGTTTTGGGCTAAACTTAATATCGTTTGGGTCTATTTGTGTTTTAATATTAAAAGCCCAAAGTTGGATCTTGTTTGTTTTGCTTGGACTTGGACTAGCAGGCTCTTTTAATTAGAGCTTGGCCCATTAGAAATAGTTTTTAAAAAATAAAAAAATAATAACAAAAATGGTCATAATTAGTTGTTTAAAAAAAGAGAAAAAAAGAAAAAAAAATAAAACGAATGAAGAGACGCAACTGGAAAGAGAATCGTCGGAAGAGGAATGGAAGGAGACGAATCGGTGGGCAAAGGAATCGTCCCTCCTTGGAAATAAAAAGGGAAAGAGAGGGAGTAAACCACTTTCCCAAGTTAGGCACACAAAGAGAGGCGACAATGAAAGGCAGAAGAGACAGCAGCGGAGCAGCGGCAAGAGAGGAGAGTTGCGAGCACCTTCGACCGGTCGATTAAGGTAACACACTCCCTTCCGAATCTGAACACCTTGCTCCGATTTTATTCTCGTTTTTGTTGATTTTTTTTAGTTCTTTTGGAATTGGGTTGGATAAAGAGGAAAGAAAAAAAACAGATGACATAATGGGTTTTCATTTGGTTGTTATGTGGAGAAGTTTGAAACCAAGTAGATGGACTATGGTTTAGCTCACCATTATAGTAGACAAATAGTTGAATTCTGCAAAACATTTGAATCGGTAGAATTGCCGGCGGTGGTAATGTGGGAGAGCAAATAAAGAAGATATAAACTGTTTGAGTGTATGTTGTGTGTGTTGTGTGTTTTCAGCAAAGTGAAAGAAAAGAAAGAAAGAAGAAAATAGAAGACAGTATGGATGTGAATGAAGGGAAGAACAATGGATGGAGTTTTGGAATTAAAAAGAGAAAGAGAGAGATATAGGAGGAAGTAATCTATTATTTTATGATATTGGAAAAGTCAACCTTTCCCAAACCATCAAAAGATAGGAATTCGTGGCAGGTGGGTGATGATTCTGTTTTTACAGATTCATCCCCTAATTTTGAAGTTTTAATTAATAAGTGCTTATAATTTCAGAAACTTACCCTCGAGTTACAATAGTTAGAAATAGACCTTAAGTAATTATAATAATGTTATATTTAGAGTTTGTTAATTATGTTTTGAATTTTAAAAGTTACTAGAAGGTCCCTAAATTCAGAATTTATTTTTGTATCATGAAACTTTAGATTCGGATAAGCGCGGGTAGCAACACGTTGTGCTCAAGCTAATTTTCGCAGCATCGCTAAGGTAAGGGATTATGCATCGTTTAGGTTATTTTGAATTTTTAATTCCAAAATGTTAGGCTTCCGCTATTTCTTTGGCATTTACCTTTCTTTGAAAACGTGTGCCGACCTTGGGTTGGTATTTAAATTTGAAATCTCTCCGTATCCGTTCTTTCTTTATTCTTAGTTGTGAATTGCTTTATGAAACTTACAAAATTGTTAAGCTCGATATGTGATATTTTATTCGGCTATTATTTGTATTTGATTTTGTTGAAATGTAATTATCTTTGAAAAACTCCGTTATGATCACTAAGACAACTAGAATGACTATTTGGCCTGTTACGGCGACACTACACCATAGGAACTATGGTGGGGTAATCCGGATATACCATTTTGCTTTTGACCCTTTAGGGTATTTTGATATTTGAGGTTCTTTGGAGCCGTTTTTTGTTTGGTCTAAAATGACCGCTTATGTGATCATAACATCCTTTGTTGTATTGGATATTGATTTGAGTTATTTTGGTGAACTTAGTAATTGTTCTTCGATAAATGAGTATTTAATCTTGTGGATTTCAAGAAAATAATTCCTTTTATCATTTCCATCTTTTTTTTTTTTGACACTATATATTGTTTGACTTCTTCTATGTCAACTCCTCCTTAGAAACCAGGAGGGGTTGTATATGAACTTACTGGGCTTTGTTCACTCACCATTTTTCCTACTCTTTTTCTTTCAGGACATAAGTAAAGAATGGGAAATTGGTTCGATTCGTGTGGGTCTTATTGAAAAGAATAAAATTTAGTTATGTTATGAACTACTATTTTGTAATCGTTAACTAGAATTTGAGAGTTTTATTTTAGACATGTATTTTAAAATTTGTAAGCAAATCATTAAGGATTTATGTTTGGATGCTTGGTGCTTATGTGGAAGATATATTAATTACGTTTTGGGTTTTGTGCAATTTCGAGGGTTTTTGGTGACGTGGCCATTATGTGGGCCCATGTAGTCGGGCCTAAATTATTAGGCGTTACAATAAATGTAGCATATTGAGACTTCGCCGAATCCATCCACCACCTATCCAACCTTGATCCAATGTAAATGATGAATAATCTACTTCAAGGCTGAAAAAAAGAAGAGCAAATAAGAGCTGTTATCTTACTGTGAACAAAGAAAGTGCAGAGACTTCCCGATGCTTCTTCATCTTAAGAGCATAGGAAAAGAAATTCAAAATCCTAAAATGGCATCTTACCAATCCAATTCGGTCAGGTGAAAGGGTTGCAGGGAGAAGAAAAAGGACTGGGATTTTGACGTAGAGAGAGAGATTACCTGGACTGCGATTTTGATTCCAAGCCTTGTAAGAACTGTTATCTTACTGTGAACAAAGAAACAACAGAGACTTTCAAGATGCTTGTTCATCTCGAGGGCATATTCAATACGTACAAATGCAACATCACAATCAGCGAATGATAACAAAATACTGCAATGGAATAATCAAAATGATAACAAAAATGCCAAATAACATTATCAAACTTGATTGAACAAAATACTGCAATATAATCAAACCAAAAATGGTGTACCTGAGATACGATATTTGGAATCTAGCCTAACACGTACGAGGGAGGATGCAATTAGAGGAGAAGAAAGGGGGTCTAGAGAGATTTGAGAGAGGGGAACGGTAGTGCTGAAAGAGAGAGAGGGGGAGAGAGAGAGAGAGAGAGAGAGAGATCGTCAGGGTCTTGTGTGAGGAGAGATATGGGAACGTGGGTTTGATTGGGGAGGGAGAAAGGGGATAACCATCTCTGAGAGAAAGGGAATAATAATCCCTCGCACATGTCAACGTGAAATGTGATCCAGACCTAGGATATTGGTAAAAAAAAGAAGTAAATACTGGCCTCTGAATAATTTTAGTCAATTATGAGCGTGCGAGTATGAGTTGTATTGTATTATAAATAGAATTCCTTCTACCTACTTAAATCAACCTCCGTTAACATTAGCACCGCATGAACTTGTATTTTTTAGGAGTAATATTTTCATCGGTGTAGAATATTTTTTAATACAAGCGTTATTTGGATCATGACACATGTCTACCTACTTAGTCTTGATTTTTTTAGGAGTAATAGATTTTGGTTGCACATATCATGATCCAAAGACTGCTTGTGTAGAAAAAATATCGACAACATGCGTTGGATGAAAATTTATTTATTTATTTGTAAATAAATGGATCAGTACACTCATTGTTCCATGTTTTTTTTCAATTGTTCTTCCAATGCTTGTTTTATTATACTCCCTACATTTCAGGCAAATAGTCCCCGTTTGAAAGTCAAACTTTTTAAGAAAATGATACTTTTAGTAGTCTATTAATAATTAAATGACACTTTTATGCCCTAATTTTTGAAAGTAAACTCTTTAAATGAAATATCTCAAAATGGAATAATGAACTCTTTGTCAGAACGGAGAGAGTACAAAAGTTGATAAAAGTCGGATTACAGTTGATACTTAAGAATTAAGATGAACGGTGTTTATGCTCGGTCCATTAAGTGACATGTCTTGTATTTGATCACTTTTGATATACAATTTAGGGAGAAATTCGAGCCGGTCCTATATGGTGAAATGTTAACCGAAAAAGTCAAGGGTTTTTTTTAAACCGCTAAAGTACACTTTGGGGGGAAATGACAAAGGTACTCTTAATGAACAAAAGGCACACGCACAAAGCCCCCGCCCAAATTTAGGCATCGCAATGTACAATTAAAGTATGTCCAAAATTTGGGCATCGCAATGCATAAATCTCCGCCCAAATTTAGACATCGCAATGCACAATTGAAGTCTATAAAAAAAATTGGGTATCGTAATGGAAAAATTATGAAAAAAATAAATAAATAAATAAAATCCAAAATTAACCAAGATTAATTTCAGATTTAACATTAATTCTAAATCATAATCCCCAAGTGCCCAAGTTATATATATATATATATATATATATATATATATATATATATATATATATATATATATATATATATATATATACATCCACTAAATTTGGTTTTTTCCTCCAATTTTTCCACCAACCAATTTTGAACTGTTTTTGTGTATATCTATTTTAAACTTTCAAAGTGTTTCTCATCTTTTCAATGTGGGACAAAGCATGAAATGGGATCTCTTTACCATTTTTACGCCTTACATGCAAATAAGTATAAGTAGAAGTCAAAAGATGATATAAAGTCCAGAAAAAAGAACTCTCTCCCTTTCGAGAACACATGCACCGCTTATTGCATTAACATCTTCTATGAAGAGTTTACCAAGAATTGCAAAGGAGATTCCAACTCTTATTGTTGAAATTACTAATTCAATTGTAGTATTTACAGTAAGAAAAACAAGGGATTCTCTTTGAGGAATTGAAGGAAGATGAAGTGCGAGACGAAGTGGAGGAAGACGGGCATTATTGGATTTTTTTTTAAAATGAAAGTGGGCTTATGCGGACGAGAAAAAAGAGGGTAGTGGAGCGGTTACAATTTCAGGAAGGGGGATCAGCCCGCAATTAATCCTACAATTTAATGTAAAGTTGTCCAACATAAATGAAATACTTTCTCGGTTCCACTCAAATAGTACATGCTTGAAAAGCATAATTATTAAATGATATATAACTACCGTGAGAGTTGGTCATAATCACAATAATACTTGAACATAATCAATATGTTAATATCAAATGTGGAATGTAATATTGAAATGTTATGAAGACTGTAGACATAGATTTTTGAAAGTAGACTCTATAAAACATTTCAAAATAGCATAGTGCATTATTTTCCAAAAATGGAGGGAGTACCCAATTTCTGTTAACTTTGGAAGCCTCGTCAACTCGCCAAAAGTATCATTTTTAGGGCAAGTCCAATTGGGTCTGTCAATGGATCGGATCGAATCGGATCAATCATATTTATTATCTGATTTGTTAAGAAACTATCGGACTTGGATCAGATCAGATTATTTTTTGAATATTCAAAAGCTCGATCTATATCCTGAATTCGGATTCGAATTTTATTATGATTTTATTCACTCCTAATTAAAATACTGAATAAAATTAATATTGAGATATTATTGCTTTATCAAAGGTTGAATAAAATTAAAAATTCATGTTTTTTGCTTACACAAACATGAATAATAATATTAGCAAGATTTTAGAGTTCGTCGAAAAATTTATATTTAGTAGAATTAGTAATGATTAATGACCAAAAACTCATTATTTGTAACTTTTATATGTATAATATTAATATTAATATCTATAGCATAAAAGAGCTCAGGGTCTAACCAGTGGCCCTGATCGAATTGTATTAAACACAACTAGCGGTCCAGATTGATTCTTAAGTATGTGAGTTACAAATGAACCTCTCAGTTATGAGTTATGTTATCCCTCTACAATTACATATAAACCTTCAGTTGTGGGTTTTGTATGAATTACCCCGTCAGTTATGAGTATTGTTTATCCCAACCATTTATTGAACTGATCTCATACTTACACTATACCTATGGCACAAGCACGTATACTAGTCTTTTTTTATATCAGATCGGATCAGATCAGGTTGTTAACAGATCGGAACACCTTAATTCATATCCGATTTGTTAAGCTTTTAGATTTTTGGATACAGATCAAAATCGAGTAATCAGATTTAAAAACTAAGTTCATATCCTAAAAATAACATCGGATTTAGATCAGATTCTAATTAAAATTTGATCCATTGGCAGACTTAAGTCCAATGATAGAGGTCAAAAGACTCAAAACCAAATTTTGATACATATATGAGTGTACTAGGCTCTCCAATGGTTAAAGTGAAAGGTATCAAAATTAGGCGTGATGCTAGGGGCGTTTGATACCTCCCATAGTACTACACCTAATTTTGATACCCTTCATTTTGACCATATATTTATGTCATGATATGTGTCGATAAGTTATTGTTAATTAGTATTTTAATTTTGTTTTTATGTCATAATATGTGTTGGATATAATTTTTTTCAAAATTATTATTATATAAAATTTTGATATCTTTGGTTGGAGATGATAATTTCATACACATGAATAGTGACCAACTAGGTTGTACTCGTGCGATGCATGGTTTTAAAAATTGTTTTTGCAATAGTGTTTAGAATAAGATAATTTTATAAACTCATTATAGTTAGAATCTTTTGAACTAAACTAAAATAGGGTTGAAGTGCGCCAAAATATTAGGCTCAAAAAAATAACCCAAAAGAAGACTCCAAAAATATATTTAAAAGATTGAGTCAAACTCATACCCAGAAGAAGGGTCCAAGTCCAATTATGTGAAAGAAGCCCATCTATATCTATATCTATACATATATAAAAGGAGAAGTGCGATTTTTGGAAAGTTCCCGCCAAAATGCACTTTCCAAAAATGACAACACTTTACATTGTATATGTGTCATTAATGCATTAAGAAATGAAACGAATTTGTTATCAAAATTAATTAGATAAATAAATCCGAAAACTTTTGACATTCTTTTTTTGACTTGAAACAATTGACAACCATTTATACCAAACTATTTCAACCTTATTCACATCCGGTAATATAAAAAATAGTTATGATTTTTTTAACTATATTGAAATTTCAATGAGCTAATAAATAATTATTTATTTCAATTGTTGAATTTAATCATCGCTTATCAATTAAATGATAAATGAATAAATTATCAAAACAATTACATGAATTATCATTAAAGATTAATTTCGTCGACTGTAATTGGACGCCTAAGGGAATTAGACAGTTCCTTAGCTTTTCTCTTCTCGAGCAGTTTTCAAAGATAAAACCACTATAAATTTGTTACAATTTTGTTTGTTGAACATCATTGCTAAAAACAACTGAGGATAACACACCAATATAGAAGAAATCTATATAAAATGCCTCCCTCTCTCATTTTACTTAGAGACATCAGCCAGACCAAGGGTAAGTCTAGATAACTAAACGATTTTTTGTGCAAAATGTATATTTTATAATGTAAATGTATCTTTCCAACCTGTAATACTTATTGTATTCTTTTTATTTCGATTACTTAGGATCGCATGTACTTGGTCCTCTCTCTTTTTCTAGAGATCATGTAGATACAATAAACTAAAAACAGTTATATATGCAAAATTATTAAATTCTCAGAGTACCTTTGTAATCAATAAATAGCTTAAACATATGCAATGCATATGATTAAAGATGTAGGGAATAAATTACGATAATTTAATAAACTTCATGTTCAAGTGTATGTGCTAAATTTAATACAATTTAATGATCTTCAAACTGATACAGATTTATTGGTAACCAATATATATTTATATTTATTTATTAATATGCACTGTGACTACAAATTTCTTAATTTTGGTTTTATCAAATCAGAATAATGAACATTTATAAATAAAACCTAATTAAATCAAATGAATTTGAAATGTAGAGACGAAAAGCAAATAAATTAGTGACTACAAAGAGACCAATTTTGAAGTGAACAACTACATTAGATACAAGTGATTTAAAATAGATGTATCTTAATTATAAAAATGTTAAAAAAAATAGATCTTCAAAATACAAATCTAAAAATTCGAAATCTATATTTTTTCTATACTCCAAAATATTAAAAATTCGGGTATAATGTTAAATACTAAAAATATAAAAAAAGTCTTGACTTATTTAAATCGTATTTAAATAAATAATTAGGTAAAGAATTATAAATACTTGAATCTTATTATAAGTTTTTTTTTCCAGTTTACTAAGTAAAATTAAGCTCTAAGATTTGAAAAAAATCGAAAAACAAAGTTGAATACTTTATAATAAAAAAAACTAACACACCTTGCTACGAAATGGTTTGATCTGATTCTATTTTTATTGGGGAAAGTCGGCGAATGAATTTTTGAAACGAAGGGTTTGAAGAGATGAAGAGTCATTGTCTCATGTTCACCGGAGGAATTTTCTAGGTTTAATGTTATAAAAATAAGAAATGTGACCTTTTAGACGACTTAATTGAGTAAGAGTGAGAGTGAGACGATATGTATATAGGTTAGAGTGAGTAGGGGTGGGGTTTTTAGGTTAGAGAGTGATAAGCTCTTTATCTATATGACAAGTGCTTGAGATTTTCTTGGGCCAAATTGGTTATAATTGGAGTAATATTTGTTGTTAATTAAAGTAATAATAATTTTGATAAAATCAATTGAGAAATTTGGGTAACGTGAAATTTTGAGTATTTTTAGTCCTTTTTGTTGTTGTTTGTTTTAAGGAGAAATTCGGGTCCGTCCACTATGTAAAAATTTCAACCGCTACAGTTTTTTATGTTTTTTTTTACTGAAAAGGACACTTTTAGAGCGAAAAAATTACGACGCTTAATGAACCGAAGGTGCGCTATGGATCACTTAATCAATTCATCAATTTAAATCACATAATCTAATTTATGCATCTCGCCTTAAACCATAATGTACCAAACCTTCATCTCTCTTCTTTCATGTACAAAATCAACATATAATTCAAAATTAATGCATCTTACCTACATCCCACATCTAAGTCGATGCATCACAATTTACAAATGATACATTGTGATTCAAAATTGATGCATCGAGTTTCAAAAAGGGCATTTAAAAACGAACAAATTTCTATTTAGACTTTTCATCAAACAGTATATGCATAGTAGCACAAACACAAAAGTAAATTTATTTTGAATCATACACACAAACACAAAATGATGAAGAAGAAGAACAAGGTATGAAGAAGGAAGAGAATGTAAGGACATAAAATGTATTTTTATATGTTTATATTTTTAATAACCAACATTTTTTTATAGCTACTACATTAGTATTAAATATCGAAACTATTATCTCTATCAAATTTTGTCATTTAAAGGCACGTGTCTATTATCAATTGTTGACTTAACGAATGACGAAGATAGTTGAATTCCATCAAATCCTCTCTTTCTGAATAAGGAAATACATCTAAATAAATTTATAATTACTTTTTCAAATTTATGTGATCTATCTTTAATTTTACTTTTTATTAATTTTTTTATTTTTTCATATTAAACTTTTTAATTGTTTATTATTTAACTTTAATTGAGTATATAATTTTATACCAATGTACAAACCATGCAAGGCACGGGAGTATCACTAGAATATATATAAAGCCAAGGTAGTCTAAAAATATCAAAATCCCTCCAAAATTTATCTTCCTAAAATAGAAAGTCATTTATATGTAATAAAAGTTGTGGGTCATATATTAAAAACATAAATTAATTGATTATACATGAATTGATTACATGTGTCATAATTAATCAAATACTACCTTAATATGTGAAAATCAAATACTCTATTGGAATATGAAAATCAAATATTGCCTTGGAATATGAACAAACTTCTAATTAATTGAAAACAAAGTTAATAAAATATTTCAACATCATCAATATCTTAATTTTATTGTTCATTTTACATGTTATAAATCGAGATCATAATTTTTTTATAGTATTCTACACGTTAATAAATTTGTTGTCTTATAGAATCTAAAATATTATAAACTTAAACATCGGCTTCTACCAACATATATTATTAAAAAAAATTATACTTTTACTTTTATAGTAAATCAAGAGTCCCAACAAAAGTGTGTTTATTCAAATATTCGAAACAAACAAAAATAAAATAACAAATCATGATTTAATTTCAATCTGAGCATGTAGGTCAAACAAAAAAACCTTGAATATTAACCAACAAACCAAATTCCATCAAATCCGAACTAGATTTTTTTGTAAAAAATTTGTTGTTTGTTCGGTTTTTAATGCTCAATCCCTCAAATCTAATTATTATTGTATTTAAAAAATCAACTAATATTTTATTATAACTTTTTTACCAACTAACCATTAAAAGGCTTGGATATCTCATTGTAGAAGCTAAAATTTGAATGCAAGTAATGTTGGAGACAAAGTATCACAAGAATGTTATTGTCTCCAACAGTAAAAACAAGAATATCACATCTACATGACAGGAAAATCACAAAACAATAAATAAAAAACTTGATCATGAAAATATAATTAATATCGAAATAATACTATTTAACGAATCTAAATCTTCATCACAATTGTTGAGACAACTTATTGACATATTTAAAACTAAAGTACACATCTAATTAAATGGACCAAAAGTAAAAGCAATTCATTGACAAATCTATAAAAATATAAAGAAGCATAAATAGAAAAATATTTTCCATCGGACCCGTTAAAAAAATATTTTTAAACCATCAATATCTTAATTTTATTGTCCATTTTACATTTTAATAATTTGAAATCAAATTTTTTAATAATATTTTATACATTAAAAATTTGTGGTCTTATAGAAGATAAAATATAATGAACTTAAACAATCGACTTCAGTCGACGTGTATTCTAAAAAAATTATATTTTTATTTATATATATAAAACCAAGATAGTCCCTACAAAAGTGTATTTATTAAAAGATTATAAACATGAAAAAAAGTAACAAACTATTACTTATAATTTCAATCAGAGCAAACATGTAGGTCAAACAAAAGTTAAAGTCAATCATTGATACTATCATATGTAATAACGATTAACAATAGTTAAGAACAATCAATGCCGCATATATGACACTTCCTGAAGTATGGTTTAAAGCATATCATGATTGTTAGGTTAACAAATCGTTCTGGTTTAAAAATATTGATTGATATGAGATAAATAAGGAAAACCAACAAAATAACACAACAAATGTTGTGTATAATGAATTCAGAGTTTATCATATTACCAATACAATTTTGTATTTCTATTTAGATATATAGTTGCAATTCATTCTTTTAATTTTATTTATTGTCTTTGTTTTGTTTGAATAAAATTTAATTAAAAAATATATATGCATGTGCATTAAACGCACGGGTATAAAACTAGTTAATATAAACATGGGGCACTCCCTCAAAATGGATTCAGTCTCTACTTGCCCACAAAAAGAACAAGGAGCAGCTTCCTGATATATCTGTCTCCCTCACGGTGACAAATGGAGACACACTCTCTCCATTTTCTTTCTCTTTATCATACAATACATATACTGATTAGCACACTAGAAGATTTGGGGGGACATTCCCATCCACTCACGGTACTTCATTTTGTAGACATTACAAGTCAGATATCCTACCATGAGGACCACCGTCGGACCACGACCCCGGTGACCCGACATGACGTCACTTTCGCCACCCGGACACGACGCGCCAAGGTCACCATAATTTTTGCATGATCAGTTTGGTTCCATTATCAAGAAGCACTTAATCATGTTCACCTCTAGTCACTGACTCCGTCAGCTTTGATGGAGCTCCGTTCTAAGGGTGTCGGAACACCATTGACGACCACAAGCACACATGCTGTCCACCTGAGCTGGGCAAAGAAAACGAATACGAAACTTAAAAATGAGACCACCATTAGATACGCCCTGAGCAGACGAAGCCAACGACGCAAAAATCACTCCCATCCCACCTCCATTGCACCCACATACACCGCTTAAAGCTGCTCGAGGCGAAACTGCGCAATGACGTGCCAGCAACACTTCAATAGCTTAAACCCGACCCTTCCAGCACGTGAAACAGAAGATAAATACAACCGATGTGTGCGCACTGACAAGACGAAACCAGCAATGCAAAAATCACCGCTAACGGATCCCTAGTCCGCTCACACGAGCCGCTCAAACCTGCTGAAAGTGAGTTCGCTCAACCTCCAAACACAAAGCAGATAACTCCCTTAGGTGCGCACAGTCCAGGAAAGTTTCAAACGAAGCAGCCACGCCCCCTCACACGCCGCCTGAAACTGCTAGAAGCATCACCATCATTACACTTGTCGGCCATGCACCAATGACAGATTTTGAACTTAACATGCGTATGTCCAAATGTGACTTGCATGCGTCATTGCTACTATTTCTGTGTCAGGTGTATTATTTCCTTCCTACAATTTCCTACAAATATTACCTGATTTGTTTGAAATACAAGCATTTTAATTGCTATCATGATAGTACATGATGATTGCCATTTATAATTATATGGGCCAATTGTTGTAAACTGTTTTATTCCATAAAGAAAATTTACTTTTCAATCAATAGTAACATTGATTTTTTAAGTACCAGTGTACACATAACATTACTTGCGAAAATTATAATGATATTATTTTGAGTAAATATACACGAGCTTGTTAGCCTCGTCAACTTAAATATTATATTATTTAGCCCTCACATAGACAATTAAATGTAGTGCGAGTTTGCCTCCTTATATGACATGTTAATTGAAATTATATGCCGAGCTAAAATTATACGCTCACCTAAAATTATAGACCAAGCTAAAATTATATGCCGAGCTAAAATTATGTGACGAGCTAAAATTATATGACAAGCTAAAATTATGAGACGAGCTAAAATTATATGCCAAGCTAAAATTATATGACGAGCTGAAATTGTACGACTGAGTATGATTTATTGTACGTAACAATTTAATGATATTATATGATAACATACTTAGTCTACCCCTCATATGTTAGCACAACGTGTCGCCACAATGATTTGTAAGACTAAAATATTTGTGACGAATTGAAACGTGAGTTTTGCCTTTACAAAGATGCTCCTGAAACTTTAAGGTACAAAATACAAACGAGCATAGCCTCAGCAACCACGAGCAATAACATGAATTGTTCCTCTACAAACTATTACATGATTATTTACTAGGTTACGTGCCTACCTCACCTCGCCGAGATAACATTTTAGGTCATGCGCTCACATTTTACTACTTACAGTTAATAACAATCGTTAACTAGGGGACTACTACTAAGGCATGAAGCAAACATAGCTTTACAGTTAATAACAATCGTTAACTAGGGGACTACTACTAAGGCATGAAGCAAACATAGCTCTTTATTACATCTCGATCTACATATATGTTCATACGCTCAAAAAGTGGGGGGCTATTACGACCACTACCATTGATAAGCTCCTACAGCATCTTTGTTTATATGGCAGGGCCCCACGGTCATTATAGCTAACTAGTTTTACACCCGTGCGTTAAACGCACAGTCATATAATTTTTTCAATTAATTTATACTCAAGCGAAACAAAGAAGAAGAAGAAAATTAAAAAAAATATTGGAGACAACTACTTTCAATATTAAAAAAAAGTTTTGTTTTGATTTAAAAATTAAAGACTTGTATATTTAAGATCTGAGAAAATAAAGTCAATTTTTTAGAAAATAAAGACAACTTTGTCCTTCACTAAATCTTAATTGTAGCAATAATTTTAGAAATAGTTCTAAACCTAGCATTGTTATAAATTAAAATATGGTGAATATATGGTCATATAGTAATTCCATTATATGAAAAGTAATAAACAATTAAAAGAATATACTACAAAAGAAGAGAAACTAATTATAAAGAATTACATTGAAAAATAATAACATTATGAAAAAATCGAAACTTTATCGTGATATTTCAATAATCCCCCGTTTACTAAACAAATAGAGAGGAAGAAAGGAGAGGAAAATAGGAAGCCTCAACTGGCAATCTCCCTTATTCTCTATCCCTCTCAGAAAATATATCTTATTCTCAATGGCGATCTCTCTTATACTTACCGTCCACACCACAGTACGCTCACTTCCTCTTGTTCCATATCTCGCTCGATCCATCTTTCTTTCTTTAATATTCAACTTTATTCTGAGGGAAAAATATTGATTATATTTTTTCTGTGATTTTTTATTCGGATCTAATGAAATCACATAAAAATATTTTGTTTAGTTATTTCGTATAAAAAAACGTTTTTGACACTTAGATCTACTGTGAATTTGATAATATTTTGTATACATTGATTTTTGTTATTTACTTTTAGATAAATCACCGAACTGGTTTAATCATTTAGTATTCTCGAAAGATGGTTTTTCTGGTGATTTTTATTGCATACTATTTCGAATTTGTCAATGGTTTTTTTACATCTCAAATTTTGAGTATTTCTTGCTTTACTTGATTTTTTAGTATAATATTTCAACATTTGATAGATTCATCTTGTGAACTAATGCATTTTTGTTCATCATCATTTACAATGTGTTGATTTATTTCTGTTTGTTACAACCGAGAATTGAAAAACTGTGCAAATTTGGATAATTGATGGTGAAAGTTCCAAGAAATTTTTGAATTAATTAATTAAAGAATTCATTAATTGTTTCTTGTTAATAGGAGTTTCTATTTTGAGAAACAAAATTTTGACGGAATTTTTCCCTATATAGACTAACCGCTTTTATATATATATATATATATATATATATATATATATATATATATATATATATATATATATATATATATATATATATATATATATTATTACTAAGTATTATTATTAGTTAATGATTAGAATACAAATCAAGAGTCATGCCCTCACAATTGAGATTTAACAAAAAAAAATAAAAAATGAAGTGACATAACCATAGTACTCCTCACCAACTTTATATATATATATATATATATATATATATATATATATATATATGTATATATATATCAAATTTATTTCCTCCCTTACACCATATGCTCTCTCTCTCTCTCTCTCTATATATATATATATATATATTTTTTTTTTAATTTCCTCCCTTACACCATATGCTCTCTCTCTCTATATATATATATATATAATTTATTACCTCCCTTACACCACATGTTCTCTCTCTCTCTCAATTTATTTCCTCCCTTACACCACATGCTCTCTCTCTCCCTCTCTCTCTATTTCCTTCCTTACACCACATGCTCACTATCTCTCTCCTTTTGATGTACAATTTTGGAAAGTGAGGTAATCCAACGACGAATGAGTAGAAGAAAAAATTAGCAGTATTCTTTAAATTTGAGTATTATAGAATTAATATTTCAAAAATAAAGTTTATCGGTTAAAAAAAAGAAGACAGATCGAATAAATGTTTTGAGAAAATGTATCTGTCAGGTTACTCGCACTCGGATCCATCCATTATATTAAGATCTACTAAGACATGTAACGTACGAAGGTGATCTCATCCATCTTCTCTCTCCCCAGACAATCACCATGGCTATGGCTGATTTCTTTGAATATCCCGGCCTGTTTCTCTTAATACTTACTGTTGTCTTCCTCATCATCATTCCACTAATTTACTTGTTCATGATCAGAAAAACTAGTCTAAAACCCTACATCTCTCACATCCCTACCGATTGGCCCCTGCTTGGTATGATGCCTGCCCTTATTCGCAATGCCCATCGAGTCCATGATTATGTTACCGATATTCTCAGAGAGGCCGGGCCCACTTTCTTGTTGAAAGGCCCCTGTTTTGCTAACATGGACATGTTGCTCACTAGTGATCCTGCTAACATTCACTACATGTTGAGCAAAAACTTTTCTAATTACCCCAAAGGTCCCGAATTTCGCAAAATTTTCGACATCCTCGGAGACGGAATTTTCAATTCCGACTCCGACTTGTGGGAAATGCACCGCAAGACCACCATGTCACTCTTTACCCACCCCAACTTCCATACTTTGTTGGAAACTACCGTTTGGGCAACGGTGGAACAAGGGCTTATCCCTGTTCTTGAATTCGTCTCCAAACAAGGGATAGAGGCCGACCTCCAAGAAATATTTCAGAGGTTTACTTTTGATGGTATTTGCAAATTGCTTTTAGATTACGACCCAAGAAGCCTCTCCATTGATTTACCCTATATTCCTTGCGAGAAGGGCTTCACCGATACCGAGGAGGCTCTCTTGTACAGGCACATATTTCCAGAAAAGTTGTGGAAGCTCCAAAGTTGGCTTCAAATTGGTAAGGAGAAGAAGCTGAGCCAAGCGTGGAAGGCTTTCGATCAATTCGTGTACAAGTGCATATCACTGAAACATAAACAAGCTGATGATGATACAACTGAAATTGACGACGGCGCCCATCTTGATTTATTAACAGCCTATATGAGAGCCTACAAGGATATTACGGGTACTTCTGGTGATCCCAAACAGTTCCTAAGAGACACCCTTTTGAATCTAATGGTTGCCGGGAGAGACACTACAAGTACAGCTCTCACTTGGTTTTTCTTCCTCCTTGGAAAAAACCCGTTAGTAGAGAGCAAGATCCGAGAAGAGATCATCCAAACCGGGTTAGGAGAGAAATTGATGAACAAAACAAATTCTAATTTCGGGTCGCTGCAGGTTTATCTTCATGGAGCTTTATGTGAATCACTCAGGCTATATCCACCGGTTGCTTTAGAGCATAAATCTCCATCTAAACCGGACATTCTTCCTAGCGGTCACTACGTTGATAAGGACACAAGGATAATTCTATCTTCCTATTCAATGGGGAGGATGGAGAGCATTTGGGGAGAAGATTGCATGGAGTTCAAGCCAGAGAGGTGGATTTCGGAGCGAGGAGGGATCAAGCACGTACCATCTTACAAGTTCGCGGCGTTTCATGCCGGGCCGAGGACATGTTTGGGTAAGGAAATGGCTTTCATTCAAATGAAAATTGTTGCCACCTCAATTATTTGGAATTATCATGTTCAAGTTGTGGATGGCCATCCTGTTTCCCCAAGTGATTCCATCATACTTCAAATGAAATATGGTTTGAAGGTGAGGTTAACCAAAAGAAATACTGGTCATGGTCACGATCCATGAGTCCATCATCTTCTCAAGGCAGACCATAGATAATGATCAATAAAAGCGCTATCTATTTCTATTCAAATCACTCTCTCGCTGCACGTCTACTAGTTTTGTACGTAACACCACCGTGTGGAGTATTTAGTTTAATGTCCCTTAAATATTTTCTTTGAATATATCATTGTGTTGATTGCATCGGTTTGAACTGAAATGGAATCTATTATTTTATTGGACGTAACCAAACCATTTGGTTCGGCTCGACTTGGATTGACACCCATACTCTTGACTAACCAATATTGGTTAGTGTTTAAAGAAACTTTCAACCGAGTGCTGCAAGCCGGAACCACCAAACCACCAAACAAACTGAAATAAACCAAAATAGTCGGTTTGGTTCGATTTTAGTGCAAGATAATTCAGTTTCGGTTCCAAAAATCAGTTAAAAAAACAACTAAAGATCAAACTAAATGGAATCAAATCTAGGCTTATTGGAAGACCATTTTTTTCTTCATTATTTGTGTTTATTTGGAATTTGCAATTGACTATGTGATGGTAAACAATAAGCACCATTGTTTTATTTATAATACTTTACTTTTAAAATGTAATTTTTTATTTTTGATGTTAATTACCAATTAAATTATTTTTTGAAAAAAATTCATTTGAATCACAAAACTGAACCAAAACTTATTGAGTGTTTGGTTTCAAGCCTTATTCAATTTGATTCAGTTTTAAAAATTTTGAACCGACAAAGGTGGTTTAGTTTGTGAGTTTGACCTAAACTGAACCATTTACAAACCTAACAAACGGTATGTTCCACAAAGGAGAGAGACTGGAACCAGACAGAGTCACAGAAGGAAATTTACTGCTTGTACACCACATCAATTGGAAGGATTTATTTTGCCGGTTCTTGTTTGTTAATTTGTTGTACTTTGAATATAACTGGAATTTAATATTTGGATATTTGTTGAATTACAATTATTGTATTTGTAGCTCCGTTCAATTAATGAATACTTTTGCTGCCTCTACCCCGTGGGTGTAGGGAATTTTTCAAACCACATAAATTCATATCTACTTTATTTTCAATATCGTATTTGATTTGCCATTGTGATAACCAAAATTCAATCCAAAAATGACCGCAAATCCCAACCGACCCAAACAAAGTAACAGCTCTGATATCTATTTCTTAAAACAACAATGTTAGGGTAACAACTAAGTTTTAATAAAAGACAACGTTGTCTTTTATCAAAACACATTTGACCGTTATTAAGATTTAATTGTAATAATAATTGTAGAAATAGTTGTAAATATATCATTTTTATTCTTAAAATTACAGTACGGAACGAATGAAATTAGACAACAAAATAAGTAAGTGAAAATAATACTAGTATGGATGGGTAAAATTAGAGTATTTGAGTTTATAAAGATGCCAATTATGAATTATTGATGGTCCGGTCCCTCTTGCAATAGGTTAGATAAAACTCAACGTCACTTAATGGTGTCTGTAACGATAGGGTCGAATTTAATTAAGCGTCCCTCTAGCGATAGGTCGGATTTAATTTAATTCCACTAAGTCATGACTCATGAATTAAATAGTAGGGGATAGGGGTGTAAATCGAACCATTGAACCATGGAACCAAATCAAACCAAATCAAATCAGTTGGTTTGGTTCGGTTTTGATTGAAGACGGTTCGGTTTCGATTTTAAAAATTAGAAAACCACGCGGTTCGATTCGGTTCACGGTTTTTGGTATCGAACCGAACCAAACCATCCTATATATTTTTATATATTTATTATATAATATATATTATATTATATTTATTAACTATTTTGAACCTTTGATTTATTCATAATATATATATATATATATATATATATATATATATATATATATATATATATATATATATATAAAAATTGATACTAAACCAAATAAAATATTGATTATTGGAGAACTATTATTTCTTCCGTTGTTTGTGTTTATTTTAGAATTTGTATTGTTTTATTTATGATAATTTGTTGTTAGTAGGTTATTTCCTAATTTTGATGTTTATTCCAAATTAAAATCTTATTTTTATTGTTATTTTTAATGTTGGTTACTTTCATTAAACATAATTTATATAAATCACAAAACCAAACCAAACCAAATCAACTCGAGTGGTTCGGTTCGGTTTGAGATTTTTAGAACCACTATGAGGCGGTTCGGTTTGTGGTTTTACATAATTAAACCAAACAAAACCAAATCACTTACACACATAATAGGGGATATGTCAAGAGTTGAGTTAATGTGGCGGTACTGGTAGGTGTCAAATCTATATATATATAAAAGCAGGGTAGTCTAAATAAGGAAAAATCCCGCTAAAATTTTGTTTCCCAAAATAGAAACTCTTATTAACAAGAAACAATTAATGAATTCTTTAATTAAACAATTTAAAAACTCCTTGGAACTTCCACCATCAATTATCTCAATTTGCAAAGTTTTTCAATTTTCGGTTGTGTCAAACGGAAATGAATCAATACATTGTAAATGATGATTAATGAAAATGGATTAATTCATAATATATATATATTTTTTAACCAGGTTGGATCCTGGGGTAGTAGTTCCGGTCCCTCATTGCTACTACCAGGAAAATCGAGAGATGTGCCCGAAATGATACAGGGTTTGAGAACAGTGCAACTGATAACACATACAAGGTCCAACCTCAGAAGAAAGCAAAGTGCTTCCACCAAGTATCGAACCCACGCTGCATGCCTCCAGCATCTTATGTCCCCCTCCTTTTACCACTCGGCTATGCCTCGGGGGACAATTAATTCATAATATGAACCTATCAAATATTGAAATATTATACTAAAAAATAAGTAAATCAACAAATACCAAAAAATTGAGATGTAAAAAAAACATTTACAAATTCGAAGTAGTATGGAATAAAAATCACCAGAAAAAATTATCTTTCGAAAATATTAAATGATTAAACCAGTTCAAAGATTTATTTAAAAGTAAATAACAAAAATCGATGTATAAAAAATATTAACAAATTCACAGTAGATCTGAATGTCAAAAATAATTTTTAATACGAAATAATTAAACAAAATGTTTTTATGTGATTTCATTAGATCCGAATAAAAAATCACCGATAAAATATAATCAAGATTTTTCCCTCAAAATAAAGTTGGATATTAGAGAAAGATAGATGGATCGAACGAGATATGGAGCGAGAGGACGAAAACGTACTATGTGTGGACGGTGAGTGTAAGAGATCGAGATCGTCAGTGAGAATAAGAAATATTTCTTGAGAGAGATGGATAATAAGAGATATTTCAGGTGGGGTTAATTTCATATTTTCTTCTCCTTCTTTCTTCCTTTTTTCTGTGTAGTTAACGGGGGATTATTGAATCACGATAACATTTCGATTTTTTTATAATGTTATTATATTTCGATATAGTTCTTTATAATTAGCTTCTCTTCTTTTGTAGTATATTATTTTAATTGTTTATTACTTTTCATATAATGCAATTACTATATGACCATATATTCACCATATTTTAATTTATAACAATGCTATGTTTACAACTATTTTTAAAATTATCGCTACAATTAAGATTTAGTGAATGACAAAGTTGTATTTATTTTTTTAAAAAAATGACTTTATTTTCTCAGATCTTAAATATACAAGTTTCTAATTTTTAAATCAAAACAACAGTTTTTTTTTAATCGAAAGTAGTTGCCTCCAATATTATTTTTTCTTATTTTTTTAAATTTTGTTTTTCTTCTTTATTTCGCTTGAAAATAAGTTAATTAAAAAAATTGTATGACCGTGCGTTCAACGCACGGGTGTAAAACTAGTAATACTTCAAAAGGTCTGGAAATTTTTGTTAAAATTATACTTCAAAAGTACATGGTAAATCACAATTCACAAGACAAGATAACTCAATCTACTTTTTCAATCATTGGGAAATACAAAGTGAAGTGTAGACTTTAGAGGATAAGTCCACTTAATTAATTGCCTCCCCACTCCCCTCCCATGCAATGAATCTATATATATATAAAAGCTAGGTAGTCTAAAAGAGGTAAGATCCCGCCAAAATGCACTTGCTAAAAATGAAAAGTCATCTTTGAGCATTTATTATATAGTAGTTAGCATGCATTGAGAACAAAAATCTGATTAATTGATTACACAACTCTCAAGATGTATTGAAAATGTGTAAATATCTACATGTGGTAGAAAATATCAAGTTTCTATATAGTAGTATTTAATAGGAGTAGTCACACATTAAAAATCTGTAAATACAAATTTCTTTTGGTGCATATTTAATTTACTGATTAATTAAAATGAGCAAATAATATTGTAATAAGAACAAAATGTGCTATAAAAATTATGTTCATTGAATACATGTGATTACAAAATAAAATATAACTACAATTAATTATAAAAAAAGTTTGCTATGTAAATCTTCATATATGATTTGTTTGTATTTGAAACTTTTTTGTCTCTTTCATCGTATCCGAAATTATAATATCAAAACAAAATTTATTTTTGCAA
This sequence comes from Codonopsis lanceolata, assembly GCA_013146195.2. Taxonomy (NCBI): domain Eukaryota; kingdom Viridiplantae; phylum Streptophyta; class Magnoliopsida; order Asterales; family Campanulaceae; genus Codonopsis; species Codonopsis lanceolata. The sequence goes on from CM028380.1 coordinate 42,262,719, forward strand.
ATAACCACAATTAATTATAACTTATTGGTAAACTATTTGAATGTATATGATTAAATCATAATGGTCGATAACAACCACAAGTTATAAATATTTAATAAATATATATGTTATATAGAGAATAGTATGTATCTGAATTACTATTTATACTACTTAAGATCCTAAATTTTAATAACAAAAAATATCAATTATTAAACTCTAGAAAATTATAAACGAGAAAATGACTTAAACAATTATAAAAATAATGAATTAAATGATATCAATTATACGCTGGCGATTGGGTGGGTTGGGTCGAAACGGATCGTGTTCCATTATAATCTAAAATAAAACAGGTCAGAATGAGTAACGGGTCGACCAGTTTTAAACCATATTTTCCGCCAAGAAACCTACACTTACACAGTAAAAATATGGGTAGCAGGCCTGACCAGATATTTTTTTTGGGTTGAAATGGATAACCTGTTTCGACCGAAAAAAATAGGTCGGGTTAAGCCAAGTAATTTTCTAGCAGGGCTGGGTGGGTTAACGGGTTTTAGGTTTTAATTATCAGACAAATTATACCGATATAATTTGTTTCTTTCATCATGTTTTTTATTTATTTTTAAATTTTGTTTATAATCTTCATTTTATTTGAGTATAATTTAATTAAAATAGATATATGCACGTGCGTTTAACGCACGGGTGTAAAACTAGTTGGTTATAAAATTAGAATATCCTATATCAACTCAACAACCCCCTCTTAAAGTGGTACAATTTTTTTTCCGTAATACTTAAAACATCACACTTTTTTTTTCATAATACAACACAAGCAAGAGGTCAAAATACTATTTTACCCCATAATTTAAATGATGAAATAAACAATATAAAAATGAGAATAAATTAACACCCAAAATTAACCAAATTGTCGAAATAGGGGAAGGATTAAACACCTTCATAAATACAACACCTACTCACTCCATCCACCTGCCTTAATATCTTCCCAACCTTCTCAGCACACGTCCCCCAATTTGCTCCTAATTCCAACTTTTCCCGTTTCATAAAAGTCATTTTCAGTTAATTCTCTTCTCTTGGTTATTGAAAACATTTGGTTGATTTTGTTGGCCTGGATTCAAGCCCAAACATCGGATTTTTTAATACAGTAGTCAGCTTTAGGAGATGAGTATCACTTAGAAAAAATCAACTTTTGAAGATGGTTGTTCTTCATGCATAGTCGGCCCAAAAAGATGGCTTTCATGAACAAGTTTTTTTTTTTTTTTTTGAATACACAACCTAGATTGGTATCACTTAAGAAGAATCGATTTTTGAAGATGGTTGTTCTTCATGATTAGCCGGTCCAGAAAGATGACTCTCATGAACAAGTTTTTTTTTTTTTTGGAATACAACTCAGATTGGTATCACATAAGGAGAATTGACTTTTGAAGATAACTGTTCTTCATGCATAGCCGACCCAGATAGATGGCTCTCATGAACACGTTTTTTTTTTTAATACAACCCAAATTAGTATCACTTAGGAAGAATCGACTTTTGAAGATGGATGTTTTTCATGCATAGTCAGCCTAGAAAGATGACTATAATGAACAAGTTTTTTTTTTTTTTTTTTGAATACACAACTCAGATTGGTATCACTTAAGAATAATCAGCTTTTGAAGATGGATGTTCTTCATACATAGACGGCCCAGAAAGATGGCTCTCATGAACAAGATTTTTTTTTATTTTTTTTAGTACAACCCAGATTGGTATCACTTAGGAAGAATCGACTTTTGAAGATGATTGTTCTTCATGTATAGCCGGCCCAGATAGATGGTTCTCATGAACATTTTTTTTTTTTGAATACATACCCATATTGAAAGTATGTTTTTTGGACAAATCATATTCTGGGCAAATTCAACAAAATTCTAGACAAAATTCGACCAACTTTTGGAGATGGTTACAACTTAGGAAGAATTGGCCAAATGAGATGGCTATTTTCCATGTATAGCCGACCTAGAAAGATGGCTCTCATGAACATGATATTAAAATATGGATTTCAGAGAAACATTATGGGATATTAATGGAAAAATCTTGCAGGGTAGATGTGATATAAAGCTGCTAAGAATCCCAGAATTCAATCTTTCTCAATTTGTTGATTTACTTTTTCTCATTTAAATCAATAAGGGAAAAATCGTACTTTTGCCAGTGATGTGTGCTGTATTAAGGAAAAAGTATGTGCTGTATTAAGCACCTTTTTTTTATAAATATTTTAGATAACAAAGATGTATTCCTGACACGACACTAAAACCAAAAGTTGATCAATATGCTTTAAATTCCTAGGTAGAAGAACATAATTTTTGACTCCGATACATCACTTGGAAGTTGGAACCGATCCAATTCGATTTATAGGCGTGTTTTGTATGTTTGTTAGAGAGAGATATAGAGAGAGACAGGGAGAAATAGAGAGAGTGAAAGAGTAATGAGATCAGCTGGGACCAATTACGGATGAGAGGGACCAATCTGAAAAATAGAAAATAGTACATGGACCATTTGTGTAACTTTGCCTAAAGAAGACAAGACTCTTGATGTAAAAATTACCAAGTTGCGAAATAATTTGAAATAAAAAAATGTGTGATTATCCACATCCCAAAGTTTGCTCTTCGTACCCTATTTCTTGCAATTTACAGCATAATGTACAACACTTCGTAGGAAATGAGATGTGAACAGCAAACTTTGGGGTGTGGATAGTCCTACCCTTATAAAAATACAGATTAAAGTCGCTAGCAGTGTGGGTAAATGCATACATGCATAATGATCCAACCGAGACAAAGATACAGACTCGTTGGCGATTGACAGTGGCCTCCTTGTGTCCAATGACAAGGGAAGGGAAGAATAGGAATTATAATGAGGCGGTTCGAAGGTGGTTATACATGATATACCACTCGGTCCACCCTCATTCCCTAATTTTAATTTTTGTTCTTCATAACTGCCCCATTCTAAATCGGAAATTAATTGCCCCCTCCCCCAATATTCATTCCCCAATCCCCACGGGTAGCGGTTAATCAGGGAATATCCACATGAAATTGGTCAAACTAATATTTTGATTCAAAACACTCAAAAATTAACTTTCTGAAAGGATTAAACCGAGGAAATGATCCTCGGCACAATAGTGGGCCCTACTTAGAAAACCATTAGTAACGAAGTCATAGAAACATAGGTCCCTGAGATAACGCGAGTTTGATTATTGTTGAGTAATAGATAACCCACGGCCTCCAACAGCTTTGGCCTCAGCTGGCCAGAGTGACCTCTAATGCCCTCGACCCCAGGCACTAGAGTGATTTCCACCACCCTCGGCCTCGTCGCTGAATCGGTCCCCAGTATCCTCGGCCTCGACAGTAATAAACACTTTATCGCAAGACCGCACGGCCTCGGCGCTGGATCAATCATCATCCGGCCTGACAAAACAGCTTCCCTAGGCCCGATAAAACCGCTACACGCAAGCACCAACTCCTTGACAAACGCACAACCCACTTATTTCTGACAAAGACCATCAACGCATTTAATGATTGCCGCTATGTGTTCCCCAATGACCAGCCGCCACCTCGACAAGAATATCAGGTATAAATAAAGGACGCATATTTATTGTAAAGGTAAGTAAATTCTGAGATATCACTACTCTCTTATCACAACCCCTTATCAAGCAAATATCACGGCACATTTATTACCCATTTTTCCCATCGAAAATCTTACTCTCACACCGGAGGGTTCTAGTCGGGCCGCCCCGACTTCTTAACGGTGTTTGTTGTTTACTTTGTGCAGGTTAACCAAGAAAGACGAACAAGCGAACGCCACCTCATCCTTGCCTCCTACGTGGACAACAAGACAAGGTCACCACGAAAAAGGCGTGATCAGTTTCGAATAAATGTTATTTAATCAAGTTAGTATACGATACTATTTATACTTAAAACTATGAAGTTGTGTACGACACAAATTCACAAATAAAACTATAGTAAATAGTTGAAAGTTAAAGATTTTGGCTAACCTTACAAGAATATATAAATCATTCGACCTTTCTTCTCTGATCCCAACAACCATTGTCATTGAGCTTCTTCTTACTTCTTCTTTTCTTCTAATATGTTTTATCTCATTTGCACTCAAAACCCCTTCCTAGATTAAACCCCTTCCAACCATGCGTGTGACCTTTTGTATTTCTGTCAGTTTATTTCATCGTTTTTTTAATTATATAGTGGATCAAGTCTAACCCGGCCAAAGTCAAAATAAAGCCTTGCACATTAAAAATAAGAAGTCTAATTTTACTCGTAATGGTTTTTTTTAATCAATGTAATAATCTATGAGTAGCTCTCCAGTCCTGTGAGACTGTCTTACGGATCGTAATTTGTAAGACAAAGTCCCACTCTTTTACAATCGGGGCTATTCCTAACATTTAATAAGCCCAAGACAAAGTTAAAAAAGGCCCTGATTTAATTGAGAAAATTACATGTCAGTATGCTTTGATGAATTTTCAATCTCTTTAGTCCTCGATTTTTTTTTCAAACATACAAAAGACATTTTAATAGATTTTCATGCATTGCAATGCAACGCATTCACGATGCATTATTTGTGTATCACGATACATAAAAGTCCAACAAGGTGCCTTTTGCCAGTTTGAAAAAAATAATATTGGGGACTAAAGCGGTTGAAAATCAGTCAAAGTGTACCGCTCCAAATTTCTCCTTATTTAATCACCAAAATTAATATAGATACATAAGTGACTCAGGTCATAACAAACTCTCGGTTAGATTTAGTCCATGTAATTGCACCTCGCATTCAAATACAATCAAACAAATATTACCCCTTATATTAATTATTAATCTTATGTATTTTTGTTCACTTTAATTTGTTAGAAAGACACAAATACATATACAAAATTGCCATATAAAAATCTATTTCTTGAAACTAGGAATAGTCAAGTAAAAATCTTTTTTTATATTACCTAGACCGAGAATCGTAGAATGAAATTATATATAAATAAGTAATAAATTAATTGTAAATTAGTGATCTATAATACAATAAAGCTCAGTATCGCACGCTCGCAATCGGCAAAAGATAAGTACTGGTTAGGATTTACTGTTTTACTAAGATCCTACGTTCAGTATGCAGTTTTCACTTGCACACGCGTGAAGGGAGGTTTTTCTCCCCATTAGATCACTCTCTACACCTTACTACTTAACTGCCTTCACGACTCCATGACCCTAAATCCCCTTCTCCGTCTCCTCTCTCTCTCTTCTTTGCGACCCCATCCCGATTCCATTCAAGCTTTTTGCTACTTAACCACCTTCATGAATCCATGACCCTAAACCCCCTTCTCCGTCTCCTCTCTTGCTCTTCTTTGCAACCCCACCCCAATTTCACTCAAGCACCCAGATTCCGGCGTCAAGGATGCTATCTATTTCGAGGGGATATCAGTGGTACATTTTTTTGATCAAAAGGCACGCAAGTAATTGGCCTAGCAAAGAATTCAAAATAATTGCCTTCCATGTGTGTGAAAGACGGTTTCTCATCCGACCCCTTCTTCCGTCTTTGGATCCTACGATCTTCTTCTTGAGGTTTGACCGACTAAAGCTTCTATACAATTCACTGTTAGCAGGCTAGCAAAGAATAAAAAATAATTGCCTTCAAGGTTTGTGAACGACGATTTCTCATCCGACCCCTTCTTCGTTATTTGAAATCCATTTGTCTCATTCAATTTTTGAAATCTCTACGTTCTTCATGTCAATTCATTAAAAATTGAATCTATAAAATAGATTAGTAAATATATGCACATGTTGCTACTACATTAGTGTACGTGGAAATTTATGAATTTGGTGGAAATCCCTCTGTTCTTCATATCTTTGGAAATTTTTTGGTGAGGTGATTTTTCTTAGTAAGTTGTTGAGTTTTGGAACTTGGAAATAATGGTTTTTTTTTTTTTAATTTGCTACGAATAATTTTTTATGTATGGTGCTTAGATTTTTTATAATAAGTATGTACGTGTTTAGAATTAATGTTTTAATTTTCAGTTGTTAGAGTTTGGTTTTGGATTTTTTTTGGTTTTTCAGCATCTTTGGACAATAGGTTTTACTTCAGAGTTATTCTTAAGATCAAAGACCCATGATCACCATTGTTGTAGAATTTATTTGAACATGACTTCTACATTTGGGTGGAAAGCCAATGATCAATTAAGGTAATTTTAATTTTTAAGCCTTTGCTGGAACTGTTACAAGTTTAGGTGTTAGTTTAACAGGGACTGCATCTTAACTTTTCTTTCAAGTGGTACTGATCCCACTAGATATAAGCTTCACTTTCATGATTTGGTCATACATTTGGTGTTGATTCTTTAGTTACTTTTTGATCATTTGGCTTTACTTAATACTAGTTTTGTTAACCCGTGCGTTAAATGCACGATCATTTTTCATTTTCAACTAAATCGTATATAAACAAAATATAGATGATAAAAAATCTTAAAGGATAATATAGGAAGAATCAGTTTATTAACAAATACACATCAGTATATCACTAATCATTATATATTCTAATTTTTTTATACACAACATTTATTATTTTATTAGTTAGTTTTTCATCTTCACCGCATATCAATATCTTCAAATCAAAATAATTTGTTACTCTAAAAACTGCGACATATAACTGCGCATGGCTAAATTCTGGTTTTTTTTTTTAAGAAGATACCTATATGTAATTATTGATTTTGGCACTTGTTAATTGTCATTGCATATGATACCAGCAATGAAAATTATCTTCTCTAGAACTTGAAAGTCAGTCTTACATTAGATGGAGTTTTTTTTAAAGTTTTTTTTATAGACCTTTCCTCTAAGGAGGCATAAGAAGTGATAGAACCTGAGACCTCACATTTTGTAAAACCTCAACTCTACCACTGAACCACCATTTAGGGTCTACGTCGAATGAAGTTAATGACAATATTGGGATAAAAAAACATTTTCTCCAACATTCTTTCATTTCAAAAAAAATTGTTTCAACAATGTGATTTTCAAGATTTATGATGATTAGTCTCACTTCATTGCATAATGCAACATGATCAATGTTTCTCAATAGCATTACTAGAATACCAATTTTAAGTGTTAATATATGGCCTAGCAACCCTGAACACTTTATACTATTCAAAAACTCTGTAGAATGAATGTTTTCGAACAAATTTGGATTTTTTCCGCCCTGCTAATAGAATCTGAACTCAAATAAGTTCTTCAGTTTGAATGATTACTTTTATTAAATTATATTTGTATTTTACGAATAAAGAAATTTCTGATAAGAAAATAAGTTAAAATCAAAATAACTATTTTTTTAATCGTTAACTATTATTTTTGTTCTGTAAATTATTTTGATTTTACTAACTTCCATTATATGTTTTTGTTTTATTAACTTCGTAACTATTATTTTTTTTTTATTTTTAAGAATTAGTTTTACGGAAAAATTTTGTTTCGTAAATTATTTTTATTATGTTACTAACTTCAGTTTAAATTATTTTTTATTTTATTGACTCTGTAACTATTATTTTTGTTCCATCAAGTATTGTTATTTTACTAACGTATTTTTGTTTTACATAACTATTTTTAAGAATTTGTTTTAAACTTTTATTTCGTAAATTATTTTTATAATTTTACTAACCTCAGTTTAAATTATTTTTGTTTTAGTGACTCTGTAACTATTATTTTTGTTCCATCAAATAATTTTATTTTACTAATGTATGTTGGTTTTACATAACTATTTTTAAGAATTTGTTTTAAACTTTTGTTCCGTAAATCATTTTTATTATTTAAGTAACCTCAGTTTAGATTGTTTTTGTTTTATTGACTTTGTTACTATTATTTTTGTTCCATCAAATATTTTTATTTTACTAATGTAAGTTGGTTTTACATATATATTTTTAATAATTTGTTTTAAACTTTTGTTCCGTAAATTATTTTATTTTACTAACCTCCACATTAAATTAATTATTTTGGTTTTGTTGATTCGGTAACTTTTATTTTAATAGTGACGTTTTCCATAAATTATTTTTTATTTTACTAACCTCCTCTTATATTTTTATTTCTTGACTCCGAAACTATTATTTTTGTTTTAGTTACTATTTTTTATGTTTAAAGAGAGAAAAATGTTTAAACATAATTAAAAGAGAAGAAAGAGTGGTGATGAGAAAGAAAATAGGGATGAAACGGGAGAGAGAAAGAGAAAGAGAGAAAATAGGGCTTGTTTGGTAACCATTTCGTTTCGAATATTTTTGTTTCTATTTCTAATTTTTTGTGACAAATAGAAATAGAAATGCGTTTGACAATCACTATTTCTGATAAACTAGAAACGTTTCTCATTATTCCTCAAAATTTAGAAATGAAAAAAAATTGTTTCTTTTTTAAGAGAAATGATTCTTTTTCAAAACTTAGAAGAGTCAAGGTCGGTCAACTTAAATGAGATCTAGCTTTCGAACTTTAATATATATATATATATGTGTGTGTGTGTGTGTGTGTGTGTGTGTGTGTGTGTGTGTGTTAAGCCTGCCAATTACAACCCTGAACTCGTTAACCCACCCGACCAAACCGAACCCGTTAATATTTTTGGATTGCACGTGTAACCTGTTTTGATCAAAAAAATATTAACGGGTCGGGTTAAAGCGGGTCAAATCCATTACCAATTTTGACCCGATAGCTTTTACTCTATAAAATTATGAAATTTTGGGAGAAAATATGTATTAAGACAAGTCGTCCCGTTTTAACACGTCACCCGTTTAAATCAGTTTGATATTCGGGTTCTAATAAGTTTCGACTCATCACCCGTTCCAACCCAACCCAACGGATGAGAAATTGTTTATCCACATTTTTTTAATAGTAGATGAAATCATGTGAATTATTATTCTACCCGTTGGAATTGGATATAATATAATATTATCAAAGTTGTAATGTGTTGATTTTTTTGTAAAAAAAAAAAACTTTATGAAAGGAAATAAAAATGTTTGTAAAAAATGATTAGCTTTTGTTTCTTTTTCATAATAGAAATAGAAACGGCTATCAAACTTGTTTTTGTTTCTTATCCAAAATAAAAAAGAAATAGAAACAAAATGAAACAGAAACATGTGAAACAAACAAAAAAAAGAAATAAAAATGTTACCAAACACTACCTAAATAACTCAAATATCAATAATTGAAAAGTGAGATTTTGGAGGGAAAAATATAACCTTGCCATTATATATATATATTGGTTTTGTTGATTCTGTAACTTTTATTTTAATAGTGACGTGTTCCATAAATTAATTTTTCTTATATTTTTATTTTCTTGACTCCGAAGCTATTATTTTGTTTTAGTTACTATTTTTTATGTTTAAAGGGAGAAAAATGTTTAAATATAATTAAAAGACAGAAAAGGGTGGTGATGAGAAAGGAAATAGGGAGGAGACAGGAGAGAGAAAGAGAAAGAGAGAAAATAGGGAGAGAATATGAGAGAGAAAAAAATTAAATGGTAACTCAAATATCAATAATTCAAAAGTGAGATTTTGGAGGGAAAAATGTAACCTTGTCATTATATATATATATATATATATATATATATATATATATATATATATATATATATAGATTTTATGGCATTTTTTTCAATTTGGCCACATGGCCAGTGACCCGGATTATTAGTGATGATATATACTATTATTTAGTATCTTCATATTATTATTTCTCGTGCCCGAGCACGCTACGCTCGCGCCAGAGCTTGTGCTTCAGATTATGCTTGCGCTAGAGCCAGAGCCTCTAATTATTATTCTCGTGCACGCGCACGCTATGCTTGTGCTAAAGCCCGAGCCTCAAATTATTATTCTTATACCCACTCACGCTATGCTCGCGCTAGTGCCCGAGCTTCATATTATTATTTCTCGCGCTCGAGCAAGTTACACGCGCTCTACCTGCGTTTATGCTCCCCGCTCAAGCTTACTCGCGGTTGAGCTTTATATTATCCTCCCGCTTGAGTTTACTCGCGGTCGAGTAGTACACCGCGCCTGCCTGCACTTACACTCCCCGTTCAAGTTTACTCGTGGCTGAGCTCTATATTGTCATCCTGATCGAGTTTACTCGTGGCCGAGTAGTACATCGCGCCTACCTGCACTTATATTGCCTGCTCGAGTTTACTCGCGGCTGAGCTTCATATTTTCCTCCCGCTCAAGTTTACTCACGGTTGAGTAGTACATCACACCTACCTACGCTTATGTTCCCCGCTCGAGCTTACTCGTGACTCAGCTTCATATTGTCCTCCCACTAGAGTTTACTCGCAGTTGAATAGTACATCGTGCCTACATGCGCTTATGCTCCCCGCTCGAGCTTACTAGCGGTTGAGCTTCATATTGTCCTCCCGCTCGAGTTTACTCACAGCTGAGGTGTACATCGCGCCTATCTGTGCTTATGCTCCTCGCTCGAGCTTGCTCGCGGCTAAGCTTCATATTGTCCTCCCGCTCGAATTTACTCGCGGATGAGTTGTACACCGTGCCTTCCTGCATTTTTGCTCCCTGCTCGAGCTTACTCGCGGCTGAGTATTATATATTGTCCTCCTACTCGAGTTTACTCGCGGTTGAGTTGTACACCGCGCCTACCTACGCATACGCTCCCCACTCGAGTTTACTCACGGCTAAGCTCTATGTTGTCCTCCCACTCAAGTTTACTCGCGGTTGAGTGGTACACCGCGCCTACCTACGTTTATGCTCCCCGCTTGAGCTTACTTGCGGCTGATATGTACATTGTCCTTCCGGTCGAGTCCATTACGTGCCCGTTTACGCTTCATATTCCTACCGAGACCGAGCTTCTATTATTATTGAGTATATTACGCTCATTGATCGTCCGATTATGCTTTTTCATCAGTGTTTCTACTACGCTCGGCTTGAGCTTCATATTACCCTCGTACGATGAGGAAAAACAATGCCCTATTGCCCATCTAAAATCATCCCACGATGAGGAAGAACAAGGCCCTAGAGCTCATCTAAAATCCTCCCACGCCGAGGAAGAACTGGGCTCTAGTGCCTCTTATACTTACGACCTCCTCGGGACGCCAAGTAGAGATTGGGTTCCTAGTGCCTCTTATACTTACTGCATCCACATGAACATTGCATACACGTATACAAGTACATATAGACAAGCATACATCGCAAAGTTGCTAAAAAATGCATCCTTCATCCATTATTGCATAAACATAAAAGTAAAACCTTCGACGAGGGTGAAATACTTATTTCAAAAAATATATTGATGAGAGATTGGGCTCCTAGTGCCCCTCATATATCTATTACTTCCTCGCACGCTTAGGATAAATCTTATTATGGCCTTGTGGCTCTGTTTTCTTCAAGATTCTCGCCACGCCGAGGATAAATCTTATTATGGCCTTACGACTCGGTTTTCTTGAAGATCCTCGCCACACCGAGGATAAATCTTATTATGACCTTATGGCTCAGTTTTCTTGAAGGTCCTCACCACGCCGAGGATAAATCTTATTAAGGCCTTAGAGCCCGATTTTCTCTATAATCCTTGTCGATGACTACTTATCTTTTTTTCATATCTATTTATCGCCAGTTGAGATCTAATCTGCCAATCAAGGATCAATTATACACAAAGGTTACCCGCCAAGGTTCAAAAAGTCAGCTACATAAACTCTTTTGGAATTCAAAGAAAAATCTCAAAACTCTCGTCATCACAAGTCAGAACTACGAGTAAATTGTACTCCTTACCCTCGATGTTAGCCACGACGGATAAGGAGTGGGGGACTATTGAAGTACTCCAAATTATTAGGCCCGAAAAGATAGCCCAAAAGAGGACTCCAAAATATATTTAAAATATTGGGCCAAGCCCATACCCAGAAGAAGGGTCCAAGTCCAATTATGTGAAGGAAGCCCATTAATATAAATATGGGGCAACTCCCTCAAAATGGATTCAATCTCTACTTGCCCAAAAAAAAGAACAAGGAGCAGTTTCTTGATATATCTCTCTCCCTCACGGCGACAAAGGGAGACACACTCTCCATTTTCTCTTTCTCTTTATCATACAATACATATACTGATTAACACACCGGAGGGTTTGGGGGGACACCCCCATCCACTCACGGTGCTTCATTTTGCTGGCATTACAAGTTAGATATCTGATCGTGTCTTATTTTAATTAATTCCTTGCAATTGGACAAAACTATTGTAGAATAGCTTGGGAAGCAAGGGTCGAACCACAGAGACAAGAAGAATACAAATAATAAGAATATCGGTAGCAATTTTTAAACTAAGGGGGTTTTGTTTATTGATTTTATCTAAACTAATTATTCTACTAAAACAGTAAATATAGTTTAAACTAAGCAGCAATCACAGTTTGTAAAGATCTTATGGAGGAGGGAATCCTAGGATTAGGGTTTCACTTGTATCTACTCTATAACTTATTTGGATAAAGTATCATTCAATAACTTGGGTTCGTTCACGAAAGATAGATATAGCCTGTCGAATTACCGTTCAGTCTCCATCTCCAAATAATTCGTCTGTTCTATATCCTAAGTACAAGAACATATGGATCCTAACTGTCACGTAGGTCATATATAGAACCTGACCCTAACTTATCACTCTCGTGCATCGATAGGTTCAATTTATCATGATGGTGAGCTAGTGTACGACATATGCATAAGGTCGTGCAGGTATCCGCACCTCTAAGCCTTTATTACTAGCGATTACATTTATTTGTTCAAAGCTAGATAATAAAGGGGTTGATAAACACCATGATCAACAAGAATTGAATGAATAAAAATATATATTAAGTCATAGATTCGATACAAGTTACCTCCCTACTCCTAGATTAATGGATGTTTAGTTCATCCTTGAAGATGAACTACACAATGAGATGAAGGAATACATGGATCGATCTTCAAAACTGTAATTACAACAACTAATCTACATAATACAATCTAAAATCTATGCTAAAGCTGTTTCCTAACACTTCTTGGACGTCTTTTGGCTTTGGCTACCGTCCTTTATTTATACCAAGGAATTGTAGGGGAATAGGAGGTTCAATCCGGTTCAAAAAGCCCATAAAGTCGGTTCTGGAGACCTTGCGGCCGCATTGGGTCTTCACCTTGCATCCGCAAGGGTCTAATTCTGGCTGGCCATGTTTCTGCCTACCTTGCGAAGGCAAGGTCTTTTGACCTTGCGGCCGCAAGGTGGCCAGAATGTTCTTTTTGTCTTTTTTCCAATGTTGCACTTTGCACCCTTCCTCGAAATCTTCACTAAAAACTTCATAAATCTCATAAATCCACCTAAAATCCTGAAACTCATAAAATAGCTCAAAAACACATATCAGTAGCCAAAAGCCTCATGGAATTGCTCATTTTAAGCCATAAAAGTACTCGATAAAGACGTATAAAATACGTCTATCAAATACCCCCAAACTTAAACTTTGCTCGTCCATGAGTAAACAATACTTATAAATACAAAAATAAACATACATAAATTAAGAAAATATTTTTGGAGGGTGACACTATTTACACTCCTCTAGAAACCCACAAACTCAAGGAGACTCTAACGAGCGACTTGACTATGCAGATAAATACAAAAACATGTAAAAATTATTCTAAAAGAAATAAAAACAAAAATCTTTTTGGTTTCAACCTCAAGTCATAAGAGCATGGCATATCAAAGTAGTCTCAGCCAGATGCTCACCACATATGTGCAGACTAATCACAGAAAACAAGCTGACTTATACTCAAACTGCTACCAGTCTTAATATCTCTGTGTGTGTGTGATCACCAGTCATAAAGAATATCTCAACTAAAACAATTTTATTAAACTAAGCACAACATTCATTTAAAAATTAGAATTTAATTAAAACCAATGCAACACAGAGTATGAGATCTACCATCCAAACCCGGTCTTTTACAGAAAGAGAGATCACCAAGGATTTTAAAAACTTATACATCCATCCCATGCACTTCTATGTATGACATACAATGCTCTCCTGCCCCAATTACTTGCAATAGCTAAGATTATGCTAACACAGTGAGCTTGCGACTAATATGAATATGAAGTGGAGATCAATTTACATGCCTTACAATCAAATCAACAAACACAAGCATTGGCAAGAAGATCAATAAGTCTTTAATAGCTTGTAATGTAAGGCCTTGGTGTAGGGGGATATGATGGAAAGGGAATAGAATACAAAGTGAGAGAGCAAGACTACCATTTACCCCTAATACTTCCAAGCAAAAGGAAGTTTTTCCCAAGTAGGCTAGGACCTGCAAAGACCACAAGTGGGGGGTTTCTCTCTTTTTTTCCTTTTTCTTTTCCCCCCAAACTTGTTTTGTACAATTTATCAAGCTAAAAATATCTAGTATTCTTTTTCAGCAGAATTTTTCTATCATATTTTTCTCTTGAAAGTTATGCTTCCATTTGAATCTTCTTGCACTCTTCTTCTTCAGTTTCATTTTTCGTCGATCTCTCTCTCTCTCTCTTTTTTTGGATTATCGATGGGAAGAAGAAGTCTTCGAAAAAACTTTCTTGACTGAAATTGGTCCCATAAAATTAATTCCCCACCCACATCCTACTCTCTCAAAGGGTAGGCTAAAGTGTTTAGTCTTTAGGGTTAAGTTAATGTGGGTAAAAGAAACGAAGTCGAATGGGGGTTCAATGTGTGCTTAGCACACTCCATTCTTTTTAATTAAGCTCAAAGGGGACAGACACTAGGGATATATTTAGTAAAGGTCGGGAAATATTAAGGCTCAAACGATCCAAAGATGGCCTATATCATATCTTAATGCCAAAATACTCATGCAATTTTTAAGAAAGTAAAGCACATAAAATATCATATCAATTATGAAAGTTGTGGAATCGAAGATTTAGCATCACTGGATTTCACATAAGCATTCGCTAGAACAGATGGTAGGGACAATCGAGACTAACATGCAGACGCGGTTCGAAAGTGTGCTTGAGATATATTAGCAAGAAAAATCCAAGGGAACTAACTTATCATGCAATTGTCCCTAAGCTACAATTCAATGCAACAATCATGTTAGGACGGCTATTCATCATATTCTTGTGCATATCTTGTTGCTGAAATGAGATGTGTGATATAAACTTTATAAAAATGTTCTAATCAATCCATAATCATGACTGGTGTAAGTGCACAAAGATATGGAGAAAATCAAGAATTTTGCAGAATCAAGTAAATTCCAGAATGATTGATTTATGGAAAAGTTATGTGGTTCATTGCATTAATTCATCGTCGACTAGAATGACCACACAAGGACTCGAGGATGAAAATTTTGAATTAAAACTTTTTTTTTTATAAAAATAAATTGGAGAAAGGTTGATGACACAATTGATGATGGGTCCCCATAATGGGTACCCGAAAGAACCAAATATTAGTGTATTCTGGTCAAGGCAATCTCCTAAAATAAGAAAAAGTAAAAAACAAGAAAATAAAGTGAGGAGACGAGACGATAGAGGGACACGAATTTTTCCCTCACCCTAAAAACGTAGCCCAACTCCATTCTTCCTTAGGCTGGGATCTGCAAAGGCCTTGGGCTTAGAATTTCCCCCAAACTTAAATTTTATTTTGTCCTCAAAATTGAGGAATATCATATGAGAGGGTTGATGGAGGAGAAATATCAAAAATAAATAGCTGGCCCACCTAACGAAAAAGGAAGAAACTTGGGCTCCGACTCATGGTGAGTCGGGAGGAAAAAAACGAAGGAGGACGAAACTCAGGGATCGTACCAGGTGGCATCCCAAAATATGTGGAGACATTATGCCCCACCTGGTTAACTTGAACCAAAGAAATGAGTCGCACGCACTTGCGCCTGGCGACTCATCATCTCATTTTGGAACATGAGCTCCTCACACCGTTGGAGATCGCCTCCCGAGGATCCTCCTCCTGGCAACTCCTCCGTGGGCCTCTCTCACGTGGCTGGCGAGGGTGCTCACTCAAACAGTAGCGCCCTAGAAATGTCGGGAACCTCCCGAAGTCTCTCCACATCTAGAGTCCAAACGACTCCAGCCCCACTACACCGTCCGCTAATCAAACTTGGGAACGCGAATCCTGAGTTTGTCGTACCTCTAATAAGGGTCTGTATTTGGTCGTTGATCAGACGCCCAATATCGACAGACCCACCGGTAAGGATGGTGTAGATCAAAACAGTCTTAGGCCAGGACACCATATGTTGGTGACTGGAAGGCATGAGACGTGCATATATAAATTTGAACATGGTCTTGGCCGTGTTCGTGAGATGGGTCTCGTCCATGGTGCGGGGGCGGAATGGTGGATTTTGGCTGCAGGTCCAAACCACATTAGGTGTTGCGATTTCCGTATTTACCAACTGGAGAGTAACGGGGTCGGAGAGGTGGAGGTTGTACTGGTCAGTACCCCTCGCGAAGTTGGTAGTGCCGAAATAACGGCTAATGCTATTGTGGCGACCCGACCCGGATTCCGGAACGGAATCCCAACGTCACGTCGCTAGGACAAGGCAAGAAGCGAGCAAGCACTTATAAATTAATAGTGCGAGTCGGACAGTCGAGCTATCAAAAGCTCTACACACAAATATAAGGCCGTACTAAAATTACGGGTTCACAAAATCCAGTAAGCGGAAACGACAAGGAAAAGTAGTCCCGAGCTATGAAGCTCGAAACCAAGGCCAAAGATACCAAGAGAGACATAAATCTCACGAAGGAAAGAAAAAAAACTTTGCATAACATTTGAGGCATTTGGACAAACCATCGGCACTCCAGGCGGCGTTTGGCAAGGACCAACCTCGATAACACTTACCCACGGCTAAAGCATGCGGGGTTAACCAACAATAAAAATAACTAGGATAGAGAAAGCTCAAAAGCTACTGCGTGCAGGATACAAGCGAATATAAAAACCAAGGCTATGAGCAACGACACAACACGTCGAAAGGAGAACCAAATCAAAACCCAAGTATTCTACCCGACTGTAAAGTCTAAATAACCTTACAATACAACGAGCTCACAAGAATATTAAAATATGATATACAAGTCAAGGATGCTAGTTGAGATAGGAGTCCACAAGCTATTACTCGGAAATATCGACTATTACAATCACGAACACACGTACTAAGCTCGGCGTCGATCAAGCGTGATGCGCTACGGTCACGTACTATGCGCCCTCGATAAGACTTCCGAACTGCAACTAGAAAACAAAGTACGGGATGAGTCATAATGACCCAGTACGTTACTACTAAACAATATGACATAATTTGAATATTGCCATAAGAGGAAAAGATATCGTTTTACGACGAAGACCCAGTAAGTCGGGTTGTACTGAATGAAAACCGGTCCTTTACCAGACTACCAAGATGAATCAGGGTGAATCCCCTGTTCACAAACAATCAAACAAGTCAGGAAGCAGGGCGCAAGGTTAATCATTATTATGGATGTATATCTTATTGTAGAACATCCCAAGTCTCTCATAGAATAATTGAGTAGAAGTATGCATATTTATAAATATACATATACCAAGTCTCTCATAGGATTATCAAGTGTGGTATGTAAATTCGTTTATGTACCAAACAATTCATTCATGGAAGTGTATCATGTAAGGATATGCATATCTACAATTATATACATATGAAGACAATCAGGGGGCAATCAAGTAGGAGTATGTATATCTACATATATATACATATGCAGGCAATCAGGGGAAATCAAGTAGGAGTATGTATATCTACGTATATATACATATGCAGGCAATCAGGGGAAATCAAGTAGGAGTATGTATATCTACGTATATACGTATCATACAATTCACAGGCCTATCACGAAAGTCAAGCGATCAAGAACAAGTATATATAGGCATTTAGTTTACATATTCATGATAGCACTTTGTTCTCACAAATGCTAGAAGAAATCCACATATAAGAGGATAGGATATAAATGCGGTGCCTTGATGTAGCTCTGCAAGATAAAGCTGTGCGAGGCGTCTTTGTCGGATGTGCGAGATGGTACATCGACCGGGATAGTATTATTCCAAAGCGCCTAATGGTTACACAAGGTACTCTTCTCCAAAGTGATCAAGAATGGAGGGTTTGCACGTTTACAGTTCGGAACCCATCACTATCACGAATCTCATGATTCGTAGTAACATGAAGCAATTGTCAACCAGGGAAGACAAGACAGGACAAGACAAGTCAGGACAAGACAAGACAGGACAAGACAAGTCAGGACAAGACAAGACAGGACAAGACAAGTATGCCAGCTGGACTTATTGGGGAAAACAAGTAATATTTACTTATTTAAGAAATCAAGCAAGGACGAGCACGGTAATAGTGATCTCATTCAAGTCAGGTGGGCGTGTTATTCTTTACGACTAATAATCAAGCATGATCATGAATTAAATTAAGAATCTCGAAACTAGTATTCTAGTTAAGGAGTTTCGGCGTCGTGGGGGTTGATCGTTGAGTCGGTATTGTTAAGTGACTCACTAGCATCGACTCCGTCGAGTCATTTCTATAATTCCGATCAAATAGAGTTTGAACACTATATGTGTTCCAAGACTCCTTTCTAGGTTCGTGTTTGAGGCATAGCTAGGTTCTCGTTCCATTTAGGAACCTTAGTTCAAAATCACTAAGTCAAGTATAAAAGGCGGAAACCTAAGTTGATTATTGTCCAACCAAGCTTAGTTCAAATTCAAGTTTGTAATTCCATTTGTTGATAGAATTATAAATCAAATCACGTTGATACTCAATAAGAAGATAATTATAAAGATAAGACACACAATATGCTTAAAAGTCATAATCTCAAGTAGACATAGAGGTTCATGCATCATTCACAACCAAACCTTAGCAAGCTCAGTTCCATAGAATCATAAGATAGATAACATTATAAATCCCCTCGAGGTTCCCTAAGAACTAAGGATCAAGCATGCACTCTTGAAGGACAGAAGACTTAGGACAACTTAAGATTCATCAGTTAACCATGTGATGGTACT
Organism: Codonopsis lanceolata; assembly: GCA_013146195.2. Classification (NCBI taxonomy): domain Eukaryota; kingdom Viridiplantae; phylum Streptophyta; class Magnoliopsida; order Asterales; family Campanulaceae; genus Codonopsis; species Codonopsis lanceolata. The sequence continues at coordinate 42,281,678 of CM028380.1, forward strand.
TCATAAGTCCATCACCACACACATGACTTGGATGACCATTCAGTCATCTTTACGACAACTCAAGATTCCCATCATCGAGGGTACTAAGGCATACACGATTCAAATATCCTTCCTAAGGGAGAATTATCACGAAGAAATCCCGGATTTTCCAAGGATGTTAACAAGGTTTCCAGGTAAAGTCACATATTACATTCCTACGAATCTTGGAACTTCATTAAAAGTCCAATTAGTATTATTGGTTCTAGTTCATAATTGAACCCATTCAAAACGTTTTTCATTCGAGTTACGCATTCTCGACTTACACATAAACCACCCAAGAATTAGCGATAATCTCGCACTAAATCATCATTCAAGAGACTCAATTAGAGTCCTAAGCCAAGAATCAATCTTATTAACAATTTGGTCTTACCCGAGCAATTCTCAAAATTTCGTAATTGAGATTCAATGAACACAAGAAGATATAGGGATTTATCCTAAGGTTCAAATAACAAATTTTATAATTAATTGACTTCATTTGGGTCAAACTACAAAGTTCCAAATTTCTAGTTCGAGGCATAATTTCGGGATTTACAATTTATCCGGGTTTCTAACCCAACAAAAATAAATCTTAAATCATAACAATTCCAATATACTCAATAACCCATTTGGTTTCAAACCCTTAACCAAAATCTATTGATATCCATGGAAACATATCATTTTGACATGTATCACAACGATAAATCACAAGGAACAAGTCTCTAACAATCTATCAACAAGATACAAGTAGAGAGGGAAACTAGGGCTCAAGTAACGTACCTCAATCGAGCCACAAACGTCTAGGAAGTGGAGAACAAACCGAGGGGAAAGACTCTACTCGGCGAGGGCTTCGCGATGGCGGTCGAGGCTCGACAATCCGATGGCCGGAACTCCGGGAATCGGCAAATCTCCCATGGAAGCTCCTTCTCCCTCTCTCTCTAAAACTCACGGTGGATGGAAGAAATGAGAGAGGAAGAGGAAGAAATTGAATTATAAAGGGTTAGGGATGACCATCCTGCCCTCCCTAGTTGTGGACAAGGCAAAGGGGAGTGGTTAAAATGGGGGTAGTATAGGTTTTTCACGCCAAAAATCAAAACAGGGAAAGAAATCCCGTAATTGCACATCCAGCAGGTGAGGCGGGCGCCTCACCCAAGCCCATGCGGCCGCCTCAACTGGAGAGGCTTCTCCCAAGTTCAGTCCATTTTGCAATTGCCCTCTGTATTTGAGGCGGGCGCCTCGCAAGGTGCCATGCGGCCGCCTCGGCTCCAGAACATCTAAAACTTGGTCTAAACTTGTCCTAAATGATCCCAAACTTATGGGCAATCATTCCAAGGTCTAACCCTACTCAAAACGAGTCGGAAACGCATCCGAACAACACCCGGAACAGGATAGAACAAGGCTCAACTCACGCGACGAATGATCAACGAATCAAACTACAAACAAACACCAATCAAACTAAGATGACTTGGGCATGAAAAAGACTTGTTTAAACATGGTTGAGACCTGAATATAAAGCCAAGAATTCAACGAACACTTACTGAAATAGAGGCAATACGAGCAACGAGGGAATCGCTAAGGCCAAAATCAACACGGTCGAACCGGCGATTCAACAAACAAGCATAAAACTTGTGTACCAAGGCCTTATGAGACTCAAATAACTCTCAAGACAAGTGGAGGAATGACTAAGAGTACAATCGAGGTCTCACGAAAGAACTACGCGAGGAAACACTAAACCGGGTCAAGTAACGAACAGCGTCGGTATGCGACTTGTAACTTTAACTAGTTAAGGTCTATGGAACATATGGAACTAATGTATTGGCCCCTATATAGCCTACCTGTATTAATCAAGGTTCTTGCCTCAAGTCAAGTAAGCGAGGTTACGGTTAAACGACACGCAAAGCAATAAGGTCAATTACACGAAGGTTCGGGGTCTTACAGCTATGGGACGAAAAGTCGACACGCCTACCCCTAACATCAACAACATCTAGCACCTCACCAGAAATACCAATACCCCCGTTGGAGTAAAATTCTCGGACTAAGTCCACAATGGCCACGCCCGGGGTCGCACACAGATTGCCCCACCTTCGACGTTTGAAATGGGCAGGGAGAGCAAAATCTCCAGCCTTAAATCCCCTCTCAGGGATTATGCTCTTGGAGAGTTTCCTGGTATAGCTCCCCGAAGCCTTAAAAGAAATAAAGCAGTGGGCGTCGTAATGTTGCTCCTCCTCTTGGGAGCAGGACGTGGACGGGTCGGTATTCCTATGCTTAGGGGCCATTCTATTTAAAGCACAAAATAAAATCTACTCTCTAAGAAAATTAAAATAACACAACCTAACTAAAACAAATAAAGCATGCAAAAATAAGCAAAATAATTCTAACACCCTAACATGCAAATATTTTGGTAAATCAAAAATTTAAATGAAGAGGGGATAGAAAATACGTGGATTGAGCAATGCTTTAACTGCAATGTGTTGCTGGAGTTTCGAAGCTTTCTTCACCGGAATCAATGGTGGCTTCGCCTTCTTCAAAGCTTGAATGGAGTGAGATGGATAATGGGGGTGAGGGAGCTTGAAGGAGGAGAGCACTTGGGTCTAGAGACTTGGCTGGAATGGAAAGAGCTTCACCGGAGTTGAGAAAAGAGAGAGAGATTTCCGGATTGTTTTTGCTTAAGATAGGGAGATTTGTTCTGTGAACTGCTGTTGCTGCTCGAAACCGGCTTATAAAGGGGGCCTTGCATCCGCAAGGTGCCTAGTCAACGGAATGCACGGAAGCTGAGGTGACGGATTCACGCATTTGTCAATATTAGGGCCTTGTAGCCGCAAGGGGTTTTAAGCCTTGCGTCCGCAAGGTCCACAGTTTGTTTTCCTGGAGGTTTGCCTCAAAACTTTTTGGCAGTTTTTCGTTTCGGTCCTTCCGTTACGTTCTGTTAGGTCCGTTTCTTTCCTGCACTCTGAAAATTCTACACAAACTTAAATTAAATTATTAGCAACATATAAATACAACACTAAGATATTTTTCTCCCCCAAACTTGAATTATGCCATATTAGAAATATTCAAATTGAATGTCCATAATTAAATAAGATGGAGAACAACATATTTAAATTACACTACGAAAGCAAATAAAATTTCATCAAAGTGTGTTGCCTCCCACCTAGCGCACTTGTTTAACGTCTTTGGCTCGACCCAACTGCAACCTAATCTCTCGGAGGTTCATTGTCAAAGAGACGAATGAGTTCTATTGTTCTCTCAACTGACATGGGTTCAAGGTACGGTTTGAGTCGGTGACTATGGACTTTAAATGTCTCATTGGTCTTTGGGTTCTTGATATCAATAGCTCCATGTGGATAAATTCGAACTATAATGAAAGGTCCAGACCATTTTGATTTTAATTTTTCGGGAAATAATCCGAGTCTAGAATTAAAAAGAAGTACCATTAATCCTGGACGAAACATCTTGTTGGCCAATCCCATATCATGGTATTTCTTGGTCTTTTCTTTATAGGTTTTTGCATTCTCATACGAATTTAGCCTATGCTGTTCTAATTCATTTAACTAGAAAATTATTTCTTCTCCGACCAAAGTTAAGTCAAGGTTAAGAGCTTTAATGACCCAATAGGCCTTGTGTCCAATCTCTACCGGCAAATGACAGGCCTTGCCATACACCATCCGATAAGGACTCGTACCTATTGGGGTTTTATATGCAGTTCGATATGCCCAAAGAGCATCTTTAAGTTTTGGCTCCCAATCCTTACAATTTGGTCTCACAGTCTTTTCCAAAACTGCTTTTATCTGTCTATTACTAACTTCTACTTGGCCAGAAATTTGAGGATGATAAGGTGTAGCTAACTTATGAGTTACACCATATTTTATAAGGCTTGAATTTAACAATCTATTAGTGAAGTGTGTTCCTTGATCACTAATTATAGCCTTCGGTACTCCATACCGAACAAAAATATCCTCCAAAAACTTGACAACAGTTTGGCCATCATTATTTCTAGTAGCAACGGCTTCTATCCATTTGGACACATAATCAACAACGACTAAAATATATTCACAACCATTAGAAACTGGAAAAGGACCCATAAAATCAATACCCCAAACATAAAAAATTTCGACAACTATGTTGACATGCAAGGGCATTTCATTCCTTTTACTTATTCCAACAGTTCTTTGACATTTATCACATATTTTACAAAATATGTCACAGTCTCTAAATACAATAGGCCAATATAATCCAGATTGCATGATTTTCCTAGCAGTTTTATTACCACTAAAATGACCACCACAAGAGTATTCATGACAAAATGTCATAATACTTTGTTGGTCTTGTTCTGGAACACATCTCCTAATTATAGAGTCAGAACATATTTTGAATAAATGAGGTTCTTCCCAAAAATAATGTTTTGCATCAGTTAAAAATTTATTTCTTTGATAAACATCAAAGTCATGATTGATGATATCAGATACATAGTAATTAACAAAATCAGCATACCAAGGTTCAAAATCTTTAACTGCTAATAATTGTTCATCAGGGAAGTCTTCATTCATGGGGATTTTATTATCAAGGAATTGACGTTCAAGTACAGGTAAAAATTCCAACCTAGACAAATGGTCGGCTACAACGTTTTTCGTTCTCTTTTTATCTTTAATAGTAATATCAAATTCTTGCAATAATAACATCCATCTTATGAGCCTAGGCTTTGCCTCCTTCTTACTCAAAAGATATTTTAGGGCTGCATGATCAGAGAATATGATAACTTTTGATCCTAACAAGTATGATCTAAATTTTTCTAATGCATACACAAGCTGCTAAAAATTCTTTTACGTAGTTGTATAATTGAGTTGTGCATCATTCAATGTCCTACTAGCATAATGAATTACATGTGGTTTCTTATCTATTCTTTGTCCTAACACAACTCCAATTGCGAAATTCAAAGCATCACACATGATCTCGAAAGGGAGAGACCAATCAGGGCTGGTTAAAATTGGGGCTGATGTCAATCGTTCTTTTAATAAATTAAATGCATTCAAGCACTCTTGGTCAAAAATGAATTCGGTATCTTTTGCCAGCAGTTGCATAAAGGTTCTGATTTTTGAAAAATCTTTTATAAATCTTATGTAAAAACCTGCATGTCCTAGAAAACTTCTAACACCTTTAACTGAAGTTGGAGGAGGTAGTTGTTATATAACTTCAATTTTTGCCTTATCAACCTCAATTCCTTTGTTAGACACAACATGACCTAAGACTATTCCATGTTTAACCATGAAGTGGCTTTTCTCCCAACTTAGGGTCAAATTAGTTTCGCAACATCTTTTCAAAACCGATGTTAGATTTTCTAGGCAATGATCAAAAGAATTCCCGAATACTGAGAAATCATCCATAAATACTTCAACACATCTTTCCACTAGATCCGAAAATATAGAGATCATGCATCTTTGAAAAGTAGCTGGGGCATTACAAAGTCCAAAGGACATTCTCCTAAATGCAAAGGTACCAAAGGGACATGTAAAAGTGGTTTTCTCTAGGTCTTTTGGTGCTACTGGGATTTGATTATAATCAGAAAAACCGTCAAAAAAACAATAATATTCATGACCAGCTAGTCTTTCAAGGACTTGGTCAATAAAGGGCAAGGGAAAGTGATCTTTCCTAGTTGCCGCATTTAATTTCCTCAAATCTATGCACATCTTATAACCAGTGATAGTTCGTGTGGGAACTAGCTCATCTTTTTCATTCTTAACAACTGTAATTCCTGATTTCTTAGGGACTACTTGAACTGGACTAACCCATTTACTATCAGATATCGGGTAAATTATACCCGCATCAAGAAGCTTAAGTACTTCTTTTCTCACTACTTCTTCCATGTGAGGGTTAAGTCTTCTTTGTCTTTCTCTAGAAGGTTTACTACCTTCTTCTAAATGAATTTTATGCATACACATAGAAGGACTAATTCCTTTCAAATCTGCTAAATACCAACCTATAGCTTCTCTATGTGTCCATAAAACTTTTAACGAGGAGCTTGATTCTTGTTCTTACTTAAATGCAGCAGCAATTATAACAGGTAAAGTTTTACCTTCCCCTAAAAATGCATATTTTAAATGAGACGGTAATGACTTTAATTCTACTTCAGGAGGGGATTTGACAGACGGAATAAATTCAGGAATTTCAGGTTTCCTTGTCCCTTCTTTATCTTCCTCCTTAGAGTTCTTTTCTTTTTCTTCACCTAATTTTATATCATCAAAGCCAGACTTTTGATTCTCCATATCTTCTTTACCATTTTCATCTATTTCTATTTTATCAGAACTAATTTTTGATTTGAAGTCTTCCACTTTGTTCTTATCTTCATTTTTACTCTTGAGAGCTTCGAGTCTTTCCTTCTATTCTATTTCAGCTATTAGAGGATAGAAGGGTCCATCATCATATCCTACATACGTGTCTTTCTCATAGTCATCATCATCTAGATTTTCTTCAAAGGTTTGGGCTGTAAGATTTTCAATTTCATCAATTGAGAAACATGCATTTATGTCACTCGGTCTATTTAGCGCATCAAAAACTGAAATTTCTACAGTTTCACCCATAACTGAGATTGAAAGTTTCTCATTCTTAACATTAATCATTGCGTTGGCAGTGGCCATAAAAGGTCTACCTAACAAAATAGGAACTTCATTGTTAGTGCATATCTTTCTTTCCATTTCTAGAACCACAAAATCGACTGGGATGATTAATTTATCTACATGTACTAGAATGTCCTCTACTATACCTAAAGGATGTTTAACCGAACGGTCGGCTAACTGTAAAGACATAGTAGTGGATTTCAGTTCACCCAACCCTAATTGTTTATAGACAGCAAAAGGCATCAAATTTATACTTGCTCCTAAATCTAACATAGACTTCATCTTTTTAGAACTACACAAGGAGACTTGGATATTGAAACTACCAGGATCTTTTAATTTAGGAGGAAGTTCGGGTTGTAAAACTGAACTCACGTTTTCAGAAACAATAATTTTTTCATTCTTATCAAATTTGTGTTTTCTAGAGTGAAGATCTTTGAAAAACTTAGCATAGGATGGAATGTTTTTAATAACATTAAGCAAAGGGAGATTGATGTTCACTTTGGATCTTATGGGCTGATTTAGTGTCCTTTTCTGCCCAATACAGGGTCCCTTGGCTGGTTGGCGGAGATTTTAATGTTATTTCACATTCGAAGGAAAAACTCGGAGGGGCACCTTGTGATCTTAGAGATATGGATGAGTTCAATAATTTTATTTCTCAAGCTGGTTTGGATGATCCCGGTTATGAAGGAAGCTATTACACGTGGTGTAATAATCAAGGTGGTATTCATCGCATTTGGAAACGTTTGGATCGGGTTCTTGTGAATGGGCAGTTTAAGATTTCTTATCCTTGTCTGAAGGTGACTCATTTAGCTACCTCAGATTCGGATCATGCCCCTTTGCTTGTTTCAATGCCTAATAGACCGAAGGGTAAAGGGACTTTCAAGTTTCAACGAATGTGGTTGGATCATCTGTCTTTTTTACCGTTTGTGGAAGAGCATTAGCGTCATCCAGTAAATGGATCTCCCATGGATATCTTGTTCAAGAAACTTCAGTTGCTTAGGCCGGCTTTGAAGAATTGGAACTGGAGTGTGTTTGGTCATGTTCAGCGCAATCTGGAAGCATGTCAGGATGAGATTTTGAGGCTGGAGATGGAGTTGCAATTATATAGTCAGGATTCTATTGCTTCTCAGTTATTAGCGGCTCAGAAGAGGCTTGATCAACTGCTCAAGTGGGATAACAAATTAGCTGCGCAGAACGCTCGCCAAATGTGGTTGCGTGATGGAGACCGTAATTCAGCCTTTTTTCATGCTAGTATCAAGGATCGTTCTCATCGAAATGCTGTTCGGCTTCGTTTGGGGGATGGGTCTTTTAGTTCGGATACTGCCCAGATAGGGATGATGGCAGTGGATTATTTTACAGATTTATTCTCTTATAAGCCTCATGCAGTGAATGATGATTTATTCAGCCACGTACCTCCTTCAGTCTCTCTAGACGCTAACGCAGATCTCATTCGTCGACCAACGGAGGATGAAATTTGGGCAGCAGTTAAAGCATTGAATCCTAATAGTGCCCCGGGCTCGGATGGCTTCACTGGATGGTTTTATCAAGGCTGTTGGTCCATTATTAAATGCGATGTGTTGGCTACAGTTTGGGATTTTTTTTCTGGTAGCTCTTTGCACAAGGGTATGACTGCTACTACCTTAGTCTTAATTCCGAAAGTTGATAACCCGGAGGCTCTTGCTGACCTTCGTCCTATCAGTTTGTGTAATTTCTCATGTAAGATTATATCCCGCATTCTGGCAACACGCTTGTCTTCTCTTCTTCCGAGTCTCATTTCTTTAGAGCAATCGGGCTTTGTTCGTGACCGTAGCATCCATGAAAACGTTTTACTGACTAATGAACTTGTGCATCGCATTGATAAGAAAGTCAGAGGCGGTAATGTTATTTTCAAACTTGATATGTCAAAGGCGTATGATAGATTGGAATGGGATTTTCTATTTCATGCTCTTACGGCTTTTGGGTTTGGTACGGAGTTCAGTAATCTTATTCAGCATCTTATTGGCAATATATGGTATACATTGAAGCTTAATGGTGATACTTTCGGTTTTTTCAAATCCTCTCGAGGTGTTCGACAAGGAGATCCTTTATCTCCTTTGCTTTTTATTCTTGCTCAAGAGGTGTTCACAATTAATGTCAATAGGGCTATGCGCTTGGGTTTACTTCAACCTTTTCATCATGGCCGAGGAGGCTTGATTATTTCCCACTTACTATATGCCGATGATATGCTCTTATTTTGTAATGGCAGTAAATCGACCATTCTCGGTCTTCGTAAGATCATCGCTGATTATGAGCAAAGTTCAGGGCAGTTTGTTAACACGCATAAAAGTGGTTTTTACACTTCCAAGCATTGTTCATTTCGGGCTGCTCAACAAATTGCAAGATAGACTAGTTGTTCTCATTGTTCTTGGCCAATGAAATATTTGGGTCTTCCTCTATATCCGGGGCGTACAAAATGTATTTATTTCGAGGATCTTGAGGCGCGAGTGGTTAAACGGATTAGTGGTTGGCGGGCTAAATTAATTTCCTTTGGGGCAAAGCTCACTCTTCTGAAATCAATTATTTGTAGCATTCCCATTTACGTAATGGCTGCGCTTTCGATCCCTCGTCGGGTAGTAGAGCGTCTTGAAAGGCTTATGGCAGATTTCTTTTGGAGTGCAAATGGGGAACACAGAAGTCGACCCGTGGAGGAAGGGGGTTTGGGCATTCGTTCATTACAGCATGTTATGCAGTCTCTTCATGCGAAACTTGCTTGGCGTGCTCTTCTCAATAAAATTTTATGGGCTCAGTTTTGCAATGCGAAGTACGGAGAGTACGGGCTGACTAGCATGCGTTCGGCTACATCTTCTTGGAAAGCAGTTATGGGGCACTTTGATCAGGTTTGTCGTTGTAGTCGGTGGATAGTTGGGCGAGGGGACATTTCATTTTGGGATGCTAATTGGTGTGGGGTTCGTCTGGAAGGTCCTCTTCCCTTGGATATTAATCTTTCCGTTCGGGATGCAATGGCTCACATTCAGGACTTCTATGACTACATTGACCCGGCTCTTCATTCTATGATTAATGGAGTGACCTGTAAGGATGATATTCCAGATAGGTTGGTCTGGACTTTGACCCTTTCGGGTGACTTTCAGACGAAGTCTTTCTGGAATCTTCAGCGTGACCGTCAACCCTCCATCTGGTGGGCAAAAAAGATATGGCAGCCTTGGATCCCCCTCAAAGTTAGTGGCTTTATTTGGCGAATTTTTCATAAAGCCATCCCGATAAATCTTCGAATCCAGGCCAGGCACATTCCTTATGTTTCCAAATGTGTTTGTTGCGGAGCAAATCCAGCTAATGAATCCATAGCTCATCTTTTTATAGAATCTGAAGTTGCCGCAACTGTATGGGGCAGATTCTCTTCTATTTTTTGGCGTAACAGCTCGGCTACCTCTCTTTTGCATCTTTTTGAAGTCTGGGCGAAAGGTTCAGTCCGTAGTCTTTTTGGGGCGTGCCTTCTTGGGGTTTTCATGTTTACTTGTTGGGAATTGTGGAAGGCTCGTTGTGAAGCGAAGTTTGATGGTAAAGTTATGTGTGTGGATAGCATCTATGCTCACATTTTGGGGAGTTTACGGGATATGGCTTCTATTTTTCAGCCTAAAGCGGTTAGTGGTCCTCAGGCTTGTCTGGCAATGCAAGCTCTCCATATCCATATTCAGCAACCTCCCCGACATTTTGGTAAATGGGTCCGTTGGATTCCTCCTATTCGGGGTTCCTAGAAAGTTAATACAGATGGTTCTTCAAAGCATGGCATGTGCACGGGTGGCGGTATTATTCGGGACTCAAATGGTGACCTTATCTCGGCCTTCTCCAATTTCTATGGGGTAGGCTCTAATATGAAAGCTAAGATTTTTGCGCTTCGGGATGGTCTTATGTTATGTCATCACTTGGGCTTGCATAGAATTGAGATTGAATCGGATTCAAAGGTGGTGGTTGATGTGTTAGTTCACGGGTATCAAGGTCCTTAGGAGCATTCTTATGAGCTTCGTCAGTGTCAAGATTTACTTACAGGTTGTGCTCTAAGTCATGTGTATAGGGAACATAATAGTGTTGCGGACCGGCTTGCTGCAGAGGCTCATACGCATCAGGGTTTACTCCGTTTTGACTCTTTTGGTTCTCTCCCCAGGAGTGTAAAGCATGTTTTGCATATGGATGCTTATGGTTTTTTCAATTTTCGTAGATGCCCTTCTTAGTTGTTTGTATCCGTTTATTTTCGAGGTTAGGCTCCTTTGTCCTCCCATATATAAGGGCAAGGCTGGTTGTCCCCCTCAAGTTTGTACTTTGCTTTTCTTTAATATAATTATGCAGGGTGTCATCCCTATTTCCTAAAAAAAAAATTGCTTATCCATTCTGTTTTTCATAAGTCTACCAGAGAATGGTATTGGAGGAACATATGGTGGTGGTGTCACATAAGGTTCCTCAAGAGGTTCTGCCTCTTGCTCTTTTTCTTGAGTCACTTCCTCTTGACTATCTTTATTTGACAATTCTTTTTCTACTTCATTATCTTTTGTCTGAATATTTTCACTTTTATCCTTTTCAACTTCTTTGCTAGAATTATCTACTTTATCAGGCACATCAGAAGATTGAGTATGGTTACTTACCTCTTCTCCAATTACTCTACCACTTCGCAGAGTAGTGATAGATTTTTCTTGCTCTGTCTGACTAGGGAACTTCCCTTCTTCTCTTTCTTTTTCTTGAAATTTTGCGAGTTGATTCCTTAAATTTTCCACCTCTTCTAGCAAATATTTGTTAACATCAGCTTGACCTCTGCTCGATCCATCTGACTTTGGAACTTCTTCAATCTGCAATTGTCCTTGCTTAGGAAATTGTTGAGGTTGTAATGGCTTATTTCCTTCCCATGAAAAATTAAGATGATTCCTCCAACCAGGATTATATGTGTTGGAGTAAGGATCATTCCTTTGTCTTTGAGGGTACATGTTCATTGCATTAACCTGTTCAGGATATACAGCACTAGAGGGACACAAATTAGTAGCATGAGAATTTAATCCACAAATAGTTAACCTATCAACGACAACCCAAACTGCATCAAAGCCTCTACGAGTACGTGGCAACCCTGTAACAAAATCCATGGTAATATGCTCCCGCTTCCACTCCGGAATCTCAAGTGGTTGAAGTAAACCGGCAGGTCTCTGGTGCTCAGCCTTAACCTGCTGACACGTCAAACATCTAGAAACATACCCAGTTATTTCCCTCTTCATACCATTCCACCAAAACTGCCTCTTCAAGTCATGGTACATCTTAGTACTACCCGGATGTATCGTATACTTGGCCTTGTGAGCCTCATCAATAACCATACGTTTCACTCCATCGGAAGAAGGAACGCAAACCCTATTCTGAAATGTCAAGATCCCATCATTGTTTATCGCGAACTCGGGTGTATTATTCTCACCCAAGCCATCGATAATCTTCCTCAAATCCGGATCAGTAGCTTGAGCTTCCTTGATCAACCCAAATAACACTGGTGTAGCACAAACACTAGCGAAGAGAATACTATGCTCACTCACAATAGGACTCCATTCACGGACATCCTCAAGCATCTTCCATTCCCTCATCATCAAACAAGACATGTAGGATCTCCTACTCAAAGCATCCGCAACTACATTTGCTTTCCCCGGATGGTATAAGATAGTGCAATCGTGATCCTTAAGCTTTTCCATCCATCGCCTATGTCTCATATTCAACTCCTTTTGTGAAAAAAGGTATTTCAGACTCTTATGATCCGTATACACCTCAAACTTAGCTCCATAAAGATAGTGTTTCCACTTGTGAAGCGCAAAAATAATAGCTGCTAACTCAAGATCATGAGTCGGATAATTCTGCTCATATGGTGATAACTTCCTAGAAGCATAGGCAATAACCTTCCCGTTCTGCATAAGTACACAACCCAAACCTTCTAACGAAGCATCACTATAAACCACGAAGTTATCACAACCACTAGGCAAAGCTAAAATAAGAGATGTAGTCAATCTCCTCTTCAATTCCTGGAAACTAGCCTCGCACTTGTCACTCCAAATAAAAGCAGACTTCTTCTGAGTCAAATTCGTCATAGGAGCAGCAATCTTGGAAAATCCCTAAATGAACCTACGGTAATAACCCGCCAAGCCCAAGAAACTACGTACTTCGGTCACCATCCTAGGAGTCTTCCACTTGGTAACAGCCTCAACCTTGGATGGATCCACCGCGATACCATCACTAGACACAACATGCCCAAGAAAAACAACATGTTCTAGCCAAAACGCACACTTACTAAACTTAGCAAAAAACTATTTCTTACGCAACACAGAAAGAACCTCTCTCAAATGATTCTCATGCTCCTCTCGTGACTTCGAGTACACGAGGATATCATCAATGAACACCACTACAAAACAATCAAGGTACTCATGAAACACCCTATTCATCAAGTCCATGAAAACGGCAGGCGCGTTTGTCAAACCAAACGGCATCACAATAAACTCATAATGGCCATAACGCGTACGAAAGGTTGTCTTCGGGTTATCCTCCGCACGAACTCTCAATTGATGATACCCACTCCTTAAGTCTAACTTGGAATACACAATAGACCCCTGATGTTGATCAAAAAGATCATCAATGTGAGGTAAGGGATACTTATTCTTTGTAGTAACCTGGTTCAACTGACGATAGTCAATGCACAACCGCAAACTACCATCCTTCTTTTTCACAAATAACACCGGTGCACCCCACGGAGACACACTCGGTTTAATAAACTCCCTATCAAGAAGTTCCTGCAACTGCTCCTTCAACTCTCTCAACTCAGCTGGAGCCATCCTATAAGGTGCTCTAGAAATAGGTGAAGTTCCTGGCAATAGCTCAATGCAAAACTCTAACTCTCGGTCGGGAGGTAATGCATAATCAGTCGAAAAGACATCCGAAAACTCATTAACTACCGGTACATCTTCTAAATTAGCAGAAGACATGCTAGTATCAAGCACACAAGTAATATACCCTGTACACCCCTGAGATAGAAGTTTCCTAGCCCGCGAAACAGAAATAACATGTATACCATTCATAGCATGATCACCAATAAACACAAACTCTGGAATACCGGGCATGGCAAAAGTGACTCTCTTGCAACGGCAATCTACTAAAGCATGGTAAACACAAAGCCAATCCATACCAAATATCACATCAAAATATCGGATAGGCAACACTACCAAATCCGCAAGCAAAACCCGATCACAAACAAGTACATCACAACTCCTATAGACCTCAGACGCCAACATACAATCACCCAACGGTGTAGACACCTCAAGCACATAAGGCAACTGAGCAAGCAATACACATAAATGATCTATGAAATGCGACGTGACATAAGAATGAGTAGACCCCGGATCCATAAGAACTCGAGCTCTATGACCAAAAACTGAGAGAATACCTCCAATAACTGAAGTAGACTCTGGAACACCACACTGATCGAGCACAAATACATGAGCCTGCACCTTAGGACGCCCGTCATTATCCCTCTTGGACCCTGACTGCTGCACAGAGCCTATCGACTGCTTAGCCCAAGACTTAGGACAATCCTTCACTAGATGATTCGCATCTCTACAAATGAGACACCTACCAAGCTTGGACCAACACCTCTCAACCGTATGCCCCGGTTTCTGGTAGTGAGTACAAGTATAAGACTCACTTCGCTGACTCTGCTGCCCCTGAGGAGAAGGAGCACTACTACCACGACTTTCAGATGGCTGTCTAGACTGCCCACCTGAATGTTGTCTACCCTGGCCACCATTGCGACAGTTGCCCTGATAACCTGACCGATTCCCTGACTGATGACCTCTCCTTGCCGCGAGGTCACCGGACATCGCCGCCAAGGCCGTAGAAGGCTTCTGCATGTGCTCCTCTATATCTCTCTCTATCTCATAGGCACGATCTACCGCACCCTGATAATCTGCCAACTAAAAAGGCAATAGCTGCCTCCTGAACTTGATCTTCAAACCCTTAACAAACTTGAGAACTCTCTGGGACTCATCCGGTACAAGATGCGCACAATACCACGACAACTCAGTGAACTTAGACAAATACTGAGCCACAGACATAGAACCCTATTCCAAATCTTGGAACTCCTTCTCTCTCCTCTGCCTCACTACCATCGACGCATAAGAAGCCCTGAACTCCCTCTCGAAGTTAGGCCACACTCTTGGAACCCGATTCAGATTCCAGCTCGCTAGCAAGACTTTCCACCAATGGTTGGCGACTCCCCTCAGCTTATACACCGCCAATACAACCTTTTCTTCCTAAGTGTAGTCCAGAGCTGCAAAGATCTTCTCTAAGTCCTCTAGCCACAACTCAGCAATACTAGCATCAGACTCTCCCTCGAAAGATTGAGGTTTCATCTTCAAGAATCTCTCCAAAGTAGCGTTGTTCCTCACTCTAGGATCAACAGGCACATCATTACGAGGCGGAGACACTCTCGCCTCTGGTTCTGTAGGTGGTGGTGGTGTTATAATAGGTACACCCCGACCTAATCCTCCCTGGGCCATCTCTGCCATAAATTCCATCATCCGACGGTACATGTCAGCCATCTGTGCATTTGGATCAACCAGATTCTACGGTGGCGGTAACTTAGCCTCTGGCTCATCCGGGACCCTCCTGGGTCTGCCTCTACCGCGGCCTACTCAAGTTCCTCCTCTAGGAATCACCATCAAACACCTATAAGAATTCACTCGACGTTAGAACATCACACAAAGAACCAACCCACCTAGGCCATGGAACTTATCCTGGCCGATAGCTAACCTATAAAGCTCTAATACCAACTGTGACGACCCGACCCGGACCCCGAGGAGGAATCGCGAGTCAAGCCGTCCAAATAGGACTACAATTCACGCAAGGACTCAATTATAGAAAACGACGTGACGCAACATTGTAGACGTGACGCAACTCGGCACCAATAGGCCGGAATATTTTAAAAATTTTTAAACCTGATATAATAGTTAAGGACAAGTATACCAATTCATCGGCGACTTTACAACCAGAACCCAACACTAAAGAGTTCATGCTATAATACCTTGATGGCTAAAACATGCCGGAGAAACAACAAAAGTAAATAAGAGCTAATGTGATGCTCAGCGGAAGAATTAACACATGTCGACCAACTACAACTATACAAGGCTCGGTGTACATGCACCGGCACTCAAAATAGAATGTCAACCTCGTTGCGAGTGATCTAGGACAAGCGTGAACCCTGCAATGCCTCAACGGGAAGGACCTGGACGGCTCGGATCTAAAGCAGTAAAAGGGAGGGGGTAAGTCATAAAGACTTTGTGAGCTAACAATTATGCATGTCATGGCATCATACAACATACATATCAAGATATCATCATTAATATCAAGTCAATCAAAGCATTCATTCATATAAACACTTAGTTCACATATCCATGGTAGCACGTTGATTTCACATAAGTGCTATAAAGTAAACCACATATAAAGAGGATATGTTATAGAACCGGTGCCGCTTCGTAGCTCCTGCAACACAAGCGTCAATATGAACGTATTGTCGAATGTACCTGATTGATACATCGACCATGAATAGCATTATTCCAAGCGCCCTTATGGTTACGACAAGGTACTCTTCTCCAAATCGATCAAGAGAGGAGGGTGTGTTCATGATTCTAGTTCGGCATTTCATCACTATCACGAATCTAACAATTCGTAACGGTGATGCATCGTCAACCAGTGAAGACAAGAATAAGTACACCAGTTGGACTAATGGGGGGACAAGTAGATGTTTACCTATCATTCATGAACATGTGAAGGATCTAGTTCGACAAGAACGAACCGATCCAAGTCAATTATATGTTTACTCACTTAGTCAAATAGAAAACAAGTTCGACAAGAGCGAACTCATCATGTCAAATAGGCATACTATTCTATGACATATAGAACTCAAACATGAACATCAATCCAAATCAAAATCTCAAACTAGTATTCTAGTTTAATGAACCTCAAACGTCGTAGGGATTGAATGTGGAGTTGATATTGTGCAATAACTCCCTAAACTCAACTCCGATGAGTCATTGCTAAAAGTGCAACCAAGTACAGCATAGATACTATATGCATCCCATTACTCTTTTCTATGTTCTCCGTTCATTTAGAACACAATAACCAAACCATTCATGACCTTAAACTAGCCATAAACCAATTCTCGAGTTTGAAACCCTAGAATAGTCGATTTTGTTAAACATACAATTGAAATTTATTCTTTCACAAGAGTTGTTCCTAAGCACATTTAGAACATCATTCATGCTTTACACAAAGTCAAAATCATAACTTGACATGAAAACCTTAAAAACTTACATAGTTTTCACATGAAGAATTGAAGAATTTTACTTTACTAGAAGTCATCCTAAGCATGTTTAGAACAACTATAATGAAGGAAGCATGTTATTTTATTAAACATAAAAATCTGGGAATTGAAAACTCACCTTAAGCCTATGAATAATGGATGAAAGCAATAACAAATCAAAGATTGTGGAAGAGGAGGGTAAGGCCTTCGATTAGGCGGTCTCGGATCGCCAATCGGGTTACCGGAACTCCGGCAAATGGTCACACAAGCAAGAAAGCTTCCCAAGGTCAACAATGGTGAAATATTCAATAAATGGATAGTTTGAAGACAAAGAGGGGCTGTCAAGGCTTTATATGAGTGAAACAAAACCACAATCCTTGTGAAGGATGGTTATGTGGCTTTTAATTGGTCAAGGCTTGAAAGCCTTTGATTAGGAACTCATCCAAGGGATAACAAGGGTTTGACTTGAGTCCACAATAGTGTGCTAGGCTGAAATGGTCGGACTTGGGAAAAGGGGCAAGGGGCAAGGGAGTCTTCAACCAAAACAAGTAAAAAACCCAAAATCTGGAAAACAGACAGTCAATCTTGTAAAATTGACCATAAATATCTCACATGTCCAAATGAGGTGATTATTGATTTTTATGAAACTAAACTCTTTAAAATATATTTTAGCCTTTTAAATTACTCAATTTGGACTTATATTCATCAAAATAAGGTTACAACAAAATCAAGTACATAAACTGAATTCCTAAAAACAGAATTCTGGCATAGCTGTAAGTCAAGACCTAATTGGTGTACTTAGACACCTTGGAAAATTACCAAATTTTACAGGGAGTAACCTAACATATGTAGGTAAAAGACACCCAAAGTAAATCTCAATCACTTTAGTAGATTGGTACCATAATTTTCCCGAAGTTTGCCCAAAAATAGGACTTAAACTGTAAGGTTTCTAACTTATCGTTAAGCCCCCAATGATCAATGAGATGACCAAGAACCACGAATCAATGATACTAAGGCTCATTAAGACTTAGTTAAGTGTTTAGGAAGCTAAGGTGAATACTCGAAGCATTAACGACAAAGCATGCAACGCATATAAGGCATTCAAACGACTATGATCGTAACTAACCTAATGCAAGCATGATATGAACAATATGAACTCTCTAACATGTTAAGGCATACGTTAAGCATGTTATAATGATGTTATACAAGTAATGGGTTTGGGTTCTCACATGTTTAGTTCATCCTTGAAGATGAACTGCACAATGAGATGAAGGAATACATGGATCGATCTTCAAAACTGTAATTACAACAACTAATCTACGTAATACAATCTAAAATCTATGCTAAAGCTGTTTCCTAACACTTCTTGGACGTCCTTTGGCTTTGGCTACCGTCCTTTATTTATACCAAGGAGTTGTAGGGAAATAGGAGGTTCAATCTAGTTCAAAAACCCCGTAAAGTCGGTTCTGGGGACCTTGCGGCCGCATTGGGTCTTCACCTTGCGTCCGCAAGGGTCTAATTCTGGCTGGCCATGTTTTTGCCTACCTTGCGAAGGCAAAGTCTTTTGACCTTGCGGCCGCAAGGTGGCCAGAATGTTCTTTTTTCCTTTTTTTCCAATGTTGCACTTTGCACCCTTTCTCGAAATCTTCACTAAAAGCTTCATAAATCTCATAAATCCACCTAAAACCCTGAAACTCATAAAATAGCTCAAAACACATATCGTTAGCCAAAAGCCTCATGGAATTGCTCATTTTAAGTCATAAAAGTACCCGATAAAGGCGTATAAAATACGTCTATCAATATCCTACCACGACGACCACTGCCAGACCATGACTCCAACAACCCAACATGACGTCACTTTCGGCACCTCGACACGACGCGACAAGGTCACCACATTTTTTGCATGATCAAGGGTAAACACTAAAATTGATATATAAATGAGTAATTTAAAGTTGCGCATTGGAATTTGCTGTAGAAAAGAGAAGTTAAAACATATGCATTGAAAAGCTATCATGATGCAGTTTTAAAGGTGGTGACACTTTTTACTTATATTGTAATTTAATGCTATCACATGTATACAAATGTGCTGCTCTTAAGAAGGATACATATAAGGGGATTAGGCAGGAATTTTTTTATGTAAACATGCCACGTGGAATCTATTAACAATTACTAAAACAGAAGACATGCATTTATTTTAACTTGGGCGAGCTCACCTATAGTAAGATTGAGCAAGGCAGGGTAGATAGGCAGAGTTAGTTAAAAGAAAGTCAGTTGATTGGGCAAGATTGGCCTAAGTAAAATATATGTAGTTGAGATGGGTAGAAGTTAGGTCTAAGCGAGGTCAGAGCAGGAGCCGCTCAAGGGACTTTCATGTGAGAAAAAGGAATCGGAGTAGGAATCCTTGCTGCTTCAAAAAATCGTTTCAAAAATCAAATTCGACGTCACTGCAGTGAGCCAAAATTCGAAACATAAAATTAATTTATAGCAGTATGTCTGAATTAGGGGAAAGAAAATAAGGCAGGGAAAAGGACATGTTTGAGAATTTTATCGGCGATCCGGTAGTAGAATTGGAGAGAGAATCGATTATCGTTCTTAATCTTCTGGGCATTGGCTGCAATGCTAATTTAATATCAGTAACCGATTTTATCACTAACTCAAATGTGATAACATCTATCGCAAAAAAAAATTATCCTAAGGTAACAGTATAAATCAAAATGTTATCAAGAATATCCTATACTAACATAAAATCAAACTTATCCTATCCGCAATTTTAAACTTTTATTAGTAAACAATTTTCTCAATAAATCAAATGTGATAACATCTATTTGAAACAAGAATTTATCCTAAACTAACTGTATAAAATCAAATGTGATAAAAATATCATATACGAACGTAAAATAAAATTTATCCTATCCGCAATTTAAAACTTTTATTGGTACACGATTTTATCATAAAGACAACACACACCTTTGGGACACTGTATTTTTCCAAAAATTGCAATTAGGCCACTGAGACATCAAAAATTTCAGTGCGGCCACTGTACCAGAATTATCTTGCATGTTAATCCAATTTTTGGATGTACGTTAAGTTTGGACGTTAACTTAGGTTAAATACCAATTTTTCCTTCGTCCTCTTTATCATCATTTTCTCCGATTCGTTTGGTATTTTGATTTCCAAATCTGAAAATTGCAGGAGAATACCAAATATAATATCAAATAAAAACTCATCTAAATTTCACCTATTCAATTCCCGATTTAATCACCATTGGTGATACAAACTCGGAAGAAGGGGCAGCCATGGTGGAAGATAAAACAATGGAGCATATCTAAATTTCCAGATCTGGTGTTCTTAGGCGTAACCCAAATCTACTTTAAGAGTTTCTAGATTTGATTGTTTATACATATTTTGAGTGATTTTCCATTGTATTGAACGACTTTCCATTGCAAGTCAAGTTGTCAAACACAACTTCAAGGCTCGTTGCTGCTACCGTTACCATTGTTGGCCTTGACTGGCCTGATGAAAGATGAGGGCGCAAACTCCAGATCATCGTCTTCGTCGTCGTCGTCGTCATAGCCATCGTCAATGTCGGTGCCCTGAGAAGCCATAACCTGAGCTAACCTCTAAGCAGCGGCTTTGGCGATGAAGTTCTGAGTGCGCTTAATATTGCAAATGTCGATGGTGGAGGAGAAAAGGGAGTGGTGGTAACGTGACAGAGAGTTCATTGGAGAGGAGGAACCGGCTCTGACCCTGGAATCGTTGTTCCACTGGCGAGCATAGACTGCATCAGTTCCGAGGCCAGGCCTTCACTAGAAGCGAGCAGAGTTTCTCGTTAGACGACGATTGATGATCTTCAATCTTCATGTCGCTAAAACGGATGAGTCTGAATACCGAGGCTAACGCTGCGGAGACGACATTGAACGATTGAAAGAACGAACCTAGAAATCGGTTGCCCGAGTAGAGAGAGAGAGAGAGAAAGGGAGATGAAGGGAACACATAATACATAGATCTCTCTGGTCCATGCCTAGATATGGTGTTCTCCAATTTTCCAGATCTGGATTACACTAGATTCAAAAATCA
>CM028380.1:42307740-42406743 GCA_013146195.2 Codonopsis lanceolata
CCCTGTTCACCGATCTCACAACCGGCTCTTGCCACGAATTTTAATTTCATTTATATCTTCATGGCCGCTCCGAATAGGGTTTTAACATGCGTTCCTCGATTCCTCTTTCCTGTAGGATGTCTAGCGAAGATACCGTATCAGAAATTGAAGGTCGGAGCTACGATCATGGTGCACCAGAAGACATTCCACCATCCTCGAATTCAAGCTCGGAGGAAAGCGAGCAAGAAGAAATCCCTCTAATTCCTCGTCGACGAAAACCCCAACAATCCATTGAACAAGGAACGAGCAGCGGCAATCAAAACCCTTCTGTAAATGACCGAGCTGAAAGCCTTCCTAGCACGAGCAATCACCAACCCGAGCTAAACCCCAGCCCTTCTACCCACATCGCGCCACACATCCCACCCTCAATCAAATGGGACGACCTGACTTCTGATGACGAAGTCAGTGCATGGTTCTATTCTCTAGGAATGGATCCAAAACACTACCGCGTCCACGCCTTTGACCTTGACATCGATAAGAAGGGTCACAACTTCCAGGGAGACAACATGGTTTTTTATTTTGATTTCTTCCTGGTTGGACTTCGCCTTCCTCTTGACCCTTTCGTAGTAGAATTCTTAAACGAATCCAACACCCTTCCATGCGACCTGACCCTGACAACAATAAGATTCCTGATGTCTTTCATAGTAGCTTGTAGGTTGCTCGGATTCGAACCCGACATGACCTTATTCAGAAAATTCTTTCTTTTTTCTCTGGACAAGAAATCTGGGCGTATTACTGGCCGATCCAACCCAAACTACTTCAAACTTCTCAGCGAAGGCCCGAACAAAGAAGATGGGTGGGATTCAAAAGCTCTACTCGTCGAATCTAGCGTTGGCTGGCCCTTCGCTCCTTATCTTTCCGACTACGGGCTCCCCGAATATGACAAGAACGCTTACCGAGCTGGCGAGCCCAAGATAGCGAGAGCTTTCAGAACTTTGACCTTTCTCCGACAGGCTGGGATCCTCAACTTGCCCTTGGAAGGAGTTACACCCCGAGTTACTATTGACCCCGAGCTTCCACATCCATATTGGGGTCCCTGCCACGGCAGAAAATTCCCCAATGAATGCAATGAATATGCGCGAGCTGGAACTCATTGCAGACCTCCATTTTCTCTCACTGGTCTACACTTTTAACTATACTTCTTTACCTCAAACTTATAAACTTTGCTTTCTTCATATTTTAATGCTCGTTTCAATTTTTGCAGACATGAGGCAGTTGACGGATGTTAACAAATTCCTCCAGGCTGCTAAGAAAGGATCAAGTAAACGAAGCAAACATCTCTCAACTCAACCCACTACTAGCCTTCCAACCTGTCCCCAACCAAAGACTATCGTCATGGCGGTACTAAACGCAACCAACCTGAACCCAGTCAGCCTGCAACGATCGTCACACCAACTCCTACCGCACAAAGGGTCGAAACAGCTCCCCAACCCGTCATCATCATTGAGCCAAGCGAGAGTCCGAGGAAAAGTAGACGCCGAGCAGATAAGGTCGTGCTCGAGGAAACCACCCCTTCCATTCCATCATGGCAAAAGGAAAATTTCCTCATGCCTGATGACCATGACAAGGCTGTAGCCCTCATTGCTGAGCTCGCTGACGTGCCCGATCTTGACAATATAAACATCTACAAGCGCAGTGGTTTCCAAGCTACCTTGGGTCTTGGTCTAATGAAGAGACTTCATCATGGTGGTGTTCGGAAGAAAAGCAACGACCAAGCGAGCTCAATTTTAATAGGAGAAGTTGGGATGTGTCTAACTGAGCTAAAGTTTTTCCTTGCAATCCCATGTTCCTTAACACTCCACAACTACTAACAATATCCTTTCTTGTAGATTGCCAATAAATCAGTTCTAATGTACGAGCGATTGGTGGACAATCTCAACTCAAACGCCGCCCTACTAAAAGAGAAGAACCAACTGGAAGAAACTGTCAACTTCGTTCGGGCTGAACTCAAATCAATTGAGGAAAGCCTCACAAGCAAGGTTACCGAACTCTCGAAGGTTGAAGCAGAGAAGAAAACTTTGGAGTCTCACTTAAATTTCTCCAAAAAGTCTGAGGAGGCAGCTTTGAACAACATCGCTGGGGTCCGAAAGGATCTCCGAGCTAGCTAAACCGAGCTGGAAGAGGCCAAAAGCCAAGATTGCCGAGCTAGAAGAGAAACTAAAGGCATCAGATTCTCTCCCAAGCGAGGAGCAGAAGCAAACCATTATTGAAGATTACAAACATTCTGAGGGGTTTGCTGCCTTGGTAGAAAGTGAAGCATATCCCTTCTTCCTTCAAGGAGTCAATCATGTGCTGAGGCAACTTTCCTGCAGCGGGCTAGAGATCGGGCTAGAATTGCTAGCTGAATGGGGTACCAACCCGCTTTTTTGCTCTTCCGCACGTCCTGGCCACGCCCTCGTGCCATACACCGAGGATGAACTCGAATCCCTCGCTGAAGCCGACGCAGAGAAGAACCTATCCCCGTGGGCCCCTCCTCTAGTTGCCGAGAACAACATAGGCGAACTTATGACTCGAATTTGGAAGTCCCAGGCTCAACCCACGGAAAATGACACCTCCGAACAGGCTGGGAATGATGAAGTAACCATCCTTGAGGCCACCATCGAAGAAACAACCGAACCAGACGCCCAAACCCTCAACAACACCGCTCCAAGTTAAGTTACTTTTTGGCCTCGCCCCGATTCCTCAAACAATTTACATTTATGCTTCTGTAATATTCGCTACTTGCTTTCTCTGCTTGCTCTGATGAATGTTTTTATTTTGCTATGCCTGATTGCCTTTCAACTAGGAATTACTGATTTAGATACTCAACTCTTTTCCCGAGCTAAGGCAATCTTTCTTCGTGATAGAAACATCATAACTAAATGAGCAAGCAACTCGAACATCGATTCTTTTTGCAAACATAAACAGTTTATGAGCGTAAAAGAAAATAATCGAGTACACCCTAAAAACAACCGTCTCGAACACCAACTCTTTTCACGAGCATAAATAGTTTATGCTTGTAAAAGAGAATAATCGAGAGAATATTTAACTCGAACACCAACCCTTTGCGCGAGCATAAATAACTCATGCTCGCTAAAGAGAATAATCGAGAAAACAACAAAAGCAACTCGAACACCAACCCTTTGCACGAGCAGAAACAATTCATGCTCGCGAAAGAGAATAATCGAGAAAACAACCAAAGCAACTGACTCGAACACCAACTTTCAAACTAAAATTGAAAGCATAATCGAGCTTTGCCATTATCATTTGCCATAAAAAAGAAAAGGTCAATGAACTACATACTGCCAATGTCAATCACCAATAGTATTTCTTCAAGTGATCTGCATGCCATGGATGTCTCAACTCGTCTCCATCCTCTGTCCTTAACATATAGGTGCCCTCTTTAACAACTCTAACAATCTGAAAAGGCCCTTCTCAATTTGCCGAAAGTTTCCCCCACTCAGCTCGATGACCTGTCGCTTCAATCTTACGGAGAACCCAGTCGCCCACAGCAAATGACCGACCACGAACCCTTTTATCGTGATGGGCCTTTGCTCACTGCTTATAATTGGCCATCCTCATTTTAGCCTCCAGCCGTTTCTCCTCTAATGCATCCGATCAACCGACCGAGCCGCCTTTATTGATTCAACATCGTAATGCAAAACCCTATGATTAGGCAAATACATTTCCACTGGAGCCATAGCCTCAGACCCGTAAGCCATAGAAAAAGTGGTTTCTCCAGTAGGGCCCCTGACTGTTGTTCTAACTGCCCACAGAGTTGAAGGCAATTCATCTACCCATCTTCCTGCCCTATCCTCCAAGTTTCGCTTAAGGACATGCAAGACTTGTTTATTCACGACCTCAGCCTGCCCATTGCCTTGTGGATATGCTACTGACGATTGCCAATGTTTCACACGCATCTGCTCGCATGCTTTAGTAAACTTTTCAGAAAATTGGGTCCCATGATCGGACACGATTGCTCGTGGAACTCCAAATCGGCACCATATATGTTCATGAACAAAATCGATCACATTGACTTCACTAATGGTCGCCAAGGGCTTAGCCTCCACCCACTTAGTAAAGTAGTCCACAGTTACCACTGCATACTTGAACTTTGACTGAGCTACTGGAAATGGGCCAATGAGATCAATTCCCCACATATCAAATGGCCACGATACAACAACGGAGTCCGCTTCTAGATGGCAATCAATCGCGGTATGTTCCGCATAGCGTTGACACTTGTCACACCGGCGAACATACATTTCTGCATCTCGCCTCAAAGTTATCCAATAAAATCCAGCTGCCAGGACTTTTCCTGCTAATGACCTTTGGCCAGGATGACCGCCACATTTGCCTTCATGTATTTCTCCCAGAATGCCTTCAGTCATCTCTGATCGCACACACCTCAATAATGGTCGGGTATAAGACCGCCTATAAAGTATATTATCCAAAATAAGATATCGGCGTGACCGCTTTTGAATGGTTCGGGCTTCCGTCTTGTCCTCGGGCAAGGTCCCCTGCTCGATGTAAGCCTTCAAATCATCTATCCAACATTTCGAAGCCGTCTCAATATCCATGATCACTTCCTTTTCTATAACAGAAACCTCCAGATGCTTGATCATGACTCCCGGATGCAAGGACTGAATTTCATCTTCAGCCATTTTAGATAAGTAATATGCTCGCATATTATCTTCACGAGCAATCCTCACCAATTCCCAATAATCAAAATCCTTTAGAATCTCCTTCACCCATCGCTAAAACGAACTATCGGATGATGAACAAAGATAATCGCCTCTAACTTGGTTTACCACCAACTGAATCACAATATACAATCACCTCTCGCACTCCCACCCGCGAGCTCGAGCCTTGCGAATCAATGCTTCATACTCCCGGTTATTAGAAGTCGGAAACTTAAAGCGCAATGCTTTCTCAAATTCTACATCCTCGCGGTGGGAACCAACACCAACCCTAAGACCACTTCCAAACCGCTAGCCGAACCATCAACATGTAACTCCCAACAATATTCCGCCGGGTTTTGACTTGGTGTATTTGCCGATGTTGTTCTGGATGATACCTCCTCCTCGTAAGAATCCTTAAAGCTTGTCTCAGCCACAAAGCCTGCCAAGGCATGTGCCTTAATTGCCCGCCGAGGTTGATAATCGATATCAAACTCGCTAGTTCGACGACTGAGTAAACGACTCGTAAGTATCCGCTTGTTGCAAGATCTTTCTAAGAGGCATATCGCAGTATAAACAATCGAATGTGCAGAAAAAATAAGCTCGAAGTTTCCGAGCAAAGAACAACAAGTGAATAAGCCAACTTTTCTCGCATTGAAATACCTTCCCTCTACATCGTGAGGGCTTTCGACACATAATAAACAAAGCTTCCAATATTACACTCTTTCCTAATCAATACCGCAGTGAGTCGCTTAAATACACAAACAACTTTTCTCCTAAAACCTGCTACTCAGCAATGGAGGACTCCTGTATTTCACTAATTGCTCGAAGGCCTTCTGACATTCAGGTGTCCATTCAAACCCTTTGTTCCCACGAAGAACTTTGAAGAATGGCATGCGCCTCTCTGCCGACCTGGAAATAAAGCGACCAAGGGCTATCACCCTACCATTGAGCCTTTGAACATCTTTAATGCATCGAGGAAGCTTCATAGTGACCAACGCCTTGATTTTTTTAGGATTAGCCTCAATGCCACTCAGTCACCATAAATCCCGTGAACTTGCTCCGCACTTTACCCGAACACACACTTGCTGTTTGCTTAGCTTCATACTATTTTTCCTGAGGTTGGCAAAGGTTTCGCCCAAGTCCACCGTATGCTCGTGCCCTTTAGTCTTGACCACCATGTCGTCGATGTAAGCTTCAACATTCCTTCCGATCTGCGAGCTGAATATCTTATTCACCATTCTCTGATAAGTGGCTCCCGCTTTGTTTCGCACATCGAATGACATCATCTTATAACAAGACATCCCTCTGGCTTTCTGAAAGTTGTCACAAATTCTTTATCCCGCCATTCATCTTGACTTGGTGATACCCCGAATAGGCATCAATAAAACTGAGGAGCTCAAATCCCACTATAACATCCACCAGCTTATCAATTCGTGGCAAAGGATAACAATCGTTCGGGCAGGCCTTATTCAAATCCGTGAAATTCACGCACATCCGCCACTTGCCGTTGGATTTCTTAACCATAACCACATTAGCCAACCAAGTTGGGTAATGTATCTCCTCGATTATATCCAAGATTAAGCGCCTCAACCTCCTCCTTAATCGCCCGATCTTTCTCAACAGAGTAAACCCTAAAGCCGCACTGGATTGGCCGAAGCGAAGCAGATCTACATTAAGCGATGCAAAGCCAAGCTTCGCCACTGCTGCCACCCCTTGCATGTCCTCAGCCTCCGTGCAAAAACATCCAAAGCTATCTTGTAGCTGCTTGATCAAATTCGCTCGAGCTTCGACGGACAAAGCCTTGCCAATTTTTATTTTCTGCTCGGGTAGGCATGATTTATAACCACCTCCTCGAGCTCGTCCTGAGCGGTAAATTCTGGCTCATATCGCATTTGGAGTGTATCACACTCCACCATCTCTTCTTTCTCAGCTTGATTCTCAACCGTGTCAAGCTGATCTATCTCCATGTCCGCGACTGCCCATCCCTGCTGTAACGGCCCCCGACTTGCAATGCCTGGGCAGCGAGCTTGATGCTCAAGAAGAGCTAGCATCCATCTCGTGGTCTCCATGCACTACGGCGACATGGCGACACGACTCCGGCCCCATAGTCACGCGAGATGTCTCCTTGCACAGCTATCTTCCGCCGCTCGCCGCATCCTCCAAGGTCAACTTCGCTTCTTTCACGACTTATTGCCACATACTGACTATTGCAGCACATTCTCGGGTCGCCTCAAGTACAGCTCTGGTCAGTTCTCAATACACCCACTCCCGATCGGGTAGAATTTAGGGCTGTGGGATTAATGCAACCATATGGAATTTGGTCATGCTCGGAACGCCCAGGATAATGTTATAGGGAGACTTTAAATCGATCACAATGAAAGTGATCTTCTCAACGCGTGTCCGACTCCCTTCACCAATAAAAACCTCTAATTCAACCGTACCCTTGACCGACATCTTATGGTTGGTGAATCCCTCTAATGTTCCAGCATATGGCCTAAGTCGATCATCGCCGCCTCTAATCCCGTAAAGGTGAGTAATACATAACATCTCGACAAGCACCTGTCAACTAAGATTCTGTACGACCCCCATCCACACAAGGTCGAGACGATCGTGGACTGCTCGCCACATTATTCGCCAACTCGCTGCGAGTAAATTGTATAGCTTCCTCTCCAGCTTGTAAAGCAGTTGGCCGATCCACAACCTTCGACAAAGAATAAATTTGTTTACCGAATCCGAGCTGGCCGGGCCTGAGTGGGCTCTTTATCCATTATCACATTAATCACCCTCTCGACGGCTAAGGGGCATCTCTCCGGGGTGCATTCCCCCTATTTCCTCCATCTCTCTTAAAGCGGTCCAACCGCCCTTCATTGATTAACTTCTGAATGACCTTCTTCAACGGCCAACATTCCTCAGTGGTGTGCACATGATCATCATGGTAGGCACACCTCTTCGTCTTATCCCGAGCATCAGCTGTCTCTGGATTCATGCGGGGTGGACGAGGAAGCTCATCCCTTATCTCGTACATGATATCCTCGCGTAATGTGTTGAGCGGGGTGAGATCTGATTCCCGAAGAAATTCCCTTGGCCGATCGTATCTCGATTTGCCTTTATTATAACTTCCGCCCACCGTTTGACCATTCCCCTTTGAATTTCCAGCAACTTCAGTATTGTCTTTCTTCTTTTCCTTTTTTTGCCGTCTCCCCGACACACTACTTCTGAGCCCGCATTAGCATTTCTGCCTGCGTTTTTGGCTCACGCATGCTCAATTCTGATCGCAATCCACCCTCACCTTCGAGCAAGCCTGTTTCAAAGCATAAAGTCACCTCCTGCTCGGTTAACCCTGGGACTTGCTCCAGCATCTTGGTAAATCGTTCCAGATAACTAGCCGTTGACTCATGTGCTCCCTGCTTGACTTTCGACAAGTCAGCCCTTGTCTTTGCCAATGTGCCCGCAGTTCCAAAATCTGCCAGGAACTTTGCTCGCAAATCAGCCCAATTGTTGATCGATCTTTGTGGACAAAGCCCCCATCCATGCCAAGGACTTCCTTTGCAAAGCACCCACAAAAGCCCTAATCTTTAAGGCCTCATCTGAAGTCACCAAACCAATTTGTGATTCGAAGGACATCAACCAATCTCTTGCCTTCGTTTTCCTCGTGTATTCCTTAATGTTCAGGAATATGAGCCCTTGTGCTGGCGGCGCGTTTTCAATCCAGGGCGCCAACAGGCTAGTTGAAGTACCCAAAAAATTTCCATCCAGAGCCTTACCTTGCTCCCAGGCCTCCATGCGGCGTTTCGATTTTTCAAAATCATGCATATTTATGGTTGTAGGCAAACCACCCCCGGGCTGAGGCTGTACCACAGGCATAGGAGGGGCCTGTGGGGGACCCATAGCTCCAGGCCTGAGGTTACCCCGGCTGCGCCACGGACTGTGGCACCCCAAATGAGCAAATTGGTGCAACCGGTGATTGATGTAAATCCCTCTTTTCTTGAGAATGATGCCCTTGGGATCTCCTGGGAGATGGAGTTCTATGTTAGCGGGCATAAGATCCCCTCGAGAGATGGAGAACGACGACTACGAACACACGATTGTCGTGGTGAAGGTGAACGAAGCCTACGGGCATGAGACCTTCGCGGGGAAGGGATTGCGCGGAATCATCCCCGACACGTGGTCCTAGCCTCGAATGAACATTGTGCGCAACCATGTGGCTAGCCTTACTGCCTTCTGGCTGTTCTCGCACCCTTGACCCCTGAACATGCGGCTGGGAAGGAATGATCAATGGGTTCAGTTGATTACCCCCCGTCCTGGATCCACCTGCAGCTTGACTTGGAGCTGACAAAACTGGCAAATGATCCACTTCAATGGGCAAAGGTGGCTTACCCATTGCAATCAATTGTAAATTAAGTTGATGCATTTGGCCCAGATAAATAGCCCTTTGACGCAGAGCTTCTTCCCTAAACTCATGTGCCAGACCCACTGCTGCCACAACACTCCTAGCCAAAGAATCCACTCCACACCTCTGGTTGAGCTGATGTCGAGCATCATGCGGTGGAGGAGCATTGTTCCCATCCAATTGATTAAGACTAGGAGTCGGTTGCACCTCTTCCCGACGACTTCCACTGCCACCATTAATGTTATTTTCTGCCATCACCAAAGTTCACGAATAGCAACTACCAACTTATGAAAAAAATGCTATCGCAAAGTTACCGGTTCCCGGCAATGGAACCAACTGATGCGTCCAAAATCCTCTGGATGCACTGGATCAGTCCAATCAGGATACCTGGCTTTCAACGTATCCAATTATCCTTGAAGCCCAACTCTGCAAGAACACCAAGAAACTGTAAACTGGGCAGGGGCACTCCCTGCAAATGCCCTCGGCGTGTGAATCAGTATAAGAATTCCAGAGAGTGTATATTTTGGCAGAGTTTTAGCTAATAGTATAAAATCACATACCTCTCCCCTTCATTTTTCGGGGATTTTATAGTTGCCGGAGAGTATAACTGCTCATAACCGTCCACTAATGATCGTGGCATTAATGACGGGCATATTAACTGCCCCATTAACTCCCCCATTAACCACAACGGTCTAAATGAAGATTTTCCCGGACATAGCCGTCCTCAACTAACAACAACTCTTGAATTAGCGAGCATAACAACTCATGCTCGCAACATAGTTCTGCTCGCTAGTTAAGCCCCCAGCTCGTTGACATCTTGCTCGGTGAGGATCAAGACTATGCTCGCAATGTTCAGGAACCCTCTAATCTTCTTTCCCTAGCCTTGACTTTAAGATGCTCGCTTGACTAAGCAATGATCATGTGCCTAGCATGTGACTTATGGCTTGGGCCTGTTGGGCCAGGTAGTTCACTTCTAATGACCCACTTTTAACACCATACTTTAAGTCTTGATATCGTATCCATCCAAAACTTAATTTTAAACAAATAAATATATCATTTCGATGCTCTTGCCGAGTACAACACATTTGCATAATTACTTTTGCCAACAAACAAATGACACGTAAAGAAATTCGTGCCTCAAGTTGTACAATTTATTTTACTAAAAACACTAATTTTTTAACAAGTATTATGCTTTAAGTATTGATATCTTATTCATCCAAAACTCGATTTGGACAAATAAATATATCGTTTCGATACTCTCACCGAGTAGAACACATTTCCGCAATTACCTTCGTCAACAAACAAATAACACGTAAAGAAATTCGTGCATCAAGTTGCATAATTTTTTCATTAAAAACACTAATTTTTCAACAATAAAAGAGATGTATCCCACATTGGTTAGAAATTGATGTTGGTTTTAAAAATGCTATTATTAAGTACCAATAGAAGTGATGTATCATACATTTGTTGGAAAGTGATATTGGTTTTCAAAGTCATTTGATAAAAGACTTTTATCATTATTACCAATAGAAGATTTATATCTCACATTGGTTAAAAAATAATGTTGATTTTAAATTATTTTATATTATTATCAATAAAAGAGATGTATAACACATTGTTTAAAAAGAAAATGTTAGATTTTAAAGTCTTTAGACTAAAGATGTTCACTTTTTCAAGAGATGTATCTCAAATTGGTTACAAAATATTCTACTATTATTACCAATAGAAAAGATGTATCCCACATTGGTTAGAAATTGATGTTTGTTTTAAAAATACTATTTTTAATTACCAATTGAAGAAATGTATCATACATTGGTTAGAAAGTGATGTTGATTTTCAAAGTTTCAAAGTCTTTTGATAAAAGACTTCTATCATTATTACTAATAGAAGATGTATATCTCACATTGGTTAAAAAATGATGATGATTTTTAATTATTTTAGATTAGATTGTATAAAAGACTTTTACTATTATTAACAATAGAAGATATATATTACACATTTGTTATAAATTGATGTTGATTTTAAATTACTATTATTCCCAATAAAAGAGATAAATCTTACATTGGTTAAAAAGTTATGTTGATTTTAAATTTTTTAAATAAAAGACTTTTACTTTTATCATCAACAAAAGAGAACAATAGACGTATCTCATTATATAGAAAGATATGTTGGTTTTAGATTTTTTTTAGATAAAAAATTTCTACTACTATTACCAAATGATGAAATGTATTTCACATTGGTTAGAGAGTAATATATGTATTAAAAGTCTTTTTATAAAAGACTTAATACCAATAGAAAAAATATGTATTTCACATTGGTTAGGAAAGTGATATTGGTTTTAAAAAATTTAGATAATGTATTTCACATTGGTTACAAAGAGATCCACATTATTTAGAAACATATATTGGATATAAAATTCATAGATAAAAGAGTTTTTATGTTATTATCAATACAAGAGATGTATCACACATTGTTTACAAAAGGATGTTGGTTTCAAAACTTTTAAGATAAAATACTTATTATTATTATTTTTATATTATAACCAGTAAAAGAGATGTATCCCACATTGTTTAGATAAAGATGTTGATTTCAAAAGTTTTTATATAAAAGACTATTATTATTACTATAGAAGAATGTATCTCACATTTGTTAGAAATTAGTGTTGGTTTTAAAAATACTATTATTACCAATAGAAAATATGTATACCACATGGTTAAAAAGAGATGTTTGTTTTAAAAGTTTTTAGATAAAAGTCTTAAATTTTTATTACCATAATATAAAACTTTTTACTCTTATTACCAATAAAAGATATGTATCTCACATTGTTTAAAAATAAATATTGATTTAAAAAGTTTTTAGATTAAAGACTTTTTGTTATAAATAGAATAAATACATGTATCTCGCATTGGTTACAAAGTATTATACTATTATTATCAATAAAAGATATATATGTATCACACATTGGTTATAAATTAATGTTGATTTTAAAAATACTATTATTACCAATAGAATAGATGTATCATACATGTGGTAGAGGGTAATGTTGGTTTTCAAAGTCTTTAGATATAAAATTTTACCATTATTGCCAATAGAATATGCATATCTCACATTGGTTAGAAAGTGATGTTGATTTTAATTTTAGATAAAAGACTTTTACTATTATTACTAATAGAATAGATATCCCACATTGGTTAAAAAATTATGTTGGTTTTAAAAGTATTTAATCTAAAGACTTTTACCTTTATTATCAACATAATAAAAGGGATGTTGGTTATAAATTTTTAAGATAAAAGACTTATACTATTATTACCAAATGTGAATATGTATTCCACATTGGTTAGAGATTGATGCTGATTTTAAAAGTATCATTATTAATAATAGAAGAGAAGTATTTCACATTGGTTAGAAAAGTGATATTGGTTTTAAAATTTTTTAGATGATGTATCTTACATTGGTTACAAAAAAATGTATCTCGCATTATTTAGAAATGAGTATTGGTTATAAAAGTCATTAGATAAAGATATTTTTATATTATTACCCATAGAAAATATGTATCCACATTGTTTAAAAATGGATGTTGGTTAAAAACTCTTTTATCTACTACTATTATTACTAATAGAAAATATGTATACCACATGGTTAGAATGTGGGGTTGGTTTTAAAAGTTTTTAGATAAAAGACTTAAACTTTCATTACCAATTAAAATAGAAAATAAGTATATATCCCACATTGTTTAAAAATGAATTATGATTTTAAAAGTTTTTTTATCAAAAATACTTCTAATATTATTATCAAGTTAGATGTTAATTTTAAAAGTCATTAGATCAAAGATTTTTACTATTATTACTAATACAAAATATGTATCTCACGTTAGTTAGAAATTTATGTTAATTTTAAAAGTATTTAGGTAAAAAAATCGTTCAATATTAGTAACAATAGAAAAAAATTATAATTATGGAAAAAAGTAACAATCTAATTATAATGTCAAAATGTTATACTATTATTACAAAAAAATATATATATATATATCCCACATTATACATGTGCGAAGCACGGACTAAATAACCAGTTACATAAAATTTTACACTATCTTATATTCAATATGTGCATTTATATGAGAATATATTTTTTGTATTTATTCATATATAGTTTTCCGTAACATTTCTAGGGATATTGATGAGCGCAAGGTTTCCGCGAATTTTCCCGAGAATTTTCTTTTATTTTGTGCTATTTTTGAGTTAATTATGCTTTGGAAATATTATTATTTGTGTTTTTGTGCTTAATGTATGTTTTCATGCATAATCGAGCTTTTATACGATGTTTAGCACGAAGTTCGAGATAATTCCGAGCTTAAAAGTTAATTTGAAAATTATTTGAACAAAGTTCGTTAAGACCGTTAAGAGATCCAAGGCAATTGAGGCTTAAGGTGTTCTAAAACTAACGGCCAGCCTAGGTGCTAGGCTCCTCTCTGAGACTTTCTTAGTCGCCGCCTAATCGACCAAGTCACCTAACATAGATAGACTCAGACTCATAATTTATAATAAGAAGGGATTAGGAGAATATGTTAGGCTGGGTTGTAAAGGTAGGTTGAGTAATATTTTTTATGTTTTTATTTTTAAACTTAGCTGATTTATTACTTTGGGATTGTTGAGAATTTGGATTAAAGGTAGGTTTGTATATTTTTGTTCATTTTACAAATATATACAAATGTTTGATAAAATGGTAGTCAATGTGTTTGATCTTTGATGTAAGGTAATTATGCGATCCGGGAAATAACGCAATTGAAATTAGAAGGGTTGGCAAAGGTGCGGAATAAATTCGAAATAGAAGCAATTATTAGAAGTCCAGGGGAGCCGACGCAAAATGGGCTGTGCGTTGTCGCCTTGTAGCTGGTGACACGTGTCATCCTCTGCCGCCTCCTCTCCACTAACGCGCCTCGCGTCCTCCTAATTCGGACCCAAGTCCATCCGGCCCATCTCCAATCCATCAACCCGCGTTCCTGCCCACCTTCTCTCTCAGCCACGACCCATTTGACCCCTGGGCAACCCGCGCTTTCTCTCTTGGTTCTGCACGCGACCCAGCCATGCCCAACCCCTTATTTCTTCCCTTTTTTGCCCCCAAACTCCTCATGCACTTCCCAAAATACCCCTAGTTGCCCCAGCCTCTTTGCTGCCTCCATTTTTAATCATCCAACCGGCCTTCATTTTGAAAACAAGTCCCCATTCACGGGCATTAGCCATAAATGAGGCACCAGTCCCTTTTTACCAAAAAATTCTTCCAATTCCTTGAAGCTTGATCAACTTGAAGATTTGGAGTTTCAAATCAAGGGCCAATGACACATTTGCAAAAGATTTCAACCTCGGATTCAAGCAACATTCGGTTTAATTTTTTCAACTCATATTTTATAATATTTGTTGTATTTTCTAGGCTTGATTTATTTTGTAATTGTTGAATTGGTTTGTGCTTCAATTATTTATGGAAATGTAATTATTTTCTATGTCTAATGTAGTGTTTTAATTTAATTTATCTCTTTATTTAGTACACAATCATGTTGGTTATTATTTTGTGAAATTAATGCTTTTAATTATCTGACCAATAATTAAATGATTTTAGAAATATTTAGGATCCGCGAGAGCTACCTTTATATTTCGGACCAATCAAATTAATAATTGGTGTTTTGTGACACACATCGATAGCCATTTTGAGACTAGATTTGACACGCGATCGAACCACCTTAGCCATTCGCGAGGTCGGAGAGGTTAGGGTTGACTATAAGATGCGAGAGCCCGTAGTTAACCAATTTCAGTTGTCTCGGCTACCAACATGACTTGTAGAAAAATTTAGAGAATTTCTTTTTGCGAAGTATTACCCATGTGCTTGGTTATTATTGTGTGTTCTTCATACTTTTAATGGCGTAGCGAACCATTAGATGATCACTAGAATGATAGGATACGAAGCGAAAGCCCTTCCCGTTATTCAGAAAATCACATTAATTGTTTACGTTACGTGAGACCGAAAGAAGATCGTGCGTAGATAGTCTTGGATGCTTGTTTACACATGCGATTATTTTCTCCTCCATGTTATGTGTTGCGATGATATGAGCCCGTAGCAAGGTTGATGGATAGCTAGATTTGCTATACGTAGCGAAAGCCCGTAATGAATAAAATAGCGTGTTCGACTACTAAAACTTGAGTTAAAGAAAAGTAAAAAGATGATTAAATTAAACACCGGCTAGACTAGAAATAATGCATTCGATATTTTTATCTTGATTTGTTGTTGCCAAACCATCTCCGCTTTAGTTTAGATTTAATTGCTTTCTAGGTTGTCTATGTTTTTAGATTTTAATTCATTTTCTTTTCGCTCAAATATAATTAGTTAGCATAATTTCGGTACTTAGTTGGAGTGAGAATTACGCGCATTCCTCGTAGGATCGACTCGTACTTATGAACTTTATTACTTGATACGGCCGGGTAATCCGAGTTGCGTTTTTGCACACATAAGATATCCTAACACATTGTCCATTTTCTATTTTAAAACGTTTTTTTATATCAATTATCAATTTTTTATTTGTAATTGCGAGATTAAAAAAAATAGATCGTATTGATTTGACATTACTAATTATAAATTGAAAGCTGCTAAAGAAAAACTATTTAAAGTTCAACACTATCTTATATTCAATATGTATATTAATATTAAACCATATTTTTTGTATTTATTTATATATTGTTTTTCGTATGTTTGCCAAACACCCGTAAATATTTTCTAATATATTTTTAAAAAAATTACCAAACACTTAAAAAAGAAATATTTTCATTTTCCGAATATGATTTTCCGTAAAATAAACAAAGCCTAAGTCACAAACTTTATAGTCATTGAAATGTGTTTCTTGCTTAGTTTTTGAGTTTTGTATCTCTTCATTGTGTAATGTATATTAATCTGTTCCAAAAAATCTGAAGCATGTATGGATTTATTTGCATAGCGCCGTTCGTAGATTAATGATTATTCCACAGTACAAAATCTAGTGTAGAAATTAACGAGCATCGTTATTTAGACACTGCTGACTCCTTTATATACGGCCCTAATTCTACAACTCTTTCATCCCACTAAGTCGCTAGGGTTTATCAATTTGCACAGCAGCCGCAGATCCTCATCCTCTCCTTTCTCCTCCTTTTCATCAAATTCTTTTAGTAATCGTTCTCATTTTCTTTTAATTGATTGTGTTTATGATCTTCATGCTCATTCGCAGCCCTTAAGATCGCCTTCCCCAATTTCAAATGGAAGCGTTTTGAGTCATAGCTGCGCTAAATCAAACTCGACAAGCATACACGTATGTAAGCTTATGTGTATTTTTCTCTATATGTGTATTTGTTTTAGGGTTTTTCTAAAGGGGTTTCGTTTTGATTTTCCCTCATCTCCTCCTACCTCTTTCTACATGATTGAGGCAATTCCCGTTATTTTCGTCTCTGTTTTTCTCAATTTTCGAACCCCTTTTAGGTGTTTCAGTTAATGAGATGCAGATTCGAAAGCGCAGTTTGGTTGCCCCATTTTGAGGTGGGAAACATTTAGTCGTTAAATTTCCTTTTTTAATTAACTAATGGTGGTTAAGGATGATGAAACAATTAGATGGGTGAACTTTCCATTTACATGATCAAAACTATCGAGGCATATATGATAGTCTGACTTTGCCACTTTTACACCTTTGTTTTTTATGTTTATAATTATGTCTCTGAAAAATCCAGTTTTTTATTTTAATATAAATCTTTGGCTCAAATTGAAGAATGATAAAGATACCTTCATCCTTCATCCTCTAATGGTGATTTTGTGATTGAAAATTTTGACACCACCGAGATATAATTTGATATATTTGTATGGAGATCATTGTAGGATGAAGATTGGGATTGATATATTTGTATTGAGATAATTGAAGGATGGAGATGGGGATGATGAGAAAAATCATTCGGATTCCCAATGATATTTCTTTCTTTATATAGAAAGAGAATGATATCTCAACCAGCTACTTCTGACTCATCTTCTTCAAATTTTCTCTTTTATTTTTAATTAGATTAAATTTTACACAAACAAAACCATTTAAAAGTTAAATTTTAACAAAAAAAATACCTTCTAAACAAAGAATTCGGGTCCAAATAAATCCGATATACTGCCTTGTAGTATGTGCAAGGCTTCTCTATCTGGTTGGCAAGAATGTTAATTTCTGTCTGACTCGTTCCCTTGAAGCAAGATCAATTGTGCTACTCTTTTTATATTTTATGTCTTTGGATTTTTGTGTGATTCCATTGAAACATTTGAGCAGCTAAATCATCTCTTTTTATTGTTGTGTCACTAATTCTGTAATTTTAAAATTATGTGGTGTATAAATGGAGCGGATTGGTTTTATTGGTCCTGAATTCAGGAAGACAGTGATGAGTCTTTAACAGACCTGTAATGATTTGCGAAAATGATTGCAATCTTTATGAACATCTAAGGGACTGAGTCTTTCAGCTCTTTTATACAAAGAGTTACCATTTGAAAGTTAAATTTTTTAAAGAAATTGCCCCAACTTAATTGCCTAATTGAACATTTTAAAATGAAATAGTAGACATTTCTCTCCCTAGGAGGGACTCCAACTTAATTGCGGAAAATAAGGTGTGAAAAACAAATTTTTGGGGTATAGGTACTCTATGTATATCCACGTTGGCTGTGGCTTTGCTTCTTTAATTTTAAATTTTGCTGAATTATCTTTTGTGGCGATTTTTGTTAAGAGCCTATATAATTTTGTTCCCCTCGCTATCCAGTGCTGTTTTAAATTAGGTATTTGGACGATGGGGAACTACATTTTGTTTTTTGGCAAAAATTTAGGAAGAACTCCCCACTTTCCTCTCTGTCTGGTCAAAGTCACCCTTCTCTCTTTTGAATCTAAATTTCCTTTTAGCTAATTGTAGGATCTTCGATTTACTCCTTTGTATTCGTTTTCAATTTAGATCTGCTTTGATGAAATTCTGATCTTCTCTATAGCTTGGATCTTTCTTGATTTCGTCTGTGGTGGTATCTAATACCTCTTAAGAAGTTCTGAGTCTCTTGATTTTTTATTTTTATTTTTTAAATTGAGGATTGGAAAGTGGAAATAATTAGGGAGGCGGGTGAAGATAGAATTCATTGGTATGTCAATCCACTGACTAGTTTTTTCTAGTTTGATGTTAAACAATGAATCCCGACAGGTTCTGATTGCTTTCTAATAGTAACCACTTTTCCCTTTTTTATTTTAAAGGTTAATTTTGAATTTAGTTGGCATATGAGGAGTCTCAAAGAACATATGGGTAATTTGCGTCTGAATATTTCCTTGATGCTCACTCACTTTGGAGAGCTGATGCCCCTCTTAAAGAGTCCAGAAAGTTCAATTTTTTATGAAAACGATATTTGTGTCACGAACTCACCTGTTTCGCACTCCACAAAGGCTTGATCTTTTAGGCCCTTAAACTACTCCGTCTAGGCTCCTCCTTCATCAGCAACTCAAATAAGATTTCTAGGTTTGTTTTTTTATTGATTTTAAGTTGTCGGAATTGTTTTGGCTTCAATTTGAATTGGATTTTGAAATTGCTGTGGTTTCGATTTGAATTATTAAAGCGTCTTTTTGATCTTGATTTTAATTATAAGTTTTTAGGGATGGTTTGCCCCTTTGGCATGTATTATGAATTACTTAAGAGATGACATGTCCCTTGCAAATCAAATTTATGTCATCCTTTTCACTTTGTCAGCAATATTTTTTTTATCTGTATATTGTTGATCATTTGTGGATGGAAAATTTCATTTGGGTTTGGGTTGCCTTTTGAATTTAAATTGTGAATTGAGTATTGATGATGATAATTCTAAGGCTTGTTTCTCAGAAACATTCGCAGTGGCCGACTAAGATCTTTCGCCTTTGCCTGGTTTGAGAGATAATGCTGCATCATTCCTTCCTTGGATGTCTGAGATTGGTAGATTTTTCAGTTGAATAAAAATAATTCGTTTTCTTTTTCATATCTTTGAATTTTTTTTGTTTTCATTGGAAAAATTATTTTTAGTTTTTTTAACTTTAATGTTTTATTTCAAGAGTTTTTGTCTTATTGCAGTTATGATTTTTAGTTTTTAATCTGTTTTTGTTTTTTATTTTCCAATATTAGTAAATAATGATTTGAAAGTTCAATTTTTAAAGAAATTGCCCCTTTTAGTCTTGTGTGTCCATCGAAAATATTTGAGCAGCTAAATCATGTCTTTTTATTTTTGTCTCCTTAACTTCGTAATTTTAGAACTATGTTGGGTATGAATTGAGCGGATTGGTTTTAGGTTGTGAATACAGGAAGACGGTGATGAGTCTTTTACAGACCTGTAATGATTTGCGAAAATGAACGCAATCTTTATGAACATCTAAGGGACTGAGTCTTTCACTCCAGCTCTTTTAGGTAAAGAGTTACTGTTTTGAAAGTTAATTTTAAGTAATTGCCCCTTTTAGATTTTTGTGTGTCCATCAAAAACATTTGAGCTGCTAAATCATGTCTTTTTATTTTTTTCTCCTTAATTCTGTAATTTTAAAACTATGTTGGTTTTATTGGTTGTGAATTCAGGAAGACGGTGATGAATGTTTAACAGACCTGTAATGATTTGTGAAAATGATTGCAAATCTTTCTTGGCTAATTGAGATTACTATCTTTCTTTTTCTTTTATGCATGGTATTCACACCCAAGTTTTCTCCTTCTCCATTCATTTTCTGCATATTGCTAAGAAACTAAATTAAATCATTTGAAAATCAAATTAACTGATTGGTTTGTGGCTTCGAACTGAAGTATTGATGTCTATTTGATCTTAATTTACACTACTTTTGAGTTTTTAGGGACGGTCTACCCCTTTAGCAGATAAGCATCAATTGCTTAAGAGATGAACATGTCCCTTGAAAATCAAATTTATACCATCCTTTTCACTTTGTCAGCAATCTTTTCTTTCTCTGTATATTGCTGATCATTTTTGGATGGAAAATCTCATCGGGGATTTGGGTTGTCTTTTTGAATTCAATTTGTGAATTGTGTAACGATGTTGATAAATTCTAAGGCTTGTTTCTCATAAACATTCGTAGTGGCCGACTAAGATCTTTTGCCTTCGCCAGGCTTGAGAGATATTGCTACTTCATTCCTTCCTTGGATGTCTGAGATTTTCACTTCAATAGGTTGAATAAAAAACTTTCGTTTTTTTAGATTTTTGATTTTTTTTAATGTCAAGAACGTGTTGTCATTAAAAAACGATTTTTAGGTTTTTTATGTTTTATATATATTCCAATTGTTTGAACATGCAACAGTTTGTGTCGTTGATTTTAGGCATTAGTAGGGCCATTAGTAGTTGTGTGGGTTTGAGATATATGCGATCTGGGGCTGAGGCTGGAAACTTCCTCAGAGTTGTCAAAAAATTTACTTAAAGAGATCAATGACATCCGGCAAAAGGATTGTTGTGAAAATATCGTACTTAACTCCCCTATTTCTCTCTCCACAAAGCCATGATCTTTTAGGCCCTTCTCCTACTCCTACCAATCACTTCCTGACAAAAATAAAATTTCTAGGTTTGTTACACAAGAATGTTGGGAGCCGAGGCTTGGCAAAGAGTTCTTCGAAAGATCAACTCCCCAACATTCATCGAAATTGTTTTGGCTTCGATTTGAACTTGGTTTTAAAATTGTTTTGTCATTGATCTTAAGTTATCGGAATTGTTTTTGCTTCAATCCAATTCAATCTTGATTTGTTCTAGTTAGTAGTTTTTGGGTAGTTGTTTAAGTGATGAACATGTCCCTTGAAAATAAAATTTACACCATCCTTTTCACTTTGTCAGCAATCTCCTTTTTCTTTGTATACTGTTGATCATTTGTGGATGGAAAATGTGGTAAGGGGTTTGGGTGACTTTTTGAATTCCAATTGTGAATTGAGTATCGATGAAACTCTAAAGCTTGTTTCTCAGAAACATTCGCAGAGGCCGACCAAGATCTTTCAAAATTATGTTTTGTTTATGAATTGAGTGTATTTATTTTATTGATGGTGAAATCTTAATTACTTATTAACCTTATCTAGTTTTAATCGTGGCTATCAGACTAAACGTGATTCTTTTTTCTTTTTTCCATGTTACATTTCTTAAAATAGATTTGCGTTATTTGTTGTGGCTTTGCCTAGTTAAATTAAAGGTTGCTGAAATAATTTATTTGTTGCGGTCTTTGTTCAGCGGAGCCTATAAATTTTGTTCCCCTCGCTATCCAGTGCTGTTATCAATTCTGCATTTGGACGTTGGGTAACTACATTTTGTTTAATTGAAAATTTAAATTTAAAAATTGAAGCTTGATCTTGGCATGGGAGGTGCACTTTGTTTGAAGAGCCGGTTCAAATTTGTACCAAAGATGAGGAATTCCCATAACGCTTGGTTACTAGAAAATTGTCGACAGCCGTATTGAAGAGTGAAGAAATCCAAACCTGAGATGGATCAACTTTATTCTTGTAATAATAGTAATTCAATGCATAAATTGAAACATAACTCTTATTGGATCACTCTTTGCTGTGTTGATCAATTTGTGTTTTTTAAATTTCAGATTTCATTTATGTAGTTATTAGGGTTAAATTTGTTATTCATCCTTGAACGTTTGTACAGACCTCCATTAGTCTCTTAACTTCAAAAGGTATTGATCAAAGAATTGTGTTTTTATTGCTGGTTTGGCTAAGCAAGTGAACATGTGTCACCTATATGTTTTAAATTGAGGGCAAAACAGATTTAACTTAAAATAGAGGTTAGTTTGGTTATGATATATACTGCAACTAGTGATGTTCCCGTTATACAGTTTATTACACTGGTATAAAATTATATACTCAATTAAAGTTGAAGAATATATAATTAAAAAGTTTAATATGAAAAAATAAAAAGTAAAATTAAAATTAGATCACATAAATTTGAAAAGTAATTATAAGTTTTTTTTAGATGTATTTTCTTATTCAAAAAGGAAGGATTGAATGAAATTCAACCATCTTCGTTATTCGTTAAGTCAACAATTGATAATAGACACGTGTCTCTAAATGACAAAATTTGATAGAGATAATAGTTTCTGATATTTCATACTAATGTAGTAGCTATAAAAAACATTGGTTATTGAAAATATAAACATATAAAAATATATTTTATATTCTCACATTCTCTTTTTTCTTCATACTTCGTTTTTCTTCTTCTTCATTTTGTGTTTGTGTGTGATTCAAAATAAATTTATTTTTGTGTTTGTGCTACTGTGCATATACTGTTTGATGAAAGATCTAAATATAAATTTGTTCGTTTTTAAATACCCTTTTTGAAACTCGATGCATCAATTTTGAATCACAATGTATCATTTGTAAATTGTGATGCATCGACTTAGATGTGTGATGTAGGTAAGATGTATTAATTTTGAATCATATGTTGATTGTGTACATTAAAGAAGAGAGATGAAGATTTAGTACATTATGATTTAAGGTGTGATGCATAAATTAGATTATGTGATTTAAATTTATGAATTGATTGAGTGATTCGTAGCGCATCTTCGGTCCATTAAGAGTCGTAGTCTTTTCGTTCTAGAAGTGTCGTTTTTAGTTTTAAAAAAAAACATAAAAAACTATAACGGTTGAAAATTTTACATAGTGGACGGACCTGAATTTCTCCCTAAAACAAACAACGACAAAAATGATTAAAAATACTCAAAATTTCACGTTATCCAAATTTCTCAATTGATTCAATCCAAATTATTATTACTTTAATGAACAACAAATATTACTCCAATTATAACCAATCTTTCGTCCAAAAAAATCTCAAGCATTTGCCATATAGATTAAGAACTTCTTACTCTCTAACCTAAAAACCTCACCCCCACTCATTCTATCCAATATACACTTTGCCTCACTCTCACTCTTACTCAATTAAGTCATAAAAAATGTCATCTTTATTATTTTTATAACATTAAACCTAGGAAATTCCTCCTGTGAACATGAGACAATGACTTTTCGTCTCTTCAAAGCCTTCGTTTCAAAAATTCATCCACCGACTTTCGCCAACCAAAATAGAATCAGATCAAACCA
Source organism: Codonopsis lanceolata (assembly GCA_013146195.2). Taxonomy (NCBI): domain Eukaryota; kingdom Viridiplantae; phylum Streptophyta; class Magnoliopsida; order Asterales; family Campanulaceae; genus Codonopsis; species Codonopsis lanceolata. Next base: position 42,330,924 of record CM028380.1, read on the forward strand.
TTTCGTTGCAAAGTGCGTTAGATTTTTTTTTTATAAAGTATTCAACTTTGTATTTCGATTTTTTAAGAAATCTTAGAGCTTAATTTTACTTAGTGAACTGGGAAAAAAATGACTTATAATAAGATCCAAGTATTTATGCTTCTTTACCTAATTATTTTTTAAAATTCAGTTTAAATAAGTCGAGACTTTTTTATATTTTCAGTATTTAACGTTAGACCCAAATTTTTTATATTTTGAGTATAGAAAAAATATATTTCTAATTTTTTGATTTGTATTTTGAAGATCTATTTTTAAAACATTTTTTATAATTAAAATACATCTATTTTAAATCACTTGTATCTAATGTAGTTGTTCACTTTAAAATTGGTCTCTTTGTAGTCACTAATTTATTTGTTTTTCGTCTCTACATTTCAAATTCCTTTGATTTAATTAGATTTTATTTATAAATGTTCATTATTTTTATTTGATAAAACTAAAATTGAGAAATTTATAGTCACAGTGCATATTAATAAATAAATATAAATATATATTGGTTACCAATAAATCTGTATCAGTTTGAAGATCATTAAATTGTATTAAATTTAGCGCATACACTTGAACATGATGTTTATTAAATTATCGTAATTTATTCCCTACATCTTTAATCCTAGGCATTGCATATGTTTAAACTATTTATTGATTACAAAGGTACCCTGAGAATTTAATAATTTCGCATATATAACTGTTTTCAGTTTATTGTAACTCCATGATCTCTAGAAAAAAAAGGGAGGACCAAGTATATGAGATCCTAAGCAATCAAGATAAAAAGAATACAACAAGTATTACAGGTTGGAAAGATACCTTTACATTGTAAAATATATATTTTGTACGAAAAACCCTTGAGTTATCTAGGCTTACCCTTGGTCTGACTGATGTCTCTAAGCAAAATGAGAGAGGGAGGTATTTTATATAACTTTGTTCTATATTGGTGTGTTATCCTTAGTTGTTTTTAGCAATGATGTTCAACAAACAAAATTGTAACAAATGTGTAGTGGTTTTATCTTTGAAAACTGATAAAGAAGAGAAAAGCTAAGGAACTGTCTAACTTCCTTAAGTGTTCAATTACAGCCGAAAAAAATAATCTTCAATGATAATTCATGTAATTGTTTTGATAGTTTATTCATTTATCATTCAATTGATAAGTGATTATTAAATTCAACAATTGAAATAAATAATTATTTATTAGCTCATTGAAATTTTAATATAGTTAAAAAAAAAATCATAACTATTTTTTATATTGCCGGTAGTTAATGAGATTGAAATAGTTTGGTATATATGGTTGTCAATTGTCTCAAGTCAAAGAAAGAATGTCAAAAGTTTTCTGATTTATTTATCTAATTAATTTTGATTTCAAATTCGTTTCATTTTTCAATGCATTAATGACACATATACAATATAGAAGTGTTGTCATTTTTGGAAAGTGTATTTTGAGAGGAACTTTCCAAAAATTGCACCTCTCCTTTTATATATGTATAGTTATAGATAAAGTGGTTCCATTGAAGCTCCATTTCTCTCTCCCATTTCCTACTTCTTCTGCCTATTTTAGATTGCGCTTGGGATGTCATTGGCTACTACATCACCCTCCGTGTTGATCCCCAAGTACACCCCGGTGAGATCTTCATCCCCAACTCCGTCTTACACATGAGACCTATTCTACTTTATATAGATGACCATGTTTCAATTATAAACTTCTCATGATCAATCAAATATGCAGAATTTGAAATTGAGACTGCATGGATACCTAAAATAACATTTTCCAAGTGACCCTTCAATAAATAAGGGATCCCTTGTAAATAATGCAACGCACTATGAGTAGGATGGGATTTTAAAACTAGAGAGAAAGTAAACCAGAAAAACCAAACAAGCTCCTTTGTCATATGTAGAACAATTCACCAGCAAGAGGTGCCTAAGTCAGAATGAAACACCACCACCCCACCCAATACACCACAAACTATCTTGACAGGAACAAGAAAGGCCAAAACCCTAAACTTCATTGCAGAACTCAGATGAAATTGATAATCTCTCTCACTCTGATTCCACGTACAATTAGATCTCAATCAACATTATTTGACTCACTGACTACACCTTAGTTCTCACTAGACCTGATAGTTACAACCCGAAATCCGCTAATCCACCTAACTTGACTTGAAAATCACTCGACCCAATACGATCCGTTAAATTTTTTGAGTTAAAATAGGTAACCCATATCGACTAAAATAAATAACGGGTTGATTTTGGTCGGGTTAAAATGGGTCAACTCGTAAACCATTTTGACCTGTTATTTTTTTTGCTATATAGATGTCAGTTTTTTGATGGAAAATTATGGGTCGAAATGAGTTGTCATGTTCTGGCCCTTTACCCATTTTGATCTGACCCGTTTTGTTTTGTGTTATAACAGGTCACAACCTATTTCGATTCGTTACTCGTTTCAACTCAACTCATACTCAACTCACCTAATCGCCAGCTCTAGTCCTAAGCATATTGTACTTTCACTACTCTGACACGAATAACGATGGTAGTTTAAATGATATCTAAACATCATAGTTAGCATCACATCAACAACTAGTCAGTTTTTTTTAGGGGGTGTGTGGGGTGGGAGGGGGGTGTGTGTCAGCAGTGTAAGAGCATCCTCAATGTTGTATATTCTTATACAACTTCTTAACTGGGTCCCACTGCCATCTACATATTTTTATCTTCTTACTCACTTAAGAATTGTAAGGGTAAAATAGGCATGACCTATTTTAATTTTGTTTCTTCTTTCTTGGTTCCTAAGTTTAGGCATGTTTGGAAACAAAATCTTTAATTAGATTTTGGGTTTTCTTGGTCCTAAAGTTTATGAGTCATTTTTTGAAACAAAATATTCCTAAAGATTTTTTGTTGTATTTTTGGAAACAAAATATTCCTAAAGATTTTTTGTTTTCTTGGTCCTAAAGTTTATGAGTTATTTTGGAAACAAAATCTATGCAAGAATCCTTCCTAAACCGTGTCTCAAGAGTCCTTGTCTTTTTGGTAAGTGAATCTAGTATATTAGGAAGTTGATTTGATTTCTAGTTCTAATCCTTTTCCATATTGGAGTTTGTTTCCTTCTTTATGTGTAGGTCTCCTTCACATATAAATAGAGGACTTGGGGCAGAGGCAAAATACACGAACATAGAGAGAATTCAGAAAGCTGAGAGCAGAAAAATTCAGATTTTAGAAGCAGTTCCAGTTTCCAGATTTGTGCAGATTTTGATTGTAGCTTCGGATGTTATAACATTGGACGCTACATTGGGTGCTAGTGCTGTTTTTGTCTTCCTAGCTGATTTTAGGAAGTTATTTGTTTCTTCCCACGTTTGTTATACCTATTTTTCTGTGGGCTTTTGCTCTCCAAGACTTGTTGTCTTGTGAGAGTGTTTTGTTTGGTGATTTCACATAGTTTTTGTAAAACAATTCATCTTTGTAAGTGAAATCTTTTTGGCCATGAGGCTAGATCTACAAGCATAGGCTTGTAGATTGTTTGGTAAACATTTGTGTTTAAATTCGTGCTTTATATTTTAGTCTTCCGCTGTTTTAATTTTTCTGACCATTGTGACTTCCATTGTAGCTTCTTCACAAGCTACATTGGAAACTACATTGGCAGTTTTTGGAGAATCCTAGCATCTATGGTTCTTTCAATTGGTATCAGAGCCTTCTCTTGACATCACTAAGAGTTGATTCTGGTTGTAGCCGTGATCGATTCTCAATATGAGAATGTTGTTCGTCCTCCAACTTTGACTAAAGAGAATTATTATATTTGGAAAGTTAAGACGCGTATCTTCATCAAATCAATTGATGAGAGAGCGTGGCTTGCTGTTTTGAATGTGTGGACTCCTCCTAAGACTACTGATAATGATGGAGATGTTAAAATCACTAGTGAGGAAAATTGGACCACTCAAGATAGAACCATTGCTTCGTTTAATTCGAAGGCTCTTTCAGCCATATACAAGGCCTTAGATGCCAACACCTTCAGAGTTATTGCAAATTATGACTCTGCCAAGGATGTTTGGGATGCCCTTCAAACCTTATGTGAAGGTCCTGTTAGTGTTCATGCTTCAAAACTTAGAATGCTTACTACTCAATTTGAGAACACTAGAATGAATGAAGATGAAGATATTATGTCTTATTATGCTAGATTACTTGATATATCTAATACTGCTCTTGCTTTGGGTGATCCTATCACCAATGATCGTCTTGTTAGCAAAATGATGCGAACTTTGCCTGAAAGGTTTAATGCCAAAATTTGTGCTATTGAGGAAGCTCATGACATTGACAAAATTGGTTTTGAAAGACTAGCTGGCATTCTACAAAATTTTGAGTTAAACCTCAATGAGAAAATTAAGAACAAAGGCAAAGGTGCATCATCTTCTACTCCTTATGTGAAAAGTATTGCTTTTCCTTCTGTTGTTGATATCTCTTCTGAATTGCTTGAATTGCATAAGGAGATTGAGGAATCTAATTTTGGTGAAGAGTCAATGGATTTTTTAACAACAACGTTTAAAAATATTTTGAAAGCAAAGGGACAAAACAGATCTCCATCTTCTATCACCAAAACTGTTTTCAAAACTGAGCCTAGCAAGTTTGCTCCCAAAGAAAGTTCTTTTCAAACCCTTGAAAAATCTTTTACCAATCCTTTTGCTAAACAACCTACATCTAGAAGTAAAAATATTGATTCTATTCAATGTAGGGCTTGTCAAGGGTTTGGACATTATGCTAATCAATGTGCTAATACTTTGAGAAAGAAGGGTTTGAATTTTTCTGCTACTTTGAGTGATAGTGATGATGAAGATCCAAGTGATCTCATCACTCTCACTGCCATACACAACTATCTATCTGATTTTGCAAGTCCTTCGGCCAATGTACCTCAGAATGTAGCTTCTTCAGAAACTACATTAGAAGCTACATTGACGTTAAGTCGGATGATGCTTGCGCTTTTAACTCCTCCGTCACGTAAGATGGTGAAGATTCGAACGACTTGGCTGAAGCTTACAAAGAGTTGTGTAAGGATTGGGAAAAGAGGGCTCATCAAGTTACATTGCTTGCAAAGACAAATGATTTGCTAAATAAGGTAAATGAAGATCAGAAGGAGTGTATCACAAGGCTGGAATGCTTGCTGCGTAAAAAAGATGTGGTGTAACACCCCGCTCATTCGTTAGCTCGGTTTGCGTGCTATACTTGCACTTCTTCCTTTGTTGACTGTATGTTTGGTTTGCGAGAGGGTCTAGATGTGTATGAGAGACCATATTAAGACCAAAACACTATTAAGAGATGCCATATAGTTGTTGACTTGCTAAAGTCACAAGTCGTGACTCGACGATAGTCGGAATGCGACGCGATTGAGAGTTTACTTGCATTTTGTGTTCGTGACCTCGGTTTGGTCTTAGATCTCTATATGATGGCTTATTAACATGTTTAGATGTATAAGACTTCAAGTTGGAGGTGTTCCTAAAGTCTATCGATGATTTGGAAGCTTTGGAGATAAGGCTCGCTCTACCGCGTAGTTCGGGATCGAGTCGCAATCGCTCTCTCCTTTGGAATTCTTATTTCCCTAGTTGCTATTAAACTTTCTAGAAGTATTCAAGCTTCTCCATTAGCCATTAGACTTGCCTTAAAAGTCTCCTTCCATTGCATGTTCAATTGCTAGTTCATTCGTCGTTTCGGTTGCACGTTGTTGCACCTCTTCCCGATTTCGCTCCGTGTTGTTCGGGTGTTGTTTGAGGGTGCTTGTGATGAGCTTTAAACTCATTTTTGTTGGGGTTTGAAACCCCCTTGATTTGGCTTAGTGTTTGAGGGTCTTTTAGGTTGAGTTTTGAACCATTTTAGGTCTGCCGGGCTTGCCCTCGCAAGGTGGAATGACCTTGCCCCCACAAGGTAACCAGAAAATGGCATGTTGAGCATCCAGGGAGGATGCGGTCGCAAGGGTATGGGGACCATGCGACCGCAAGGTCCCCCGACACCAGTTTTCTCTGTTTTGCTGTTTTACGACTTTTACACCTAAACCCCTATTCAAAACCTTTTCTAAACCCCACCTAAACCTCCCTAACCCTCCTTACTTATACCCTAACATCATTAACATGTTTTAAGAGTGGATTAGTGAGTGATTGAGTGGATTAAACAAGCCCAAAATCAGATTTTTATCAACCACAATGTGGTGACACTTGTCCCACTCAGTTTTTAACCCAATATGAGCCACAATCTGAGAGTTTGACTCTCATTTCACACCCTCACTCTCCAAAAACGGGAATGGCTTCTCTCCTAGTTCCTCCATGAGTTCTTGAGGGTCCTTCTTGACCTTCCATGGTTCCTCTTCTTCATTGCTCAAGCCCTAGCCATAGAATCGAAGAGCTCGACGAGTAGATTACTTCCAACCAATTACTTTCTCGTTTTTCTTTCTTGATTGGGGATTGAAGGTAAGTTACTTCTTCTCTCTTTGATTTTGTACTCATTGATCCTAAGGAAAACAAACTCTATGCTATTTGAGATCAATGAGTACACATACTTGCTTTGTGTGATTTTAACTTGCGATTTGAGCATGTGTACTTGTTAAGAGCATATGTAGGATGACTTCTATGATTGTTGAAGTATATTGTTACTCTTCATCTTGTGTTTCTAGGATTGTGAGCATGCTAGAAATCATGTTTACATTTCATTTGGGTTTATTATGAAAGTATGCCTAAGTTTGGGGCTTTGGATATGTGAACTCACTAAACATCATGAGTATGATCATTTAATTGAAATTAAGTGATTTATGTTGGGTTTTGTTATGAATTTTAGGGCTTGAAATCAACCCCGAATTATTGGAGAAATTATTGATAATTGAAGTGGGTGTTAATGTTGAGATTGATGAAGGGTGTAAATAATGAAACTTAGTATTTAGACTCAACGAAGTCGAAATAAGTTCAATAATGTATTAATGAACTCGGGTTGAAATCCTACAACATTTGGGTTTCGTTTGACTATGATTATAATGAGTTCTTGGGTTGTTAGGCTTGGGAATCAAGCCCGAATGAATTTTGGGATTTTATTGTATGTTTGAATAGAGTGTTAAATTGTGGATTTATGAAACTCATAAAGAATGAAATGTAGAATTAAGACTCAACGGAGTCGTTGTAAGGTCAATAATATAATAATGAGCTTTGGGTTGAAACCCTACGATGTTCGGGTCTTGCTTAGTTATGTTTGTGCGTACCCGAGTATCTCATTCGGTGTCCAATTGAGACACTCATGTTATAGAGACCCATTGGGAGTATGTTTAGAGCGTGCTCGTTAGAGCATGGAGCATTAGAGACCAACCTATGGTCTTGTATGCCTTTAGGAAATGATTATTTGAATGAGTTCACTTTTAGGGAATTTGGTCGCGTGCACATGAAAGCACTTACGGGGCTTTGACTACGGGTTAGTTTGGTACCCTTGAGATTGGTTTTGAGAAGTCGAGTATATATGACGGTTGAGACTATGGTTGAGTCCGGTGTACCTTTAAGTGAAGCTAAAATGCTAAGTCTTGATTTATGATTGTTCTTAGACTAAAATAATAGTCTTTGATTTAATCTTGAGTAGAGGACTATAGTAGACCTCACGTTGTAATTTATTGAGCTATAAGCTATTCTTGAATTGGTGATGACTTGAGGATTATGAATACCTCAAATATGTAGTTCTTGAACTAAACTTACAAGTTAGTTGAACATGTTAAGTGTGTACATTTATGTGCATTGTTTATTGGGTTTTGTAGAGCATTATGACCTACTTGATTTGATGAGTCCTTTTGTGATGGACTTGGTCCTTATTGGTTTATCCAAGTAAATATCTACTTGAGCATCCCGATTTGAGTCCACCGGTGGCGTCTTGGTTTTGTCGGCAATGGGACGATTCATAGCCTTTGGAAACATTCGCTATGAATCGCCGCATTGGTACCCTTTCTCTTCACTATTTGGCCAATAGTGGGATGTGGTCTCGTATTAGCGCCATCTAACCTGATATCGAGCTCCCATTTCTCATCCCAGGGTTGGATGAATGTAACGAGGTACTCATTAAGAAAACTGATGAGTTGTGATCATTTGAGGATTGAAACCCAGATTATGATCATTTGAGGGTTGGACCCATGGTTTGAATATTGAGGGCTATGCCCAGATTCTGGTTTTACGTGTTTACGTATGAGCATTTATGTGAAAGATAATATGCTATGTAGCTTATGTGAGATTATGTGTTTTGATAACTAAGTACATGTTTATTGTTGGTATACTAGTATGATACCATGATTTTTATATATGCTTGTGCATTATGCCATGCCATGACATGATATGACATACTATTGCATTTAGTAACTTACTGGGTCATTATGACTCACTCCGTGTGTTTGTTTTCCTTAGTGTGTGCAAGTGATCCCGTTAAATGCCGTGGCGGCTTCGGATAGTGATTTCTAGAAGGTGGTCTTCCGGGCTTTAAGCTTGGATTTATTATTATTATTGTTATTATGTATTTGTGAGACACAAATGTAAAGTTATGTAGACTTTACTTGGGTAGATTATGTTAGTATTTTGTTATCATATTATTTTGGGAGCCGACTTGCTTGGTCGAGCTGTTGTATCTCTTAGGAGTTATTCCCTTATTATTTCGAGCATGCTTTAGCTCACTCATTCTAGTATTGTTGGTATTGTCATCTCCGACGACGTTAGTCGAGAGACTTGGGTTTAGTTGTTAGTATTTAAATATCTTATTCGTTTAGTTGATTTGTCCCTCCGGCATGTCGTAGCCGTTGAGTGGTTATTAATCAGGTTGGTATTTTGTTGATTCGCCGGCTTTAGATTTGCCGATGGTTTGTTGCACGTGCGCAATGTTGCGTCACGCGCGTCGTAGAATTCTCGAGAGATAGATATCTCTCAGCCTCGTATTCCTTGGTTTTTAATTATAGGCTTTGGTCCCACTTATGATTCGCTTCCGCAGGTGTTGATTTTTATTATTCCGTATTGCCGTTATGGCTTTACCTTCCTGTTCGAGCTTGATGGCTCATCTTTTGATTCGCACCATTATGCTTAGCAGGTGCTTGTCCGTTTTCTAGCTTGTCTTAATGGCATGACCTTGGGACTTCGCATCGGAGTCCGGGTCGGGCTGTTACATGTGGAGCTTGAAGAACTGAAAGAAGAACTACTCAAAGCCAATGAAACCATGACAAAATGGAACTCAAGCCAACACAAAATGGATGATAGGTTGAATTCTGGTAAGTCTGGGATTGGTTTCAGGCCAAAGACGTTTGTCAAAGAAGGTGAAGGTATTTCTTCTAAACCAAATCAGTCCACACAAAATTTTCAAAATTCAAACTTCTTTGAAAAACCAAAAACTAGAAAGAGATATTTTGTGTGCCACTTCTGTCATAAACCTGGACATATTCAGCCCTTTTGTTTCCTTAAAAAGGCTGTCTATAAGGAAGAGGTTAGGCAAGCCTATCTTGTTCGCAACCAAATGCAGCAACATCCGAAACTTCATCGACCAAAAATGTTCAGAAAAGTTTGGGTTCCTAAAAGACAGTCAGACTCTGTACCTGCTCCAGAAAATACAGACTCTGCAAGTTCCGTAAATTCAGTGAATGAGATTCAGGATGTAGTTCAGGATGTAACTCCCAATGTAGCTCCGGATGCAGCTACATCAGAAGCTACATTGGTCAGAAACCTGCCAGATACAGAAACAGATCCTGAACAGCCTGAAACTCAATCCAATTTGACTGATCGTAGCCATGACATTCCCAGTCGCATACAGAAAAACCATCCAATCTCTCAAGTAATAGATAATATTCATGATGACATATACACAAGGAGAAGAGGTAAGGTTGATTATCACAAATTAGCATGCTTATCAAAATATTTTGGAGAGAAGCCTTAAAACTTTTATGGATGCTCCAAATGATCAAAGATTATGGGTTATACATTGATGTGTTAACATTGTATTTTGATAACACCTATGCAATTTGTTTAGCACAAAAATCCAGTTCATCATTCTCGAACAAAACACATTGATATAAGACACCACTTTATTAGAGACTTGGTTGAATATGAAAATTGTTTGCATTGAACATGTTGGGACTGAAAATCATCTTGCTGATATTTTTGTCAAGTATCTTGATTTTGAGAGATTTTTCAATCTTTGGAAATCTCTTGTGTTTTGTGTGCCATATGATTTTACACTTAGTTTTTTTTTTTTTAAAAAAAAATAGGCATGATTGCATTTTGTCTTTTGAGGGCACTCTAGATCATTATTTCACATGTATGTACCTCTTGTGGTTGCTTGGAAATTGCATTCAAATCAATTGTGAATTTTTTTGGTTTATGATTCTCACTCTCTCTCCCAGTTCTTGAGCATATTTTAAGTCCACAAAGGAAAGAGCTACCTTTAAAAAAACAAGGGTTGTAACACTTTATCTTGGTACTATGGAACTTAGGTTCTCACAGGTTGATCTTGAGAAAATTGGATACATTTGAAAGAAAAAGTGTGAAAGCTACCTAACGGAAAAGATAGGGGTGGCAATTTGAGGCACGACACGATTGACCGACACGAACACGACCCGAAATTATAGGGTTTGGGCTAGGGCTTATCGGGTTCGGGCCGTTATAGGGCCAGCACGATAAAAAATGGGTTGTTATCGGGCTGGCTTGATAAACACGGTAAGGCACGATAAGACACGATAACTAAAATATATATGTTTTAAAAATATATTTTTAAAAATTTACTAGGGGTTATTCACTTATTTCGAACTATTTTCATGATTATTTCATAGTTTTATCATTTGAAAATTTATGACTTTTAAACTACTTGACTATTTATATTCATAAATTTTCAAAATATGTATTAAAAAATCAAAAATATATATTTTATAATGGTTATTGGGCTTAACATGCTTAACGGGTCTGATTAAATAAATCGTGTTTTTTTGCTTATCGTGCCTATCGTGCCGTGCCGTGCTTTTCGTGTTTTTATCGTGTCGTGTTCGAGTTTTAATATTAGGCACGATAAGCTTATCGTGCCGTGTTCGTGTTCGTGCTTATCGTGTCGTGCTGTTATCGTCTTGCCGATAGCACGACCGACCGATTTGCCACCCCTAGGAAAAGAGCTACCTATGAACAAGGTTTGTGGCAATTCTCTTTTGGGACTATGAATCCTTGGATTTCATGGGTTGATCAAATGAAAAATGGCTTCCCTTGGCAAATAGTGTGAAAGGTTCCAAGTGACATGTTTTTATAGCTTGAAATAAAGTAGATGTATATTCCCAGGGAAATAAAGTACCTATGGATTTTTTTTGTGAAAAATTTATGATCTTGGGAGAGAAATCTGGTTGAGAAAAAAAAATTCAATATTGATCATAAAATCACAATTTTGGCGAATGCATCTCCAAATGCAACTGCATAAGAAACTACATCGCTTTGATCTGGTCTTTATCACTTGTGTGTGATTGCATTATTCTTTTGTATAGCTTTTAGTCATCATGTTTTTAGGCATAAAATTTTAGGACATGCATTGTTGGTAAGGATATCAGCTTGGTGAAATTTTGTCCTAAAATAAACTTTGCAAATCAATTTCTAAAAATTTCCATGTTGAAAAATATTTAGTGGTTGTCTAATTTTTGTGTGAAATTAAGAAGTATTGAATTTGGATATGATGTGCTCAGTTATTGCTATGGGTGTGATCATGTCATGGTGAACACTTAATTGTGTTTTTCAAAATCTTGGATTTTTTAGAATTCCTAAAAGATTGTTTCTCCATCTTCCTTTTCCGGTCAAATAAGGGGAGAGAGATCAAGTGTTTCTGGTGATGATCATGAATCTGATTCCTTGTAGATTCATCATGTTTGTTTTGTATGCATGTGATTGCATTATTGGTATATCTTGATTTGTGCTTAGTGAATGGTTTCTGATTTTATACCTTTCACAAATTCAGGGGGAGATGAGATTTTCTAACCAATGCAGGTTAGATGGTTTGATTGGTGCTGAATAAACACTTGTCATTTGATTTAACTAGAAAGGTTCAACAAATGGGGAGATTGTAAAGGTAAAATAAGCATGACTTATTTTAATTTTGTTTCTCCTTTCTTGGTCCCTAAGTTTATGCATGTTTGGAAACAAAATCTTTAATTAGATTTTGGGTTTTCTTAGTCCAAAAGTTTATTAGTCATTTTTTGAAACAAAATATTTCTAAAGATTTTTTGTTGTATTTTTGGAAACAAAACATTCCTAATGATTTTTTATTTTCTTGATTCTAAAGTTTAGAAATTATTTTGGAAACAAAATCTATGCAAGAATCCTTCCTAAACCGTGTCTCAAGAGTCAAGAGTCCTTGTCTTTTTGGTAAGTGAATCTAGTATATTAGGAAGTTGATTTGATTTCTAGTTCTAATCCTTTTCCATATTGAAGTTTGTTTCCTTCTTTATGTGTATGTCTCCTTCACATATAAATAGAGGACTTGGGGTAGAGGCAAAATACACGAACATAGAGAGAATTCGAAAGGCGAGAGCGTAAAAATTCATTTTGCGCCCAGTTTCATTTGTGCAGATTTTGATTGTAACTTCGGATGTTATAACATTGGAAGCTACATTGGGTACTGGTGCTGTTTTTGTCTTCCTAGCTGATTTTAGGAAGCTGTTTGCTTCTTCCCACGTTTGCTATACATGTTTTTCTGTGGGCTTTTGCTCTCCAAGACTTGTTTTCTTGTGAGAGTGTTTTGTTTGGTGATTTCACATAGTTTTTATAAAACAATTCATCTTTGTAAGTGAAATTTTTTTTGCCATGAGGCTAGATCTACAAGTATAGGCTTGTAGATTGTTTGGTAAACATTTGTGTTTAAATTCATGCTTTATATTTTAGTCTTCCACTGTTTTAATTTTTCTGGCCATTGTGACTTCCATTGTAGCTTCTTCACAAGTTACATTAGAAACTACATTGGCAGTTTTTGTAGAATCCTAACATCTATTCTTTCAAGAATATATCTTCCCATTGTATAATCTTCTTACACATATTCTTACACAAAAAATATTAAATTTAACATCATACCAATAAATACAAAACCCTCCCGCACCCCGCACCCACCCCCACACACACACAAAAATAATTGTGTCGCCCCCACCTCGGCCGCCTCCCCTCACAGCTCCATTTCCTAAAACCAACTTCCTATTTAGGAAGTGAAACTCACTTCTCTCTCCTAATTGGCCACTCACTCCAATTTTCAAGCCATAAGAAGTTTCAAAACTACAATGGGGATGCTCTAACGATTGCAAGGGATGTAACCATCAGTCACCACTAGCGAACTGCATTGAGAATATGCATCATTATGTGTATTGAGAGAGCATAGGAAGGTGGATGTGGGGGGGGAGAGAAAATGGACATCACTTGGACTCTAACCTATTTAGTTTGTACGGAACAGCTTTAGTTGAGCTCAACTTATCACTTGTTACGACCTGTAAATCTGTAATATGCACCCTATCCATGCTGGAACCGTCGAACATAACAGATTTCAAGTTCGACCAAATTACGGACTAGATTAAGAACAACCCCCACCATTTTGCTCAAATAGTTCTACGTCCTATTTTAAGGTGTTCCCCTACAAGAGTCCGCTTCCAAACTTGAGCTACTAAATTTTATGAGTTCTCATATTTACCCTTTCGCAAAACATATTTTTGGGCCACAGTATTTTTCAAAAATTTGCAATTAGACCACTGAGACGCTAAATTTTTCGTTGCGACCACTGCACCAGACTTATCTTGCACGTTAACCTTATTTTTGAATGGACGTTAACTTATGTTAAATACCTATTTTGTCCTCGTCTTCGTCTCTATCTAAAATCAAACCCAGATTTGAAACAAAAATCAAACCCAAATATGAATCTTTATTTAGGCATCGATTTCTTCGTCAAATATCTAGGATTTGATTCAATACTAATGTAAAATAAATTGTTGAATGCATCACTGTCATTTGATATTTTTTGTATGTGATATCGTTTCTCTTTACTAGAACAACAAAGAGTAAAATCAATGATATTTAAAGCAGAATTGGTATTGGTACAACATCATATGGTCCAAAGAGTGGCATCGAAATCGATGCAAATCAATTTCAAACCCATATCTTAAAGAAAAATACAAATTTTAACAAAGATACCAAAAACCCAGATCTAAAACAAAAATGCAGAGTTGAACTGAGGTAACAAAGACCTAGATCTGAAATCAAACTCAGGTTTGAATCAAAAAGCATGTTTAAATGCTTATGACTACTTCTTCCTCACCTTCTCCACCCACCTCCACCCTTTCCATGTCAGATCGAAGTCACTAATAGAGAGATCGTGCAGTAAATCAGAACAGAAATGGAGTTAGGGCAGCATGAGGCATGCCCAGGCGATGGATTTGGATCTGGATGTTTGGCTTCAAGAGATTTGATTTGAAACAAATTAGACTCTGGATGGAGATAGGCTTCGCTTTGAAGAGAGGTGGATCTTGAAGTTACGAGTGAGGGAAGGAGGAACGACAATGGAGATCTCAAAGAGGGCTAATCCGTGGGAGATCAAGAGGTGAGGTAGGAGATGGCAAAGAGAAGAGGCAGATGCATGGTTAGGCGTGCTGCTTGACTGGATCTGGAGATGGCGGTGAAGGAGACAATGCAAGAGAACGAGAGACAGAAGGTGGGGTGAGCTACTTTGGCGGGATGAGAGATACAAGGCTTGGATGGGTGTGAGAGATTTTGTGAGAGAGACATGGCTTGGATGGGCGTGAGAGATTTTGTGAGAGAGGGAGTCTGATTTGGGGAAATTTGCAAGAGAACAACATATCTGAAAATTAAAATACCAAAAGAATCGAAGAAGATAATGACGAAGAAAGGGGCAAAATAGGTATTTAACATAAGTTAACGTCCATCCAAAAATGAGATCAACGTGCAAGATAAGCCTGATACAATGGCCGCACCAAAAAATTTAACGTCTCAGGCCTAATTGCAAATTTCTAAAAAATACAATGGTCCAAAGGTGTGTTTTATCCTTACACATTCGATCAAACTTGAACAAGTCCATCTTAAGCCTTAAAACTAAAGTATTAATATGTGTTAGCTTATTTTAAATTCACAAAATATTTTAAGACTTAGATTAACAGCAGTATTACATATATTTACCGTTTGCTTAACGGTAAATGAAAGGCAGGTCCAACTAGACACAGTCCTTCGCCGAGGAGTGAGCAGAGCCCAGAGTCCAAGGCTCAGCGCATGCAAATCTTCCCAGTTTCCAGCCCTTTTATCTATGTCCATTTTCGTAATTCAAATATCTCATTTCTTACATGGTATCCATGCAATCAGATCAACTGGCAAGATTTGCTGTTCCTTTCGGCCTTTCTTTGTGCCCGCTTTTCCTGATCATGTTATCATTTATTAGCTTGTCTCTCTACTCATAATATACTAGAAAATGCAGCAAATCTTCCCCGTTACCAAGTAGATCTTCAATTAACACAAAAGTCCCTCCCCACATACAAGCCAACAGTTCTGGCAACATCCAGAGCAGTTTTTCAAGGTTGTCCTACATCAGTTAGATAACAAAGTCATAATGCCCTAAGCTACCACTACTCTTAAAAGGTGCCCGACCCAGCACTCACATAAGAGTATAGATCTTGGTCGGACACTTGGGGATTCAAAATCCTACAAGGAAGCATATTTGGTACTAAGATTAGCGCAATAAATTGCTACTAAAAGTCAAGTCGCAGTCCATTTTGGAAACTATATCTACGTGTAAATGTAAAAATAAATAAATAAATAAATTGAAAATTAGGCTGTAGCCACATTGTATTGGGAGATTCAGTCATCTGACTCTCATCCACACATCTGCTCCCTGACTATGATTAGTGAGTCAAGGTAACACATCCAAGCAAAGTTCTCTATCTCCCCATATAAACTTCTTCCTTATATCACGACAGTCACAGATGGTTATTAAATATGTATGCAAAAGTGAAGCCTTTAAAAGACTGTTTCAGCACTTTTCTACAGTAGCTGAATGAGGCTTAACTTCCACAACTCATAATCAAAGGTTGAAACAAGTGTCTTTACCTCAGTCAACCAGTGTCCTTCATGCCAACTGAGGGCCACCATAAAGAGAAAAATGGGGTTGGCGTGACTGCAGTAATGTCTTCCCCTACAAGCATGGCAGATCAAGAAGTAAACGATTTCTTTAAATGGTGAACTCTTCTTTTGCTATCACTTCTCCCCCTCCATCTTCTCTTTTCAAGTCAGAAGGCTTTTCAACCTTCCAAAGCTCTTTAAAGGCCTTTCAACCTTCCAAAGCTTATTTATCAGTTTTGCCAAGTTCAAAATTTGTCGCAGATCATCACATCTTTCCATCCATATTATATTGGTTTCTAAACCACATCAACACATGCCCTACTTTTTGGCCTTCAATCAACACTAATATCCTTAAGGTTGCTTTTCATAATTTCCTGAGAATGTTGGTGCATTCAAACCAAATGTTGTGAGTTCAACCAATGGTAGAAACAGCAACAACATAACAATTTCCAGAGAATCCTGTAAGCATAGTTGGCAGACATCACCCTGATCAGGTCAACTCAACCATTCCCTGGTTCTTAAGTTAGTATGCTTCTTCCTGCATGATAAACCTCAAACCTAGCAGCATCCCATTATCCTAGCCTGCAAAAAACATCTATAGACGCAGGCGAGGGAAAGGCGAACAGGCAACAATAAGGGAAAATTACATTTTAGAAATATATATGCAGTATGAAAAAGAAAAAAATAGATTAATTTATGACGTATCATACTAAATTTTCCAAATTTGTTTTTCATGGAAACAGACATAATATTTCCTGTGAAAGCCTTTGAAAGAAACAAAAAAATCATTTATCATATCAAACAGTATTAAGTACTTAAAAAAAGAAAAAGAAAAAAAGAGAGCAGTGCTTAGGCACTTTCAAAAAATAGTATCCTCAAGCTGGGTTTGGGAAAAATAAGTACTTAGCAGGTTCCAAGAAAAAGAAAAAGAACAGTGCTTAAGCCTTAAAAACAATCAAGCAGAAGCAAGACGTGGGCTACTTGGCTGAGGAAAGTCAGGAACACTAAGAAGGTCGCCCGATATTGTCGGTGGAAGGTTTGAGAAGTCACCGGCAGCTCAATTGAGATGTGAATTTCTTGGTCGAAAATGTCAAAGTCAATGTCTGATTTAGTGTTTTCGATCCTACTTTTCTATCAAAAAAGGCCACAAAACTAGGTTGTTTCAAATAAAAACGTTGAATTTTGGGGAGCCTCACGCCCGACGTCCCTTTTTACACCTCTCGCCTAGGTGAGAACGGCAATCGCCTTAGCTCTCTTCTCCACCAATCCCTCGCCTGGCCATCAGGAGGCAACAGACCCTTGCTTGACATCTCTCATGAGGCAAGCGAGCCAAACACCTTTAATAGCTATGGTGTAGATCTCCAAATAAAAAGCTAGGATACGAAAGTTAGTAAAATACTTTAGGTGTGAAGGATGAAAAATAAGGAAACTCTTTCTTTTGAACTAAAGGCAAACTAGAGGGCAGAAAAGAGGAAGAAGATTCTTGAAAGATAAGAAACTCGGGAGTTAGAACAAGAGGAGATGAAACAACCCTTGATGTGTTAACTTCCTCCCGCCAACTACTAGCAACTGGTTCATTACAGTTTATGCAACTAAATTAAGTGAATGTAATGGTTGAGGAGGATACTCGTAAGTTCTTTCACCACTCGGGAACAGTGTGGAGCACGGAGCACGTGCACATTCTGAGCAAACATCAATTCACTGCGAGAAAGCTCTGACCTGAGAGATAGAGAGTACATGTGCGTGAATGAGCCATGTGGTGAGGACCGTAGTCCACGGTTTAGGTTTCCAAACTAGATGTCTTTTCTAACCGTGGAATGACCACCACTTGCCATCTACTTTGCAAGGTAAATACATATTAATCAGATGTTGAGTATTTAAGAAACCAAGCATTCAAAAATGAACAGCAGAAAGAATGATAGAAATAAAATACAAACTACATGATTGCATGTCTAACACGCAACTAGGCCTGTCTAGTACACAATGTTGTTTGTTGGGACAGCTTCACACCAAAGCCACATAAATGCACATACATTCAAGGCGAAAGGATAAATATCAATCCCTACATTCAACTTCTGGTCTAAGACTTATACCTAAATGAGTACTCTACCTATCTACCTGATATCATGAAGTTTCCACACTGCAATTCCCCAAGCAGCAGAAAAAGAGATTAGATACATTTAATTTCGATATATTTCAAATATATCAACAAAAACCAAACAGTCAACCAATATGAAAGCTAAATATGACTAAGAGCACTGAACGAGAGAACTGCTTTATAATATTGTTGCTACAAATAGCTGCTCAATTTTTATTTGTTAAGATAGGCTCTACAGCAATATTGGCTAAAAAATTAAAATTTGTTTCTCAAAATGCTTTTGAACTTGAGAATTTCATCATCAAATAGAATGCTATAAAAATAATTCTTTTTAACGATAGCTCTCACTTCAACAAAAGGAAGGCTGGCAACAGCCATTTTCCTTCAGCCCCAACTTGTCAAAAAACTCTTGATCATTGGAACCGCCACTTTCAGTAAACATCATCAACAACTTTTTCTTAAAATCAGAACTGTGTCATACCAAACAGGCAAAGACAAATATATGTAATGTAACTGACAGTTCAATATTCATTAACCAGAATATGCTAAGATTTATCACGGAACCAAAAGAACAATAAACAGGGCCCCGGAAAAATCCTAAGAGACTATGTTTTATCATTTTCAGCAGTACAATTCATTTTCATCCAAAAAGGAAAAACATAAGCAAGTTCCTAATTACTATGACCAAAATATACTTACTATATATATCAAGAGATTCAAGACTGCGGAAGCCAGTAAAAAGATATTTAACTTTCTCAGTCCAAAATTCGGCTAGACTAGATATCAAAATTCAGTCCAGAAAACCTGTTTTGCGAAACACAGCATTGCGAACCAAGCGGAGATCTCTCCCTTTAAGTGTTCTCCCGACGCCTTCCAGAACTGAATTGGTCGTCTTCGGAGACTTGGACGAACCTCTCGCAACGATCTCGTGCGGCGGCAGCATCTCCTCGTCCTCTTCGTCGCCGATGTCCACGTCAGCAAGTTCGGTGTTTGTCACTTTCCTCGAGAACAGCGGGACGTTCACCGGAGCCGATTGCTTTCTCAACGGCATAGACTGAGCATACTCCCTCTCCTGCGGAGGCCTCGGTATAACCGGAATTATCCGCGATGGCGATGGCGTCGTTGCTGATGTTGGCGATGACGCGGATGAGATCGAAGGTTTTCTATACAAGACCGGACGGTCCATTTTCCGGTTATCATCCTGCAATGCGGCGAGAATGCCGGACTTCTCCGGCTGCCGAAAGGACCGGCGGTGGGCGTATTCGTTGCTCCTGAGACCATCGGAGGTGGAGCCGTGGGCAGATTGACGTTTCGCCTCGGTGAAGTCACCAGTCCAGAAAACATCGTCTTCGTTGAGCTCATCCCCGTCGACAGAGGATCCGCCGGAGATGACACCAGATGACGACGGTGGAGAGAAGACATTGAGGAAACGATCGGAAGACGGTGAGCGACGATGACGGTAGCTTGCGACGCCCTTTGTATCCATCGGAGTGATGACTACACAACACACTCAACCTGTTCACCGGAAAACTCAATGAGAGAGTGTGAGTGTGTGAGAGAAAATCGTACATATATCGGTATCAATAGTTGCAGTATGACGGAGGGAGGGAAAATATCACCTGCTATGAGTGTACGATAATCCTAATTTTTTCAATTACGTGATTGGTAGGTACTTGATATTTGGGCAATCCATCGAATGGCACGCGTATTAAGAAACAAGATACAGAACACTTAAACGTAACACCAAAATCTCTAAACGTAACACCATTTAAAAGGTAAAATTAATTCACTATCAATCTTCACATTTAAACTATATTGCCCTCCCTCCCTTCACCTTCACCTAATTTTGATTACGTGTCATTGTTGATTCGGTGTTCATTATTAATTCGCATGATATCACATGTGAATTAGATTGGTTTTGATTCGATTTATTTTTTCTTTTCAATTACGAACAAAAAACTGTTGATTTGCATTTTTTTTCGGTTTCGGACAAAACAACCGCAACAAACTAGCGAATGTTTTATAAAACACATCCGCAAGTGTGTAGCGGATGTTTTATAAAACATCCGCTAATTGTACCAAAAGTGAGTATCTATTAAATGTTAGAAAAGGTATTTACGTCATTTAATGTATTAAATGGTGTTGCGTTTAGGGTCACTCAACAAAAAAATAAAATACTCCTATTGTAATAAAAATATTGGTAAAAATTTGGGTAACTAAGTAAAAAATATTTTTTATAAGATGAATTTTCTACATTTCACCTTTTGTATGTAGATAGATTAAATTGTGAGAAAATATGACTTCGTCTTAATAATTAATATCCTTAAAATTGTTTTACAAAAACTACTCTAAAATACCGTAAAAATAGAGGTTTGATTTTTATTTTTATTTTGTTGAAAAATAGAGGTTTGGTATTACGACCACGAATTTGTGGTATTTTCATACAAACTTTACTATTTGTATTGTTAGATCAAATTTTCTTAAATATTACACCGTTAGATCAAAGTTGATGTTTCTAATTAATGACATCAATATTTCAAATCATCACTAACTTAACAATAATTATTTAGATTTGTGTGTGTGTGTATCTTTTGTTGTTAAAAAAATAGTATTTAGTTTTGTGTTAAAATCATTTCATGTGCACTGACACTTAAACTCTTTTAATAACCAAAAGCTCGAGCTCATAAAAATACAGCACGTTCGATCTCGAAACATCATTCATCTTTTAATGAAAATTTTAAACAAGTTTTATATTAGTAAAGTTTATTAAGATAGAGATGAATATTTTGTACATATTTGGGAGCCTTTAATGCAAATCTTTTTATAAATACCTCTTTAATATTGAGAATGCTCTATCATCCATTTGTTGTTAGACTTCGGAGGTTAGCATCCAAAACTATGTGGGCCAAATAAGTTATACCTCGTTATTAGAGCGTTTTGAAAATGTAGTTTTTTTTTTAAATTTTATTTTAAATACAGTGTTTTTAAAATACATTTTTTATAAATGTGTTTGATAAACTATTTTAAAACGCTATTTTCATAAATAGAGTAATTGTAAACGTATTATATTTTTAAAACGTTATATTTAAACACTGGAAAAGAGAAAATGCTAGATTTTTTGTCAGTGTTTTGATCAAAACGCTCTACCAAATAAGTACTTACTAATGCTTCAAAATCGTTTAAATCTCCTTGGATGTTTATTTTTAACTTTAAAATGTCTACTTTTACTTGTACGATTATACGTAATTGTAAGTCTAGTTGGTAACAAAGAAGGCTAGATGGGGTGAATAATCTTTTAAAACTTTGAGGGTTATTTTGTAAAACTTCAAAAGTTGAAGCAAAAAATACAACTTTTGTCAGCCTACTAATACGGTGTCAGCCGGTTGATGAATTTGAAACTTGTTTGCTGTCAGCTGAAAAGATAATTTTGGTCAGCTTGCTAACACAATTTTAGGTAAGTAGGAGTTTTCAAAAGATCACCAATTATATAGAATGAACTAAAATAAAAACTATAAAATAATTATGTAACTGATCGAAGAAATTAACTGGCTGACACTTAAGTAGATTGAAGCTACTTAAGTGTTAGAACAGTTCTGTAAGCTGAAGAATAAAAAAAACAAGGTATTTAGAAGTGGTTCACAGTGTAAGTTGCTATGTCCACTACCAAGTTGATCAAACTTTGATTTTTTAAGTATACAAATATTATTAATAATCTAGGTGATCACTAATGGATCAGTGTACAACAAAGATCGGTATTTTTGGAGTATGATTGAGATTTAATCACTCGCGTGACAATCAAAGGTTCCTTTAAAGATATGAAAGAAATAAGGAACAATAACTGCAATGATTGTCTAAACAAGAACTAAAAGAGATTGGAAATGAAAGACTATCTAGTAAATGTTTAGGACTGGAGCACATCAAATAAATTCTATTTGAGAGAGTATGAATGCTTCAGTGTCTTCAACATTTGCTTCAAGGGTTTTTATATAAGATTGCTTGAGTTTCAAACCGTTAGAGGCAAGATTTGAATTTGAATTCCAATAATTCAGATAGGAATATCTTTTACAAGATCATAGGGATCTTGTGTTGAAGATATAAGGCATGGGATATTATCCTAGCACAAATAAGGAAAGTGTTAGAAATATCTTATTTGAGCAAATAAGTAAACAATTTGTTTTTGATGAATATCTTTAAAGTGTCAGCTGGTAGCAATTTTAAAGATTCAATCTACTGATTAAGTTTTTGTTCAAAATGTAGATTACTTAGGTTGCCTGCTTAATGGTTTTAAGTAAATCATTCATATGCCAACAATAATCCTTATTTGATTACTAAAATTTTCTATTGATTTTGACATGCAATATATCATAATCTTATGCTATAATGAATGATACAATTACATGTAGCAAGATAATTTCTTCATTGGGTAAGTTATTAGAAAAATTGTGTTTAAAGAATGAAATTGTATAATCTTGAGGCACATGTTTCTTCATGTGCCATTTGTGTAATGACAATGGTACTTGTGAAAACATGTTCTACTCCGTGAGAACATCGAAATCATACGTTCATTTTAGTATTAGTATGAATAAGTTATGATTGATTAAAGTGTGGTGTTGGAAGTGAGTTTATCCCACATTGTGAAAATAACAAAAGCTTGAGTGGTTTATATACAAGTGTCTTATATGATAAGGGTAAGCTTGTGTAGAGTAGAGGCTCTCTCTCGTACGCATGCCCGCTAGGGGTGCAAATCATGGTCAGCTTTTAATATTATGATTGATTGCAGAATCAATATGCAAATCAATACAGTACTGATTACCACAGTCTTTATGTCATGTTTAATAGGAAAATCAAAACGTCTTTGATTCAAGCCTATATAAATAGTCTTGTTTCACAAGTTGATACACAATTTTAGACAATCTACATTTCGTTGAGCGTAATCCCTTGGCCTCCCGTTTTTTTATTGGTGATAGAGTATTGACACAAGTTCAGTTCGTCGGAGTCTGTTGTATCCTGGGAGACAAATGTCCAAAGAAACTTCGAAGCACTTATGGGGAAGGGACAAATCTGTTTTAAGGAAAATGTGTTCAACACAGGCCTCAGACAAGCATATTTTTCTTTATAGGTACACTTTAGATCTCTACATGCACAAACAGACTTGAAGTCTACCTACAGCCTTGAAGACCACCAGCAGACTTGAAGTCTACCTGCAGGCTTGAAGACCACCAACAGACTTAAAGTCTATCTACATAAAAGAAGTTCATAAGCACATTTGCAGTCTATGTGCAGACTTGGAATTTAAAGCAGTAACGATTTTGATTGTTTCTTTAATTCTGTAATTTTGTATTACATATTTCCCGTGTATATTTTCTAACATAAGTCTCATGTAATATTGCCTTATGGATCTTTATTCGTAAAACCGAACTCTACTCTCTCATAGCTCAACCCACCAATACACGGTAGGTCGGATAAGGAGGATCCGTCTCACAAAAAATATACGCAAGACCGTCTTACCAAAGTTTTTGTCTTCTTTCATTAATGAGATTTGGTGGTTCTTTCTTATGCTTTACTCCTAACCCTTGTTTGGATTGGGAAATAGAGTTAAAGATCAAAGTTCCTGATATGCCCGGCCTAAAGCCGGTCATGTGTAAGACACAAGTGAGCACCACATGCCAATCACGAGCTCGATAGCATAGGACCTACAAGTTTAGCAGGCATAGCTAGCAAGGTACCGGAGTAGAGGTCGATGGTATATCCTGTCTAAACCTAGTCTAACACATGCCTTGCCTGCCCGACCAGGGGGTCATGCCCGGGAATCACACTTATCATCATCAGCTTCATTCCATGTAGCCAGGCAGAGCCATGCTCGCCCAGGTAAGCATCGAGCAGGGAATCTCAAAGACTTACTCTCCAAGACAGGTCAAAGGTTTCCTTAATTGAGCGGAACACTTACCATATCTATTGGAAATTGGTTTCAAAATTGGTGTTTGACCAATGTTTGACCAAGTTTCTAACTAAGTTTCATTTATTGAAAATGAAAATAAATTGCAATTATGAAATCTACATTTCAAGTAGATTAAATTAACATAGTTATTATCTCAAAACCAATTTCGGGTGAATGATATATTAATGCTTATAGTGTGCAATTTAATTATTGTTGTTTCAAGAGTAAATGGGTATATGGGAAGCCATATCCCACATTGGTAAAATAAAGAGCTTTTAGGCACTTTATTAATGGGTTCACTTAAAGGAGCTTTCATCAAGTACAACCTAATGGTGTCATATGTATTAGCCTTTGGCAAAGCATCATCCGAGCGCAGCTGCGCACGCGCACGCGCACATCGTAAAGTTCGCATTGGGCGCTTTAGAGGCGCACTTTGCACTTCGCACGTCGCTAGGAGCTGAGGAGCCTTTAATTTTTGACTAGCTCAATCAGCTAGGTGGCTGAGTTTAACGACACTAGAATGGCCAAGAAGTGGGACGCAAGTCCAACCAGCACGGACGGTTCAGGCAGTGGTGGTTGCACCCAAATAGGTGCTATCAAGTGGTAGTTGGGGCAGACAGATCTGCGTCCAACACGAATATGTGTCTTGGGGTGGCGGGCCGGTTCAGTGGAGTGGTTACTGGGCACCCGTCGGGATCAACCATGCCTGTTCGTAGAAAGACACCTTATCTTTTCAAAACATATATATATCCCCTCGGTTTTGCAATCAGTCACACATTCCATCCAACTTCGTTAGACTGCTAGAATTAGAGAACATATTGTTTCATATTACTCTTATTCGGTCCTGGAAGTTCTGAAACATCAAATAGTTCACTGAATCCAAGTATTGCAGGTGTTGCTTACAGGGATTAAAGAAATCATTGCATCTTAATTAGGGACAATTGCCAGCAACCGTGAGCACTAATACGAAGCAAATTTGTCTTACGGAGATTGTGTTGAACACAAGCCTCAATTTCGACTCAAGTTATTACAATATGTTTCATCTCCCTTTTTCTATTCGTTTGTAGGTCCAAGAAAACCAACCAATTTTTCCAACAATCATTAGACAAATTTTATCACTTTTGTTTTCTAGGAAATGGTGGCTAAAACTCAAACCATTAATGCTACTACTACATCCGCTCATGTTCATGGACCAGCTCTCTCACATCCTGCTTATGGCGAAAAACCCGTGAGGTTCACAGGTTTCAATTTTAAATGTTGGCAACAAAAAATGCTCTTCTACCTCACTACTCTGAGTCTTTAAAGGTTCTTGAAAGAAGATCCACCTACCATTGCGGAAGGTGAAGCCGATGCTCAAAGGTTGAATGCCTTGGAAGCTTGGAACTATAGCAATCCTTTGCGGGAATTATGTGCTAAATGGCTTGGAAGATTATATATTTGTAAAATGAAGACTACTAAGGAGTTGTTGAACTCCTTGGAAAATAAGTACAAGAAAGAAGATGTTAGATCGAAGAAGTTCGTCCCCGACAAATTCCTTGACTTTAAAATGATTGATTCCAAGACAGTGGCTAGTGCTGTCAAATAGGGCAAAAGCCCGCGGGCATGCCCGCCCCGCCACCTATTAGGGGCGGGTTGGGCTGATGTTTTCAATACCCGTTAGGATGCGGGCTTTTCGGGCTTTTTCCATGCGGGCCGCGGGCTTTCGCGGGGCGGGGTGGGCAGCCCGCATATTCTGGGCTTGTTAGTTGTAAATTGTAATTGTAAGTTGCTATTAAGTAATAACTTAATTATATGAATCATCAATTCAGCGGCCCAGGCCGGCAGGCCCATTACCCATATAACCATATCATTATCCGTTGAGGCAGACCCTTTCTTAGTTAGTGACTTAAAATGGTACTGATTGTTGAGATTCAGTGAAAGACTGAAAGTGGAGATAGATCTAGGGCTGCTTAAAATAAGTTTTTTTTTTTTTACATTAAAAAAAGGAAGAGGCTCACCTAGCTGCTTCTTCCACTCAGACCTTCAAACTTTTGAGCTTCGGATTCTAAAAACTTAACAAGTGTGTCTGCTTCTTTAAGGTTTTCTTGTGCTTCCATCAAGTCCACTAGTCTCTGCTCAAAGTCCTTATTAGCCGCTTCTTTTAATGGATATGCAATTTAATTTTGTTATTTAGTATTTTAAGTAGTTTGAATTTAATGGTTATGTTATTTCGTTATTTGAAGTATTTTGAACTTATTGGTTTATTTGTCGAAAATTTAATATCTTAAATTCAAATATTGATAATAAATAAATAAATAAGTAAATAAACCATTTTTTTGCGGGCTTGCCCGTTTTGCCCGCGGGTTTTCGTAGGGCGGGTTGGGCTAGGGGTTTCTAGGACCGTTACGTTTGCGGGCTTTCCCGCCCCACCCGGGCTTTTTGGGCCCGCGGACAAACCCGCCCTGCAGGCCCGTTTTGATAGCTCTAATAGTGGCTAGCCAAGTGTCTGTGATTCAGATCATACTCCATGACCTCAAAAACGGAAGGAATGGTACTCAGTGAATCATTCTAAGTGACTGTCGTGATTGAGAAGTTACCGCCAATGTGGAAAGACTTCAAGAATTACCTAAAACATAAGCGAATGGAGATGAAATTTGAAGATTTGATCATTCAGATTGAGATCGATGAAAGTAATCAGAAATCCAAGGCAAAAGCTCACAAGGCCGAGATGGAGGCCAAAGTCCATCTTGCTGAATCAAGTACCAGCAATAAAAGGAAGCGCCCTGAAAATGCCAAGCCGGGAAATGCTAAAGATTGTCGACATCCTAAGAGAAACAATCAAAGGGGCAACCGGCACCAAGCCAATGTGACAGAAGACATGCTCGATATATCTACCATCGTGTTTGAAGCCAACATAGCAAAGTTGGAAGATAACTCAAGAGAATGGTGGATAGACATCGAAGCTACTCGTCACATTTGTGCTGATAAGGAAGCTTTCTCTTCCTACACTCCTATCAGTGGAAGGAAATTGTTCATGGGAAACTCCTCAACTTCCAACGTCGCAAGACTTGGGAAGGTCATGCTGAAGATGACTTCAGGCAAAGAAATCACGCTCGTGGATGTGCTGCATGTCCCAGACATCCGTAAGAACTTGGTTTCCGGCCCTTTATGAGTAAGGCCAGATTTAGACTAGTGTTTGAATCCGATAAGTTTGTATTGACCAAAAATGATCTGTGTATTGGGAAGGGGTACCTTGAGAAAGGACTCTTCAAAATTAATGTAATGAATGTTTACCGCCTAGAGGCGAAGAATAAAGATGTTTCTTTTGTTTTTTTGTTGGATAGTTCTAACTTATGGCATGATATATTAGGACACGTAAATTTCAACTCGATTAAAAGGTTGGTGAATCAAAAATTAATACCTGTATCTAAAATATATTCACATGACAAATGTGAAATTTGCGTTGAAGCGAAAATGACTAAGTCGTCGTTTCCTTCGGTAATAAAAAACACGAAACCACTCGAGTTAATTCACACTGATATTTGTGATTTAAAATTTGTGCAAACTCGAGGTGGGAAAAAGTACTTTATTACTTTTATTGACGATTGCACAAGGTATGGTTATGTATACCTTTTGAAAAGCAAAGACGATGCTTTTGAAACTTATAAGAAAGAAGTTGAGAATCAACATAATTTAACAATTAAGATGATTCAAAATGATAGAGGTTGAGAATTTGTTGTTCCGTTTAAAGACTTATGTTGGGAATATGACATAATTCATCAAACGATGACTCCGTACTTATCTCAATCAAATGGAGTAACTGAACGTAAGAATCGTACTCTTAAAGAGATGATGAATGATATGTTGATAAGTTCAAGCTCACCTCAAAACTTGTGGGGGGAAGCTATTCTTTCAGCAACTTATATTTTTAATAAGTTACCACATAAAGGTAAAGATAAGACTCCATATGGGTTATGGAATGGGCGACATCCATCTTATAAATACCTTAAAGTGTGGGGGTGTTTGGCTAATGTTGAAGTACCTAAACCCAAACAAGTTAAAATCGGTCCTAAGATGATATTGATTACACGTTCATAAGATATACTAGCAATAGTAGTGCTTATCGATTTATAGTGCACAAGTCGGAAATAACTGACATAAATGAAGGAACGACCATAGAATCAAGGAATGTTGTATTCTTTGAGAATATATTTCCTTACAGAGAAAGAAAAGAAGCAAGTTCTAATAAGAGAACTTATGAAGCTGTCCACGACTAAATCAAATGTGATAAAATCTATCCAGTAAAAAAAAACTTTTACCATGTATAAACTGGTTTTAAAATCTGTTCGGTTTTATTTATCTGTAATTTTAAGATTAGTTTTAAGATTTTTATCAATAACTTTTTATTTGTAAAACTTTGACATTTTTTTAATGTTTTCTAAATCATAAAATGCATAATTCGAATATATATGTAGCAAATATTAGGAGATAGCATGATATTAGGAGATTTGATAGAATCTTTAAGTGAGAGATAATGTTTACATAATTAAATATTTTGTATTAAATCAAAAAATATTTTATTGAAATCAAATGTGATAAAACCTTTCGGCGAAAAACTTATCCTAAACTAAGCGTATAAAATCAGATAAAAAAAAATTATCAGTAACTTTTTATCTGTAAAACTTTGAAATCAAATGTGATAAAATCTATCCGCAAAAAACTTATCTTAAACTAACTGTAAGATTTATCCTAAACTAACCGTATAAAATCAAATGAATAAAAAAAAATTATCAGTAAGTTTTTATAAGAGGGGTGACAAGTGGAAGCATGAAATTCTTTTAAAAAATATCATTTCATAGGAAGCCACGTGGCAACAGCGGCTTCTGTTTTAGCTATAGTTAACTAGGCTACTACTCGTGCGATGCATGGTTTTAATAGTTTTTTTTAGAAATGTTATTTATAATAAGAGGATTTTTTAAGTTTGTCATAAAAAAATATTTTAATAAGAATACTTGGAAAACACTAAAATCTGGTTAATATTGAAATTAATATATCAATAAGTAATTGAAATATGTGTATTGAAATTTGTTATTGAAAAGAGAACTAAATAAATATGAATTGAAATGTGCTATCACGATGCATTTCAAGGTGGTCATTAGTAATGACATTAATTTTTTTTTGATTGTATTGTCACCTGCGTACAGAATGCACCGCTCTCAAAAAAGGGTACATATGTGAGGATTCGAGGAAAAAATTAACAAATCATCCATCAAGAGGACAATGTCTATTACCTTCATCATGAAACTCTTAAGAACAAAGATTGAAAATATTAAGAGGACTTGGCAGATGTACTCATTCATTGCAGAATTTTCACTTCAAGGTTCTGGTAACACAAAACACATTGACTTGTTGCATGCAAACAATACAATTGCAAAAATAAAAATCAATGCATCAACTTACGGTCCTTACAACAATTATCACATAAACCTACACTCAAATGAGAAGATGCAGTTGGTCAATGCTGGTTACTTTACATAAACCTACAGTAATTTCCTTGACTTTGTTATGCACTTCATTCTTCTGTTAGTTTTGTCATGGTTTCCTTGTCCTATAGTTATAATAAGATCAGTTTGGGGGACAAATTTGTCACAAAGTGTCAAGATAAAGAAAGAAAAAGTTTGGAATATGTAAAAAGTTTCTCAAACATCCCTGATACATACTTACATTTAAACCGAAAGATGCAACTTTCAATTGGAGAAAAGAAGAAAGATAATATGTATTAGGGTTGTGAGGACTGTCATCAACATATTGCGCTTGCCTTTTCATCTTATCCACACAATCGAACACAAAATTTCAAATCAACCTAAAAACAATAAAGCACCAGAAAGGAAGGCGTGGGGGGAGAAGAAAACACAGACAACCCAAACAACATAAATACAAAAAATCAAGTTTTAACACATTTCAATTCATATTGGGTTTCACATTAATTAGAAAATAAATATTTTAAGAAAAAGTTCAACAAAAATAAGAAAAACTCCAAGTTTGAAAGATAAAAAAGAGTAGATAGAAATGAAACAAGTAGTCCCTCTGCCAAAAGAGGTACAGTTTGAAACAACTTTTCTTGATCAATTTAATTTTCTTTATAATTTATTTTATAAAAAATGTATCAGGATAAAAAGGTGATTTATAGTACCTTTAGAGTAGTTTCCAAAAGTTATAGTTTTATTTTTACAGCTAAAGAGAATACATCAATTCGTGCGTTTGACAAATTGGCTTAATACAAAGCTAATTTGAATTATCATTGACAAAATTAAAATTGATACAATTAAAGTAAATAAAATGAGTTAAATACCAAAACCCCTAATTTTATCAATTAAAAAGACAAAATAGCAGGAATTATTCATGCAAAAAATATCTTTATTCATCAATGGACATCCTGCAAATGTTTTGGATAAATAAAACCCAAGTAGGTTCAAGTAAAGATAGTGGAAGCCCAAGAAAGCAAATTAATGGAAGAAAATTTTGTTTGTGCATGCATGAACATCAAAGTAATCAGGGTGGGTCGCACAAAGAAGATAAAAGAGAAGGCGGATAGGAGCATTGAGGCGCCGTCAGGTGTGAGGCTTTGGATGATGTTTTGAAGGTCGATTGGGTGTGTTGGAAAGTTTAGAGAACAAAAATTCACAAAGAGAATCTCAACTATGGACATGAAACCTATAACAACAATTTTTTTAAGACAAAAACTCCTAACTATCAGCAAAAACAACATATTCATTTCTAAATTTGATTATAAAATCAGAAACCACAGTCTAAATACTTCTTTCAAACTTAATTTTCCGGTAGAAATGGTAAAATTAAACAGGTGAAAGATTTTGGTGATGGACCATTTACAAAAATTGTGTTGAGATTTAGTAGCGACAGAACGGCAAAGACGATCCGTGTCAACACAAAGTGATTCGATTTGAAGTAACAACTATTATCAAAAATATATGGCTAGCATCAGTATGGACATTGTGACTATTCCATCAATGGGGTTATGTGTTTGATCAGAATCATCAGATTATTATATGCTAAATAAACCTTTCTGAATCTAACGGAACATCCAAGTGAGGAAAACAACCAAGAATACATGGCGACAAACTTAACTACTAAGCATTCATAAATTGCAATAGTTCTGTATGCTGGGCAACATTTCTAGATATAGATGGAAGACACAAGAAAACACAACTTAAGTTTATACAAAATGATAAAAACCGAAATAAGCACAAGCTAAAGGAACCCCCATTAATCGTGTAAACCATGTAAGACCCTTTTACAACAATCTAAATTTACACACATATACACAGATACACACATGCTAAAAATAATCCTAAACCAAAGAACGCCAATTAAGAAAATCCCTTTAGCCCTACTTTCACATTGATTGTTACCCATTTTATAATTACTTAACACAAAAAAAAAGCCTTATAAGAAAAAGAGTCATATGGAAACGAAGTAAAACCCTTTTGCAGCAATCCAAATTCACGCACTGGCGTGACCACACACACACAACACGTAGAACAAAAGCAAATTGACTCAATTTGGGGGATAAAAGAATAAAAAAAACTCAATTTGTAATAGACTATAGTATGACAAAATCTCAAACCAAAAAAGCATAAATCAAACTTCTCATGGTATCAGAAAAGGAAAAAGAACTAAAAAACTAAATAAGTTACTTTTTTCCATTACCTAATTCATCATACTGATGAACAAAGTAAATTATTAGTATTAGTCTACTGGTGCAAGAGGAAAGAGGAAAGGCAGAATGAACTTATGCATGGTTTCCAAAAGGCATATGACTTATGATTTTGATCTATTTAAATGGGCATCTTTATACAACAGATATGATTTTTTTTTATTTTAATCCATCAAATGTGATCCAATCTACCTGCTCTTTTTTTCCAAAATGTTCATAGCTTCACAAGTGCAAGTAGGTTTTGGTTTTATAGTAATGTATTTGTCCCACATAGACTTTCATTTATGATGATAAAGTTCAATAGAAGAATTACCTTGGAATAATGAGTGAAGATCCTTCTGAATTTGGAACACGCGGTGTCCATCTATACCAGAGAATCTCTCTTCAAGTTCCTTCCAAATAGCAGTCGCGGAGCTCACGAAAGTCATTGTGTTTTTTAATTCATCAGTCATGCAATTCAACTTCCATCATGTATTTTATTTACGTGTGATAACGTTTTTCAATTTTTAAACGGAGTATTTAAAAATTAAGAAATAGGAGTATCAAACAAAACCATATCCCTCAAACATATTTCCATTCAATCACAAAGAAAGAGGAAATGAACATAAGGTTAAAGATTACCTCGGTTTAATGTGAAAGAGATGTGAAAAGGTTTTCGGGGCAATTCACGACAATGAGAAGTCCTGCAATTTGCAATTCACATCAATTAAATTTTTCCAATTTGTTCTGTAAGCAGGTTTATACAAACTAAAGCGGCTTGAATTCAAATTGAATGAGACGAATCATGCACAATCTGAAAACGAAATCACAAAAATTACCTCATTTTAATGTGAAAGAGTAGGAGGAAGGAAGGAGTCGCAAGGGTAGCCGAGATGGGAAAGCTCCGGCGAGTCCAAGCCATACCTGCGTCTCTCCCCACCCTTCTGTCCATGACCATTTATATTGTGTGTGTGTGAGAGAGAGAGAGAGAGAGAGAGAGAGAGAGAGAGCGAGTTACAAAGGAATGGATTGGGTAGCAAATGAAGAGAGAGAAGAAAGACGACAGAAGATGATATGCCCGGCCCAAGCCGGGTCACGAGCGAAGCACGAGCTAACATCACGTGCCAGTCACGAGCGCAATAAATATGGGGCCCACAACCCTATCGAACAAAGTAATAGAAGCATTAAGCAGCGAGCAGTGCAACTCCCGTCTATACCTGGCCGGGCACAGACCTTGCCTGTCCAACCAGGGGCCATGCCCGGGAACCACTATCACATCGAGCAAATAATCAGATTTGTTTCGCCCAAACCTGGTCGAGCATCGACCTTGCTTGCCCGACCAGGGGCCACCCCTTGGATCTATGCTAACTTCAGAAGCAGTGCACGTCGAGTAGCCGGGCACATATCAAGCAGGAAGCACCAGAGGCTTGCTCCCCAAGACAAGTCAAAGGTTTCCATATTTGAGCAGGGCACTTACCTTATCTACTCCTACATCTACGCGGCCATCTGCCTATCATGCCTAAAATCAAGGGATTCCCTCCTTGATTGACTAGGTAACTATGGAAACTGAATCCTAGACGGATTCAACCACATTGGGGGCCTATAAATACCTCTCCATGAGCCATAAACAAGGTGCACACACTTTCTTGAGCCTAGAAACTCTGTCGAATTCTCTTTTGACATTCACACTCGATACTTACTCTCACGCTGGAGGGGTTTCGCAAGGCCCTGCTTTGCATTTCCACTCAGGTTTCTTGTGTTCTTAGATAGGCTCAAGGAAGGAGATTCAAGCCCAGATATCCTACCCAACATACGAACGACCCAAGCTGTGATTTTGCCACATTAGTTTGGTTCCGTTGCCCCGTTCCCGGTGAGCCTTTATATGTATATTTAGCAGCCACGGACCAGGTCGTGGCCGCTGTTTTGGTTAGGGAGGAACTAGACATTCAAAAATCTGTGTACTATGTATCAAAGGCCCTCAGTCCTGTTGAGGGTCGTTATTTTAATATAGAAAAACTAGCCTACTCGCTTGTCATAGCTGCCCGAAAATTAAGGGCTTATTTTTCTGCACATATAATCGTAGTATACACAGACGCACCACTGCGCAAAGTTCTCCACAAGCCCGACTCATCGGGCAGACTACTCAACTAGTCAATCGAGCTTACAGAATTCCACATAGACTACTTGCCCAGGCGAGCAATCAAAGCTCAGACCCTGGTCGATTTCTTGGTAGAAACAAGCTTCACCCAGCATGAGGAACCTGAGGCCTAGCAGCTAGCAGAACCCGAGCAAGGGCAACTGCCACAACCTCGACCAGCCTATTGTTGGTATCTTTATGTGGATGGAGCAACGAGCAAAGTCGGGAGCGGAGCTGGCAACCTTCTCATAGCTCCCAACGAAGTCACAGAGTTCGAGCTGGCACTTCGGTTCAAATTCCCCGCCTCAAATAACGTTGTCAAGTATGAAGCAATGATCGCCGGCCTGGAGCTCGCAGCTGACATGGGCGTAGAGGCGATCACAGTGTACTCGGATTCACAACTAGTAGTGAACCAAGTCCAAGGGGAATATATGGTGTATCACCCTACCCTGGTCAAATACTGCGAGTTGATTAAGGAAATCTTGAAAAATTTCAAGTTTTGGGAGATCATCAGAATTGATCAGGCTGACAACATGCGAGCAGATTACTTGTCCAAGATCACTGAGGCAAGCTGAACACTGTTAAACCCCTCAGTAATGATTGAGCATTTGGAAGCTCCGGCCATTGATAGACCAGTGATAATGGACGTCGAGTCAGCGACCAGAAGTTGGATCAACGACTACAAGGACTACATCAAGCAGGGAATTCTGCCGGCAGACAAGGTCAAAGCCACAACAGTCCGGAGTCAAGCCTGTCGTTACTCGATAGTAGGGGGAATCCTGTACAAGCGAAGGTCAGACCTATGCTTCGCTGTGTACCCCCAGAGTTAACTGAGGGCGTTCTGTATGAAGTATACGAGGGAGAATTTGGTGGTCATTCGGGCACACGAGCTCTGGCAGAAAGGGTCCTGCGCGCATGATACTACTAGATAACCCTCAGAAGGGATGCAGAGAAGTATGTCCGCGAATGTGACAAGTGCCAGAGATACGCGGACATACCAAGGCTTCCATCCACAATGCAAACCCCAGTTGTTGTAGCCTGGCCCTTCGACATGTGGAGAATTGATTTGATCGGCCCATTCCCGTTAGCACAGGGCAAGTACAAGTATGCAGTGGTCATCATAGACTACTTTACAAAGTGGATCAAAGCAAAGCCCTTGGCTAAAATTTCAGAGGCCAATGTCATCAAGTTCGTCCATGATCAAGTATGGTGCAGGTTCGGACTCCCCCGAGCAATCATCTCCACGCCACCCAATTCTCGGACAAATTCACAGCGGAATGTGCTCGCTTGGGTGTCAAACATTGGCAGTCATCTGTAGCTTATCCACAGGGTAACGGCCAAGCCGAGGCCGGAAACAAGCAAGTACTACACGCTCTCAAAAGAAACTTAGAAGGGCGAGCTGAAAAATGGGCAGAGGAGCTACCGTATGGGCAATTAGAACTACTGTGTGGGGCCCAACAGGGGAAACTCCATTCGCACTCACATACGGATCTGAAGCTATGATTCCGGTAGAAATGGTTTTGCCTAGCTATCGAGTCTCCCATTACAGCGAGCAGAATAATCAGCTTGCCCGAGCCATAGACATTGATCTACTCGAGGAAAGAAGGTTGGATGCACGACTCAGGATGGTCAACTACAAGCAGAGAGCAAAGGCTCATCATGACAAAAGGGTTCAAGGTAGGGCTTTCATGGTCAGGGACTGGGTACTCAGAAAAATTGAGGTAACGGGTCACCGGGTAGAATGGGGAAAGATATCACCTAACTGGGAAGGGCCTTTCCAAGTCGCTGGTATAGTTAGAGAGGGCACCTACACACTTCGAAGTCAGGAAGGAAAAGACTTGAAGCATCCTTGGCATGCAGACCACCTAAAAAAATATTATCCCTAAGTCAGTACACAAACGGGCAAGACCTCAGTCATGTTGAGGGTTACTATTATTGATTAATAAAAGACAAGTTGTTTCCATATTTGTCCATTCAAACTATTCGGTTGTTTAGTTGTCTTTTATCAACTGTTTTTCGGATTGCTTGACAAAATCTGCTCGCTCGCCGAGCAGATAGGGCCCCGCTCGGTCACCCTTTCTTCAATCCCAAGTACTAGTGAGCTTGTCTTATCCTCCCC
The DNA here is from genome assembly GCA_013146195.2 of Codonopsis lanceolata. Classification (NCBI taxonomy): domain Eukaryota; kingdom Viridiplantae; phylum Streptophyta; class Magnoliopsida; order Asterales; family Campanulaceae; genus Codonopsis; species Codonopsis lanceolata. Next base: position 42,367,027 of record CM028380.1, read on the forward strand.
GTGAGTAAGATAGGGCCATGCCCGGTTCACATACTTGGATGCCCGTCATGCGGTAGGGGCCCTGCCCGTAAGATAGCGGCCAGTTACCTCGGATTCTATAGTGACTGAGCAACAATGCTAGTCGTATATCTCTATACCCAGTTGATATACTAGCAACCGCTTCGACGTACCAACAACGAACTAGGGCCTAGCCCGGTTGCTAGTGGCCGTTCAGAGTAGGGCCCTGCCTGCTTGGCAATCTTCTAGATGCTCGCCCCTGGCGATAGGGGCCTTTCCCATTCAAAGCCTTGGCTCGGTCCAAGCACCTAGACCGAGCGTCTGCCCGAGTAACCTCTCAACTGAAATAATACGTCTACTTAGTTAGCCTTGTTATTTTTTAAGTTGATTACTGAAAGTTTACATACTCGATTAATTCTATTATTTATGCTCGATATGCTTTCGGGGGAATACTACTTGTACTTGTACTAATCTATGACAGGAGAAATACAAGTAAGAAAACAATTATCGGGCAAAATCAAAGCAAAACAAAGGCACAATAGAAAAATACAAGCAGAAGGAACATATGTCAAATAAAAGATGGTTCCATTCATGAGTATTAAGAGAGGTTACAATTCAGTATCAAAAATGGGGGCACGCAAGCCGAACAAAAGAAATAAATCCTAGGCTAAGCATGGTCAGGAGTCCGCTCTGGAGGGGGCGGAAGATCTTTAGCCGAAGCCCGGAACTGCTCGGCATATTCAGCGTTTAAAGCTTTGCGGGTAGCTTCTTGCTCAACCACTTTCGCGTCGTCCTCGGCCATCATCTGCGCGGCATTCTCACCCTCCAACGCATCAATCAGGGAGCACACATTCTCGGCCAGGGGAGTAGGGGGAACCCAAGGCTCGCGGCCAGCGTCAGCATCAGCCTTGGCCAAGGCTTCCAGTTCTGATTCAGTGTATGGGACTAAGTGATGGGACTGGCGGGCAACGTCAGAATAGACATCAAGTATAACCCATTCGGCCATGGTCTGTATATCCACCAACCCGTGACCAGCGAGCAGTCGAAGGATATGGTTGGTACCATGTGCGAAATAGGGCACGATGGCCTCATCCACAGCCTCCTCGAAGGCAGGGGAGCTTTTGAAATTCTCCACTGCAGTCTCCTCAGCTTTCTTCAACTTCGCCAACAGCTCTTCCACCAGCTTCCCGTCCTTGATGGCCTGCATTTTCAGGGAGTCCCGTTCCACTTGCAAATTCTCCCTCTGCTTGGTGACCGCGGCCAGAGCGGTCTTGCCCTTCTCCAGTTCGGCTTGGTTTTTCTTCACTTGGCCAACCAACTTAGTCTTCTCAGCAGCCAGAGTGTTGTTCTTAGCAACCAGCTGCAAGTTTCACTCGAGTAGCTCAGCCTCATTTTTCTTGGCAGCGGCACCGTTGGCTTCCAGTTGGCCGACCAGTAGAGCCACCTGCTCAACCTTCTCCTTCACCAGGCTCTCGCGAGCCTTGTGGTCTGCCTCCGCCTTTTTGCGAGCTTCCTTCTCTTCGTCATACCGATCATAAAGATTGGTACATGTGGAAGCGATCTGCGAATAAAAGAGAGATAGTAAGAATGAGCAACATGGAGGAAAAAGAAATGCAACGACGGGCAAATACTTTACCTCGCTCAGGCAGAGCCCCACGTTCCCGACCAGGACATGGCCGGTAGTGTCTCGGTCCTTGGCTAGGCCATCATGCACAGCCCCCTCAACAATGCCTTTGCCCACCAAACCTCCAAGGCTTCCGCGGACATACAGATCTATGCCCCCTAGCAAAGGGGCATCCCCAGATATCTCTTTCACCAGCACCCGGGTAGTGCTGGTGGTGGAAGGCATCACAAAGTCGGATCGCCTCCAAGTAGCCTCCCCACTTTGAATAGGGACAGTAAAGGTAAGATCAGGGCTCGAGCCCCGGCGGCGAACATCCCGAGCAGGAGGAGGAGGAGTTGAACTTTTCTTCCTTTTCCCATTTGCCTTGGCATCCTTGGCAGCGGGCACCACATAGATGTTGGTAGCTGGCGGCTCGGCGACATTATCAGTAATAGCCACAATGGCCTCTTTCTGCACGACCTCTTTTTGTGTGGGGGAGATAGTTTTCGGCGCCGCTGTCTCCTTGACCGGACTCACGGCCTTGCCTGAGGCCGGTGTCTTCTTTACGGGATGACACCTTAGACAAGGCTATCGGCTCGTTAGCCTTTAGGTCGGCTGCTCGCTGGTCAGCCTGCTTCTTCCTCATCTTCAGCACAGCCATATTCTTCATCCCTAAAACAAGGAAAAGCAAAGCAGAATCAGTATTGCTATGAGAAAAAAGATGATTGAAATAAAGAAGGAAGCATAATCGTAATTAGCAGACAACCATCCTGGTCTACATAAACTGGCTGGCAGTTTGCGCCCGGGCCTAATCGCTGGCACTCAACACATTCGTGCTTGAACATTTTCCCGTGGCAATCACCCAAGTACGGATGGGGGCTTTCAGGAACAAGGATCAAAAGGGGCTCCACCTCAGGAATTTCTACCCGCAACACTTCGGCCAGGCACAAGTATCACGGATTACAGACCAGCTCTTTCCAAATGAGCGTAAATTGCTGGCCGACGCGCTTCTCATTCTCCTCGATCATACCTACGACAACTTTCAACGCCGCCAGTCGGACAATCTCCCCCGAGCTAAAATCTTGCTTGGAGACCTTGGGGATCTTGATCTTACTGGCCGATGTGGGCGCGAATGGCCAGCCGACCCGGGACTCAAAAAACAAAACTCTCCTGTCCCATGACTCCACCTTCCCGGGAACTTCAGACAACAGTCTTAAAAAAATTGGAGTTGGCCCTCACTCAAATTCTCCCGCCTGTGCTCGGGGCAAAGATAAACAATTTTCGGAGCAAGTACATGTCTGGCTCAAACCCTAGCAGTCGGTTCGCCACCGTGAAGGCTGTAATGGCTCGAACGGTATTCAACATCATGTCGCAGGGGATGGCCTTGGTTTCGTGCATAAAGTCCACCAAGAAAGGCTACAGCGGAAGGCGTAGTCCAACGCGAAAAAAGTTGGCAAAAAATAGAAGCTCGTTTCCCTGCTCGCGGGAAAGCTTAACATTCGTGGGCACGTCCATCTTGCTCGCCCGGTAATAGGCAGAATCGATGCCCAGGGACGTAAGCCACGCAGTCAGTTTGTCCACCGTATCGAGCGTGGCCCAATGAGCGGCATACCGGCTCTCATCTGCATTTACATGCCATTCATGCTCTTCCTCTTCCTCTTCCTCTTCCTCTTCTTCCTCTTCAATAATTTCATCAAGTGTGACCTCCACTTGAGAGCCACCGACCAGAGTGTGGCAGTGAGCATGGGGAATGTTGTCCCGGTCATCTGCATCATCCTCAAGTGTGGCCTCCACTTGAGTACCTGCTCTCTTTTAGCGCCGGCACCCATCGATATCATCTCGCCTGCCAAGATCCGAGGCCTCTCCGGCCACCTCTCCTTGCTCGGCCAAACAAGCAATGCTGGCTCCCTACTGCTCGAGGCCCTACCCGTCAGCAAAGCCCCCAGTGACACTTGCCTCTCCAGAATCTTCCTCGCTGGAGGAATCAACCAAGTCAACTATGGGGGCGACTAGGCGCCTTTGGACAGTCGGCCCGGCCACGGATCTCGCCCCCTCATCCGATTCGTGGTCAACGGAAGGAGTTTTCTCGCTGCTTAAGGAATCATTCTTCCCGCCGTAGCTGAAGGCCTCGCGGTCATTCTCTGAAACATCAGACATCTACAAAGAGATCGAGGAAGAGGAGTATCAATCTTCTGCCCGGGTAACTGACAAAGTAAAGAGGGGAAAGAAATCCTAAGTCTAGGTATACCAAAAGGGCCATGCCCGCCTAGCGAGCAAGACCACATGGTCTTTTCCTCGATCTCTACCTAAGGGCGGTCCTACCCTCTTAAACCCTAACGGAGGCATTTGAAGATGAGGGAAGAAAATAGAAAACCCTTATCAAACCCAGAAAAATCAAGAGCTGAATAGGAGGAAGAGGGTCAGAAACTTACTGTTACTTCTGGTGTAGAACGTCTTCTGTGAGCAATCAACGGAGGAACTTTTCCAAAGCGAAGCTTGAAGCACTGGAAGAAGACGAGTGGTGGGATTTGTTGAATAAGGTCACCGGAATCTGGAATGATCTGGGCACCGACGACAAAAGCTCTCCAGGAATCTCTTTCTCTAAAAACAACAAGACGGTAAAAGAAGAAAGGGAGATGAGGGTTTGCCTTTTATAGGCCGGGGGTTTACGGTTTTGAGGGGAAAAGCGGAGCCCAAAATGGCGTCTGGGAGGACGACCCATCATCACAACGCATTAAATGCGCCGCTTCGTGGATCGTGCCCCCATCAAGTCACCCCGGCTTTTGACGGCTCACGCGCATGTACTTCCACTCGCCCAGAACGCCCTCAGCAGCAAGCTTCCTCAAAACGCTCCAGTTGTTTCTCACTGATGGCCCAGAATCTTCCACAAGTCTGCTAGCTCAATCCTTTCTTTTTCTCAACATTCCCAAGTGTTGAAGCCCGTGCGAGCATCCTCCAGCATGAACGCTCCCCGCTCCGAGCATGAATGCTCGCCAGACAAGGAGCTAGGGGCCACTGATATGCCCGACCCAAGCCGGGTCACGAGCGAAGCACGAGCTAACATCACGTGCCAGTCACGAGCGCAATAAATATGGGGCCCACAACCCTATCGAACAAAGTAATAGAAGCATTAAGCAATGAAGCAAGCGCAACTCCCTGCCTAAACTCGACGCACCTGCCTAGCTCGTCTCGACTGTGGCCATGCCCGGGAACCACTATCACATCGAGCAAATAATCAGATTCGTCTCGTCCAAACCTGGTCGAGCATCGGCCTTGCTTGCCCAACCAGGGGCCACCCCTTGGATCTATGCTAACTTCAGAAGCAGTGCACGTTGAGTAGCCGGGCAGAGCCCTGCTTGCCCGGGCACATATCAAGTGTGAGAACCCAAACCCATTACTTGCATTACTTGTTTTATACCTCAATAACTTGTTTATATTATGCCTTAACATGTTAGATATTTCTATTTGTCCATGTCTGGCTCGTATTATCATTATTACATTCCTTGTCGCTTGAATACCTTCTATGCTTAGCATACCTTGCCGTTATGCCTTGAGTGTTGCCTTAGCTTGATTTGCACTCAACCAAGACTTGTTAGGGTTCTATTGTCTTTCATAGATGACCTAGAACGCTCACCTTGATCATAGTAAGCTTGATTGGAAGTTTAGAAACCTTCTTGCTTTGTTTTGGCCTTAGCGATTTCCCTCCTCCCGTATTGCTCGTATTTCGTCAGCGATGTGTTCCTTGAGTTCCTGACTTGTATTCAAGTCATAACCATGTTTAAACAATCCTTTTCCATGCCCAAGTTATCCTAGTTTTATTAACGCTTGATCCGGTTTGATTCGCCAACCAATCGTCGCTGACTCGAGCCTTGTCCTACCTTGTTCCGGTGTTGTTCGGGTATGTTTCGGACATGTTTTGAGTTGTGTAAGACCCTAGAATGGTTACCCATAAGCTTGGGACCATTTAGGACTTGTTTAGGTCAAGTTTTGGTGCTCCAGAAGTTCAGGCGGCCGCATGGCTCGAGTGAGGCGCCCGCCCCAAGTACTGAGAGCAAGTGAAAAAGGAACCACCCCAAGATTCGAGGCGGCCGCATGCATGCATGAGGCGCCCGGCCTCACTTGCTGTTAAATCCTACGGGATTTTCCTCCTTCAAGCTTTTGTGATCCAATTAGCCACTTAAACCTCCTTCCTAATTGGCCCTAAACCAACCTATTAAACCCTAATCAAGTTAGATTAGTCCTAATCTCAAGCAACCTCCATTGGACAAGTGGAATTTGGAGTCCTCTCCTCTTGACATGTGGAATTCCACCAAAATCATGCAAGATATAAAAGGCCCCTCTTGTTGACTTTGCCATTAAACTCCCATTATCAGATTTCTTCTTCTCTCTCTTGCCATGTTTAGTGTGTGTAGAGAAAAGGTGAGATTAGTGTGTGTCTCTTCCCTAGATTGAGCTCCCGATCTCCAATTGCCAAACCGAGACCACCGGAGTGAAGCTACCGACGAGGAGATCGTTTCCATCCGATTACTTTGTACTCCAACCTTCCTTTTCCTTGGTGAAAGTAAGCTATTGATTCCCCCTTAGGTTGTATGTTAGACTTGCCATGTTCCCCCTCTTCTTTTGATTTCCATGATTCTACCATGTCCAAGCCATGATTGTGAATGTGTTGATCTTTTGGGATTTTTATTAATATGTCCATCTTGTTGATTGAGACCTATGCCTAGAATTAATTATGTTCTATGCTTTCTTAGGAACAACAAATGTTCTTGGATTAATAGATTTTGATAACTCTTGGGAATTATGATTTCTAGGGTTTCCTATGCCTTGTATTGATCATCCTATTGAATTGGGTCCTAGGCCTAGAATAAATTGTGTTCTATGTTCCCCTACGAATAAATAATGTTCTTGGACCATTGCATTTTAATAGCCTTTGAAATAATGATTCTAAGGCCCCTTTGAATTCGAACCAATGATAATTCTTAACTACGGTTGTTAAATGGATTAATGACCTAGCCGATCATATACGAGAACTTAGAAAAGGGTTCGTGATGCATTTAGCGTCCTAACCCTATTGGATGAATTGTTAGAGACGACTCAACCGAGTCAAGTTTAGCGAGCTATTGAACAATACCCACCGATCAATCCCTACGACGTTTAACGCTTTTCCCTAAGAATAATAATTCTAGACTTTTGAACTTGAATTGATTGCCTTGCTTGATCTTGAATGTCATATTATAGAATGACTAATTGACATGTGAGTTCGCTCTTGTCGAACTCAATCCTACTTGGTTATTGATGAGAATAATTTACTTATCTTGAACGAGATCGCTCTTGTCGACCTCGTTCTCTACTTGAGAATTTTGTTAAGTATACATTATTTGGCATTGCATGAGTCCACCGGCATCCCGCCTTTGTTCACACACGCCCACCGTGGCCACAGTGGGAAGTAGCTCCCATGCCGTAATCATTTAAGAGCATCACCGGTGACTATCCCTGCATCTCCTAAGATCGATGTACTTACACACATTCGATACCCGCACATTCCGTATAACGCTTGTATGAACTACGTAGCGGCCCGCTCCTCCATATATCCTTATCCTATGTGATTTATTTATGCGCACTTATGTGAAACAATGTGCATCCCGGATATATGACTCTATGCTTACGTGACTATATCTTGCCTTGAATGTTGCATCTTGCCATGACATGCATGATTAATAGCTTACAAGTCTTTATGACTTACCCTTTCCCCTTTATCGCTTTTAGATCCTAGCAAGACAGTCCCGCTCGTTGACTAGCCGTGTTCGTGCCTCAGGCCCCTTTTGGTGACCGTTGATTCTTGAAGAGGTGGTTTTTGATGGCCTCTACTCTTGTTTATATTTTTGTAAGGACGACGGGTTAAGCAAGTCAACTAGACTATGCTTGGGTATTTGTGTAGATCTTGATTGTAACTCTTGTTAGCTACTAGTAGTTTAATACTTGTAGTACTTGTAACCCTTTTTGTGCCGGCATTGTGTAGCCGAGCTTTGGTTAACTTGTATTTATCCCACTACGTATTAGTCTTCCGCTGAGCATGCTATTAGCTCTTATTTAATCCTTGTCCATAAACTGTTAGCTTGGGTTCCGGCATGTAGTGTCGCCGAAGACTTGGTTATATTGTTTAACTGTTTATCAGGTTGAAAAAGATTTTTAAAAATACCGGCCTTTTGGTGCCGAGGCGTGCTACGTCTCTAATGTTGCGTCACGTTGTTTTTATAAATTAAGTCCTTGCATGTTTAATTGCCTACTTGTTTCCCTCCTTATTTGGGCGGTCCGACCCTCGGTTCCACCTCGGGCCCGGGCCGGGTCGCCACATCAAGCAAGAAGCACCGGGAGACTTGCTCTCCAAGACAAGGCAAAGGTTTACATATTTGAGTAGGGCACTTACCTTATCTGCTCCTACATCTACGCAGCCATCCGCCAATCATGCTTAAAATCAAGGGATTCCCTCCTTGATTGACTAGGTAACTATGGAAACTGAATCCTAGACGGATTCAACCACATTGGGGGCCTATAAATACCTCTCCATGAGCCATAAACAAGGTACACACACTTTCTTGAGCCTAGAAACTCTGTCGAATTCTTTTTTGACATTCACATTTGATACTTACTCTCACGCCGGAGGGGTTTCGTGAGGCCCTGCCTTGCATTTCCACTCAGGTTTCTTGTGTTCTTAGACAGGCTCAAGGAAGGATATTCAAGCCCAGATATCCTACCCAACATACGGACGGCCCAAGCTGTGATTTTGCCACATCAGAATAAAATACTTCGTAGAAAAGTAGAGTCGAGTGACTCATATACTTCTAGCCAAAGTAGGGCAATGAAATTGAAATCAAAATAGGATAAAATTTAGATTTAAACTAACTAATTTTAGAAAAATAATTTATTTTTACCATTTTATAGAGGTGACACGTGGTAGCACAAACTTCCTTCAAAGTTTTAAAGATTTTACAGAAAGTCGTCACGTGGCAGCAGCGGCTTTTGTTTTAGTAATAGTTAATAGATAGATAGATAGATTGGAGATGCTTTAAGGGCAAGTCCAATGGTAGAGATCAAAACCAAATTTTGATACCTATATTAGAGTATTAGGCTATCCAATTGTTTAAGTAAAATGTATCAAAATTAGGTGTGGTACTAGGGAAGAAACCAAATTTGATACCTCACTTAATACCACACCTAATTTTAATACCATTCATTGTGACCATATAATTATGTCATAATATGTGTTGGTAAAATTATTGTATATTGATATTTTAATTTTGCTTTTATATTATTATATATGTTGGATTTAATTTTTTTAAAATTATTATTATATCAAATTTTGATACTTATGGTTGGAGATGATTATTTGATACCCATAAATAGTAACTAATAGGTATCAAAATTTAATTTTGATACTTATAGGTTAGTACCACCATTAGAGTTGCGGCCAAGGTATTATTATTGGAATGTTTGGAAGAGAAACATAGAGCAGGTGATAGGAGACCGAGTGTATTAAATGCGGCTACATGTTATGACGTGGCGGATGGACGCCGAAAGTGGAAGAAAGGAGTGGTAGGTTGAAACTTGAGATGGTCTTACGGATCCTTATCCGTAAAACATATCTATCCAGGTTAAATGAGGCAAAATTCAGAAATCTCAATGCAATCTCTTAGTTTTTGAAAATTACAGTGCCACCCCTCATATTTATATATGCAGAGTGTCAGTTTTTACTATTAACAATGTCACTTTGTAGTATAAAATGTGTCACTTTTGGCCTTAGAAGTGTCACTTTGCATTTTTAATGAAAATTATATTTTTTTGCCTAAAAAAGTGTTACTTTTTAGGCTTAAATGTGTCACTTTTAGTCTTAAATGTGTTACTTTCACTTTGAAAAGTATCTTATTTCTTTATAAATGAAAACTATTACGTTTGACATTAAAATGTTACTCTATAATATTAAAAGTGTCACTTTTTAACATTAAATGTGTTACTTTTGACCCTACAAGTATCATTTTCCCTTATAAATAAAAATCGTCATTATTGACCTTAAAAGTGTCACTTTTTAGCATTGAAAGTATCATGTTTTAGTATTAAATGTGTCACTTTTGGCAGTCAACGTTAATTTTAAATTGACATTTTTTAGTATTAAATGTGTCACTTTTTAGTATTAAGAGTGTCACTTTTTAGTATTAAGAATGTTACTTTGTATTTTAATGAGAATTATAATAAATTTCCCTTTGTAGTGTCACTTTTAACCTTAAAATGTGTCATTTTTGCCTTTTCAATGTGTCACATTTGGCTTTAAATGTGTCATTTAGCATTTCGTTAAAGTTCATCAAGTATCTCAAGGCAATTGATGCTAACGGATGGCTAACGGAGCTGACAAAGAATTAAACTGTAAGGCGTGGGAAACATAAAAATTTCGACGGCAAACCTTGAAAGTAAAGGGACACCGGAGCTAAATGAGGAACTTCACATTAATGTGCAAAATATATTATTTCCATAGCTTGTGGGAGTCGAACCCTAAACCTCTCACCAAAATTTATGTGCCAAGTCTAAATCATCTTGGTTTGCTTTCTTTAAAGATTTGTTGTAAGTCGTAACATGTTATTTATTTATTATGACTCGTGAATTCCAAAATGGAAATCCGTAAGACCGTCTCTACACAAGTCTTTGTCTTTAAAGTTGGTGAGGAGCACTATGGTTGTGTCATCTCACCCAACTTTTGATATTGTTGAATCATCAATCGACATCACTTGACTTGAAACTTTTCATTTTCTAGCCATTAGCTAAACATAATAATTAATAATAGTTAATATGATATTGTGATATTAGTAATTTACTAATAATCTCTTCTATTGTTAATAATAGTGACAATCTTATATAGAAAGAATTTTACTACCAACATCATTTCTTAATCAATGTGGGATAATATTATTAGATTGACATTGAGTGAGTACTTTACTCTAATGACCCACTTCTAACACCATACTTTAAGCATTGATATCTTATTTATCAAAAACTCAATTTGGACAAATAAATATATCACTTGGATGCTCTCACCGAGTAGAACACATTTACACAATTACCTTTGCTAACAAACAAATGACATGTAAAGAAATTTGTGTCTCATGTTGCACAATTTCTTTCACTAAAAACATTAATTTTTCAACAAGTATTAGGTGAGTCCTTTAACGATTTCTAAAATCAACATTAATTTATAATCAATGTAAGATGCATCTCTACTATAATTACCAATAAACGTGATTTAACAAACATTAGTTGAAAATTGATATTGGTTTAAAAAGTATTTAGATAAATGACTTTTACTAAACTAACAATATATATATATATATATATATATATATATATATATATATATATATATATATATATATATATATATATGTTCACAATTGTTAGAAGGCGGTGTTAACTTTAAAAGTCCTTAGGCAAAATCTTACCAGTAAAAATGATTTAATCCTCATTGGTTACAAACAATTATTTTAGTTTAAAAGTTTTTAGATAAAATTCTTTTACTAACAATAGAAGAGATGTATCTCACATTAGATATAAAATAATGTTGGTTTCAAAAGTTTTAAGATAAAATATTTATACTACTATTATTAATAGAATAAATGTACCTCTCATTCGTTAGAAAATGATGTTGGTTTCAAAAATTTTAACATAAAAAACTTCTAATGACTTTTAAAACTAACATCAATTTATAACCAATATAAGAAACATCTCTTCTAATGGTAATATTACTCCCTCTGTCCCTAAATTATCGTCCTCCTTTCTTTTTTCGTCCGTCCCAAAATAATTATCCACTTTGAAACTAACCTTTTTAGAACATCACTTTTACCACTTTACCATTACTTTTTCACTCTACTTTAATTATGGGCCACATACACAAGGGCTTTAAAGGAAATTACACATTAAACCAATATAAATAATCAAGTCAATTGTTTTTTCTTAAACTGTGCGCCGGGTCAACTAGGACGATTATTTAGAGACGGAGGGAGTAGTAGAGATATATTTCATATTGATTAAAAATTGATGTTGATTTTAAAATTCTTTTGATAAAAGACTTCTACTTATCAACATAGAAGAGATGTATCTTACATTGTTTCAAAAATGTTAGTTTTGAAAGTCTTATGTAAAATATTTATACTCTTATTACCAATAAAAGATATGTATATCACATTATTTAAAAAGAAAAGTTTGATTTTAAAGTTTTTAGACTAAAAACTTTCACTCTTACAATAGATGTATCTCACATTGGTTACAAAATAGTTTACTATTATTAACAATAGAAAAGATGTATCTCACATTGATTAGAAATTGATGTTAGTTTTAAAAATATTATTATTAATTATCAATAAAAGAGATGATCATACATAGTTAAGAAAGTGATGTTAGTTTTCAAAGTCTTTTGATACAAGACTTCTACTATTATTACCAATAGAAGATGTATATCTCACATTGGTTAGAAAATGATGTTTATTTTAAATCATTTTAGATTAGATAAAAGACTTTTACTATTATTAACAATAGAAGAGATATATCACACATTTGCTATAAATTGATGTTGGTTTTAAATTACAATTATTACCAATAAAAGAGATGCATCATACATTGGTTAAAAAGTGATGTTGATTTTAAAAGTCTTTACATTAAAAAAACATATATTTTTATCATCAATAAAAGAGAAGAGAAAATATGTATCTCATTATATAGAAAGAGATGTTGGTTTAAGATTTTTTTAAGATAAAAAACTTCTATCATTCTCTCTTACTATAAAAGTCAAGTCTGTTTTTTACAATTTAATAGATGGACAAAAATAACTCTTTACCAAATAAACCACTCACCATTTAATTAAAGACAAAATAAGTAAATTTACCATGACAACGAATAATGTTTGGACAAAAATAGCCTCAAATATAATAAATCATCAACCATTAATTAAGGTCAAACAAGTAAATTTATCAGAGACTAATTAATTTCATTAATAATCAAATAATAATTTGATCCCTTGACTTGTACTTGTTTTAAAGTTAGGTCCTACAGTTTTGAATTCTATTTATTTCGTCTTGTATTTTTACTTTCTTATCAGTTTCCCCCTCCTACCATTATCGTTACAAATGTTGTCCAATATTTTCTAAAATGACAAAAATACCCTTACTCAGTCAAGAGACTAAAACTTTATTTGAAACTAAAAAATAATATGATATTACTTTCTTAAATAATAAGGTTTTACACTTTTACTCAGTAAAGACATTATAGAAGTAAATGAAAATTTTTTACTATAATAATAGATTTGTTAGTGAGTATCAAGATATTAAGCAAAAATATGTAACGTCTTTAGCTATTACCCATGAATAAGCTAAGAGAAGTGGGTTAAGAAAATGTGTCATAGTGCCAATAAGATGAAGAAAATGAAGAACTAATTGATGAATCTGTGCGTTTTGTTACAAAAGAAAGCAAAAATCTACAGTTGACCTCTTTAAATTTTCAGACTACTACAAGCAACCTTAAAAACTATCATACTGGTCATAACTTATAAATATTACAAACAAATTACTGTTAGTAATCACAAATAACTAGGTTTAAAATATTTTACTCATTCCCATAATTGGGTTCAAAACCTCTAAACCTCATTTGGTCTTAACTTGCTTGCTCCTCTTCATAGAAGCCGAAGTAGTTACGTGTGAGAATCTCTCTATTCCCCTCCCTTGGCTATCAACTTTCTTTTCTTCTACCACAACTCTCCTTTAATTGAAAGAAATTGTCACCAATCAACATCCTTTCAAGCACTTCCATCCTAAATTAGATTCTCTCTTTGCTTAGTAATTTGACACCGAAAGTGGATAGGAAGTAAGAAATGAGAGACGTTCGAGAAAGAAGTCCAACTAATCAGAAGCTAAAGAGATTCTATGTTTCTATTTTAGCAAGGCGAGGTGAATGTGTTTCTTGGTGATGGTGATGGCGGTGCTTACAACCGTAGGGATGATAGTGTTAGGGGCGGTGGTGACAGTGATTTTAGGAATGACAATGGTGGATTAGATGAAATACATCGTTGTGAGATTTCCTAATCACCAAATTTTCAAATATCTATATTAGTTTCAGATTCAATTTGAAATTTAAAAAATTTTAAAAAATTGAATCTGAGTTTGTAAAAAGTGAAATTTAAGGTTGTGGTGGTTGTGTGTTTATCATTGATGGGTTTTCCAAATGAATTACTTCGAAGGTAGGAATTAGAAAAGGAAATAAAATCAAATCAAAAAATTAAAATTTGAACTAATGGTAAAATTTGAGGTGGTAGTGGTGATGGTGGTGAGTTTATGAATGATGGGGTTGATGAAAGATAGTGAGGGCTAAAAAAATAAATTTTAAATTTCATTTTTTTGGTGTAATGCATTTTTTAACTTTAAATTTAAATATCAAACAAAATATAACTAATTTTGGATTATTTAAATAATTATTTTTAATTAAAAAATATTTTAAATATTAAATGGCAAACTAAATGAGGAAATTATAACAAATCCCACTTTGCGCCACAAGCAAAATGACCAAAATAATCCTCATGTACATGATTTTCCATTACTATTTGTACTGTCCATAGACGGGAGATGACAAAATGGGACAAATAGAAAAAACATATAGGAAAGTGAGACATCATAGGTTGGGAATGATATTAAGGAAATGTGCTATAATGTCAAGAAGATAAAGAAAAATGGAGAATTTAGTTGACAAATCTGTGCGTTTTGTTAGAGAAGAAATTAAGTTAGAATCAATAGGAAAGTCGTTTGAAGAAAGTAGTTCCACTTAACAAAAGCTAAAGATATGTTATTTTTCCATTTTAGCAAGACAAGGTGGATACGTTTCTTGCTGGTGGTTATAGCTGTGGCGGTATTTGCAGGGATGCTGGTGGTGGTGGGGGTGATTTTAAGCATGACAGTGGTGATTTAGGTGGAATACGACAATAAACAAAGGAGTAAGAAATTAAAGAAAGAAATAAGATAAAAATTTTAAAAAATTATTTCTAGGCTAATGGTGTTATTTGAGGTGGTAGTGGTGGTGGGTGTATAAATTAAATAAAATCTAAATTTAATTATGAGACAAATTAAAATAACAACATTGCTTAGCCTTACAATTAATTTTATAATTTTCCTTACTACTAAGCCTTCAAGGGCAAAAATGTCTATGTTCAAAACAACTTTGCGCTTTTTCAATGCATAGTTGTAAGGAAAGTAGTATAATTATTTTTAATGATAACATTTTCCTTACCATTTCTCTTCATTCAAGCTCATCTCTCTTTCCGATGAATTCGTCGATAAGGGTTATGTGTTTTTTGTTAATCGCATGTTTTTACTAGGGTTTTTAGTAAATATAGTGTATATCCTCTGACTTCTACTTTAGGCACAACTTTTGTATAGGATAGAATGAGGAAGATCAGAGATGGAGTTTGGCTAGAATAGAAGAAGGACGGCGCCAAGGTTGTGATAGGCATGACCGAAGTGGGAAGGGTTTGGGCTGGAGATGGCGGCTATTATGGTGGAGCGAGAAATGGGCACTTGCACCGGGAGAATAGGGAAGGAGAGGGTGTGAGATTATAGTTTTTTACTTTTAATATATTTACCCTTAAAGCAGATAATGAAAATGTCATTTTTGCCTTGCACGTGGAAGACCATGTGCTATTTAACGTGAATATTCTAACGTCCATCACGGATAGGGTGGAAAATGGAAAAAAATGTAACGCCAGATATCATTATGAGACAAACCTTAGGTTGGGGTGCATTATACGATTTGGTGGATACCTTGGGGGAAATTGTAATTTGATCATATAATTATTTTTGAATTATTGAAACAATTATTTATTATTATTTTTATTTAAAAACATATTTTAAATACTAAATGGTTAATTATATAATAAAGTTATAACTAAATCTCATTTTCCACCCCAAGCAAAATGACCAAAATAATATTCACGTGACATGCACATATCATTTTCCGTACGTTACTATTTTTAGCACTCATAGACGAGAGGTAGTAAAGTGGGACAAATAAAAAAATAAAGTATGAAAGTGAGACACTTCGTAGGTTGGGGTCAAATGTGAGATTTAGTGTGTAATTTTGGGAGCTAATCATATGTTTGCCCCATCAAAATTAGTCCAAAATACACATTGTCCCCTAAGGTATCCACCAAATCCACTTTGGCCCTCAACGTAATTTTGTAGCATTTCCATATTCCATATCAAATTTGGTGGTTGTGATGTAACGTGTGGTAATTGTAGTGATAAAAATGGTAGCAAATAATGTTTAAGATCGAGAATTTGCTCCAACCAAACTATAAACCATATCAATGGTGCCAAGGAGAAATTTGTTGGAGTTTAAGCTAGGGACGATGAAGATGAATTGAATCATGACGTGCCTTATCATTGTCGTATACATCTGTGATGAGTTCAAATATGAGTTTTGAAATTCATCGTGTATGCTTATGCATTGTGTTTGTGGCTTGGTCATTTAACATCGGCATCTCTGACAGCTTTAATTTTTTATGGGTTCTTATTCATGGCGGCCTTGACACCCGAATGCGATCCTCTTCTTGTGTTTTAATTATTGAAGTTTCTTTTTGGGTAATAAAAGCACAAAAACATTGTTAAAAAATGACCAAAATGCCCTTCATGTGAAATACCATGTGCACTTAACATCATATTGGTAACCTTAGTAGTGTCTAGGGGCAAACTAGAAAAAACTTATACAATGAGATATGAACACAAAAGTTAGGTTGGGTGGTAAAGTGAGACTTTATAGATACTCTAGGTGAATTTTGTATTTTAGAGTGTAAGTATATACTTTGAGATTGTGAGTTTGATTTCTATAACACAATTTATTATTTTCCAAAGAGAGTCATAAATTCCAGAAACGGCATAAGCAAAATCTCCAACAACAATGTGCTTATCTAAGAAAGTAAGTTTGAATTGTTTTCAATTCTAACACCGATAAAAGTGAATGAATTCATGTTTGGTATTAAAAAAAGATTTAAAAATAACCAATAAAAAAGACAAATGTGTAAGATAAGTTGCAATATAATGACTAAAAGCTTACATTATAAATGACCGAAAAACAAAATATCGAAAAACCTAAACACACAACAACACAATTTATAAGTCTCAAAAACTGTAAAGATTAAAACACAAAAAAAAATCCAATAATTAAAAGTAAACAAAAAAGTTAAGAAACTGGCAAATCACTTTTAAAAAACCATTAACACCACGTGCGTTAACCACGTGCAACGCATATGAACCTTACTAGTATTACTAAATGATGAGATGTATTCCACATTAGTTAGAGAGTGATGTATGTATTAAAAGTCTTTTTATAAAAGACTTATTACCAATAGAAAAAATGTATTTCACATTGGTTAGGAAAGTGATATTGGTTTAAAATGTTTATAGATAATGTATCTCACATTGGTTACAAAAAGATGTATCCCACAGTATTTAGAAATAGATATTGACTATAAAAGTCTTTAGATAAAAGAATTTATCAATTGGAGAGATATATCACATCACCAAACTTTTGATATTGTTGAATTCTCAAACCTCCACATCACTTAACTTGAGACTTTTCATTTTCTAGTCATTAGCTAAAAATAATAGTTGATATGATATTGTGATATTAATCATTTACTATTAATATATTTTATTGTTAATAATAGTAGAAATCTTAAATAGAAAGACTTTTACTACCACATTGAAATATCAATAATAGTTAGAATTCACGAAATCTGTCAATGTAGTTCGTGATGTAGCTTGTTACTGTAGCTACACTCGGAAGTGCATTGACTAGAAATTCAAAAACAGCAGAAGACTTTTAATTTAAAGCACAAATTAAACACAAAGGTTTACCAAACAATCTACAAGCCTATACTTGTAGATCCAGCCTTATGGCAAAAAAGATTTCACTTAAAAAGATGAAGTGTTTTACAAAACAATATATGAAATCACCAAACCAAAAAAGCTCTCACAAGACAACACGACTTGGAGAGCAAAACCCACATAAACAAAGGTAGAGAAAACGTGGAATTAAAAAATAAACTTCCTATAAACTCTAGGAAGACAAACAGTCACAGCAGTTTCAATGTAGTTCCGGATGTAGCTGCATCCGGAACTACATTCAAACTTCAGCAAAGTAGTTTTCTGAATTTTCTGCATAATCTGATATCTCTCAGCTCTGGATGTTTGAATATGCTGCTCTCTATGCTCTGCACTCTCTGCCTTCGTCTTTTCTGTCTCTGCCCGTGCCTTTATTTATATGAGGAGGAGACCTCCACATTAATTAGGAAACAAACTCCAACATGGTAAATGATTAGGAGTTAGAATTAGTAATCAAATAAACTACCTTAATTCCTAGATTCTATTATCAAATAAACAAGGACTCTTAGACACGTTTTTAGGAAATGAATATTACCAAGATTTTATTTCCAGAAATACTCCTAAACTTTAGGACCAAGAAAACCAAAATACTATGAATATTTTGTTTTCAAAAATGCAACTAAACTTTAGGATCAAGAAAGGTGAGAACAAGACCAAAATAGGACATGCCTATTTTTCCCTTACACACATCATTTCTTAACCAATATGAGATATTATTATTATATTGGCATTGTGTGAATACTTTACTCTAATGACTTACTTCTAACACCATACTTTAAGTTTTGATATCTTATTCATCCAAAATTCAATTTATACAAATAAATATATCATTTTGATGCTCTAACCGAGTAGAACACATTTGCACAATTACCTTTACTATCAAACAAATGACACGTAAAGAAATTCATGCCTCAAGCTGCACAATTTATTTCACTAAAAACACTAATTTTTCAACAAGTATTATATGAGTACTTTAATGATTTCTAAAATCAATATTAATTTATAACCAATATAAGATGTATCTCTACTATAATTACCAATAAAAGTGATGTAACAAACATTGGTTAAAAATTGATGTTGGTTTAAAAAGTATTTAGATAAATGACTTTTACTAAACTAACAAAAGAAGATATATGTTCACATTTGTTAGAAGTTGATGTTGACTTTAAAAGTTTCTAAGTAAAATCTTACCAATAAAAATGATTTATTCTTCATTGTTACAAAGAATTATTTTAGTTTAAAAGTTGGTAGATAAAATTATTTTACTAACAATAGAAGAGATGCATCCCATATTATATAGAACATAGTATTGGTTTTAAGAGTTTTAAGATAAAAGACTTTTACTATTATTATTAATAGAATAAATGTATTTCACATTCGTTAGAAAATGATGTTGGTTTCAAAAATTTTAAAATAAAAGATTTCTATTATTATTATTATTATTATAATAGATGTATATTTCAAAAGTGTTAAAATAAAATACTTTTAGTATTATAACCAATAATATATATATATATATATATATATATATATATATATATATATATATATATATATATATATATATATATATTACACATTTGTTAGAAAATGATATTGGTTTTATATTTCAACATTTAAATCATAATGCCTAAAAGTTTAAAAATCATACTACTACTATTATCAAAAGAAGAAATATATGTCACATTTAAAAATTATTGTAGTATTATTACCAAAAGAACCCGTGCGGAGCACGAGTTCTATAACTAGTTCCAAATTTCAAAGTGAGAAACTCATTAAAAATCGTCTACCTTTCGTTATCAACTCTGACGTGTGGGGCGATGCTTTTTATTTTATTTTAGTATTTTTTCAATCATATCTTGGTCGATGGATCCTAAAGATGTTAATGGGGTTGATCCTAACCTTATAGGGCCAACCCTAAACTTAAACAAATTACTTTTTCTCGATCACACCCCTTTTCGATTTCGATTTAACAGGATCGGTCATGCGGTCCTCGTCCCTTTTAATATCTTTTTATGTTAAATCTGGTTGGCCCTAGCACTATAGGATCATCCATATAGGTTTGCAACCCTATAGGGTCAGCCCTGAACTTAACCACTATTTTTTCTCGATCCAAACCCTTTTCGATTTGGTTTAACAGGGTTGGCCTTGTGGTGCTCAGCCCTTTTAACATCTCTAGACTGGGTCATGCCCGCTACACAGCATAACCAGTTTATCTAAATTTTCAGCGGGCATCCGGGTCAATATAAATAAATAAAGTGTTTGGGAAAAAATATGCTAATTTTACTACTCCATGATTAAGCCTTGCGAAATGAGAAAATTGCCTTTTGTTACTTTTTTTAATATATGAGTCATGTCCAACATTTTTTTTAAAAGAAGAAAGTATTTGATTTGATTAATGGAAACCTTAACGGGTGTATTCTGTTTGAATTAGTGTTTAATTTTGAACTTTCTTCCTATTTATTTCCACAAACTTACCTTTTATTTTCTTCTTTTTTAATGTTTTATTAGTAATGCACATGTGCATTGCACGGTTTGTACACGAGTATAAAATTATATACTCAATCAAAGTTAAATTATATACAATTAAAAACTTTAATATGACAAAATAATCAAAAATTAATAAACAGTAAAATTAAATAAAAAAAATACATAGATTTGAAAAAGTTACTATAAATTTTGAAATATTTCTTTATATACAACATTTGTCGTTAAACATGTACGACTATTACGGCTATCACTATCACATAACAAAACTCGAAACTCTTTAGGATTAGTAACTCTAGATAAAGTGACATACAACTAACCATGACTAAAAACATGCTTTTTTTAAAAGATTGTCCTACAATAGACAATGATTGACCATGACATTTATTTATAGACATTGCATTATTTGAAAGAAATTTTATGATCAAACAACAGTGTCATTCTTGGAATCATTACAGTACCACCAAAATTTCTCTTTGAAAAAGAATTTGACCTTTGAAAACATGGTTTCTCAGCCTTATAACAAATAATCACGTGTCATTGCATAACTTAAGGGAATGATCTATGTTACGAAGCAACATTACTAAAGTTTTAACCTTCAAATTCTACTCATAATATGAGATTCCAAAACATGTAATTTCATTTAAAAATTCAAGAGTATGTATATCGTTCAAAAGATCAATGTTTCCATCAGAATGACACGGAGAATCTAAGCTCAAATATGGTCTTCCTTTGAAGTGTTAATTGATACCACATAATTAAAAATACGAAAAAAAAAACATTTTCTACATTATTTTTTATATGACTATTCGATTAAAAAGTACAAAAAAAAAAAACTATTGCGACAACATAGTTTATATACACATTTCAATTACATAAAAAAATATATATATATAAACAAAAGGCAAAAATAACACTATTTTTCACATGGCCCAATGTTCTTAATTGACTTCATCCGAATAATTTTTACTTAATAGTAATTGACTGGAAATACTATATGGAAACATTCAGGTTAACACAATTTGATGAATTTTCAACCATTTTAGTCAACGATAATATTATCAAACCGCTAAAGTCCACGGTTATGCATCACAATGCATCATTTGAGATTATCAGTTGACTTCCCCAATGTAACCCTATTGAATCGCTTTAGCTTATCCACATCCGTAAGCTTTTTAAAAAATTATATTAAGTAAAATTTTGCTAGTAGTCCATAGTATTCATCTTTATAATTTAATTATTTTAAAAATCTTAGTGTTAAAAATTATTGAAAAAAAAGGATTATAATTATAACCAACTATTTATCAGTTTTGCTTCTTCACCTTTTTTTGAAATAAAGATTGTGATTTTAGATGTTTTAATTTATCAGTTTTGTAACGTGTTTGTCAGATCCTATTGTAACCGCTTTGTCAAATCTACTTCTTCACATTTAAAAAAAAACATATCTCTAATTTTAGACGTATTTATCAGATCTTTAATTTTAAAATACAAATATGTCATTTTTAGATATGTTTTAAAAAATACAGATGAGTATTTTAGATATGCAATTTTAAAATAATTATCTATTTAAAATACATATATCTAGTTTTTTATATTGTGAGTACAAAAAAATTATATGTTTCTTGACCTTAAAAAAATACATTTGAAATTATATATTTCATTACTCTGTATATAATAATGTTATAAATTTTTATTTGAAATCTGAACAGTTATACAATTTGTTTATATTATTGATATATATAGATATATATTTCTAACACACACACACACACACACACACACACACACACATATATATATATATATATATATATATATATATATATATATATATATATATATATATATATATATATATATCACTTCACCTTTAAGACAAATGACTTATGTATCCAATTTAAGTTGAATTGATCAAACTTTTTCATTTACCTAAGACATACTTTTGGGTGAAATATGTATGTATATAGTATAAAATTATAAAAAGTTGTTAATTACCATATCTTACAACAAAAAATCTAGGTAAAATTGCGGATCGGTCCCTTTTCCAATAATTTAATCGCTTCAGTCCTGTGTGTTTTATTTTCCATTGTGACGCCCATTTTTTTTTATTGTGATGCCCAATTTTTCTGGGACTTCAATCCATTGTGATGCATGGATTTTTCACTACGATGTCCAATTTTGGTGGGACATCAATATTCCATTGCGACGCATGACTTTTACTTTGCGCTGCCCAATTTTGGGCGTAGACTTTGTGCGCGTGTTTGTTGTTCATTAAGGGTATCTTCATCATTTTATCCCCAAAAGAGTATTTTAACGGTTGAAAACAAATATCATGGATTTTTCCGGTTATAATTTCATCACAAGGGACCGACCCGAATTTATCCCTTATTTTTTTTCAACCACTAAAGTTTATTAACAAAATATTATTCATAAAATACTCAGATCGTCTCTTGCTCTCTTTCTATAGCTCCGGTGGATAATTTGAACTTAAAAATCATGATTATTGCGCAAGGAAATGTGGATCGACCTAATTAATCAACCGTCAACATCCATGAGGTAATTATTTTATCAATTTGTTTTTTATTTGAATTCAAGATATGTTAGATTTCATAATTATTCTTGTTAAACAATTTTTTTAACTTTTTATTTCGAGTATATAACCTTATAAACTGAGAATGTCAATTATTTCCATGTTTGAATCTTTAAAGATAATTAAAAAAAATACAAATTGTAATGGACTTGCATTTATCATATCTGAGCTAAGAGCAAGAATTATATAGAAAAAAAATACGGTTTAAATCATATAAACTGTATTTCATCTCCGAAAATCCTACTTATGTATGAATTTTTTGTATAAATCTTAGGGGTTTTTTCAAGTATATAGCTTTGCATTACAATTATGGCCAAGTTATATGCTTTTAAAATATTTTATTACATATTGTAAAAAAAATTTAGTCTTGCATCAATAAAATCAGACAAAATAAAATGGAATATTTATAAAAAAATGGCTAAAATATATGAAACATATTCCATTATTCTAGATCTGATATATTCCTTCATAAATGTTCTTATGACAAATTGTTTCGTATTTATGTCGAGTTTGTCATATAGGCAGATAATTAATATTTTTTTTACATTTTTTAATTAAAAATACATTGAACTCCATGTTTAAATTTGTATGTTACAATAGATAAAATAACTTAAAATATTGCTTAAGTAAAGTATTTAATTGAAAATTCCAATTTATTTACAACATAAAAAATTTCAACTATTATTCAAAAGTTATACAATATATTTTCCAATTTTATTTTTCTAGATATGTATGCTAAATGTTCCGATCCAATATAATTTTCGTACAATTTTGATAAAATAGTCATTGCAACTGCTTATTAAACTTTATTGCTAAAATGACTTACAAAATATGCACAAACTTTTACTTTATTTATCTCATGCTTTCATAATTTTTTTTTGTCATTGACAATCGTTTTTTAAGTCAATATGTCTCTTTCTTATGAGGCTGGATTACCCAGAGATCTAACGCCAAATGGAAGCACCATCCAAAAGATGGTATGTCAATCATCAATGACAAATTAGTAAATTATTTGTAATATCATAGAATATTGTTTCTAATATAAAGTTAATAACCGGGATGCCATTTATTGATGCTTAATTGGTAAAAGTAACATTAAGTGATTTTTTTTATTTCAGTCATGTTATTCATTTAAAACAGAATAATAATTGAAATGAAAGCTGATGTTGTTCTAATGAATACACTGAACCAAATAAACAAAATAATTCAGAAAATGGGAGGGGAAAACTGACCTTTTGAAGAATTCATATTTATTTTTTGCTTGTTACAAATAATTGTAGATTTTATAATCTCTGTGACATTGCCTTGATTCATATAACTCCACGGATTAAATAATTTTTTTTGGGTTGAAACTTGTGAAGACATGTATAAACCGCGAAGGCATTATTTGACGATATTTTGGGGGCTATATATCAATTATACTCGACAACCAAAGATTTTAGAAGGAACTCAACTATTTATATTGGGTGTAATATATATATATATATATATATATATATATATATATATATATATATATATATATATATATATATATATATATAGTTTCAAGGTTGAATGGTTGGATGTTCGATGTCAAATCACTAAATAAATGCAGTCAAATAAAAATATTTATATTACATATGTTCAAATACATTGATTGCTTACTTGCATTGAATACAACTATTCATATTTCAATGACATCACACCTTTTAATGAACCAATTAAAAATTAATATGAATTGATAATTATTCAATGTTTTTTGTTCCAGTATACATTCGTACACATTCAAAAATGAATCTAAAAAGTTTTTACATTTATTTTTCCAATAAAATATTATGACATTTCCAAAGCAAAACTATTACATAATCAAAACAAAAGCGTTTCTAAATTTGGAAAGCCACTTTTGGCGGGATATTTCCATTATTTGCTCCTCTCCTTTTATATATATATATATAGATTTGTAAGAAGTCAAAATTCTAATTTAGGAAGCCAAACTAACTCAATAATTTTATTTTTTTGATTGTTAATTTTAGGTATGATAAATTCAAATCTTTTACTAAAAATCTTTGTTAATGGGTTAAATATCACTCGGTTAATCTATGTGACCATAATTTAAAGAATTACTATCTCCGTTTCGGGTAAATAGTCTACTATTTTATTTTGATATGTTTCACTTAAAGAGTCCACTATTTTATTTTGATATATATACTCCCTCCGTTCTGGATAAATGTTCCTACTTTCTATTTTGGGATGTCTCAACTAATGTTCCTAAAGACTTTTGATGTACAATTTTTTTACTAATCTTCCTAATATACTCTCTCCGTTCCATAATATAAGTTGTTTTGAGAGAGTTTTTTTGTTCCAAAATAAATGTCACTTTACAATTTTCAATGAATTTTTTTCTTTTTTTTTCTTCCAATTCTACCCATATTTATTAACTCCGTAACTTGTGTTTGATTATTTGGGCAAAAGTATCAAAAGACACATCATTAATGTTTGAGGTAAAGTAAATATGAGCAGCTTAGTCTTTGCAATATATTTCCTTGGCCTGTGTGAAAAGCTCCAAAACGACATATATTTTGGAACAGAGGGAGTATCATTTTATTTAATACTATCATTGTTAGTCCCAAATGGCACAATACTAGGCTAGAAGGGGGTTGAATAGTCTAGTAACACTTTAAAACTTTTCGTGAGAGTTCTTAAAACAAGTACTAACAACCTATTAAAAAGGTTGAAGTAACGAAAAACTTGTAAGGAAGACAGAATAAAGTCTGCTGGTGAAGCACTACCAGTAGACTTGGCTGTTCACTGAAGTTTGATGCTCAAAAGAATAAGTTAAATAGCAGATAACAATATTAAACAGTAAGTAAAATAAACAACAAACATAATTATATCAAGTCTACTGACTACCAGCAAAGGTGCTTCTTCTGCTTACTTTGCTGGCTGCATAGTCTATATCTAAGTATCCAACTAGATCAAAGTTGTTATTTCTTGAATACCAGATGTCCAGATTTGTAGTTGTTGAAATATATCTGATGATACGTTTAGCAGCAAACAAGTGTGCTTCCCTTCAATCTGCCTGAAATCTAACACAAACACAAACAACAAACATAATATCAAGTCTACTGGCAGTAAGGTAAAGAAGTGAACCTATGATTCCTCGGTACTTGGTCACGTTCTCTTGCTTTCCCTTCTCATCTTTGTCAAGATAATAGTCAGTAGACATCGGTGTCTCAAATCCTTTAGCTGAATCAAGACCAAATTTCTTGATAAGTTCCTTTGTATATTTGGTTTGGATGATAAAGATCCCGTCTAAAGTTTGTTGAATCTGAAGTCCTAGAAAGTAAATGAGCTCTCCTATCATGCTCATCTAGAACTTGCTTTGCATCAGTTTCTCGAATCTTTTGCACATGCTTTGATTTGTAGATCCAAAGATGATGTCGTCCACATAGATTTGTACCAGCAGGGAATGACCTTTGTGCTTGAGGATGAACAGACTTGTGTCTATTCTACCTCTCACAAATCCTTGTTCAATTAAGAACTTGGATAGAGTTTCATACCAAGCTCTGGGAGCTTGTTAAAGGTCGTAAAGTGCTTTCTTAAGTCGATATACTTGATCCTCATTATCTTTGATGACAAATCCTAGAGGTTGTTCAACGTATACCATTTCTTGAAGATCACCATTGAGAAAGACACTCTTCACAACCATCTGATATACCTTAAAGTCCATGAACGACGCATAAGCTAAAAAGAGTCTGATTGCCTCTAATCTAGCAATAGGAGCAAATGTTTCATCGAAGTCAATTCCTTCTTCCTATCGGTAGCCTTGAGCAACCAGTCTAGCTTTGTTCCTGGTGACATTCTCATCTTCATCTTTCTTGTTTCTGAATACCCATTTAGTGCCTATGACTGGATTACCAGTAGGTCTTTGAACTAAGCTCCACACTTTGCATCTTTCAAACTAGTTCAACTCTTCTTACATAGCTTCAATCCAGTAGTGGTCTTCAATAGCTTTATCAATCTTCTTTGGCTCGATCTCAGATATGAATGCAAAGGCAAGCATAGTCTCATTTCAAACACTTCTTCTCGTACGAACTCTTGTGTTGAGATCACCAATGATATGAGAGATAAGATGATCCCTTGTTTCAATAATAGCTGGAAGGAGATCACTTATGGTGGGATCTTCCCTTAAGAATTCTGGAGTAGGAAGAGAAGGCGATTCACCAAAATCAGGTAAAACAGAAGAGATGGGTTCTAGATCAACAGAAGAGTTTGAGGAGGCACCAGTAGGGTTGAAGTCTGCTGGTGCTGGGCTCGGAGGAATTGAAGATACTGCTGTTGGGGGATTTTGCGGAGTTGAAGAAGTAGAAAGCTTGATTTGTACATGTCTCAACATCATCAGGATCATCAGCAACATTTGGAGCCACTCGTGGCTCTAATAAATCATATTCATCAAAAGTAACATACACAGATTCAATTATTTTCAAAGAGGTTTTGTTAAATATGCGAAATGGTTTTAAATGATTAGAGTAGCCCAGAAAAATTCCTTCGTCTGATTTTGAATCAAATTTGCCTCTATTTTATTTTCCATTATACAGAATAAAACATTTACAGCCGAAGATTTTGAAAAATCCTACATTTGGGGCTCTTCCTCTCCATATTTCATATGGATTTTATTATGAAACTTGTTTACTAGGGATCAATTTTGGGTGAAGCAAGCAGAGTTGATGGCTTCTGCCCAGAAGTACTTCAGAAGTTTAGCTTCTGCCAGCATAGTTCTTGCTGCTTCAATAAGTGTTTTGTTCTTTCATTCAACTATACCATTTTGTTGAGGAGTCCCGACAGTGGAGAAGTTGTGGTCGATCCCATGGTCATCACAATATCTTTCAACACCATTTTTCTTTAATTTGGTGTCGTTGTCTGATCTGATGTCACTTATGTCTTCAATATTTTGAGTTTGAAGTCTTCTGAAAAGAGCGGTGACCAGATCATATGTCTCATCTTTTGATGTCATTGTTTCAATACAAGTGAATCGTGAGTAGTCGTCAACTACTACAAGTGTGTACTTGTCTCCAGCGACAGTAGTGATTGGTCCAAAAGATCAATGTGCAGAAGTTGAAGAGGTCTTGAAGTTGACATAACAGGTTTGCTCTTGAAGGAAGACTTGGAAAGTTTTCCTAATTGACTAGCTTTACAACTTCTGTCGTGGTCGGCATACACCGTAGGTAGAGCTTTGACAAGCCCATCTTTGGAGAGCTTGGAGAGGTACTTGAAGTTAAGGTGGCTGAGACGTTTGTGCCAAAGCCAACCGTTGTCACTAATATTGTTGGAAACTAGGCAAAGGCTGGAGGATCTCCCTAGTAAGTTTAAGTCCACGAGATAGACGTTTCCTTGTCTATTGTCGGTCAGCAGAGTTGAACAGGATTCACTATCTTTGATGAGACATTAGTTGGAGGAGAATTGGCAGATAAGACCTTTGTCGTAGAATTGGGATATGCTCAGAAGATAATGCTTTAGGACATTCACTAGAGAAACTTTGCTAATGGAGAGATTTCCTCTAGTGATTGAGCAATGCCCAATTGTCTTCCCTCTTGCATTTTCGCCAAATATCACCATTGGACCTTTAGCTTCAGCTATATCTGAAAGTAGATTTCTGTTCCCTGTCATTTGTCTTGAACAGCCACTGTTGATGTACCAGATGTCATTATCTTTTAAATCTATAGCCATGAAGCAGACCTGGAAAAAAATCAAGGAAACAAGGTCCCCTTTATTTTCTTTCGGATCCTGATGATTAGCAATCTTTTGGAACCCATACCTTCCTAACCTTGAGAGAACTAGGTCTCTCAGATTTTGGTGTGAACCTTAGCAGGCATTCTGGGGCCAGATGGCCTAAACAATTGCAAGAATGGCAAAGGTGAAAGTTCCATGGAGAACTGTGATCTGCTTTTGCTGTAGAGTTCTTGTGACTTTCTTTCTTTCTAACAACAATCTTGGGTTCAGTAGGCTTGTTGACAGTAGACTTGAGAGGTTTCTTGTGAGTGTTCCTGGGTCTATTAACAGCAGACCTAGCTTTGGCTGATCTGTTGTTAGGAGACTTAGGGACATCCATCAGAATTCCTTTAAGTTTAGTGTCAGCTAGCTTGGGAGCCTTGGCTTTCTCATGACAAACTTGATAGGTACCAGCAGAGATTTCGTTCGTCTATCGCCAGCAGACTTTGCTTTAGCAGAGCTATTGTCAGCAGACTTAGATTTCTCTAATGCTCCTTTAACAAGCTTCTCATCATAAGCATCAACTTTGGCTTTCCCTTTGTGAGTCTTGGGGTAAACATATGGGACACTTGTATAGCGAAGTCCACGTTTACCTGTGTTTCCAAAGGTCTGTTTGGAGAAGAAAAGATCAACAGCAGTCTTGGAGGATTCGTCTTCCTCTGTGATGGAAAAGCTAGCTAGGCTGTGCTCATCATTATAGCCTAAGCTTGATTTGTCTCCACTTGGATTTTGGCTAGAAATGATTCCTTCAAAGGCTTCCTTGGAGCTGTTCCAGGAGTCAATGGTCTTTTGTAAGGCTTCTTTCTCTTGGTTTAGTCCTTTGATGTGCTCAACTAAGCACTCAACTTTGTCACATAGGAATTTGTTTTCTCCTTTTAGCTTGATACTCTCCTGTTGACAGATATTGAGAGTTTGAATCTCAATTGTTAGCACAGATTTCTCAGCAGTAAGATTTTCAAAGTTCTTAGCAAGCTTTACATAGGCTACTGTAGACACCCCAATTTCGTACCCCTGGTATGTAACTCTGGCATGTGATATCAAGACCTGTTTAAACTTAACAAATGTCAAGTTACAGGAGTTAAAAAATACGAAAGGCAAAGCAGGATGCGTAAAACAGTAGAATGTGAGGGATAAAAGTGAAAAATAGAGGCTGGAATAGTGACCCTGGCGCGGCCTAAAGGCCCCCTTGGCGCGGCGCCAACGAAGGAATGTGGCAGCGCCCAAGCTGCTACAGTACGCCCCGGACTTAACGCATTTTGCAATTCTTACAACGCGGTGTACAAGGAATTTGAGCACGCAGAGAGAAAAAAGAATTCCCGATGAGTCCTCTCTTTCAGCTATAAATAGAAGGCTTGGGGCTCACTTTCAGAAGAGGAAGAACACCGATAAAATTTCTCCGCGTCCTCGTTACACTGAGAAAATAAAGAGCGAAGTGAGATAGGGAGTGATCCTTCTATAAAGCCTCGAAACCCTGCCAAAACTCCGCCAAACCTAAAACCAACCGGTCAAAGTGATCCCTAGCCTTTTAGTTAGGTATCCACCCTATTTCCCCGGTCCAAAACCCTCGGATAGTGTCGTTACTCTGCCCGAGTAAAAAGGCCAAAACCACCAAAAATAAGCCGTTACTCAACCCGAGTAAAAGAGCCAAAACCACAAAAAATAAGCCGTTAGTTGCCCAAACCACAGCAGCAGCAACATAAAAAGTCTCCCTCTCTCGAGAAGGACAGAGCGAGCACTCCCCGCTCTAAAAGGTAATAGCCTTTAAGGGCGTTTATTTTGTAAAAGTTATTTTCAAGTCCGGCCCAATGTAGAAAATATAAGCTGTTGTGCTGCCTGAATTTAGTTAGGAAATATTATGTAAAAGAGCCGTTATAATGACCAAATATTTTTAAATATATTTGTAATTATTGTAAGGAGATGGCTGCAAGTCCGTAAATAATGTAGTCGCGGATGTATTTGCTTTTATTTCCTATCTTTTAATGCTTTGTTTATTTGCTAAATAAATATAACAAAAAACATACTTTAGCCAAAAACCGCTTTTGAGACCGAAAGGGCGAGTTGGGTGTCTAGCACCTTCCCAACTTGTAACTTAGCCTCCGAACCAGTTTTTACAATCTCTGGTTTTTCTTTTTTTTGGTTTTGCTTTATTTCTTCCTTAAAATAAAGATGACGACTCTATAAAACATTTTGGATCCAGTGGGGCGTCGCAACACTCCTTTCTTGCACTTTTCCGTTTTCCCCTAAAAAAAGGAGAATGAGAATGAAAGGGTGATGCATTCCTATATCCTAGTATCCCCTAAACAAGGGATAACTTGATGCAGGAAACCCAAAGCACCCATAGTGATCCGAAATAGGCCATAAGGCTATTTTTATAAAATGCATAGTGGGGCCTCGCAACATCTTTTCTTGCACTTTTCCGTTTTCCCCTAAAAAAAGGAGAATGAGAATGAAAGGGTGATGTATTCCTATATCCTGGTATCCCCTAAAAAAGGGATAACTTGACATAGAAAACCCAAAGCTCCCATATTGGACCAAAAATTCACTAAAGTCAACAGAGGCGTATTCAAACGCTCTATTTTAGACAGCACTCCTCTCGCACTTTTAATTTCGTTTTCCCCTAAACAAGGGAGGATGGAATGAGAGCAGTGGTGTCCCGCATCCGCACGCACGCGCACCCCTACCCAAGGGCGCGCGGGGCGCGGGCGCATCCCGGGTGACCCACAGTGGCGACTCTACTGGGGAGATCGTTTTTATTTTAAATAAAAATGGAGGGCTAGACTCATAAAAAAAACTTTTTTCGTTTTTCTTTGTTTCTGGCTAAAGTATGCTTGTTATATTAATTTATGCATTTGAATATTGCATTCCTTTACATCTGTGCCTATATTTGTGGATATGATCCTCCATCTTGCAGCAGTTTCGTTCCGATAACTGTTACATGTATGTTTAAAAATATTCTTTTTAAAAAAATTCAAAATCAAATATATATATATATATATATATATATATATATATATATATATATATATATACATTATATATATGTTTGCAATAAAATTTCGGGACAGCACAATAAAATGGTCGGGGCTTTATTTTTAAATATTGCCTATTTCTCGGCTCTATTTTATTATTTTGTTCTGTATATTAGTTTCTTTTTATTCTGCAAAATATGTGTATTTTTGCATTCATTCTTCTATTTTATTTTGGGGATATATGACCGATTTGTAAATTAATAGGGATAGATAGATTCCCCGTTTTTCTTTCTATACCTTAGTGTGATTGGTTTGCTTGCTTGCGCTCAAACTAAAAAAGCCGAGAAAATCAACGCATAACAGCAAGACATGTCATATCTGTTTTATTTTATGTTTTATATTTGAAAGAGGAAAAAAGACTTTACTGCTTTTTAGATACCGCACACACACGCACGCATGTAAATATATTCCGAACTGCTACCCTACACCATGGCCAGCCTACCCCCTGCATAAGCTAACGTTAGAGTGCACATAGATTCTCAGGACACTTCAAAGACCGGCCGGTTTTTGCATTTTTGAATCATGGGTCAGCCCTCGTAAAAAAAATGAGATAAGAAAAAAGAGAGAAATAAAATGCGCAAGTCAAAAATAAAATGATTATGAAAAAAAAAATTGCGCAAGAAAAATAATAATAATACGCAGGGGCTGACTTATTATTCTCTGATGCTCGACCTAGACCATTTCGAATGGTGGATCCTGGAAAGAGTATAGGCCCTTCGCTTGAGATCAGTCCGATCTTGGTGAGTCGAAAGGCAGGTGGAATACGTTGGTCCTATACTCTGGAGAAAGAATCCACTGTTCCAGGAAAAGTCCTGAGATTGTCAAAATAAAGCAGGTGCTTATCCGGTCAATTGTAGGGAAAATAAATAATAAATAAAAAATACTAATAAAGGCACGATGTACTCCAAGCCCAGAAAGCCTTCAGCCATCCTTCTGATACCTCCATAACCCATTTTCCTCAGAAATCTGGCCGAATTTGGAAAGGCAAAGATAGTACTGGCCGGTTGATACGGGAAGTAAGTGCAGAAATCAGATCAGAGGGTATCAGTATCAGATCAGATAAGGGCAGAATCAGTTCAGAGGGTATAGATCCGAGCAGTTTGGCAGCAAAAAGTGAGCAGTCCGCTATGGGTACAGATACAGGGGCTCCAAGGTACGCTCCGACTCCAGCAATACAGCAGTGGCTAGACTAAAATTTGGGTGCAACGGCTGATCGTATAATGAACCAGATGGCTAGTCTGGTATAAAATTTAAAATCCAGGGGTGAGGTAATCTCTTCCCCTACAGTCCCTCAAGAAGCATCAACATCCCATGCTCCTCCAAACCCAAACCCCCAACCAAACACTAACCCACCAAACACTGCCACTACCCCGAATCCAAATCCTCCACCAAGTCCCTATTACCCAAATATCAACCCGTACCCGTCCTATTCTTCACATCCTTTCCCAAGCACCAATATTCCCAGAGTCCAAATGAACTCCCTTTTCCCATAACCAACCCGCTCTAGAATAGCCCGCATATGGACCCACAAAGCTATAACCCGTCAGGCCAAGTTACTACCTACTTACCTTTCAATGATCCTGCCGCCCAAATTTAAATCGTCAAAAATCCACCAAATTTAGAATCCTTATATCGCCTCTAAATCCACCAAATAAGAAAATCCTTATCCAAATTAATATCCATACCCAGCTTGTTGATTATTGGAATATGCTTCTTGATAATTCAATTATCACCTTGCATATTCTATATATGTTGATTTGCTTGCCCCCATTACAAGTGAGTCATCACGATCGAGTGGCTAAAAGGTTTGCGTACCGATTAGCGTGGCAACTCGTGTTGATATCACATAGGTCTTAGATTAAGTTCAACCTAATCTAGTCCTACCCTCCTATATGATGATCAAGACAGACCAGCACTTCAGAATGCACTTAGCACCGGAAGAGATTGATCAAAAACTTCAATAGACAGAGATCAAGATCAGAAGATTGATGTTAGATAATCTCTGAGGAAAATGAAGAGTTATCTGTAGATATTGCATTCATATTTTCAGATTTGTATCCCAATACAAATGCTGTTGATTGTGTAAATATCAATCATCATGGGAGGATGAATGCTTTGCACTCAATCATTCAGATATATTTCTATATCTGAACAACCTTGAAAATCCTCTTCTCATAACAGTTTCTCGTTCTCGTCTCCTATTGTCCTTTGCAACTTAAAAATCCTTGATTGGATAATTAAGTAAGGATTGAGACTTAGGAAGATAAAGCCAGAAAATGTACATAGATTATTTAGACTGATGTAATATGTAATTTATCTTTGAATAAATTCATATGTTCTTAAATACTTTATCTCTTAGTCCTTAAATATCTATGAGCTTTTTATAAATTGATTTATCCTAAGAAAAACCATTCTCTACTTGATTTCCTAAACTTGCATTTGAAAGAAGTAATAAGTGTGCTGTTGTTCTGAACATATATTCGTGTACAGCCACTTAAGACTTTTCCAAATCATAGCCTCTTTATCTTCCGCTGCTCAAACCTTTTTATAGGCTTTTGATTTGATTAGCAGTTTACCGGCAGAGTTGATACTTCTGCTTAGAGCAAGTCTACCGATAGCCTCTACCGGCAGACATGCTCAATTAGATAAACTACATTCGCCACTTAAACTATGCTTTATGTATCATCAAAAGAAAAGTTTTTAAAATGGCAGAATAGGCTATTCACCCCCTCTCTAGCCTATTTGAGCATTATTGTGGGCCAACAATTGGTATCAGGGCAAGGCTCTTCTAGCTATATGCCAAGACTAACCTCCTGAGAGTTGCGTTCCTCAAATGCTCAGGTTCAAATGCTTGACAAAAGAAAACTTGTTTTATTCCTCAAAAACTTTTCTCAAGGATTTCAGTTTGAGATAAATAATTTTTAAAAACATACTTATTTTGAAAAATTATTTTGTTTTCAAAAATATTATGAGATAGAAGATTATCATGATGATTATGAGATAATTATATATATATATATATATATATATATATATATATATATATATATATATATCAATTGGCACTATGAATAACTATCTCCAGATGAAAAATTTTCAGATGGATGCTTCAATTGAAAGGACTTCTGATTCAATCTCTCTTGACATAAGGCTAACGATTGAAATCAATCCAACACCTTCTCGAGAAGAAATTTTCTTTCATATCTATTCTTTTGAAAAAGGTTAAGAGTCAAAAACTCTTTATCATGAAATATTGATTGATCCCTTTATTATATGATATTTAGTTTCTGAAAACTTGGCCCATGTTTCAAAGAATTATTTGAATATAATAAAACATGAATCAAAAATCTTACAAAATTGTTTGCAAAGGAAATCTACTCTTTAGACAACATCGACTACAGATTTATCAGCTCATATTCAAAAAGACTTTGTCTGAAGGACATCAATCTCAATCCAGATAACTGTCAAAAAGGTACATCCCTTGTCTTGTGCTCCTTCTTTCAAATCTTTATCTTTGCACAAAAAGACCAAAGGAGAATGAGAAATTCAAGATCCAGTCTTTCCTTCTCACTGATCTTCTTGAAATACTTGTTCCAGTATTTAGATTTTTCTGGAGCTTCCTAAAGCTCATAAAATGTTGCTAATGATCTTTTTGATTCTTATTCAGGAATGTGTATTCTCCAAAGATCAATAAGCACACTTTATTCTCTCTCATCCAGTTCTAAAAGCCTTGACTCAAAGTATAATATCCTATTCACCTGATTCAGTCTTCTTCCCTCTGGATTATGATATAATTCTGTTTTTCATTTATGATTCCCTGCTAATCATGATTCTGAATATATCATCTCTGCATGGCTCTATATTTGCTTGCTTTGCTCTTGTCTATTCTTTTCTAAAGCAATATATAGCCAGAGTAATTTCTCTTATCATACTTTGTTTCCTTCCTTTCCTTTATAAAGTATGATCTGTGATTTACTCATCTCTGTTTTGTTGCCTCATTTTCTTTGAAGTTCTCTTCTGTTGCTCAGCACTCCATAAGCTCAGTTTTATGTGCTAACTTATAAAAGTTTTTACCTTGTAGACAATGTGCAAACTATATGGGTACTTTTGCAATTTCTACAAAGGTTGAGGTAAAGCTTTAGAAACTGACTATTTCTTAAAAGCTAAAGACAGATTTCATAGAATCCCGGTAAAGATAAAAATGACTTTGAAATGTGGGAATTGTACTACCCAAAACAATCTTCTTAAAAAGAGTTATGTTTTGTCAAATCCCACTGAAAAAGATTTTATCCACTTAAAGACGTTTCATTCTTTCAGAAAGCCAAACCTACTTTTCAAAATCTTTTAGCTTTCCAAAGAAGTAACTTTACCGGATATCTAGAAATCTATACCAACTCTCACTCTTCCCCATATAACTTTTATTGAAGAGTAGTTGAAAAGGACTTTTCACTCTTAAATAAGTCGGTCCATTGTCTTACCTCAACGAGTATTTATAGAGACCTTCCTTTCCTCTTCTCTATCACTCGCAAACTACCTCATACACTATGATAGGCACTGATACAAAATCCCTTTCTTCAAAAATGTAACTTAGGAGAATTCTTTGCACTAGATCAAGGCTTCTTCTCAACAACTTGGAATCACCCTTCAGATTCTTCGAAAGTTGTTTGGTTTGTTTCAAGGATTTCTCTCGCATGAAGACTATCCTTAACAACCATTTAGCATATATCTCCCGCTTCCCTGTATCTTAGCACACATTTGCTGCCCCCTATCATGTTGAAGATCTTCCTATCTTCAGCAAGCCAAATGTGTCTCTCCTTGGTTTTTCCTTTCAAAACTCTCGAGGATGAGTGCCTGCATTGAAACAAATGTTTATGTAGGATGTCTGAGATAGAGGAAACCAAGCCTAAGCCTGGTAGAGAGGTTGCTATAGAGGAGAAAAGGTTGTACCCTGCTCCCTCCTTGGGTCATCTGAATCCCTCGATCTAGGACATGTATTCTGTTTGCCAACCGGTTAGCTGAATCTGGGTCCATGGTCTTCATAGACATCTCCTTGTAACATCCTTATCTTTAGATATGTATCAGGTGTTTAGATTAGTTGTTTAAAAGGAGTAGTAAAGTCATCGGAAGTTGTAATGAACTCTGTAATCTTTAGATCCTCTTTGTATTCGTGTTTATTTTGATCTAAATGAGAACTTGTTCAAAACATCTTTACTTCATGTCTATCTGCCTTTGTATGAACATTCCTTGATAGCATGAAATCTTATATTTGCTTGAGTTTTCGGTATTTGTACTTTTTTATAATATGTTGTTCCGAATTCAATACAACAAATATAACTATGCTGTTAACCCAACAGCAAACCAATCCTTACTCATAAAATTTACTATTCAACATTTGGTATTCAACAATTATCTGAAGAAATGATGTTGGAATATGATTAAATTTTAGTTTTGGATTTCTCTCAAGGAACGCATACCTTGCAATTACTTCATCGAATTATAGATCTCATCTCAACCCTTGATGTTCTTGTGAATCTTAATTCCTCCATAATTTCTGGTCTCTAGTTTTAATCGGTAGACCTTATCTCCGTTGTAACAACGACCTTTCGAGGAAATAAGCAGTTTCCTCAAATTCTTTTCTTAATCTACTGCTTCCTCTGTTCAATGACAACTTTGCTCTAAACTCTTTCTTGCCTCTATTGTCTTGAACAAAGATGACTTCCTCTCCCTTAAAGGATTAGTCATCATCATCTTAGATGTTGACTTTGAAGCAAAAGTCATTCTTCATCTGTACCTTCAGCCTAACTAAGTTTGAGCCACTTACTTCTTTATGATTCAAGTACTTTAACTGAAATGGTTGTTGTCTTTCGTTTTGCTTCTAAATGCTCTTATCATTTAATTGGGATTCTATTATGAAGTAGCATGGTCATCAGTTAATCTATGCCGATGAAGCAACTGTACCTCCTAACAACTGCCAAAGCAAAAAGGAAAATCTGCAGAAAATCTCTTTTCTACTCTTGTAATCTGCATACTCTATTCTCTCTTCAAAGGGTTCGAAGCGCTTATTCTACTAGTGAGGAGGAGCCAACTGTAGAACTTAGTATCTTTCTCTTTCCGATACTGCTGTTACTGCTGTTGTTGCTTTAATTTTATAAGAAACATCTTGCTCTCCCTCCATTTTTATTTCGTTCTCTTTGCCGATGAAGCTTATGGTTTATCCTTCCAGAAGCCAAGGCATTCCAAAGGAAATGGTTGCTGTAATACTCTTCTTCCAATTGGTATAGGCAGACCTCTATGACTGCCGTTCCATCTATAAGCAGCAAACCTTCTTGTCTGCAAAACTTATCTATATATATTTTATCTAAGAAGACCTTATCCATGCTGACCTCTTTCATCAGCAAACCCTTATCTATGCCGACTTCCCTGTCATTCTTTCTTTCGACAACGGCATACCTCAATATCTAGTTTACTGATCATCCTTTAATGATTGATATCATTCATAAGTTGGCATCCCTCATACAATCAATTGACATCCTTCAACAATTGATTGATTTCCTTCAGCTCTCAAATATCAGTAAACTTCCACCATTCTTGAACACATTATTCAATTCAATATAAAAACTATTCATAGCTATCATCTTTCGTGTGTTCAAAAGACTGATAACCTTGCATAAACCTTTTAAATTGGTATCAGCAGACTTTCATTACTGCTGCATACTTCCTTAAAAGTTATCAGTAGCATTGGTAGACATCAATGTCTACTGGTCAAAACCAGAACTGTAGACCTTTATCTCTGTCGTTCACACCCCTGTATCAGCACACTTCACACTCTACTGAAACTAATCAACAAAATTGGTTTCAGACCTCATGCTGCTGATCAACCTTGTGTAATGATATCTTTGACACAAAACATTTAGGAATGATTGATTGTTTTTCAAAATAATATTTCAAAAATCCTTCTAAAAATGACTTTAAAAACAACTTTGTTCTGGAATGACTAAAAGAATTGGAAGATTGCTGATGTGGATGACTTAGAAAGCTCCATAAATTTCTTCTAGTAAACAAAGAACACAAAAATCTTAACTGTTTTGCGAAAACATTTTTTTAAATAATTCTTCCAAAATATTTTTGAAATAATTTCTGTTCCAAAATTCTGTAGATTTGGGAGATTGCTGAGGATTGTGTAGATGATTCAGAATGCCCCGTAAATTATCTATTAGGATATCTGGAATATTTAAAAACCTATCACATTTCCTAAATTTATTTTTATGAATTTCAGTACATTATTTTTTGCTCATCGATATCAACACATCTTCTTTTCAATAGCCTAAGCTGTCAATTAAATCTTTCTCGGTATTGAAATCCTCGATTTTAAGTCTCTAATCGTCCAAATACATATTCCCTAGAAGACTTAATTATCGCAATCATGAATCGCCGCCTCCCATAAAAACGCCCACTCACAATTAAGCTTGAATGATTACTTCACGGTTCTCATTTCAATTAATAACAACTTTATTGTGGACACTCAAACGACGGTTCTTGATCGGTGTGTTCCTCTGCTCAATCTCGAGAAATATATATACTCTTCTTTTTTGATCTCCATCGTTACCTAATCAATCTAAAACAATTATTATCAATGCTTATTTCGTTTCACTAAGAAATTCTTCATGGCCGCTTCTTCTTGAACATCATCTCTCGCCTCCTATCTGGTCCCCCACGAATCCTCTTTTCGTCACCATAGTAGGCCATCAATCTTACATTCTTGGTTGAACGATTCAAGCTGATAACAATTTCTCCTTGACAATCTTTATGGCGTAAGATTTTTAGATCTTTTCCACGATCTTGGACTTCTACATCCTTTTCGTTTTAGGTGAAGAATTATGACGCCTTCAAGCCAATTGACGGAATTCTATCAGATGCACTGTCAAAGAGATGGTAAAAGCCTCCCACGATCGCATTCGGTGAGATCTTGTCAATAATGTAGAAGCGACATTCGAGAGTCTTCAACCTTCCCTCTTACGGTCCTTTCGACTCCATCAATGATTCTATTCTCAACGAATCATGGCTGCACCGTCTTGGCCACCAATCTCGAAACTACGGTACATGGGACATTTTAACTATCCCTTGGACATGTCTTTGTGTTGGAGATATTCGAGCCAATGCCTTTTCATGAACTGGCTCAGAAGCGACACCGAAAGACTTAGAACTTCACCATTGCCGTTCTTGACTCTCATGTCATCAAGCTGAGTGCGAAGTAGTCTTCTCTCTCATTTGTCGATCTTTTCGGCGAGCAGTGAATGG